>OY764961.1:67579187-68779187 GCA_963668005.1 Melieria crassipennis
TCCATTCGGGGCGGTGCGCTCGCGGCGCTGCGTTGTACCGCGTTTTTGCTATTGCTTCATTGATTTTTATATCAAATTAATTAGGGCCGTGTGCATGTGTCTCGGCAATTGAATGCTCAACTTGAAATCATTTGACGACCGATGGGGGAAGGTGGGCGGTTGTTGGGCTTTGTTGGTATTTTGGTTGAAATTGGTTGGTTGGTTGATTGGTTGTTACGGCCTGAGAAAGTCTGAAAACTTTGAGAAATTCATTTTTCATACACCGCACACAAAATATAAACAGCTGCATTAGTTGGTTGAGTCGGCATTGGGTCGAATCGAATTAAATGTGCTTTGGGCGTTGCAGGTATAATTGACTGCCAACTTGGCCGCCTACAGTTTTAACAAATTGTGGAGAGTGCAAATTGATTATTTGGTTTTTATAATTTATATGTAATAATTTCTTGTAATTTTGTGCAGCTGATTGGCGCTGATTGAGGCCAATTGAGCTGAACTAACAATGTTCCATTCAATTTACAATCAAATTTTTGAACAGAATATTGGGTAATCCCACAAAATATTTATGCAATATTAAATTCAAAGACTACTAAATGCTGATTTGAATTTGCATTTATTTGATGTAAAAGCAATTTAAATTCAACTACAATTGCCAAAACTCATTCATTTTCATTGCAATTGGCATTCGCGCACCTTCAACAGAAACAAATTTTAATTAGTAATTAATTAACTTTGAATTTCCGCCAACATGTCTTGACAAAATCTTCATTTCACAGTCAACCACCCCAAATTAATGCCATTAGCATTTCCAATTAAATCACAAGTGCTCGCCCAGCAAATTTCCCAACAATTTCCAATCGTGCAATCATTATTTCACATTGCAAACAACTCTTAGAGAAAATTCCGACCAAATCAATTCATTACGTCGCCATGCTACAAAATAGCTGACATCACGCGGAGCGCTTTTCTTATTTCAGCTTTTGATTTATTTATATTTTTTTATATTATGGTTCCTACCTCACAAAGCGCAAAACAGTTGCTGACACTTGAGTAATTAATTTTATTGGCGTGCAATATTCCTGCGGTAAATTGCTAAAGATTCTTAATTATTATTTTAAATGAAATAAAAATTGCAATATTTAAATGCAGTCAACAATGAAACTTTCATTGGCCAAAAGCAATAACAGAAACATGAAAACCAAACAAAATTAAATAAAAATCGAAATTTGATTTTTTTGTTGCCGGTCAATGTTGACTGAAATGTGACACGTTAAAGGAATGCAATGGAATTATTTCAGTTTTGTTATGTTTTAATTTCATTTTCGAAATCACATATGTGCGTGTAAGTATGTGCGTAGGCCTCTTTGCATTCAATGACAGCCAACCAGCAGGGCGCATAGTCGCCCTCACCTTCAGCCAGCAACGATACTGAATTACACATTTTTACTGCCGATTGAATTTTAAATTAAAAATAACTGCATAAGTTGTTAACGTACATATATGTAACTATACATACATACATATGTGTGTAAATGTTTTGTGTTTGTATGCGCGTGTGTCATGTGAATAATTAATGATTAATGACAGCCGCAACGATTATTACCTGTGGGCGAAATGTCACGCGGGTCATGGCTTCTAATATGTCGCAGCCAATTGCTCAAATGCCAACTGCATTAGTTTGGCGTTTCATTTTTTATAACTGTAATATTTTTTTTTTCCAATTTTTGACACTTGACCGAGTTAAGTAGTTTCACACTTGTTTGAAGTGCGCTTCAGCCGCTGCTGTGTTTCCTTTTAAATAATTTGCGCTCAATCTCATACCGGCGCAATGAATTGAAGCTAAGCGAGAGAGGGAGAAAGTAAAAACGAAAAGCCTAATTACCGTTGCTTTATTGCACAACAGTAGTCAACGTTGGCCTTTTGTGCATTGCATCAAGAGGACTTTTGAATGGTATTAAAAAAAAAATACTGAAAACAGTGCTGCCATCACCGACCGTCGATTCGTACCAGAGTAAAAGTGCAAAGTTACGAGGAATTCGTGAATAGAATTAGGAAATGGGAAACACTTTAATTCATGAGACAGCAATGTAGCAACCAACCATAAAACTTGAGATCTCTGCTGTCTTGTATAAGTTAAATATGTTGGTTTTTATTATGGCAATTGATTATGGCAATTATATTGGCGAGGCAACGCCAACGATCGAATCCAAAAAGAAAGATTCTGATGCTCCAGCGTCGGTCGAGGCCCGCAATGATGACTTTACATTGGAAAGGAATGTTGAGCTGCATGTGTGGCTTGCGTATGCGTTAGTAGGTGATCTTGTATGTGGGTGGGAGAAAGACGTCACGGCTCGATGTTGTAGTTGCGTTGGAAATGTTGGGGTGTATGTGTGGCTTGAGCATGCGTCGGCAGGTGAGTGGCAGAGAGGCATTGGCACGCTGTTGCTATGCGCTTCTTGCCGCCAATAATCACGCTGATTATGATGATAACCCAGCACACAGATGATAAATTGTAGCTGCTAAGCTATGTTAACTGCGCATGTTAAATTGCAGCTGCAGCACTGTTAGTAGTAGCCGCTAAGCTATGTTATCTGCGCAATGTTAAATTGCAGCTGCAGCACTGTTATAGCTGGTATGCTACGTTAACTTATAAATTTTTTATGAACATTAAATTCTGCTTAAACTGTAAACTAATTGTACCTTAAACTGTGCACAGACACATGGCAATACTAATCATTATAAATAATATGCATAATCCTTAACTACTATCGCCCTCATGTGCCTTCGCGGGGAATATCCTTTTCATCACCGCAACCACCACCTTTCACCATTTGTCTGTCACCGCCAATTCGTTTTGTAGCTCCGCACAATTTCTTAATTGCCGCCCGGTTGCGTTGGTCCATACAAAATATACTCCTGGGACATTTATTTACCGAAAATTTGTAAACGCCAAAATGCACGGAATATTAGTCAGGTGACTCACACCTACATATTACATATTTATATATATGCCGACATGCGTCCCAAGTACATATATACTCGCAACTAAACAAAGAGCAACAACAACAAAAAACAAAGTTGGCGCACACAGCCCGCCAGGTTTGTACGCAATTTCACTTACTGCTTTATTTCGCTAAGTATTTCATAATTTATGTGTGCTTCAAGTGCAGTGCTGAGAGTAGTAGGACAGCAACAAAAGGGTCTCCAAAGTATTGCTTAATTAGAGGTGTTCATGTGCAGTTAATTACAATGCTAAAAAAATTAAAAACAAAAACCAAAATGTTAAAACATTTTTAAAGCTTCCACAAACCCTCTGAAATGCGTCAATAACTCACTTTAACGTCAATTTATACTAATGCGTATTGACGAAAAATAAACATACACAAACGCACACACACATACACACACACAAATGTGCAAGTGTTCGAATTTTAAATTACATGCACTGCTCACCCTCGTGCGACTTGAGTTTACGCTGTCGATGCGCAACGTGGCTGCCGTAATTGGATTTTCACAAGTTGCAAGAAATAGACAGAAATTCCCAGTTGTAATTATATTTTAATTATAACACAAATTACGTCATTACGTTCATGTGCTGTATTAGCTGCTGCGAGTACGGCGCGCGCATTTCACTCAAAGCCACTCGTCCCGCCGACGCCGACGCCAACTCCGACGCCTTACAACCTGCCGCTAACCCCGCCACGCGCTTCTCTACAATTTTAAAATGTAATGAAAATGTTCTCATGCATAAAATTGATTTGGCTAGCGCAACGTTGAGACAATTTCGTTGCGTTCTTCATTGCTGATTTCAAATATTGCACGCACCTACTGTCAGTCGTCCAACTGACACACAACTTCGAAACGCATTAAATTAGGAAATTAAGAAATTCAACAGAACGAACAGCTGAAATTATGAAATGTGGGATAAAAGTGTTTGACTTTGCAATCGAATCGTGATTGAATGTGTGACAGTTGAAACAGAAATTGCTTTTGGCGTAATAATTAGAAAAACACAAATTCATTTTTACAAAAGCTAATAATACAAGCGAGCTGCAATTGACAATTTCGAACAAATCGGAGGCAGCATGCAACATTTATTTCGAGCCTGGTTCCTAAACCAAATCAAATATCTGCTTCAAATTTACTTCAGCTCCCAGAAAATAGGTCGATCTGGCTGCTTCTTTGACGGAAACCTCAGAAAAGCGACAAAAGTACGGACACCTCAGCGCTTTATCAGGTTGCTTGATGTACCCATGAATCAGCATTTCTCTCGAGCGTGTTTCCGAAACCAGAAGAGATAGCTGCATTAAGTTTGATCAGCTTTCAAAAAAGCGGTTTGATCTGGTCGCTGTCTCAATGGATAGCCTAGAAAATTGGCGACAGCATGTCTTCATGGCCGCTGTTATCAACCTGATTGAGTACGTATCAGTGTTTATTTTGAGCCTGGTTCCAAAACCAAAAGAGATGGATTTCTTAAATTTTCACTTGTTTTGTAGTAAAACTCTCCAGCTTTCCAAAAAAGCGGTCGACGTGGCTGCTACCTTGACGGAATTCTAAGAAAATCGACACAAGTATGTACGCATCAGCGTTTTATCAGTTTACTTGGTATGCCCATGAATCAGCATTTCTCTCGATCGTGATTCCTAAACCAGAAGAGATAGCTGCATTAAGTTTGATCTCTTTTTTATAGTGAAACTCCTCAGCTTTCATAAAAGAGGTCGATCTGGTCGCTGTCTCGACGGAAAGCCTAGAAAACCGGCAAGAGGATGTCTTCCTGGAAGCTGTTATCAGCCTGATCGACTATGTATCAGCATTTCTTTCGAGCGTGGTTCCTAAGTCAGAACAGATACCTGCCTTAAATTTTCACTTTTTTTGTAGTAAAATTCCCCAGCTTTCCAAAAAGGGGTCGATGTGGCTGCTACCTTGATGGAGACTTTAGAAAATCGACACAAGTATGCACACATCAGCGTTTTACCAGTTTGCTTCGTATACCCATGAATCAGCATTTCTCTCGATTGTAATTCCTAAACCAGCAGAGATACAAAGTTCCCTTAAATTTTTATAATTTTTCAAGTTGAACTTTCCAGCTTTCGAAAAGAGTTCAATCTGGTTGCTATCGTGACGAAAAGTTCAGTAAATCTACAAAAGAATGTCTTCAAGGGCGGTTCTATCAGCCTGATCGACTACGTATCAGCATTTCACTCGAGCGTGTTTTCTAAGCCAGAAGAGATAGCCGCCTTAAATTTGAACTATTTTTTGTAGTGGAAATCTTTAGCTTTCAAAAAAAGGTTCAATTTGGTCGCTGTTTCGACAGAAAGCCCAGAAAATCAACGACAGCATGTATACATCATCGTTTCTATAAGCTTTTCTTAAATAAATAAATAAAGATTTTTTTCTGAGGGTAAATTAATTGTTTCACCTTTTAAATAGAGTGTATTCTTATTTAATTTTTTTTTATTATTATGTTAATATCAAACCTTAGCATCAGCCTTCAAATGAGTCATGTGCTATGTGTAATATTCTGCACACTTTCGGGAGGCATTTTATTATTTACTTTAGTTCGATAAAGTGGAACAAATCCAATTTAAAATTAAAATTAAAACATTCAAGTCCATAGTTGAAAACCACAAAAAAAATATTTGGTATTCTGACAAAGTGCAAATTTCGCGCCTTTCAATTGTTTTCTGGTTTTCGGGCGTCACCCCTCGCTGCGCGTCACTCGCCGGAAAATACAATATTTTTGATTGAACGTTTTAGCACGTGGTCTACGATTTGCGCAATAAATTTAAATGAGGCAACACACTTACCAACACACGCACACCACAAACACACAAACGCACACACACACACGTACGCTGACATCGAACCAATGCGCGTTTGTTTGTGCAAGTGGCACCGAAATGCGGTATTTCGCCTCCCGAGTGCAGCTTCAACACGTCACAGCCACAGCCACCGTTGCCGCCACCGCCACCGCTAAAGTCAGCGCGCATAAACAGAAATTATTCGCTGTATCAGCATTTCAATATAATTTATTGCGAATTGTTCGTTCGTGATCCTCTGCCGCTGGCTTCGTTTTAATTTCGAAAAATTAAAGGTATTTTTTTGCATGTCTGTTTTTGCTGTTGTCGCTGCCCAATGACAAGCGGTAAAACGCAAATATACTCGTATGTGTGTGTGCGCATACGTACTCGTACAACAGCAACAACAACAACAGCCAGTCGATATCGACCCTGCGCCATATTTATTCCGTTGTACGCGCGCATCCGGCACAAGCGGAGACAACTCAATTAACTGAAAACTCCCATTGCGATTGCGATTAGTGCTGTGATAGTTGTTGAATTCTGCATTTATATTTGCGGTGATTAATGTCATTGGCTATTCAATGCTCTCGTTTGGTTTTTTAGTTATTTGTAATTTTATTTTGGGTGTATTTATGTGCGATTTTAGTGCATTTGTTGGCCGAATGTTTTTTAATGTTTTGCCGATTTTTGCTGTCGCTGCTCTTTTATTTATAATGTTTTTTTGTTTGTGTGTGTCTATGTTGAGTGATTTGTATGTGCTGTAGATTTGGTGTAGATTTGTTAGTTTTGCATAATTGCATTTACATATTGTATTTTATGGCTAAATCCCGCAGAGAAGCAGCTTTGATGAGGTGTTTGGTTTGTGCCATTCGATACACGACCTAAAAAAGTGTCGACATGTGAATGGGACTGTGATTCAAACAACTTTAATTTTTATTAATTTGAATTAGTTTTTAATTTGAATATATTTTTTATACATTTCGCGTACCGAAATAGGTTTAGTTTTCATTAAAAAAAAATTAATTGTGCCCTAAAATTTTTACCGACTTCGATTTTAGTGGTGAGCCTATTCAGACAAAAATCTATTGTCATGGAAGGCATACGGATTTTAGGTTACGTTCGACTGGTTGCCTTCTTCTAAAAAAGCTCAAGAGAGTACCAAGAAATGCTTAGTAGTGATACTGCTCCCTTTTTTAATGCGCTGGGAACCAGGAGGATTCCAAAATGAGCTGCGTCTATCCAATGTCTAAGCTCAGTGAAAAATCCAATAAGGCTACGATTTTTCGTCATTTCTAGATCAGAAACATTGGCACATAGAGTGCGGAAACGATTCTTCTTTTGAGAAGTCGTTATGAAAGCCTTACAACCACTGTGCTGATGAAGTTCCGGCCTGAGTTGAGTAGCTGTGTAGATCGCCTTCGGTTTGCCGATGGCCAGGTTTTCCTGGCAATGTTGCATCTAAGCTCTTTCTCCAGAGATTGTTTGAGCCATACAGATACACAAAAAGCTTATAATCGAAAGAATTCTCTTGTTTGCGACACCATATGGGACAATCTTTTTCTTGGCATTTATGTTTTGCTGATTAGAGCAACCATATCGATGAATGCCTAAAACTTATCCATTATGCTGTTCTTTATTAGTAAATAAGCAAACTATTGTTATGTGACTAATTAATAATAAATTAAATGAAATGGAATTATAAACAACTTGACTTAAACTTTGTCTTCAAACAATATATTATCCTTTTTTTATTTAATATATTTATTTATTTATTTATTTATTTGACATTGATTCAGCATACGAAACATTTTCTTTATTCATAATTGTTTTCAAATATTAAATCATTTTATTAAGTAAGCTTAGCTAGCAAAGCGTTGCAGCTAATAAATAATCATAAATAACACTGGGGAGGACCTACTGGGTGAGTTTCCTATAGGTACACTGAGTTGAGATCCACCAGCCGTTTGTTAAGATTGGCTCTAGTTTATGAGAAATCCGACTTTGAAGTTTGGTAATTTTCGTCAAGTATGCCGCTTAAGTAGGTCCTAAATCGTTTCGAATATCGCTCTACTGTCTTCGGCAAGTTTGTAGATATTTTAACGACCAACAAATTTGCTGAAGACACCAATCCAAAAAAAATACATTCAAACTGTGTAATTGCGATGTGTGCATTTTTTTGCGCAGCGCTACGTGGCGTATGAGTGTCATTTAATTATAATGACACAAAATTACACAAAATTATTGCACAATGCCACAAATAAAACACAATTACAAACACACACAATAAATGTTTAAATGTTATAATAAAATTTTTAATTAGAATTCCTAATTCAATTTTTGAGCATTTTAAGTGTGAAATACATATCACACACCAGCAAGCACACACACACACATACTGCTCGCCTCTCTGCAGCTCACACATGACTCGACTCGCTCTTCTCAACCAAATATCCGCAACTTCACAGCTGGCTCATGCCTTATGCCGATTATGACAAAAAATGCCATGAAAAATTTAAAAAAAAAAGTCAGAAAAAAGTGTTTAAAGCGTAAAGTTTCGCATTGTTGGAAATTTATTTCACTTGATTTTCAAAACACGTACTTCTGTCATAAAACACAACTCATATCTTGTACTTGTGTAGGTATATGTACCTATGTATATATTTGGTGTGCAACAGAGTGTGCGGCTGGGCTGAATGTGTTCTTGTGTGTGTGTGTGGTTGAGCACTCTGTGAACGCACATTACTCGTGCGAGTCGTATGCGTTCAAGTATGTTGCAAATGCCCTCATAAAATTCTACGGAAAAGACGTGTGCTGTGCGCGCCAGCGCGTTTTTACTCATACAAATTTGTAAAGATTATAAAATATTTTATTAATTTCGTAGGCAGTGTGCATTGTATGACTTTTGCTGTTTTTCATCTTTTTTTTATTTGTATTAATATTTCACACTTACGAATATTCGGTGAGTGGCTTAGATTTTTCACAGCTTTCAAGTTTTCGGGAACATCTACACATTTTGTTGGACTTGTAATTTGCAATGCAGGTACTTACCGATATTTTTGAATGTGTGCCAGATGATTAAGTTGACAGACTGAATAAGTTATTAGGCAGCAGAGGCTTTGGATTATGATTTCACTGTCTAAGTGAAAGTGAAGCATTATGCAATAGTTGGGTAAATATATTTAAAGAGTCAGATTGTGTACTGTACTCTATTGACTTTCAGATTGTCTCATAGATAAAGCTAGAAGTTTTAGCAAAGAGTCCCATAAGCAGATTTATTTAACTCCATATTCATTTCAGTCTCAACCAGGCTGTTCCATCTGACTCGATTTGGAGCAGCAGATTTCATATTCAGAAGCCGTACAACAACACCACCCATGGGTACTTACACTCACATCAACTAATGGCCAAAACAACAACAAATGGCTAATTCAAATAAACAGCTGAAATTTTCAAAAAACAACTAATTAATAAATAAAACGAGAAGAAATAAAAAATTAAAAATTAAATAAAAAAAATATAAGAAAATATAAAAAATTAAACACCAAAAAATGAAGTCTAATAAAAACCCGTCATAAGGCCGAAACTTCCTTACCATGATTTATTACGTTATATATTGTTAACTAACAAACAACTTAATTTTTTCAAATGCATTATTTAAACATTTTAAAAATTGTTTTTCTCTTTTTCAAGAATTAGTTTTTGAACCCAAATTGTAGAAACTTACCATCCATTGACTTTCGCCGACTCGCTTTCATTCTACAATTTTTTTATAACAATAAAACAACTGATTGCCATTTTGTTGTTCATAGTTATACACTTTCGCTTTATTGTAATCATTTAATACACTAACAGTTTTTTTTTTATTTCTTATGGTTTCTTCATTATTTTCATTTTTGGTTTTTTGTTTCATGTTTAAGTTATTTCAATAAAAATCATATTTACAATAAACACAACAAAAACATTTAACACTAGTTCCAAAATATAAAGTACAGTAGTTCTGATATAAGCCTTTATTTTGTTCTAACTTACTTTACGCCCTCATCGCTCCCATCATTACCAATTCAAGTTCATTTATTAGACTTTAAACTAGTTTCTGTTATAGTAATTTTAGCTACCGGCATAAGTGTTTTAGTTAAAAACTTGTATGTTACTCGCACTCTTATGGCTCATGGCATTGTATTACTTTATTGCATTAATTATTTATTTGTTTATTTAATTATCCTTTGCTCAGTGAAGCGTCTCGAGTTGGTTGTATTTAAAAAACCTATACTAGCGCATAGAATTAAAATAAATATATTTATATATATGTATAATTTCTCTACTGCATTTTCAAGTCTTTTAAGAGGTGCTATGTATAAGATAATTCAAGTTTAAACGCTAATTAAGTTTACCTATGTACAATAGTCGCCTAGCTGCTACAAATTTCCGAACTGTATCGCGCCTGAATGGATATGCCTGTTAAGCTTTGTTATTGTTTTTGCATTGCGGGGACTAACCAGTCACTTAAGACTTTATAGACTTTGGCAACAGCCAGAGAGGTACAGTCCTTGCAATAGAACAGAAGTAATGGTAAATAAAATGAGTTAAGGCAATGACTGTACAAACTGACACTTGGAATTGGAATATTTCTTTCTCTTTTTAAAACAAAATTTCATCAGAAAACATATATGAAAATATTTATGAATGAGAAGTGTCAGAGATGAGCATCGATGCTGCTTTTGGATTAATGCTTGAAGGCTGTTTTACGATTAAGAATCACAGTAAAACAAATTCAAAAAGAAGTTGCTTCTCTGAACCAAAGCAGCTCTTTAGGTGTGAAATTTCAACTCCTTAAACAGAGAACCTCAGAACGCTCATACCATAAATATTCTTATCATTTTCATACACAAAACCCCTTTAAATTAACATCGTTTTAACAGAATAACTTCTATGTTGGGGATATGTTTTGTTGTACGTTGTACAATGCGCTGTATTTGAATATAAATCACTTTTCTGCATATATAACACAAGCAACTGTTAAAAATAGATATAGATATGAATAGATATCTTTGGATATGTGTATCTCTTAAAATTTAAACAAAAATCTACTAATTAGTCATAAAAGAATGCTGGTAGAGCTAAGCTGATATACGCTGATATGATTATAATTGAGAGAATTGATTTAGACCACAAATTTGAAAAAGTTCTAGTGTCTGTCTGTCTGTTCTAGTGTCAAAGACTTGCGGAGCGCCGAACCTGCAAAAGGCGGCTCTAAAATTTGCATGAATTCGCGACATTCTGACTAATACTGCAAGATTTTTGTAAATTTTTTTTCAAAATAAAATCATAAAAATTATTCAAACTAATTGCAATATGTATTAATTTATGAGCGAAATAATTTATTTTATAACTTTTTGTAATTTTCCCAAATTATTAAAATTGTAAATTGAAATTTATTTTTCAAACTAAAATCATTAAAATTATTTACATTAATGGCAATATTTATTAAATTATGAGCGAAATTAGTTATTTTATAACTTTTTGTAATTTTCCTAAATGATTAAAATTGTAAATTGTAAATTATTTTTCAAAATAAAATCATTAAAATTGTTCAAACTAATTGCAATATTTATTAAATTATGAGCGAAATCATTTATTTTATTACTTTTTGTAATTTTCCTAAATTATTATATTAAAATTGTAAATTGTAAATTATTTTTCAAAATAAAATCATTAAAATTATTCAAATTAATTGCATGATTTATTAAATTATGAGCGAAATAATTTATTTTATATTTTTTTGTAATTTTCCTAAATTATTAAAATTTAATAACTTTGTTTTTATAATTATGAATTTTTTAAACAAAAAATATTGCTCATTAACTTTTCTTAACAAGAAGCAACTCAAACAATTGGCTGTTACAAAAATACAGAACTCAAACAGAACTCAAACATGAGTTTGCCTTTTTAGTTTCGCATTAAAAAACTGCAAATGTTTCACATTTTTCCATAAAAGTCCTCATAGCGTTGTGATATGTGAACAACAAAAATCATGCTCGGAAATTCAGCTCATGGCATTCACTAACTCAGAAACACACTAAATCATATATTCACCACACCTACTGCCCCTCTCACCAACTAACCGCTCCGGCACTCGTTCAGAGATTTTTACATTAGTCTATACATAAACACGAACATTGCATGTGTTTGTGGCACAGTGTTGTCTCCAAGCAAAAGTTTATCTACCCGTTGCAGCTGCAGCCAGTCGCCGGCTCGATGCAGTGCCGCTCGCTACGCACTAATTACTCAAAACTTTCGCGCCCATCCATCTGAGCGCGCTTAATGCTGACACAATTTGTCTCGCAGCGCAACGCCTCTTAGCGCAAGTGCCCGCTCAGACGCAGCTCTCCGGCACCCGCTGCGTCATTAGGCAATCCTTAATGGCATTGATATTTATGTTGTCATCCAGATCCGAGGACGAGTTGCAGGACGTGGTTGCCGTGGAGGCAGCCGATGCGGCCATGGCGACGGGACCGCTGCCGCTGCCGGCATTGCTGCCGAGCAGCAACCCGATCCCGCTCAGCGACGAGGATGTCTGCGACGTCAGCATCGCCGGTGGCACACAGTGGCCCCGGCCAGTGCCGGTCGCGCCCAGCATGCTGTACGGGGACTGCAGGTGCTGCTGCAAGTGCTGCTGCTGCTGCTGGTGGTGGTGATGGTGATGGGGCAGCGTGGTGCGGCCAATGCTGCCGCTGCCGCCACTGCTCTGCAAGTTGGCGGCGTTGTGATGCGGTCCGGCTGCCGCATGGTCGTTACCGTTGATGAGGCTGTTGATAATGTAGCCGCTGCCGCTGCCCAAGCCGGGCGGCAGTGTGCCGCCGCCGCCGCCACCCGCAATGCCACCGCCCACTGCGTGCAACTGCTGCTGCAGGTGGGCGGCGGCAGCGGCCAGTGTCGGCGTGGGCGAGCCGATTATGGTGTCACTTAGGTGCAGTGCAGCGCCGTCCGCTGCTGCCTCTTGCGTCGGCGAAGTCACCGAGGACGACGTCAACAGATGGGCGCGTGCACTGATTTGATTACAGGCGGCCGTGGTGCTGCCGCCCAGCGACGTGACATTGTCGTACGTCGACTGCAGATGCTGCGGCGCGTGCGGATGTGCGTACGAAGATTTATTCAAAGAATAAAGAGAGAAATGAAAGGCACTCAAATTCAATCAATTTGCAATGAAATGAAATGCTAATTGTCTGTCCAGTAGGTCGACTGGCGGTCTCGCGGTCCTTCTGTTCCATTCCGTTCTGTTCTGGTCTGTTCTGTGTGCTGTTCGTCGGCGTCGTCTGCTCAGTCTTTTATTATGGCGTAATATTTTCTTTGATTCTGCATTCTTGCGCTGTTTTTCGCTCGACATTGTGTTGCAATCGCATTACGAGTGAATGATTGGAAATTAAGAATGCCGAACGTTTATAATTTGCGCTGGGGGACATTTTATTGTGCACATGAAAATAGAAAGAATGTCGACGAAGCTAATAGGCGGCTGAACATGGCGTGTTGTCACGGCGAAGTGGGCCTCCTGCGAAAAATTGCAACTCTGTTTGATTGCACAATTTTGAAAGCTCTCGCATGGTCGATCCAGTCAAGAATGAAAATCACACAGCGTGGACGAGTCTTTGAGAAATTGATGAATTAATTAATCAGCTCTTGATTTTACTTTCTCACTAATTGAATGAGTCATTGATAGAGTTTATTCTTCAGTGAAGAGCTGGTCCTTTATTGGCAATAAGTGAACTCAAAGATGAAATTAAGAAAAATTGAAGCCAGCTATCTTTGCTTGGTTGGGGATTTCAAGTTTGGCGACCATAAGTAAAGTTATACAAATTTAAATTAATTGGCGGGAATATTTATCTGTTTTAAATTTGTGAGAGGTCCAAGTATCAGAAATATATCTAAATATGTCAGATCTTTAGAAGCGCTGAATGGACACTTAAAAACTGAGAATTTAGGCTGAGACTTTTAGGTAATTGAGAAGTTTTGAACCCGCTACACGTTTTTACTGGGGTAAGTTAAAATTTTCAATTTTACGTCTTAGGCTTCTACTACTGTGTACAAAGAATACCCGGAATTTGTTTATAATTCAAAAAAACTTTATTTATTCTTCCAAATCAATTTCATCGCCTTCAAAGTAGTCCCCTTCCCCCCGATGCAATGCACTTATGCCAACGGACTTTCCAATCTTCGAAGCATGCCCAATAGTCACCTTCCGGTATGGCCTTCAATGCGCGCGCCGATTCACGTTGAATCTCTTCAATCGATTCAAAACGGTGTCCTCGAAGTGGTCTTTTGAGTTTGGAGAATAGCCAGAAGTCACAAGGAGCTAAATCAGGCGAATACGGTGGCTGTGGAACGATATGAGTTTCATTTTTGGCGAAATGCTCACGAAGAACCAATGCCGTGTGAGATGGTGCATTATCGTGATGCAAAAACCAAGAGTTGTCTCTCCATAAATCCGGCCTCTTTTTGCGAATAGCTTCACGCAAACGACGCATAACGCTCAAGTAATATTCCTTGTTGACAGTTTGGCCCGGCGGAAGGAACTCATAATGCACAACACCACGATAATCGAAGAAATCGAATTCCGGGTATTCTTTGTACACAGTAGTATGTGGTTAGATTAGCAACATTCTATAAGAAATTTTTTAATTTTTATACTCGGGCCCTGTATTTTAGAGTGTTTTTCTATGAGAGCAACCACATCGTTGTGGCTGTAATAATTACTTAAACATAAAATTTTTTACGCATAACGAAAATTTGAATATTTCTTCATTTACTTCAGCCAAAATAAAAAAAAAAAGTATCTAAATTGAAAGAAACCGTCAAATTAAAAAGTTCTCTAATGTTTTCTGCTTCTTCTTCCTTTACTATGTCAAGATATACCATTAAAAAAACGTGTATACTTCTCTTCTTTAAACTTAAATATTCAGTTTATTAATTTCGTATTTTTCCTAAAACTTCGAACTATTCTAAATACCAACAAAAAAATTTATTCTTGCAACCATAGAGGATGCAGACGTCCACAAAGTAGCATGTTGCCATATGACAACAAAATAGCGAAAGGGTTCATGAAAGAGATTTACAACAAGCTGTGATAGCTGAAACAAACACATGAAAAAAATCTATATACAAATTAGAGTTCAAATATAAAAAAACTACGCCTTCAGCTTTTCTATAATTCATGAGATTTTTCAGAAGAACAAGATTTTTAAAGTTTCGTAGGATATGTTGAAATCGTCTCTTTAATAAAGACAATAACACATTGCTGTGACAGAACAAGCATATATCTATGCATTAACAGTCATATTTGTTATAAATCTTTCTCATTAACAACCCAAATGACATCCACAGCGACTCGGCCAGCAGCAACTGTGGTCCGTTGATGCGAAACGACCAAAACAAATCCAAATGGCTTTCGTTTGACAAATCCATATAGACACTGCTTTATGGGTAAAAATTGTGTATTTTCCCTTCAGTCAGCCGTGAGAGCAAAACCCCAGACACAACATCAAACCAGCCGCATACATAAATTCGACGCGCTTCACTACGCGCAAAGCGTTAAAACGCAACGTTATTTGATTTTATTTTATAAACGCCTTTTATGGCATTTCCTGACGCTGCCATTTCGATTTTATTTATGTATTTGTTGTCCTTGCTTTGCTGTTGTGCCATTTTTTATTTGCTCCCCCCGCTGTCCGCCCCGTTTTTGTAATTTCTACTCACTTTGGAATTTGGTGACCACTTTGTGGTTGCGATTGGCGTGAAGTGATGGTCTTGACCGCCGCCGCTGCTGCCGCTACCGCAACCTCCGCTTCCGACTGTTTGATGTAAATTTATTGGCGTTCGTTTGCGTTGGGCGTGGATTGTTGCATTGCGTTGTGTTGCGTTGGTTTCGGTTAGTCGATCGCACGGTTGAGAGCAGCGATTAATGCGCGTTCGGCGTTGCCACACGGATTAAATGTTTTGTTATTCCACGCGAATTGGCGGTTTACGGTGCGCAAATTGAAATTTCAATGGCAATAAATTAAGCGGAATAATGAGTTATTCGAATATGTTATGTACATAAAATAGTCGGTAAAAATGTAGTAAATATTTTAAATAGTATTAAAATTAAATCGAATCCATTGCAGCGTACAACTCGCAAAATTTTTGTGCGAATGCCACAATCACAACCACAACAACTAACCACACGACTGCTTACCGTATTGCGAGGGTATAACATCCGGGTCACGTTCATCCTCGACAAGATCTTCCGATGATTTCGTTTTAATATCCGTGTGCTGCCAGCGCGGTTTTTCCATATTGCCGCACTTCTGAATCCAATGCGAGATTTATTGGAAAAAACATGCCGGCACGCGGCAAGAGAAAGAGACGAAAAGCAGACGAGACATTAAGCGGCATGCTTGCGTAAGTCGCCACTTGTGCGCCGTGTTTAGCGCAATAGAAATGGCTGTAAAAAATCATTTCATTTCACTTGCGCCCCCACCCCCACCCCGCACATACCTTGAGCACATCCCCAGATTGCGCCACAACGCCGGCAGCTGTCGGCTTTGTGCCGTGCTGCTGGTTGCGTCGCAAATTATGCAAAAATGTAACGATGAATATGCGCACAGTAATGGCCAAACTAATGATGACAACCGTCAGGCCGCTCCCGACAATAACCGGCGACAGCGTAATGGATACGTCGTCTTCTGTGCGGCGGTCCGTTTCAATGTGTTCGTGCAGCGTTGACAATCAGTTGCGGTTTCGCGCCCCGCCAAACGGGTGTGGCATTGATTTGGAATTATACAGTGGCGGCGTGGGCGGCACGAACGATCGAGCGACGGTACCATAATTCATGTAGGTGGCAATGCGGACGCATTCGCAAGACGTGCACGTACGGCCGGAAAATAAATAAAGTGAATACATAAATTTAGTCTCGAAGACAAGTCGCAATGAATGATTGCAGTTAGGTGCTCTTTGAGTTAATACGTGATGCAAGCGCGAGGAGATTTAATAAATAGCACAAAAACATGTGATGAATCTCAAGAACCAACTGTGAGACTATTAGATTCAAAACAAAGTTTCAGCATAAATAACAAACATAAAAGACAATTCAATGACGGAAAAGGTCGCTTTATTGTTTTTAATATCGATAAATAGCATTCTTAAGGAGCCGAACAATTGGAATCGAGATCATCGAAGCGATATGTCAGGAATCAGAAATTGCGAATTCAGCCATACGCGGTTGGGAGTTAAAACTACAAACTCTACAATAGAGTTTATGGTTTATGGCGCAACGTCCATTGAAAGCAAAAATGCCCCCAGAAATCAGACATTGGTAGTTTAAGTTTGGTTGATGTGGCTTTTAAAAGACATTATTTAGATCTGAGAACCAGCTTCACTACTCACATCCCGCAACTGAAAGCCAGTTTGGGGTTCTAAAAGGTAGAAGGTAGAAGCAAACTTTGTACAGATGACTTCTTCAGTTATGAAAGGTTACTAAAGAAAATTTGGTCATGGAATGAAGCGAAAATTTAAAGGCTTTAAGAAGTCTTTAAGGAAGTCTCTATTTTACACATAAAATATTTGATAATTTTGATTTAGAACAATCTACATCTGAACAAAGACAGCAGCAATTTCTACAATTGCCCCAGCACCAACAGTCAAATAAGAACTGGAAAGTCGAGCAACCTCTCTCTCTAAGATGTAAGAAGTGGACCCTATTCGATAAACTCAAACAGCGTGAAGAACCCACGGTAAATCCCCTGACAGTATAAAATAAGGTGATTTTGACCATTTTGAATCTGGCATTCGGAAAGACTCGGATTCATCTGTATCTATAAACAATGCCGCCTCGTCTAGAGTACAATTGTAGTTGTAGCAAAGTTATAGTAATCGAACTGCAAGTAAACTCAAAGTAGAATCCAGCCTCATGACATAAAAAAAATTTTTTTAATTTAAAAATTAATCTTCAACAGAACTATTTCTTTTTTCAAAACATTCTTTTTTTTTAATAACCCCTAAGTAATACGAAATCCATGGCTCCTTCTTCTATATCACATCGCTTTCATTCGATCAATCATAATTTCATGGATATTTTTTTTCTTTAGCTTTGTTCACTTTGTTCATCATGAAGCCATAAAACGTGCCAGGCAGCAAATCAAGTCGGAACTGTTTCGACTTTTAGCCTTCGTCTGCAATTTAATCCCAGATTTCGAGCAATCAGTATTGTTGCAACGGGAAAAGTGCGTCCGTCAGTTGTGCTCACTGTCGACGGCAGCCTTTGTCGCTGTCAATCGACTCATTCAGCGAGTGTCAATGCGCACTACTTAAGTTGCGGTTAAAAGCTAGTTAAATGGAAAAGAATGCCCCCAGCTGCAGCGACGGCCGATGTAATCAATAAGTGTCAGGCCGCTTAGCAGCTTCGCCAGCCAGCATCAACAAGAGCCGAACGCCCGCACAGTAATCAATTATAACTTCCACAACCCATTATTGCAATGATTACACTGGCAAGTGGCGCTGTGTGTCGATGCGACTGTATGCGTGTGTCTTCGTTTACATCTATGTGTGTGTGCGTGTTTGTTGAGCATGTGCTCGTGTTTGTGTCAACATGTGTAACACTGTTCAACAACAAAAGCAACAACAGCACTTACCTGCTTTGTAGGCCGCCGAGCCGATGATGAAATCCTGCAGCACATACAAAGGACTTCTGCCCTTCTGATTGAACGCATAGATACGCAATTTCAATGAGTTATTTTCCTGCGTCATCATCGATGTCAGCGTGTCGAGATTTTCCAGTGAAAATTGCGGTTCCTCGACGTTTGTCAGATTGAACCTGCTTGCGCGAAAAGGACAAAGAAGGACAAGAAGAAGACAGACATTTCAGTTTGAATTTGTGTGCATTTTAATTTTTGTGTTTTTGCTTTCAAGTTGCACATTGTCGATGTGGTATTTGAGGCTGGCAGCAGGCAGCCGCATGCTATTATCTCTTGATGGCTGACCTTTTCAGCTTTAAAATGTCATTCGATTAAACGTCACTTAAATTGCGCTATTTTAAAAGTAACGAAACTGCCTGACTGGCACTGCTCACCCGCTCCCCACTCCACTTCGCTCCATTGCTATATCTAAGCTGCTTTTCAATGCACTCCTGCCACTGTGTCAATGCTTGCGGCGAAATGTTTTGCTCATTTCCATTTTTCTTCAACTCTCGGCGACTGACCTTATTTCGGGCAATTTCTGTGCCCATGAAAAATCAAACACACTCGCACGTATATGTATTGGACATTGATATGTATTCAGATCTATGGGTAAAGCCTTTTTCGAAATGAAAACAATTCCATTTAAATGGAATGCAAAAAAACGCCAACGTGACGTGCTGGCGGTGTGGAAAGAAGCAACCTTCAAGTTGTGTTAGCGATTTTCTATGCTCACGTAAACACCAACACATGCACACATGCACTCACTCACTCACATATGCAGATGTATGTGTGTACTGCGCGTCGCTGCCACGAGGTACACAACGAGCGCCGCACTCTCGCCCGCAACCCAGCTTGACTTAATGTCTTTTCAATCATGACCTCAATTTGAATTTGATTATTGTATTTCGGCGTCACTCACCCACGCCAGCGCCCCCGCTCCGCAGTCCACTGAAACGCGCTTCGCACCACTCAATCTATGCCACAAAACACCGCAGGATGAATTCCAAAAATGCCGCCGATTCGTTTCATTTTTGGCCCTCGCGCCCCACCGACAATGCTGCTGCTGCTTCTTCGCTCTTTTGCATTGCACAGATTGTGTTATATTGCGTTTACTTCTTTGCTTCGTCCTCGCCTACTTTTTCTCGTGTTCACTAGAGGCCCTAAAGGTTTGGTTGGCATCTTTCGCTGCCATTCGGCTACGCCACATTTATGCCAAAAAGTCGCTTTCGATGCAGCAGCCAACACCCAGCAACCAACAACCTGCCATTTCTGCCGCCAGCAGCACTGTTGCCAGTTTGGGATTTTACATGTCCTATTAGGATTGTTATTTCAATTCGGTTTGCCGAGCGCCACACCAGGGACACGGCCGCGCGCCCAACCGCCACCACACACACAAACGCCCAGCGCCCAACAGCACAACCGAAAACAATGTGTGTGCACATAAATATCGTAAATTTTTACAACATTATTTTGTTCATTTCCTAGGAGTTTTTACGAGTATATGAAAATAATATGATATGTGCGGCCCGCTCGGTAGTCGGAAATTTTGGTTTTTCCTTCAAAAATTAAATTACCCAAACATTCAAAGATTGCCTGCTGCACACGAAAGCGCTTACTTGTGTTGCATATTTTTTTCTTCTCCTCACTGGCTGGCAACTTTTACGACTACGTGGGCGGGTTTTTTTATTTTGTTTTCTGGTGAAAACAAAAACATATAAATATGCAAATTTAAAAAAAAAAACAAAACAATACCCATTAGGCTTATTTCGTTTACCGCCTAGCAAGGCGCTAATCAGATCACCGAAATTTCATTGCAAATTAAAACGTCTTTAGGACAAGGCCAGAGCAAACAATCGCATGAGGGAGGAGGGGAGTTTGAAAAGGAAAAAATCTTTGTGAATCAGAAATTAAAAGAAGTGATGGGGAAAAAAATGTAATATGAATTTGAACTGAGAAACAAGACGAATTTGGAAAAGGAATCAGTAGACAGAGTAAGTCCTATTCAGTTCAATCAGTAATATGAATTTGAATTCGAATGGTGTTGTGCTTTAACCCTAATTCCCAGAAGTGAGCCTCACAGTCTCACTAATGATTTCAAATGGTGATAAATCCAAAAGATTTTCGATTCCATTATTTTATGTAATCCTCTAATGGAATGTTAGAATTATATAAATTTAACATTTAGACAGTTTTTGTACTTTTTAAACAAATGTTTTCAGTATTGGAACGCTTGAGCCAACCTTCCATATTTTTTTAAAACTATCTTAGGTCTGATTGAGAAGTGCTTCAACTCTTTGGTACATTTTTTACTATGATCTGAATCTTCTCTAAAAGCTTAATGGAAAAAGTTAAAGTCAACATAATTCCTTGCCGCAAAAGCCCAACACAAACCTAAGATATCAAATCAGTCGAGGTTTTTGAGAAGTTGTCCGCCAAATATGCCACGCGATTTATATTGATGTGAAATTTTTACACAAGATTGAGTACATTGCATCAAAAATCAACAATTTTGGAATCACTTACCTGGTAATACCAGTGCGTGTTGAAAACATTTCCAGTACAAATATCTGCGGCAATCCGCCATCATAGCCGGCTATGCATTGAATGTCCACACTCAAATCGGTGCGATTGAACGCAGTGCAATTGCTCACAGCATTTGGCAGCGCTAAAATAAATAAAAATAAAACAGAATGGCATAAAACCCACAGTTTAATAACTCAATATATGCAACAAATATATATGTATGAAAGTTCAATTATTTTCACTTAAAAACATATTTACCTGCCAGCACCACTTGAAAAAGACACGGCTGATTTTGTGTGCCCACTTCATTGGCAGCCCAACACGACAAGGTGCCATAGTCCTGTAGGAAAATCATAATCAAATATGTAAATAAAAAAAACGCACTTATGTCAAAACTCAATCAAAAACCTTTCACATGAATACTCGTATGTATTCAGCCTAAAAATACGCCACACAAAAGTGCGTTCAGTAATTTATGACAATCTTTAGATTCTGATTGGTGGCATTGACATTTTGTGTAGCATACTTTTGTGATGATTTTGATTTGTAGAATCTTCTATATTTTATCATTTTATGTAGCTTATTTTTGGGCTATTTTTGGACCAAATCTCTAATAAGAATTTCATAAAATACAACTTCTTCATCCGAACTACTTTGTGGTGTATATATATACATTAGACATGATTTAGTGTTGTATGGAGACATAGAAAAAAATTTACATTTTCTCACAAAAATCAAATAATTTCTTCTTAACACTCAATTACGATTGCAATTATATTCTAAATGGGAGGTTAATGGGGTTTCGACAATACATTTTGATTTTTGCTTTGTAGAACCCCAACTCCGATCATATGGGAGACGCCCTCTGGTGGTGAACTTTTGAACCTTAATTAAGTTTGTATTTTTTGCACTCAAGAATGTTGTAGATCGCTAAATAAATCAGTCATCAATCATCAAATTCAGTAGTTTCCGAGATACGATGTTTTCGCGCTTACTTAACTACTACATTTACAAGTGGGGAGCCAATGGCATAGAATATGGTCAATTTTGTATGGCAGCCCCCTTAAGACTTGGAGATAGCGGGTAGGTATGTTTAGAAGAAACATTCGGAAGACAAAATAAATGGGTGTCATACATTTGACACGTCTGGGGGCAACCTGGGAGCAGTGGGAGCCTATTTTGTAAAAACGACCATTTTGTATGGGAGACCCATTAAGTGTTGGAGATGGGGTATAAATATGTTTGAAAGAAATGTTCAGTAGAGAAAACTAGTGGGGGTCAGTCATAGATCTTAACCCTCTAAGAGCAACTTTTGACCAGCTGTGGAGCAATTTGTCGAATTTCCCAGCTTTTTTGTGAACTTTGACCTCGATCCGACGCCATTTAGCCCCACTCTAGCCCCAAAATTTTTTGGCTCATGCACTTTTTCACCAAACCGCATAAAATGAGAGGTTGCGCAGCATCGAAATCGAAAAATCGTGCACTAAATCATGTCTAATATACATACATATCGACTTGCCTGATCTGATACTGGCGTATATTTCAAAACACTGCGGCTGTCATTGACACTGAAACGTTCACTGCCAACATCCAGAGTCTCGCCTGAGTTATTGAATTTCCAGCGAAAAGTTCTGAAAATATTGATGAAATAAGTTACATAATATTTGAATAAATAAATAAACTAAAATAAAATAAAATAAAATAAAATAAAATAAAATAAAATAAAATAAAATAAAATACAATAAAATAAATTAAAACAAAATAAAATAAATTAAATTAAAACAAAATAAAATAAAATAAAATAAGATAAAATAAAATAAAATAATAATAAAAACTCGTATATATTTATTATTTTAATTTTTAAGAATAAAATAAGAATGGATGGAATGGTTTTTAATACACAATTGGTTTATAAACAGAAACAGGCTGATGTGATAACTTATGAGGCATGAAACTAAATGAAATGGTCAGTAAATAATTAGAAATATATTTTAAAAAAAAATCATAATTTGTTAGTACCTATAATATGCTATATGCTAAAAATTTGTTCATTGCCTAAATAAATAAATATAACCAAATACGTAATCAACAAACCCACAAACCCATAAAACTTTCAATAAGAAAAACACCTTTTTTTCTTAATTTACTCAAAAGCTGAGCCTTTGCACCAATTCAACAATGATTAACCCACAAGAAGTACAGATATTGGTTCATGTATGTGTGTGTACCAGAGAACTGCAATTATTCACTTTTTCAAGTCATTCGTTGAATAACACAAGAAAGAGTATTAGTGGATTTGAGTCAAAGAAAAACATCCGACTCATATCCACGCATACACGTTTACGCATGCACACATATTTTGTGTGTGAACAATGAATAAGTTCTTTGCTGATATGAACCGGTGCGTGCTCAGATCTGTCATTGAGTGAATAGGTCATTGTGTTATACCGTAATCACTCACAACACCAAGAAACACCAATGGTTCAATGGAATGACTTAAGTCATTGGAGTAATTTTCAGTTTCGCTTTCTCCTTAGTTGAAATTGAGAATATTGCAACAAAAAGCGGAAAACCAAAACGCAGGTCAATAAATGCAAAGCAATTAAATTAACTTTTTGTTAGTTTTTATTTGTAAATAACAAAATGAGATCAAATCCATGCTTTTTAAATATAATTAAATTAACACAATTCATAAATATTACAATTATACTAGAAAAAATATACACGTACAAATAATACTCATTCTAAGTTAAATAACTAAAAAACTATAAAGATGAACAAAAATTATTTTAATTTTTTTGTTGAAAATAGAATTTAAGAAAAGAATATTGCATCAATGCACAGCAGCAACCAGATACGCGTCAAAAAGCAAAAAATTACTGTTTAGCAAAAAGCGCGAAGCACAACACGAACTATTACTCAACTCATCACACGAACAAGTGAGTCAAATCAGATTATGAGTCAGTAACCAATAGACACACAAAATACCGATACATATTCGTGTAAGAGAATTTTGAGTGTTTTGATGATTTGGTGCAAATGAGTAATAGTATTTTGTTGAATTGGTTTGAGTATTCACTTGCACCAATTGTTATGGCTCATGACTTAAGTATACTAATTTTATTAGTACTCATTGCCGGTCTCTGGTGTGTACACCCAACTCCGCACTAGACGCATATGTAGCTCACTCAACACTCAACTCACTTCGCCCATCACCATCACACCAGCATTAAACCAAATTAAAATAAACTTTTCTATATTGGACCGATTCATCTTCACAGCATCAACTTGTCTGTACTCAATTAAAAATGATAAATTAGTTTGCGGCAGTGCTGAAAAAAATGCGAGTGCGAATTCTTTTCGGTTGCCTTGGTTGTGTTTGTCTTTGCATATACGCCCCAACATGTATTGTGCACACATAAATAGCTATAGGCAAAGTTTGGGCAGAGGCGAAAATTAATTACTATTTGTTTCCTTGAGGAAACCGCACGGAAGCGAGCCGGGCGCCTGATGCATTTCCTGACGGAATAGGCAGTTGAATGGGTGCGAAAGGGGCCAATGGTGTTGGTGAAAGTTTCGCTGCGGCCCATAAGTAACTAAGTGTGCGTGTGTGTACACAAGTGTATTGTGCTTACCTGGGCGGCGGATCTGCCTGTATTTCACACGTGACTTCAACGGTTTCGTCCTTTGAGGCGCCAATTAGTATAACACGATCTAAATGCTTGCAAACTGGCGTGTCTATTGAAAAAGTCGTACAAAGAAAAAGTAAAGAAAATAAATAAATGAGTTGTTATATTGTTTGGATGCGTGTGTATGTGTGTGTGTGTGTGTATAGTAAAGAAAAACAGGTGTTAAGTGGGCTGAGAGTCACAAGAAAAAAGGTGGTGATAACTTTATTGGCTGACGAAAATGTTTGACAAAGCTGTTATAAGAAAGCCAAAAAGAGTGCCTTAAAAAATGTACATTAAACAAGTAAATGAGTAGACGGCTTCATGGTTTATATTATAAATCGTGGCATACTTTTAGGCAACAAACTTAGTCTAATTAAATTTGTATATGATTTTTGTCAATTTTTACATACACTATTGAAGGCAGGTTGACACGAGAAATGTGAACTTAAAATGTATCCACCCATTGATATTTAACACTAGAATTCCCTACAATCTGACCTATCTAAAATGCCCACATGTAGTCATTTTGACTACAATATTGTTTAATAACTTTTTTTTAATTAAATATTGTTTAATAACTTTTTTTTTAATTTTATTGGTTTTTAAGTAGCAAATATGAATAAATGCACATGAGATTAAAATAAAATAAGTATTTCATTTTTATTTTTTTATGGTTTACAAAGTAAATTCATTTAAATATAATACCGTACTTTACACATAAATGGCATAAAATGGAATGAAATTTGAAATTTGTGAATGAACTATGTAAGCGAATTTTGGATTGAAAACCTTGGGAATTGTCACAGCCTACTGTGATTTATTTTTTTTTTTAATGTTTGCAATTATTTGAAATTTTCATACTTCTATTTATCAGTATGAAATTCACATTTGCTGAACACTTTATATAGCTAGTCAAAATGACTCCTTTTGGGCATTTAAGTTAAATGTTGCAAAATTGGGGTAAAAAATTGCCTTACAATATTTTTCATTTATTTATTCCATTAAGTTTTAAAAATTTGTAAAAGTCACGTAAGATATTTTTTTAGAAAGCGATGCAATAAAAGTTATTTACAATAAAAGACCTCAATGTAGTCAATATGACTACCTTGGGCATTCTAGTGTTAAAACTAATCTTCCAACTCTTCGTCAAAGGGCAAATTTTTTCCCCTCACAACACTTTTCTCACATGCTGACGTCCACTTAAATCTGCGCCATCGTATTGAATGCCAAACGTGTCAGCCACAACTTCGCAACTATTCACTTCTGTAGTTGTTGTTGTCGATGTCGATGTTGTTGCATGTTTTTGTTGTAATCGATTGCCTCAACTGCCCATAGAAAGACATCGACAGTTCTGCCGCAGTGAAAGTTACCTGCTTTCCTCTGGCTTATATTTTATGCATTGTGTGTGTGTGTGTGTGTACACATGCACAAACAAGCATGTGTACAGTCGTAAATAATTAATAAGCAAATGGTCAGGCAACAAATAACAGCCATCGAACGTGCATTCAATCTCGAGCCTACTTAACATCCGATTAAGGACAGCCGAAAGCAGCAGGACGCCGCCGTCGCCGCGCACAATCGAGCTTGTGCTGCCTCACGCTGTTCGTTGTTCGTGGCGAAAAACCATAAATATTTTGGTGCAGTTGTTTCACTTACACTTAACACGCAGCGGCAATTGATTGCTGACAGTTTCGCCTTCGTCGTTGATGGCGCTGCACGCGTAGTTGCCGGCATAGTGTTTGGTGATCTTCTGCAGCACCAGACTCTGGTTCGAGCGGATGACGCGCGCCGACGTGTTGTGCTCCAGGTGCATGCCCTGCAAGACACACAAACCATACGCCGCATTAGAAGCCGTCAGCTGGCGTTGCTACGCTTGAGCGTTAATTAAATAAATACGTGCGGCCAATTTCGGCCAAATTTAAATTCCACCCAACCCGCTGTCCGGCTGATGCCAGGTGTCGGCGAACGAATGCTTTCATTTTTCATCAATTTAAAAGCTCAAAGCGTGCTACGTGCTGGTCGTGTTGGCCGCAGCTTGTGGCCACCGCCCAACGCGGCCGAATGTGTAGCGCAGACAGCGGAACGGACGGCCGCCTCGCCGCAGCCACCATAACAAATTACTCACATTATGCAACCACAAGAGTTTCCGCCATTGAGGATTCGATTGTACGTGACACTCAAAGTACACATCGTCACCTTCTTTGATATCGTCGGGCGTGAGCGTCGAACCCAGCCGCAGCGTGACTAGCGGCGGATCTGAAAGCAAATGGATAAAACGTGCGATAATACGAAGTGGCAAGTTTGCATTAACCAAATAAAAGGATTTTCTTAATTAAAACTAAACTTGTGCGTCAGCTCAAAGGATGAACTAAATTACGGCGCATAGCGGCGGCCGCTCAAGGCAGTCGATCTGAATGGTTTTCGGGGCTTAGCACTGACCGCCGAATTGGCGCTAGTTCACCGCTGCTGATTGTGCGACGGCAAACAACCAACATGAGACCTTAATTTTCTCTTTGATAGACTTGAATTCAGAGATTTCAAAGTAATCGTTTAGCTTAAAGATAATTGAAAGCTTGTTAAATGGAAGGATAACAAAACTTTGAAATTCATTATAAATATTTAAAGGTATTTAATTTAAACCGCAATTGTTTAGGATCGAAGAAATTTTATCGAAATTCCGCTGCAAACAGACTACAGTGGTGGTTCAAATTATTATACCCAACCTACATTTAGGTTTCTCTCTAAATATTCATAAATATAAACTAATGAAAACGACTAAAAGTGGCTAATCCTGAGTGGAACAGCCTGACAGTTCACTCAAATAGTGACAAAGTGTGTACTAGACTATTCTTATTTTTTTTATTCTTCAAAGTAATGGCCATCGCTAGCTACACATTTTTCCCATCTCTCAGGCAATTTATGGATGCCTCGCCAAAAAAATGTTTCGTCTTTTGCCTGAAACCAATCATCGATCCATTTTTTGACTTCTGCGTGATAATTGAAGCGCCGTTCCGTTAATGCGTGGCCCATCGATGCGAACATGTGATAATCCGAAGGCGCCAAGTCTGGTGAGTAAGCCGCATGAGCAAGAGCTCCCCAGTTGTACGATGCAACCAATTCTTTGGTGGCTCTAGTGCGGTGTGGTGGTGCGTTGTCATCGAGGAAAATCACTTTGTGTTGCCTGGCTTCATATTCTGGGCGTTTTTGGCGTATAGCACGGTTCAAATCGGCCAATTGTTGTTGGTAACGGTCACCGTTAACCGTTTCACCAGGTTTTAGAAGGTCATACCATATGGCACCACGCTGGTCCCAGAAAACACATAGCATGGCCTTCTTTCCGAAGCCGGCCACGCTCCTCGTTTCTCACATCAAAATCACCACTTTTAAATTTATTGAACCACTCGTTACACTGTGTGCGACCAAGAGCATGCTCGCCGTAAGCTTCCACAAGCATTCGATGCGATTCAGAAGCGTTTTTCTTCAAATGGTAACACAAAATTAACTGTGTCCGCAAATCGTAATTTGTAGGCACGTAATCCGACATTTTCCGGAGCGTCAAACAATGCGTTGTTGGATGAAACTTGACAAATTGTGAACTGAATATTGTTGACATATGACAGAAGAAGTAAACATGACATTAGGTACGGTTCCGAAGTTTATAAATATTCGGCTATTTACCGCTAGATGTCGTTACCGGTTTCATAGGCGCATACCTGGTATCTGTCTAAAAATTGACTGTTCACTCAAATAGTGACAAAGCGTGTACTAGACTAAGTTATTTTTCTATTTTATTTTTTTTTAATTTATTTTATTTTAGATATTTGTCTGAAAAATTCTACATAGGTCTTGAAGTCTGAATGATTTCTGAACCTTAAGCCAAAGATAGTAGTAGGTATAGGTATTACATTATTTTTGACTGTCCCTCTATTTTGGCCAAATTTCCCAAACCCTTCCCTCAGACACGTTTCTCCTTTTTTGTTGAGTTCTATAGAACGAGCAATGGTAATAAAGAATCCATTCTTCGAGCCTTAGCAGAGTTAAATGCGCTGTCGGCCTCTTTAAAGTTTGATCTATCTGTCCCTAAACCGAGGTTCAGTTTCAACTAAACTTCCATTTCCCCGCTTAAGTTTAAGTCTTACTCATTTTTAATTGGTCCGCGAGAATCAAATTCAAAGACTTAAATACATTTGAAAAGAGTGCAGTCTCAGTGCGTAAATTCATCTTGGATCCCTCGTTAAGAATGATAACCATTCCTCATTGAACTTCACAACATAATTTCTGTAGCCCGCTTTCATTTACTTTCTTTATACTAAAGTCTACTCAGTACATTGTATACATTTTATTGTGAAAAATTGTTATTAAATGTTAACTTTTTTTACTTACATACGACATTTAGCTTCCACATTGTCTCCAAAAAGAGGCCATTCACGTTTGGATTTTCGGCGCGACAGGTTATCGATTTGCCATCGTCGTCTGTGGTCGGCACAAAACTCAGTTCGGAGCGTGTAACATTCTTCGAGATGTCATCCTGTAAATGTGGCAAAGAGAGATATGCATTTCGATGAAAAATTTGCTACATAAAGCGCTTGAAATGTTCTAGTTTTGACACAAACTATGATTTGTATGTAAAGAAGAATATTTGTTTTTACTTTTACTATAATTTAATATATTTTATTTTATTATTTATGTATTATTATTGTATTTAACTCATACAAGGCCAATTACAAACTTCAGTAGATATTTTAACTTTTTGCATTTTAATCGATTTTAAATTGATTCAAAATAAAATATATATACCAATTTTGCGGTTTTGACATAGCACTTGTTATGCTAAACATATTTTACAATAATAAACAAAACTGAATACTGGTGTTTAGTGATCACAAAAACTGCCAGTTACCACTCTCACGTCATGCAAAATATTCGTATAAATATTCCAGAACTCCATTTGAATTCATGGTTTAATATTTTTCTTCCTATGAAAATAAACAATAATAAATAATGAATAATTTCCTGAATTTAAATTGATCCTAAATATACACCTTTGAGTGTCAATATTGCACTTGTTATGCTAAAAATAAAAAATAAAATAATGAAAAAAGCTTATCGAGTTGTGTTGGATGATTGAGTAAACTGCAAGCAATGACTTGCAAGCACACACATAAGAAATATGTATTTCAACATCAACCAAATTCCAGTGTAGTCGTTGTGTAGTGTTTTTTCTTGCTCAATTTAATACTTTAAATTTGAATAAATTTTAAATGCGAATTTTTTGAACTGCCAAGCTTAATTTGATATGTTGGAAATTGCATTTGATATTAAAAAAAAAATGTACAATTACAATTTATTTAAAGAACCAATCAAGCATAAAACGAGTTACAAACGTCATTGAATATTTAAGTGATGTGAAACAATTATTTAAAAATCAAACCATGTTAATTGCAATTTTGACATTTTTTCGGCTGAAATTGAATACTCTCAAAATAGATTGATTTTAAATTGATTTTGAATAGACAAAATTTGAGCTGGCATATGTTTAATTGTATTTGTTGCAAATTTGTAACAAAACAACATTTTTATTTGCACTCTTCTTTCATGAACAAATGGAATGCAGGAAGCAATTTACCAAAAAATGCTCAAAAGATGATGAACATCAATTTCAAAATGCAATGCAATGTCCACTGAAATTAAGTGCTATGAAATGAACAAATTTCCTTAATATTTTGGTATCCAAATAAATAAAAAGGAAATTTCACAAATTTAAAAATTCTTAAATTTTTTTTATGTAAAATCATAACGTTAAAATTCTGCTATCGCATTCTTGCATTGATTCCTTTAAAGAAAAAGTTAATAATTCATAGTAGAATTTTTATTTCATGAGCGAAAAGTATTGTTCAGAAAATAATTTTCAGAATACAATTTGAAAAATTGAACTTACCACATGAGGCTTATTTTTGAATCAAAAACAAAAACTCGTCCCGTAATTTTATTTTGTGATTAAAAAATAAAACTTAAAAATAATACTCATTCTGCAAGTGAAAAATAAAACTCACCGCATAATTTTTATTTCTCCCCAAAAAAATAAAACAACAAATAATTTTTATTTTCTGATCAAAACAAAAAAATCAACAAAAAATTTTTATTCGGTGAGCGGAAAATAAAAATCGAAAAATAAGTTTTATATTTTGATTTTTATATTTAGCTCATAATTTTGACGGTCCCTGATCCAAATTAATAAAAAAATAAGTTTCACAAAACTCTCAGCATTTATTACATTAAAATTAAAATTCTGCTATCGCATAAGTTGAACAAACTTTTTTTAAATGCTTAAAACTGCAAATTCTGTTGCTGCTTCTTCTTCTTATGCACTAAGTTATCCGACTGTTCAAAATCAGAACTAAACCACATTCGCATAAAAACAAAAAAACAAGGAGCACATCACTTTGCATAACCGCTGCACCCACGGTGCGGGCCGCAGCAGCAACAACAACAACAAACATCAGTTTGGCAATTCATCAACGAGGCAAACTTTACTTTCGTTTTGTTATTGTTGAAGCAAAAATTCCATTTCCGTTTTTAAATTGCATGTGCAAATTATCCAAAGCTAATATTATCATGTTGCACACACACACACACACGCACACAATGCACATGTGTGTGTTTTTGCATGTGAGGGGCATTTAATCTATCAGAAGCAACTGCAACTGCAACCGCAACTGCAGCACAAACAAAGCGCTTTCCAACACAAATATGCTACGAATATTTTCTTTTAGTGCTTGCTGGATTTTACTTCTACATGTTGTTGTTGTTGTAGTTTTTGTGATTGCTATATTTTTCCAGTTGTTGCGAGCGAAAATCGCCCATACGAACACAAACAAAACGCAAAATTAGATGGCACATAAGCGATAAACTGTCGACGGTACCCACCTTTGTGCGACGCAACTGCCGCTTGCCTTTGTACCACGTGATGATGGCATTGGGCCGCGAGCCGGTCGATTCGCATATGACTTCGTAGCGCCGGTCGGCCACCATCGAACTGGGCGGGTCAATTATTTTCACCGTTAGCGGCTTCACTGCAAGACGCAAGCAAGCAACCAAATCAAGCACACAAACACATTTACAAGTACCTGGACACAAACACAGACGCAGAGCTGAACGAAAGTACGTCACCGTACGGTGAATGCAAAGTCGGAAGGGAAAAGGTGAAAGGCAAAAGGCAAAAGGTGAACGTGGCGGTTGAGACGCTCGAAACTGCGCGCCAACTCGAAAGCCCAACGTGCACCGTTGTTCGATAATTAGGACATCAAAACGCTCGCACATGTCCGTACGTAGCGCATTTGTTGGACCCTCCTTTTGTGCCCTTTCCCCACTTTGGTTTGCGCTGCGCTCGTTCTGGCATTCGCAGTCGCCATGTCCGACTCGATTCGACTCGACTCCACTCCACTTGAGTTCAGTTCATTTCTGCGTATGTGAATGTGTGTGCTATTGTGTGTTTTGCTGCCGCAAATCCTTTTCGGGTCTAATACTTACGGTGCATGTCAAGCAAAAAGCTTTTCTCCTTAGGCTTATCTAATTGTGTATTCAGCGCTTGACAAGTAAAAACAGAATTTAAATCAGTCCGTTGAACCGACGGCCAGAGTAGCCTGTTCTCGATAACATCGCCGGAATTGTGCTCGTATTGATTGTCGACAAGTAGTCCATTTACGAGCCATCGTACTTGAGGTTGTGGGCGTCCTATTTGTTGCATTGTTGTTGCCATTTTCATTATTATTGTTGTCGTGTTTTGTTGTTGTTGTTGTTGTTAGATTGTACGTTTTTGCCCCCATTTCGATATTGTTGTGATGTTGTTTTTTTTTGTATTGTTGTTGTATCGACAATGTTGCGTTGCGGTTGCAAGCGTTCAACACAAAAATCAACAACAATAACAACAACGCCAAACAGCAGCCGCATTCAATAGTAAGTAGGTAAAAAAAAAGTGAACAAGCAAAATAAGTAAAATTTTCTGGTTGAGTAGCGGAAATGTTGTAGTTTATATTTTCGTTGTAGACGAGCTGCACAACAATAAAACGCCGCCGAGAAATCGACAGGAAATTGAATTCTTAAATTAACGTACTTCATTTAAAATGTATTTATTTTAAATGCGATATTTGTTGTCATTTTCCGGTGCGTTTCGATTGTGGTGGCATTTATTAGAAGCCTCAGCTCGTCTGAAATTGCCATTGAAAAAATATTGGCGCACTGGTGCGACAGTACAACTTACCGCCCACAACGCGACACGTTATGACAATATCGTCGCCTTCTTGCTTGGGACCCAATTGTGTGCCGTTCAGCTGGCGGCCCCATCGATCGAGTATAATCGGTTGTTCAGGAAGAACTGCAAGGCGAAAATTCGTTGGCAGGTTTCAATTACACATAAATATTTATTCTGGATTTTTTCAAATTTTTTGGGCAACAAGTGATTTAAATGTTAAATTAAAGCCGTAAAAATTATTTCTAGGTTAAAACATTATAAGGGAGAAAGGTGGGAGAGGGAGGTAAGGAATACTAAAGGGAGAAATATTGGCACTTTCTTGAATCTTTTGAAAGCTTAAGAAAGTGTTTAAATGTTATATCAATGCCTAAGGAACAATTTAAAGAGTGGTGAGGGTAATTTAAATGTTAAATTAATGTCTAAAAAAATATATAGTTTAAAGAGTGGTAAGGGATGGTCGAGAGAAGGGTGAGAGAGGGAGATAAGGAACACTAAAGGAACAAATGTTGGCAATTTCTTTCAGTGTTGCCAGATACCAGAAATTACTTTCTCCTAAATCCTAAAAAAATATTGAAATTTCCTCAAAAAAGTTAAAAAAAAATCTTCTAAATTTTAAAGGAATTAAACTCTCATAAAAAAATAAAAATAGGTACCTACATATAATTTTTTTTAATGCAGCCATTTTTTATTCATATTCAGCTTAACAACAAAAACTTAACAGAAACAAAACATATAACAAATAAATTAAACAAAAAGTGCCATTTTTGGCGGGATTTCATTGTAACAGCAATAAGTGAGAACGAGATAGATTAGAAAGAGCTTACATTTAGTAAGCTTACAAAATTTTGGCAAAATTGGGTGCTTTGACTATTGAAATAGTTGCCAAAATATGTTTTGTTGCCTGTGTTTCCAATACATCATACTTCGTTATCCAAAAATCTCCCAAAAATCCACTAAGGATCCGAAAAATTCCCTAACATAAAATATAAATCTCCTAAACTCTCTCCTAAACAATTCTTCCTCCTAAAAATTCTCATAAAGGCCAAGAATCTCTTAAATCTAGGAGGAAATCTCCTGATCTGGCAACACTGCTTTATTTAATCTTTAGAAATTTTAAGAAAGTGTTTAAATGTTAAATAAATGTGTACGGAATAATTACAAATTTAAAGAGTGATGAGGAATGGTCGAGAGTAGGGTGGGAGAGGGCGATAAGGGATACAAAAGGGAAATGTTAACACTTTCTTGAATCTTTTGAAAGCTTAAGAGAGTGTGAATTTTTTGTTGAAAGGAATTGAACTAAGAATTGAAAAAATGTAAGCTTCTAGAATAAGAAGAACTTCAAAAGGTACTAAATCGCATCTCGAGATTTTCTGATTTAATGGATAATGAAGACTTTATGAACCTTTAATAAAGTATGTGATGAAGTCTGTGTCCAAGGCTGGTATTCAAATTAAACTTGGGATTTGGCCTAACATTTTAATTAGGACATATGTGTAAGGTGTGCTTACAGATTTCAAGTATTAGGTTATGTGTTATAATTTATAAGTTATAGGTTACAGGCTGCAGACTCTGGGTTGGAGGCTATAGAGATAACTTGTTATAAGCTGTAGATTACACCGTGCGACAACAAATTTTACACACGAAAAACCCGATATATTGGCGAAACTAGGGGACAAATGTAGTAAAACTGCGTTTCTAGTTTCTCTCTCTGACGCCACGATTTTTTTTAAAAGGTCTTGGAAATTTCAAGGACATGTTCATTTTTTTTTTTAAATTGAGCGCATTGTAGAATAATAATCTTAGAAAAATTAATGTTTTGGTCCGACAGGACGAAGAGCTATTGAAAATGTCCTTTTTAAACTTTATCTTTGAATATCCTTGGAAATTTCCAATCGTTTTTTAATACATTTTAAGGACTAATATGTATACTACCACATCCTTGAATTTCATCCTTCTAACTTTATTAGTTTAGGATATAAAGAATAGCATGTCCTTGATATTTCAAAGTCTTTTTAAGAAAAATCCTAACGTCAGAGAGAAAAACTAAAAACGCAGTTTAACTACATTTGTCCCCAAGTTTCGCGAGTATATCGCTTTTTTTCGTTTGTTTTGAAATTTTTTTATTTTTGTCGCACGCTGTTACAGACCACTTGTTGTAGTTTAGAGGTTATGGGTTACAGGTTACAAGTTAGATGGAATAGATTATAACCTAAACTTTCTATACATAACATACATGTAAATATTGTTCATTAATAATTTCTTGACAATACTCACTTATTACTGTTAGATTAAAACGGAAGCTTTGTGTTTGACTTGTACGGAAGTCGATGCGGCATCGGTAGATACCCTGATCGTGGCGTTTAATATCCTGTAAGCAATTAGTGCATTATTGCTTTTATTAAAAAAAATATTAAATTAATTTAGAAAACAAATTATTACAAATATATTATTTTCATTATTTCGTTATGACTTTTTCTTTTTCTCACAATTTGTATTTTATTTTATTTGAAGCTCTAAAGCTTCAAAATGGCCTCGTGCCTGTTGTAATCGCCGCTTCTACGTGCCATACGCGCCACATTTGCTATTAGCACAAATGTTCAAAACAATTTATATTGTTTGTTGTTGCTTTGGCTAGGCACAAGACTAACTAAAGCGTAGTGCTCAACACGTACTCGCCAGTGAACGAAACGAATTTGTGTTAAGTAAAATAAAATAGATTTTATCCGGAGCCGGTGGGCTCTACAGCCGTGCGCCATTGTGTGGGGCGGCCTAATGTACGCGCTGCTCGACGGTTCGAGCGACCCACGCCCAGCGGAGCGCAGTGCGTGTCGAGGCACACGTTGGGCGTTTATTAAAAACGCATCTCGCAATTAAGCCACCCGAAATGGCCGGGCGGCGCCGCCATTGTTGCCCGAAAGATGCTGCGCTGCCAGGCACGTGTGAGATTATGCTGCGTTCGTGTCTGTGTTTGTGTGGGTGTGTGTGGCCGCAACGCGTCCGGCACACACACGATGCGATCTGGACGCGTGCGCGTTTCATATTCAAACACGGCTAAACTTTGGCGCTTAACTTGTTTGTTTGGTGCGGGCGGTTATTGTTGTTGTTGTTGTTTGTGTTTGGTTGCTCTTGAAAGAATTTAACTGTTAACTTTTTAAGCTTATCGATTTGGCAGGCTCGAAGTGCCGCATACCATTGTCTGCCTGCCTGCCTGGCAGCCCAACAGCCAAATAGCCGAACAACCGAAGTGAAAAGCGCGGCAGAATACATTCGGTTGCGTGGCATGTTTACAAGTTATCTGGAAACATGCAAGCCGCCAGGCACTAATATAGTTTTCGCGTGCGTTAAACAATTTAACAAGTTTATTCCCAAATTTATTATTGTTGTTTCTATTTGTTTAAACGTATTAGCGGCACAACGTGCCGTGTGCAGGTCTGCCTATATCTGTGTGTGTGTGTGTGTGTTGACGTGCTGTATGCCGATGTGCGCTGGCTGGGCGGGCCACCGTTTGTCGGCGTGTGTGCGCGCCATTTGCGCCGCACTCTCGATGCGGCTTAAAAATATTCATTGCTTCTTTATTTAAGCCGACTCTATACGCGACCGAGTGTTGAGTTTTTCAATGCATTTAAATTAAAGTGAAACGAAAAACGAAATTCGCGCGCACTTAATGCACAGTAGGAACGCGAATGGCTGCGGCTCAGCGAAAAATCTGCATAAAGCCGTGTGCGGTTTTTATTTGCGCCACAGTACGAGTAAACTAGACTTTTGGCACTCGCGCCAACAATCCCACTCCAACAACAATGCGGCCAAGCTAGCGTGGTCCTTGCGGTTGGGAAAGCAAAGGGGGAATTTTGCGAGCAAACGCTATATGAATGCCATTAGATTGGCTACATACTACAGATTTGCAATACTCATGTACGACTTTATAGACAATAAAAGGACAAAGTAAAAGGAAGCATTGCCTTACGTGACAGAGGTCGAGGGAGGCTAAGTAAGCTTAATTGATTGATTTTTACAGCTAAATATTTACCAAGTCAAGGTTTCAAGAACTACACAGAATCCTATTTTTTATTATTTGAAGGACAATTTCCAGCTTATGTAATTTTCTTTTAATCTTTACTTCAAGATTTTCAGATTTGCAAAACTCATATACGAGTTTATAGACAATAAAAGGAAAAAGTGAAAGGAAGTATTGCTCTGTCACGTAAAGAGGTCGAGGGAGGCTAAGTAAGCTAATGGATTGATTTTTAAAGCAACATAAACTAACTCTGATCTCTTACAACTAAATATTAACCAAGTCAAGGTATCAAGAACTACACAGAAGAATCCTATTTCTTATTATTTGAAGGACAATTTCCAGGTTATGAAATTTTCATTTAATCTTTACTCCAAAAAACAATTCTTAAGGGAATCCCTAATCTCTTATTTGATAAATGCCTAAATAATATCGATATTGCACTGTACAAACGTGTAAATATTTCACTACAAATATGCTTATTTATTAAATATATTATTAAAGAAATATTTCTCTAAAATGCTTAAATTTCCATTCATTTGAATGATTTTCCCCACTTTACAAGATAAGGACCACTCCAACCGCAACCATATACGCTCAAATAACAACAACAACAACAAATCCCATAAATTAACCAAAATACAATTTCCACCACACACACATACCTACACACACACACGGACACGGACATGGCTATGTGATAAGCCCAGCCGCCACTTGCCGCCGTTGCCCCTAACCGCGCTTTTTTTCGCATCACGCTGCAAAAATATTATCATTTATTTAAAATGACAACCTACCTTAATTTCCAGCGTCGCTGGCTGTGAATCAAAGTGAAATTTGGCACGAGATCCAAACACCTCCGGCGCTGACCAATGCCGCGGCTGGTCGTTACTCACTTTATCGCGCACATCAAAGCTGCAAACAAACAAACAGAGCAAAAGCAAACGAGAGAAAAAAACCAGAAATTTCTATTAAATTCATTTTTTGCAATGCTCGTTTTTTTGGTGTTTTTGTTTCTCGCCGCTATGTGAAGCCGTGGGTGGATTGTGGGTGTGACAGTAGTGAAATTGTGCACATTGCAGTTCACACGCTCGACGCGTCGGGCTGGTGAGTTTATTTTGGCGCCAGCCAAAAATAATTTCATTTTGATATAAAATTTATGGCATTGAAGTGTTGATAAGTAAGTGACAAGTTTGCGCATGGAAATTAATGAATGAATGAATGCACAGCAACAGCACAGCAACAACGCTTTATTTTGTATGTGCCATGAAGAAGTATAGTTCTAATAATATTTTGTTTGTTTATTGGCAAATTCATAAAAATGCACAAAATGAAAATAGTTGCAAGCAATTGAAAGAATTGTAAAAACGAGAAATGCAATATTAAAATGCAATTTGAAAAATGGAATTTTTTCATAGCAAAGCCCAAACAAATTTTAAATTGGTAAATTTAGTTAAAATAGTAAAATAAAATATAATATAGTAAAAATAATAAATAATAATCATAATAATAAAAAATAATAATAATAAAATAAAACATAATATAATAAAATATAATATATATTAGCATATTAAAATACATTATTGCTCATGACTGCTGACAACTTGGGGGCCTCGCATTGCGCGTTACTCATACGCCCCGTGTATCCAGGCATGAAGCCTTTGTGCAATACTCTCATATTCCGATCAAAGGCCAACTGCGACGAGCCAAATTTCATAAATTCATTGCAATAACAAAAGCCTACACAGCACGCTGTCATTAACAGGCCGGCTTTTAGTCAAACTTTCGCTGCGACGCGTGCAAGCGACACACAAGCGAACTCAAAAGAACTATTATTAAGGGGGGAACTACCTTTAGACACTTAAAAAAATCGATTTTTTTTTTATTGTTTTAATCGATAGGTATATTGCCTTAGAATATCGTGTCAAAGTTTCAAAAGGTAATTCTCGAAATTGTGGAAGAGATGCATCCCGGAAATGACTGGCGCCGAGCTCGCCGAGCGCGCCGAGCATCGACGCCGCGAGAATCCGCAAACTTTAAACGGCATTTTCTCGAAACCATGTTTTTCAAAATTGTGTAAGTGATAATAAAATTACTAATGAACAGATTTTCATTATCTAGCATTCATTTTAAAGAGCATAAAAAATTGTTCTATCTAAACTAAAGATTTAAAAAACAAAACATTTTTAGACATTTTTTGACTGCATATATAACAAAATTTCTTGTGAAAATCCTAATTTTTTTTTGTGAAGCCTGTTTTAGAGGGTTAATTTTCGAATTTCGTAAAAATTTTAGTTCATCGACGATAGAAAACCCTCTCGAGTAAGAAAATGTTTGGTTTTTTTATTTCAGACTAAAATTGCGGCCAGCATCACTTACACAATTTACGATGTCAGCGGCGATATGACTTACAGAATCATTGAAAAATTTGTTAAATTTCTGTTTTCACTTTTACAAAAATGTTTTTTTTTTTACCTCAGACATCACTGTAAATATATATTATATTGATTTGAAAAGAACTGTTTTCATTTCCCTGTAAATCGACTGTAAAAATGACCTTTTTTTTCGGCCTCTAAAGGTAGTTCCCCCCTTAAGTTAATCTAACATATTGCGAAGAAATGAATTGGGTTAACAACTTAGGATTTACATGCAATTAAGTTGTTACACACTCGACAACAGCCCGCAGCGCAACGCCCACTCGCCCACTCGGCCCTCCCTCTGGCCCGACGCGTCGCACACGCTCGAGCGCTGCCCTGCAGTTCGGCTGCACCGGCTGCTCGTTTGTCTAAACGTTGGCCTCGCATGCATTTGCATACTTGACTGGCAACGTGGCAGCAGTCGACGTGCAAGCACTCACATAAGTTTCTTGCTGCCGCCGCCGCTCGCGCAATCCGCACTCGTCTGTTTGCGCAGCACTTGAAGCAATGTTTAGTGCCGGAGTGCAATTTCCTTTTCATCTTCAACCGCTGCATGCCAAGTGCATTATTTGCGTATTGTTACTAATATTTTTACTTTCGGCTGCGTCTGTGTATGTGTGGTTGCCGGAATGGCGCAGCTGCACGAACAGCTCGCAAATCATGCGTTCGTGTGAGGAACTTTATTAGCGAGCTTTTTGATTTTCATTTCGATATCGATTCGCTGCTTGCATTGCCCACTGTTTGCTTAGGATAATTAACGCCAAGTAAGTAAGTAAGTGCAAACGTTTACTTTGAATCGCAGCAGAAATCAGCTTTAGCACCAGAAAGTGCAAAAATGAAAATTACTTAAATAAAAATAAATAAAATAAACAAAAATATATTGCAATAATTTTGTTATTTGGTTTTATTAAGTTTTCAGTTTATACAAATATAAAATATTTATTCATTAATTACAGTGTGCAAGTCATTTCATTTAATTAATTTAATTTGTCATTTAATTATAACACTCAACGTGGCGTATGACACTCATACGCCACGTTGCGCTGCGCAAAAAAATTCACATATCGCAATTACACAGTTTGAATGTATTTTTTTGGATGTCTTAAGCAAATTTGTTGGTCGTTAAAATGTCTACAAACTTGCCGAAGACAGTAAAGCGATATTCGGAACGATTTAGGACCTATTAGCATTTAAACGTTCGAAGACTTAAGCGACGAACTCGACTAAAATGCGCAACTTCACAGTCGGATTTCTCTTAAACTAGAGCCAAGCCAGCCAAACGGCTGGTGCATCTCAACTCAGTATACCTATAGAAAAGTCGCTCAGTAGGTCCCCCCATGTCTCAATTTTTTAGGGTAAATTTCACGCACAGTTAATTTATAATTTGGTATTTTATTTAACTACTATCAACACTTCCTGTATGTAATGTATGTTATTTTTACGTTTACACAATAGTGACATATTTTTTTAATCAACAAAAACATTGAAATCATTAATATAAAACTATTACACAAATTATTTTCAAAAGTAAGCCATGTAAGTAAGTAAGTGCAAGCGTTTACTTTGAATCGCAGCGGAAATCAGCTTTGGCACCAGAAAGTGCAAATATGTAAATTATTTAAATAAAAATAAATAAAACATTATATTGCAAGTTTCATATAAAATATTTTTATATACAATATTTATTCATTAATTACACTGTGCAAGTCCAAAATTTAGACATGGGGGGACCTACTGGGTGAGTTTGCTATAGGTATACTGAGTTGAGATCCACCAGCCGTTTGGCAAGATTGGCTCTAGTTTATGAGAAATCCGACTTTGAAGTTTGGTAATTTTCGTCAAGTTTGTCGCTTAAGTCTTCGAACGTTTAAATGCTAATAGGTCCTAAATCGTTCCGAATATCGCTTTACTGTCTTCGGCAAGTTTATAGATATTTTAACGACCAACACATTTGCTTAAGACGCCAATCCAAAAAAAATACATTCAAACTTTGAATCGCAGCGGAAATCAGCTTTGGCACCAGAAAGTGCAAATATGTAAATTATTTAAATAAAAATAAATAAAACATTATATTGCAAGTTTCATATAAAATATTTTTATATACAATATTTATTCATTAATTACACTGTGCAAGTCCAAAATTTAGACATGGGGGGACCTACTGGGTGAGTTTGCTATAGGTATACTGAGTTGAGATCCACCAGCCGTTTGGCAAGATTGGCTCTAGTTTATGAGAAATCCGACTTTGAAGTTTGGTAATTTTCGTCAAGTTTGTCGCTTAAGTCTTCGAACGTTTAAATGCTAATAGGTCCTAAATCGTTCCGAATATCGCTTTACTGTCTTCGGCAAGTTTATAGATATTTTAACGACCAACACATTTGCTTAAGACGCCAATCCAAAAAAAATACATTCAAACTGTGTAATGCGATATGTGCATTTTTTTGCGCAGCGCAACGTGGCGTATGAGTGTCATTTAAGTATAATTAAATGACTGATTAAATGACACTCATACGTCACGTTGCGCTGTGCCAAAAAATGCACATATCGCAATTACACAGTTTGAATGTATTTTTTTCGATTGGTGTCTTCAGCAAATTTGTTGGTCGTTAAAATACTTAAGCGACGTAAGCGACAAACTTGACGAAAATTAGCAAACTTCAAAGTCGGATTTCTCTTAAACTAGAGCCAATCTTACCAAACGGCTGGTGGATCTCAACTCAGTATACCTATAGAAAACTCACCCAGTAGGTCCCTCCATGTCTAAATTTTTGAGGGCAAATTTCACGCACAGTGTTATTTTTAATTTAGTATTTAATTTAATTACTATCAACACTTCATGTATGCCAATTTTTTAAGCATCCCTTACACAATAGTGACACATTTTTTTAAATCAACAAAACAATTTAAATCATTAATATAAAACGATTGCAAAAATCAATATTCTACGAATAAAGGAATCCAATTTTTGTTTTTAAGCTTTTGTCTTTGTTTTAAAATTGACAGCATATTTCTCGCGCGTTGCACTATCGCCGAACGCAAGCAAATTAATTAAACTTACCTGTATAACGGTATGCCCGCATTATCGCGAAACCATAAAACCATATAAACATCACTCAGTGGCGCGCTGATTGGACACGGCAGTGACACTGATTTGCCCTCAACAGCATCGACGTCCTTTGTTTTCACTGTCGGTATCAGTTGCGGAACAATTTGCGATAAACCACCAGACATGTCAATCACATTAGGATGACATCAAAAGGTGACGTAAAAAGTGACGCAGCGCCACCGCCCCCGGTCGAGTGCAGCACCGATGACGCAGTCGCGCGGTCAGCGATGATGTACGGTTGACAGCGATGCCAGCGGTTCGATTAAGCGCCGCCGATTAGTTGTATTAAGCACACGAGAGCAGAAGCGAGCCGAGAGCGGGAAAAAGAGAAAGAGAGCGCAAAAAAGATTTATTAGTTTTATTAGCAAAAGCTGCTCGATTTCTTGTAAAGTCCGAGCGGCTAAAATCTGCAAAAATTTAACAATCTCAAGCGAGCTGAATAAACCTTCTTGACGGCACAGCAACAACACTGTGCATGTGTATGTTGGTGTGAGTGTGAGCAGCTGTTGTGCACGTGCTATGCTCGCCAATGTAAAATATCGATTTTTGGCACGAAATATTATTAAGCTCACTCATGCTGCGCGCACGCTGGCCACAGCGTTCGAGTTTCCGCCAAAAAAAGTACAACACAATTAAAAATGCTGCTTTTTCCTTTCCTTATTGGGTTGGAGGACGACATTGCGGCGGAGCCATTTGTCGGTGGATACATTTTGAGGACTTATTTTTCAAAATACTTAATGGCGCATGGCTCATTAACTTTTGCTAGTTGTGTCGACGCAGCGCTGCATGTTTTCATGTTTATGACACTAATGAGTGCGATGAATAATAGGGGCCTCCGCTACACAAATTCATCTGCATAAATATATAATTTCGGGTTTAATTACGCAGGCGGACATTTTACGTCCAAGCACAAATAAATGTCAACGTTGGAAATTGCCCAAAACTTTAAAGCGAAAAGGGTCGCCGCCAAAGTTGGGGCAAATGTTTCATTTCACTAGCTTAAAAGTTCACTTGCACTAATGGCAATTTCTATTTATATTACTCGAATTAATGAAACTGAACCTTTGGCTTAGGAAAATTACAATTTTTTTGTTAATAGTTCAAATAAAAGTCTTTTTTGTACTAACAGCACTGGTTGGGCAGGATTTAGCTATAATCACACTCGAACCAAAGAAAGTGATTGTATAAGACAATATTTTACTCTCATGCAATTAGCAGTGATTGTCATGCAAAGTAATAGACAATTAGGGACAAATCATAGCTGAGAACAAATAAACCGCCGTGTCAAACCCAACTAATTAGTAGATATCGTTCAACCATATAAGATACGAAAGCATACTGCCCGAAACACTGCACTCAACCATTTGTGTCATATTGTTCAACTAGCCGAACGAGTATAACCCCCCTCCCCCCCACGCTTTCATATTCAAAGTAAGTAGAACCAAAACATTTTTCTATATTTAGTTACAGTTATTTAGTATTTGTTCTAGAAACCAATATGCAATGGTTATCCTTTCAGTTGTCTGTTTTACTGATTGCTCACTAGTCGCATTGATTTTTCGCCCAACTGTAATCAAATCCATGACTTATATTGTTATTGTTGACATTAAAAGTCATTGCAATGGCATTCAAGTACAAAAAAGCTTTGGGGTTGATGTTTATTTGTTGTCAAGGCTTATACAAGTAGAAAGGACAACAAAAATGAGCAACAATAAAACCGAAAGCCTACACTTAATACAGCATTAGCTGTTGTTCATTTGATTCAACAAAAAATAAAAATGTATAATTGAACAAATATATTTTTATTATAATTATTATAAAATATTATTATGTGATATAAAATACAAACAACAAACAAATTTAAGGCAGCTATTTCTTTTGGTTTTGAAGCCACAGCCATGAGGACATGTTTTGTCTATTTTCTGTGCTATCTGTCAAAATAGCGACCAGATTGTGCTATTTTTGAAAAGCTGTAGAGTTTTACTACAAAAAAGTCTAAAATCAGGTAACTATCTCTTCTGGTTTGGGAACCACGCTCGAGAGAAATGTTGATTAATGGTTATATCAAGCAAACTGATAAAAAGCTGATGTGTGCATACTTTTGTTGATTTTCTTAGGATTCCGTCAAGGTAGCAGCCACATCGATCCCTTTTTTAGAAAGCTGGAGAGTTTTACTACAAAAAGTAGTGCAAATTTAAGGCAGCTATCTCTTTTGGTTTATGAACCACGCTTGAAAAAAACGCTGAAACGTACTCGATCAGGCTGATAGCAGTGCCCATGAAGACATGCTGTCGCCGATTTTCTAGACTTTGTGTCACAATAGCGACCAGATTGACCACTTTTTGGAAAGCTAGAAAGTTCCACTTGAAAAAGTAATACAAATTTAAGGCAACTATCTCTTCTGGTTCAAGAACCACGCTCAAGAGAAATGTTGATCCATGGGTACATCAAGCAAACTGATAAAACGCTGACGTATGCCTACTTTTGTAGATTTTCTTATGTTTCCATCAAGGTAGCAGCCAAATCGACCGCTTGTAAGAAAACTGCATAGTTGTACTACAAAAAGAGTAAAAATTTAAGGCATCCCTCTATTTTGGTTTATGAACCACGCTCGAGAGAAATGTCAATTAAAGCAAACAAATTATAATAAACCCAATGAAATTTATCAGCATTTTTGTTGTCCTTAAATTCTAACATCTGTCTGCAAAACAAAAGTCGCTGTAGTTGAATTGTCTTAACAAGAACTGAAAAAATTCAGGATTTTAAAATTCCCCAGCTGTTCATCCGCACACAAACAACTCTCTCTATATATATATGGCACATGTTTTTGTGTGTGTGAGTGTATACATTTGGCATACGGAAATGTCGGCGCCCAAAATAAATGTATCTATTAAAGCAAAGCGAGCCAGCCGGTCTGTGCCAAAATGTACCCAAATGAAAATTTAACTTAAATATTCGACAAATTTACGCCAACACCTACAAAGTAAAGGAAACTGGCAAACAACAACAAACACCGTCAGCCATCCATCAAATGCGAAATACACCTTTTTGTGTAACATCGGTGTGTAGCGATGTTTTGGCATTCTTGTTGGTGTTGTTGTGTGCGACCACATACATACAAAAGGTATCCTTGTAAGAGTGCATTTGAGTGTGTGTGTGTGGTGCCTTTTGTGCTAATGAATTACATGCTTTTCCGCATTTATTTGACTGCGCGCCCAACGCTGCTGTCGCTGCTTATTAAGCGAGTATTTCTTCCTGGGGCCACGCCACACTCCCGGCCGCAGAAACCTCGGTTGCCGCCCACAAACACGCACTCACACACAGCCACACGCACACGTATGGCAGCTCAAAAGCCAGTCAAATGAGTGCGTAAATAAACTGGTTGTTTATTTGGAAATAGAATATTCACATTTTCACACATTGAATGCGTTTTCACTTTACGGCCATTTATACGTATAATGCTTAATGTATGCATGTACTTTTGTACATTTATGTACATATGCCTAAATGCATGAGTATGTGTGCTGCACAGCGTCGGCTCCATGGTACTAAAGTGACCACAAAAGTTTTTATATGTTGCAGAGAAAGTTTTTAATAGCCAAATAAGCACTAAAATGACTCTGTTAATATGAATACCGTTATATACTGATATGTCATTCATGTCTATGTACTCTATATAGACAGGTTTGTCTACATAGACTTATTTGAATAGATAATCTTTTGAATAGAGTATCTATAACGACGTTTTTCCAGGAATAGTTATAGTAGAACTAAGAATTTTTCTAGACACCAACTGAAGGACTTTTGGTTGAAATTTTGGTCTCCAATGTCCCAACCTACTGTGAATTCTTGAAAATATCTCAACAATATTTGAATGAAAACTTTTCTTGTGTCTTCCAGAATATAAAATTTGAGAATTAAGATTGAATTTCAACGAGTCTAACGTACAGAATGTAAGACAGGATTATGGGTTCGTACTTTTCGTACGTATTGGAATTTTTTTGAGATATATAGTATTGTCAATAATTTTGATGTTTTTTTATTTTTAACAGATGATGCTAAATTAAGAAATTAAGAAAAATATGGCACGAACTTGTGTACAGTTTGTGTAAATTTCTATTACTAAATAGTTGCGGTTTTCAAGCTCTCACTGAAAACTAATGTCCGATCGAATATTCGGTTTCGGTTTCGGCCCAAATAAGTGTTTTGGTTTCGGTTTCAGTTTCGGCCAAAAAATGCCCGAACGGCCGAAACCGAAACTTTCTAGAATATTTTTTTACATTTTATTGTGTAGCGAGTGAACAATGCGAGTTAGTGCAGCCGAGCAGATACATATATAGTGAAAGGAGGAGTAATTTAGATGCTTTTTTAGCATATATTATTAAATCACTTAATTTTGAATATTAGCGTAAGCGTGTAAGGTACGAAAGGGTAATTTTTTATGTTTATGTTTTTAAAAAATGACAGAATTGTTTTTACTAATAAGTATTTATTTATTTATGTTCGGTTAGTTTGCTTGTTCTTTATTCACTTAAAGAAAAATTCGTTTGTTGAAAAAAATGCTTGATATAGTGATTTTTATTTCAACTAGAAAGGTTCGGTTTCGGCCGAATATTAAAAAACCCCAAAGTTGGTTTCGGTTTCGGCCCAAAAAGTTGTTTCGGTCGGACACTACAGTAAACTCTACTCTACTGGCTCATGGCAACTCTACCTTCACACGTATACCACCAACAGCGGCAACTGCAGCAGCCATAGTCGCAGTCAGCCGCAAACGAGGACGTTTTCGAAACAAAGTTTTTTAATAACCAACACTTCAACGAGCTCAGGAAAGTGGCTGCAAGTGGACTTGAAGCGCTGAGCGCACACAATACACCGGTTATTAAAATAGTTGAGCTGGTTCGGCACCAAACGAAATAAATTTTATTTAATTGCAACAACATATGTTGACTTGATGTATTAAAGACCTGTACACACACACTCACACACACAAATATATCACAGCAACCTTAAAAACGTGTAAAGCGAAGATTGCAGTAAAACTCGGCCTACGACATACGCACCGAGCGCATTAAATTACACACACACACACACACACAAATAGACAAAATATGGTAATTAACCGGCACAGCCCCCAAAGAAAACACAAAACCTTTTTAGTTGCCGGCGTGTAATCTGCGCTGACATTTTCACCCAATTTTACTGGCTGCATCTCACTCCTTGCGTGCCTGACTAGACGACCGACTGGCTATTATGTCGAAAGGAGCGCCGCTTACAGTTTATTAAAAACACTCTGCCCACTTTTGCTTCAAAATAGTAACGTTCACGTTATTATCGTTGTTGTTATTTTAGTTGCTTTTGCTACCAATGTTATTGTTGTTGTTATTGTATTGTTGTCGTCGTCAGCCATTATAATGCAATAAAAGTCAGCATAAAATTCATAAAATGCTCTGACTTTAAATTGCCGCCAACAACAACAACAAAGTCGAAGAAATTAAAAACTTTCTGCCGCCTGAATTACGAAAATAGCAAATAAAGTATATCATTAACATTGCGCAGCAACAAAAACACAACAAAAGCAGCACAGCAGCAAAAACAAAACAAAAAAAGCAACAACGAGAGAAAAACGAAATGGGCGAACGCAGAGAATGTGTACGGAATGTGTGAAGTTAACGCATAACTTGTTGTTAGTGGAAGTTGAATGCACAAGTGCGACCAGAGCGCCGGAGACTTGGGAGCCTTTAAGCCTTCGGCGGGCTGACTTTCGTTATTTGACTTAAGTGTTGGCGAAAAATTAGTGTTGCTGTGTGCGAGTTGGGTGAGACAAAAGAGGGCTGCACTCATTTAAAGTTATGTGTTGAATGTCGGACGTTGACTGGCTGAATTTTCTTGCGTAATAAGTAAAGTTCATTATGCAATGTTGCTTATGCTGAAGCAAGTTACTGCAGTTGTGGCTGGACGTGCTGCAACTCGACAAACTGAGACCTCACAACAAACAACAAACAGCACGACGAAGTCCTTGGCACGTGTACGAATTCGATATTCAGGCAAAGCAACTTTCTGCAACGACTAATTGTCACAAGTCTCGTTAACCATTACGTAAAGAAACTTCCAAGACTTGAAAAAATTATATGAAATTTTTTTAACAGCCACTGTACAAATAAATTTGGACATTTTAAGACTAGTTAGAACCTTCAAAGGTCGTGCAATACAATCAGCAGGAGTTTAACCAGTGTTGCCAGATACCTGAAATGACTTTCTCTTAAATCTTAAAAAATACTGAGATTTCCTCCCAAAAGTTTAAAAAATCTCTCAAAATTTTGTTTATAATTTGCGTCATTTTAAAGGAATTAAACTTCTCATAAAAAATAAAAATATAGGGGAATTCTTTGCAAGATGCCACTCTTTGTAATGTGCCACCCCTGCTCGATTTTGACGTTCCAACAATCCAAGCAACAAAATTCCTACCGTCATTAAAGGTATATATGACAACATTAATTGTCAAATTTTGTTAAGAAAAAACTTAAAAATAAAAACTGAAGGTTTTTCTTGCGGTGAAAAATAAATCAAATACGTGTAAAAAACTAAGGTAAATATCATTGTTGGACTTCATTTTTAATGCTTTTTCATAATCCTAAATAATATCCAAGCATATCGTAAGCGGAGAAAACTTATTCAATGATTTCCAAAATGGCGTGAAAATGTAAAGTGCCACGTTTTTTTCTTTGTAAAGTGCCACCCCTCTCTTTTCATTGTTTTGTGATCCTATATCGGTAAAATGACTTTTTATTGCTCGGAATCGTCAATAAAATGGATTTAAAGTGTTCTTAGCCAATTTTTCTCTAATCCTATCATGAGGAATAAATTAGTTCAGTTTTGGTTATTAATTTCCATATAATTACCGTTTTATTCGTTACCATTCAATTGCATTTTGCTTTCGGTCATTTTCTATTAAATTCAAATTAAATTCTATAATCTTTCATAAAGTTTTTAAATCATGCATTTTTACTTGAGATTTCTACGTTTTTAGCAATTTTTTTAGGGGGTGGATGTTTTATATTAAAAAATTTTAGGGTGTCGATTCTTAACACTTTGGGTAATAGCTGTAAAATTAGTATTTACGAAAAATTCAAATAAGGTATTTCCTTGGATCATAGCTCTATAAACCCTCTTTCAAACGGTATATTAACATTGGCGAGAAGTTAATTTTCTAACGAGTTATACGCAAAAAATCCATGGGGTGGCACATTACAAAGAATTCCCCTTCATATAATTTTTTTTAATGCAGCCTTTTTTATTCATCTTCAGCTTAACAACAAAGACTTAACAAAAGCAAAACTTATAATAAATAAATTTAACAAAAAGTGCCATTTTTGGTGGGATTTCATTGCGACAGCAATAAGAAAGAACGAAATTGAACGAGCTTACATTTTGTAAGCTTACAAATTTTTCACACAATACGGTGCTTTGTCTATTAAAATAGTTGCCAAAATATGTTTTGTTGCCAGTATTCCCAATACTTCATACTTCGTTATCCAGAAATTTTGCAAAAATCCACTAAGGATCCGAAAAATGTCCTAACATAAAATATAAATCTCCTAAACTTTCTCCTAAACAATTCTTCCTCCTAAAAGGCCAAGAATCTCCTATTTAAATCTGGGAGGAAGTATCCTGATCTGGCAACTTTGAGTTTAACAGAGACTGAGGCATTTTAAGATGTAAAGCAGACGTTTTAATGATATAGGCACGACTGAGTGGTTCTAAAAGGTCAGAGGACCAAACTAAATGGGAAATCAAAGCCAAACATTGATCATCAGAGAGTAAAATCTCAACCAGCGTTTGAGTCATAATTCGACACTAATTTCAATTTCTGATCCGTGGAAAAAGTTCACTTTTACCACCTGTGATTTTTCACATTTAACCGCCTCACTTTGAGCTAATTAAAGTCATAACCACTGAACGCCCCTTGGGACGGTGCTCAGCGCTAACTAATGTTGCGTAAACAGTTCTAAATAGCAGCAAACAAAACGCGTTTTGTTGAAAAATTACTTTTGTAATATTGGCTACAAAAAAATATGAAATTCAAATAAACTCTGCACGGTGCCACGCAGTCATTTGCCCCCTTCGCCTTCCCGCCCACCACAGCTAATTTGTTTGGCTGTTTGTTGTTTTGTTGCTGTGGGTTGCGCAACGACACATTTCAACGGTGTGTGTTACCGCTTCAAGCGCTCACGAATTTTCATGTCATGTGGCCATAACATTGTAATTAACTGCTTGTAATCATGAATTCGTTACCTATTCCAGCGACTCGCATGCACACACACACACACCCACGCACCATTGAAATCGTCAAATAAAAGGATCTGATTTTGGTTAAGACCGAACTAAACGTGCGGCGAGCAAACATTTGCTTAATAATTACAATTTCATTGCAAAGTTTACACTTTGCGCGGGACACTGGAAAATAAATTCGTCGCACTTAATATGCATATAAATTACGCGCCGTGCTATCGCCAACAACACGACAATAATAACACCACCCAAAAACAACACAGCGAATTCGTAGCCACGATTAATAAACATGGTCGACTGGCCGGCAGAAATGTGAGCACAACCACATTTATTATCACACTACACCGCACTACACAACACCACTTTTAATTAAAAACGTAATTAAGCAAAACAAAAACATAAACAATCATCCAACAACAACACTAAAAACTAAATACAACTATGTACAGAAAAACGAAACGTATGAGGCGGAGATCAAATCTCGAATGCGACATGGTTGATTATTCAACTGGTTGCAATTAGTTATTTAATTAAATTGTTGTGGTTAGTTTCTCAAAAAAATCGCAATATATTAATTTTGTTGTATCTATGTTCACTGCAAAAGAAGGAGATAAAAAAATGAAATTTATTAAACTTGTAGTGATTTAAAATGTTTAAATTATTCAGCATTGTTTTAACCCAAGAGAGATTGCAAGTTTTCCATACCTACAAGAATATCCGCTGATATCTCAAAAAGTACAAATCGGATTTGGCTACATTTTGAAAACATAAATTTACAAAAAATATAAAATTTTCCACAATAAAAAAATAAAAGTTACCATAGCAAAAGTTGACAGAAATACTAAAGAAAAGTGAAAAAGTGAAAACCCGTCAAAATGACCGCAATGGTCTTTCTAGTGTTAAGGGAAAATAATAAATATTTATGCGTTTTTTAGATGCACAAAGTTACAATCGAGACAAGAAATAGCAAAGTTCTTTAAAGTTGTCACAAGCGTCAAAAAAAATTTTGAGATCTATAAGGAAAGCTTAAGTCAGGTCAGCAAACGTGATTGAGGGCGCCAGAGCAACGTTGCAGACATGGATAGAGATTAAAGTCCTGCATGAATATATTCATTTTGGCGGCTACACTACTGTACATACTGTACGGGTACTTGGTATTCGAAGAATGTGTACAACGAAACGAATAGAAACGAGAACCAGCGAGCGTCGCTTCTCGTTTCTATTCATATTCGGTGAATAGCGAACACTGCAGTGCTCGTATTCGGTGAGAAGCGAATACTGCAGTGCTCGTATTCGGTAATCGAGAACTTTGCGAAGTATTCGAAGATCAACAGTTTCATCGAATATTTTGATGCGCAGTATGTCACTTTTCCATGTGTATACTTGTGGTGTGGTTGAAGTGGCTTATTAGTTAATACGCAAAATGGAAATTTTTGAAGAAAGTAGCATAACAAATAAATAAATATTAAAATACAACATAAAGATTTCTAAATAATCTTAGGAATAATAAAACGAGTATATTCGAGTATATTCGAAGCAATGTGTACTATTATTCGTCCTCGTTTTCCCGATTCGAGCGAATATGAATAAATAGTGTACGTCTACTCGTTTATGTTCGGAGCTTACTTGTACTCGAAGAGAGCTGTACTCGTATTCATTCGGACCGGCCCGCAGAGCTGAAGTGAAGTATTCTATTCAAAAGCATTTGAATGTTTTCGAATAGCAAAAATGCATACTCGTGCAGGACTCTAATAGAGATGAAGTTGCAATGACATTGCTGATGATTTTGTTTTTGAAAGAAAATATGAAGAAGAGAATGTAAAGAGGCAACAAAATGTAGGTAATGTAGAGAAGTAGGGGTTGTCTAGTAACTAAGGATTAAGTGTTGCGTTCCGTTTCGCCATTCCTGGAACGCATCTCCAAAGGGAAGAACAAAATCTCTGTGAAATTTAAATCGTTACTTAAACGAATCATGTACAAAATCCTTACTAGCATTGCTAAGAACCCAATGAGGTATATGTGCAATAATACAAATTCAACCGAAAGTAGCCTGGTGTCTATATTTGACAACATGTTGGGTTCATAATCTTTTAAAGAATTGTTAAAAATCGTCTTTTTCGCACATTACGCATAAATAATAATAAACTTCAGTACATTTATTCGAAAACTATTCATTTTTATTTCGTTGTCTTCTTTCGTCTTTATTATAAAATATTATTGTAAATAAAAACTATTGAAAATCAAAAATAAATAAAAACCAAAACATTCTCTGTTTAACATTCCTCGAACTCAATGCAAAATTTGTTCATCCAACAGTCACAATTAAACATTTCGAAAACTATTGATTCATGCTTCGTATTAATTTTTATTATAAATTATTAAATAATAATTATTTCAAACCAAAAATATATAAAAAAACATTCTCTGTTTAACATTCTCCGAACTCAATGCAAAATGTGTTGATCTAACAGTCACAATTAAACATTTCGAAAACTATTGATTCATGTTTCGTTGCTTTTAATCTTAAGTAATTATAAATTATAAAATAAATACCTACTGTTTCAAACCAAAAATAATTTTTTTAAAAACATCTCTGTTTAACATTCCTCGAACTCAATGTGCTTCCTAAAAACTTCTTCTTCTTTCTGACTGCTGTTTTATACAGCCTCCTTATAGCCACATCGAGAGGATTTCATGCCAATTATTCTGCGCCGCGATTTTTGTTCCATCAAATAGCAGTTGTTTTTTTTTTGTAGCTACTTCAATTATTTCAATTTATTTGACCGCAGCTGCTGTCTGGCCGCATTTGCATTATGTTTACCCTAATCGAACTAATTTAGCGTACTGTACCAGCACTCGTACTGTACAGACGTTTCACCACTTTGGCAACTTTTCACTCAACACTCAACGCAATTTGCTGCGCTCTGCTTATTTTGTTTACCTTAGCAGCAAATTTTTTTTTTATTGTATTTTGCTTTAACGTCATTTGGCGCCAATCTGTTGTTGTATGCATTTCACCTTTTTTTTAGACATTTCAAGAATAAGTACAAATAAAATGCCAAAAAATTACTGAGAAGCAAATTAAATGCAAAAATTACCAACAACAAAAAAGCTGCAAAGCCTCAATGCTTTCTTTCACATTCTAAATGAAATGAAAATGCAATATTATTGTTGTTGGTATTTATAAATTTATTTTTGGGGAAAATTTCCACAGTGAGTTTCATTCGGCGGCAGCGAATGCTCGAATGTGCTTTTGCCGCGCTCGCATTAAGTTTTGCATAGCATTGGGTTGGTTTTTGTGTGCTTTCTACCGCTTAAATGCAGCGTTATACGAAAAGAAGAAGAAGAAGCAGCAGAAGCGGTAAGCGAAGGAAGACAAAGCACGAGCATGGCGAAAACAGCGGCGGGTGAAATGCTTTGTTTCAAGTATGCTCTTAAAAATTTTGCGCACAATAAGCGCGCTCACACACACACACACACACACACGCATCGTTAAGAGTTGTGCAAAATATGAGTTTTTTCTGAAAATAATTCCGCTCATGTACAATGGCCGAACTTTGCTGTACACACACACACACACACACACACACCGAGAAGCATAAACACCATCATGCATACATAAAGACACACGCATACACATGCACAAAGGCATTTTTGTCATGGCAGCAAAGTCCTTTTATAATAACATAAAGGAATGTTTGCCATAGAGAAAGTCCTCCTCCTACTGAAGCGAATGTTTGCAAAACAAGTGCCTTGGGTTGGGTTGGGCTGTGTGCTTGCATTTACATATGTGCATCAGTATGTTAGGTGTTTACGTGCACTCATACACTGACAGCTTGTGCCCTGGCCTGGCTTATCAAAATCAAGGGCGCATATCCTTTTTGGTATGCCAATTGCACCTTTTCATTTGCTGTACTAGCAGGCTACTGTGATGACTCTGTGGCTATGATGACTCAGTGGTTAGAGCTTTGGGCCTCGAGTCAGAGATACGAGAGTTCAAGACCCAACTCATCTGTCGATGACTGCCCTGCGCCAGGCAATGCAAGAAATATGAAAGCAAACCCATTTCGCATTAACATAGACAGTTAATACTTCACTGTTTTGTGTCATATGGCAATAAGCAACTTTACGGACGCCCCCTGTGCCCAATGTGCCAATAAAGAATAAGGCAGCTTTATCTTCTTGGGTTAACGAGTCTATCAAGAAACAGTCTTTTTGAGAGAGTTTTTTGTAAGACTCGCGAACTCAAAAACTCTTTTTTGATAGACTCTATCAAAAAAGAGTGTTTTTGAGAGAGTTTTTGTAAGACTCGCGAACTCAAAAACTCTTTTTTGATAGACTCGAGAAAGTGTTCGAACTGAATAACCCAGTATCAGTGCTGTTTTATAAGAGAATCGCCATAGTTCTCACCGCCACTTTAACCCATTTTCGGCCGCTACCAGAAATAGCCAATATTTTTTTAATTCCTTTTAAGGACTTACATTAATCAAGAATATTTTGGGATTTTTTTTGTGTTTTTATTTTTTTAATCTTTTTTTATAAATTAATAAAAATTCAGTTTCAAATAAAGACAAATATATACATATATACATAGTTGTAGTCAAATAATAATCAAGCATGAAAACAAACAATTGTATATGTTTGTACATGACGACTTCTGGCCAATGGTCGATTTTTCGACCACTGAAAAGTACGCGGTGCTGAGAGGTAAAAATATTTTCATAATCTTATGGATATCAATTGATTGTGGTAATTTGGTCTTTAGGCTTCGTAAATAGTCAATAATAAATCAATAATTTGAAAAGGTTATATATTTTTCAGAATATTCAAAATATGACTAAAAAATATGCTTTTTTCGTGCCTTCGCCAAAAGATCAAAGCTATTTTCTGCATCAAAAGTTCAAAGATATAATGTCTAAGTGCAGAGCTACTCTCCTTCAAAGTGGCTGGTCGAAAAATCGATCAGCGGCCGAAAATGGAATGAATGAAACATAAGTGAGCTCTTCAAAACGCTTTCACTCTAACCTTTAAGATAAACCTAAACATCTAAACCAAAAGATAAAATCAGAGAAAATTAAAATAAAAAAATTTAAAATTAAAATTCCTATCAAAATGTATATAAATACACACATATATACAATTTATTTAATCTGCTATAAAGAACAGTGAACTATTTTTACTGCCACATTGTTGCCAGCGCCAAGTGAGTTGAAAGCCTTTCAAGACTTTCCACTTTCTCTTCGCTCACTTTCGTGCCACTTGTGAAGTGCTGTCGAGAAAAATCGACAAAGTGTCGAGCTGGACTTGCAACAACTTCACGGCGCACGGGAACAATAAATTGAATTTATGCATATCGCAATTAAGCGCTAATTACATCACAACTTGCCGACACACTGAAACTATGGTTGCGCAGCAGTCGAAAAAGTCGAACAACTAGAGACATTTTTCACACAACGAAAAATTGTGTTAATACAATTGTCGGTTAGTCAGCGCGCGCGTCGACGAGACGAAGAAAGCACCAAAAGCAAACAAGATGTGGATGGCAATAAGGAAAGGTGTGCGGGTGTGCGAGAACTTGGCGCCGAAGGACAGCGTAATACTGCAGAATTTGCCGTGTTGCGGCGTACACACACTACTCCACACATACACACACACACATATACATATTTATGTATATAGATAGCGACATAAAGTGTGATGACAAAGTGTGGGGCGCGCGGCATGGACGGCTGTTGCGCGGCCAGTGACTGCAGTGAGTGGGTGGGTGAGTGAGTGGGTGGCGTGCGCGCTTATTAGAAAAAGAGAAAGTTGAGTACTTGCAAAAGCATGGCGCAACAACAACGATTCGCGGAAGAAACAACAACAAACTTTGTCTACTTTGCTTTTTATGTGCTTCAGTAAAAGTTGTGTTTTTGTTGTTTTTATTTTGCTTCCTTTCTTTTTGGCGTAAAACGGAAGAGGTATTGTCGCAACTGATGTTGTTGCAGCGCCACAATGAAAGCAACCAGCGAGCGCTGGTTTTATTTTTCTTCGGTTTGAATTTCTTTTTCGCTGCGCTGTCGGGCGCTGCCATTTTTACGGTAACTTTTTATGAAGATGAAAGTGACTAAAGCAACGCCAGCAAGCTGCCAGCCAGTCAGGCAGATCTTGAGCGCGTCTTCTCTCTGAAGGCAGCGGCTTTCCACACCTCTTTGCTGTTGTGCGCGCCACGTGCCTGGCCCTCAGCGCTTCAACGGCGCTGTGTGAGTGTGTAAGTGCGTGAGTTTCTGTGTGTGGATTGCTGCTGCTTCCCGCATGCTGCGCCGTTGACATGGACTTCAAAAAATGTGATTTATGCAAACTGGTGCATTTATGTGCCTTTATGAATTAAAACATTCAGTACAGCACACTTTGCAACACTCACACACACACACTCACAAACACATTCGTCCAACATCGACAAAACGCCGCTGAACAGCACAAAAAGACACACAACGGCCGCAAGCAACTACAACCGTCACAAGGAGCACAGAAAATCGTGCAACAACAACAACAACAATTGCAAAACTGAACACAAGCGCACAAGCGCCGACAACGCATGTCCATGTCCAGAGGTCATGTAACCGAAGCGCTGCGCACTGAGGCGCCCAGTGCCAGCCAAGTTTACACAGCAAAACGCTTCGTACACTTGTCATACATTTTTTATGCAGCAAGCGACGGCTGTGCAATGAATATTTAACCAACTTTAAAAATTCAGGCGTTATCTCGCTGCTGCCAGCCACTTGCACTTCTTCTCTTTCTTGCACTCGCTTTGGGTTCTATGCCGATTCTGATTAATTTATAATCGCATATAAAATGCATAAAATGTCTACATAAATATTTCGTGCCAACTTAAAATCGTTGCTCGATCTTCGCAAAAGTCAAAGTTCGCAGCCAACTGATGTGCATGTACCGTTAGTTATTATTGCGCACTTCACTTATTTACATTCTTTATTAACTTTCAGCCCCAACACACTGCGTTCCCGCCCACTTATGTCCTGCGTTGCCGCCGCCCCGCAGCCACTTTCGAAACTTTCGATTTTGCTTGAATGCTGCTGCAAGAATTTGCAAAGTGTGCAAGTTTCTCTTTTCTCGCCCCGATCCTTTTAGCTTTGAGCCATGCACGTGCTCGCTTCTCCCTTCGGGGCACTTTATATGCGCTGCAATACGCTTTTCACCCAACCAACCCCCGCTCCCGCCGTTGTGTGCGTCGCGCACGCTTTGAGCAGCGCAAAGTATTCAATAAATTTTATTTATCGCAATGCGGTAACTATTCTGCTTCGACGCAGGCGTGGCCAACTTATGAAGCATATCGTTCCGAGCGTCCTAGCACAGCCAACCGGGAAAGGTTTATAAACATATTTTTCACCCAATACGAAGTGGGAAAATTTCGCTATAATTCTTATAGAGTTATAAACAGGTCGTTTGCTTGCTCAAGCAATAAAAAAATGCTTACAACAGAAAGAACAACTACTACTTTGTCTTTTCTTTGTATGAAATTACTTAATGCTTAATGTTTAAATTCCCAATTCTTTAAATTTACAATTTCTCGTTTGAACAAATTCCCCAATCGTCAGTTTTTAGCTTCCCACACTTTCCATTCATATCTTTTGACCCATAAAACACGGCCAAAAGTGGAACACACACTCAAAAGTCCAAAGCTGCAGCGCCAACTCATAACTTTCGACCGAGGCCTGGATGCGGGCAAATCTGCATGCGCATCCAAACCGCAGTGCCGGCACTCTAATCGCAACTTGTCTGCGCTCCTTTTCGAGCATCAACGCGTCCGTGCATTGTTTCGCCAGCGCAGAGTAGCCAAAACTGTTGACTAATGCTAATGGACAGTTATGACTAGTTTTCATGAGCCAAACTTTGTTCAGGTTTTTGTTTTGGGACGCAAAAAAATTAAACGCCAACGCCGCCAACACTTCAAACAAAAGCAACAAAGCGGAAATTCACAAAAAGAACGAAGGCAAATTGGAAAATTGTTTTCAACTTACCGTGCGCATCTTTGCCCGATAACGAGCCGCCGCTGCCGCTGCCGCCGCCACCACCATGCGCCGCCAAGCCGCTGGACGCGTGCAGACGCGCCAACGCTGTTGGCATCACGAACAATGCAATAAAAATTTTCCACATTGTTAACATTATCTTTGACTTTTATAGCACTTTGCTGCCGCCGCTCGTCGCTCGCTGCTTGCGCTTTTGCTTGCAGCTCTGCGCTGTCCTCGGCTGTCGTTTGTTTTATTGCACAAAAACAACAACAGCGGCTCCAACGACGAAAGCCGTTTTGAAGCACTTGTAGAGTTCGCGCGTTAATGCCGGATATGGTTGGTTGTTGTTGATTTTAATTTCATGTAAATAATAACGCGGACTGGAGCGCGATTTCGCAGTCAGCACGCGCGCCGCACACACTTTTGCATGTCCGAATTGCGAGCGTGTGTGTGCGCATTGGAAGTCGCTGCTGCAAGCCAAAAATGGGATGAGTGAATGTGTGTGTGTGAGAGAGTCGAAAAAACGCTTTTATCGAATTTACACTTTTACAGTACACATTTATCAGTTTTTTAAAAGCAAAAAAATGCAAACCTTTTTAAGTAAATTGAGGAAAAACCCAATCAATATTGTGTCATAAAAGTAAACATTAAAATTATGGCAAAAAAATTATGAAAAAGTGATGCAACAATTTGAGCAGCCAATTTCCTTTCTTATGTTTTGCAAAATATAAAATGTAGGTTTCCTGCTGCGATCAATATTACAAAATTTCAATTTAGTTTATAAAGGAAAAAATTTAAACGAAAGAAAGTCGCTGAAAACTTGTTTAGATTTAAGGTTATGCTACACTTTGTCTGTGTGTCTGGAACCTAACTTGAGTTCTTGACTATGTTAGTTGGATTGCGTTCATTTAGGTTATGTTATTGGTTACATTCTATTAGCTGTTACCTTATGGGTTGTACTCAGGGGCTGTAAATAATTATTATCGCAATATTTTTAACCAAAAAAATCAAGATGAAGGAAGCATTGCAGATATATCATGTAGTGCAATAAGGTGATTGTTTTTGAAAGCAGTTGTCGAAAAATCAATAAACCAATATTTCTCGATTTTTATTTTCCGCTCATCTTTTTTCGATCAGAAAATAAAAATTATGCGGTGAGTTTTATTTTTCACTTGCAGAAAAATAAAACTTGATTTAGAAATCTTTAGTTAGTTTTGGGTTTTTCTTCTATGTTAAGTTAGGTTAAGATATCAGTTAGGTATAGCATATGTAAATTAGTTGGTATTAAGTTAAGTTATTCGGTTATTTTTGAAAAGTTTGAGTTGTGACTCCTTTGTATTTAGTTAATCGATAATTTTCTGTAACGATTGTGTTATCGTAATTCCTGCCTGGCCTGACCTGCTGCCTGAGAACGTTGTAGTAGTACTGATTCTTAAACTATATTCATTCATCATAAAGAACACACGAATTTGACTTCAATGCGTTGCCAGTCGAGTACTAAGAGCCTGTTTGGTAAAATCCAACACTCAATAGAAAATGTATCTGCTGCCTGAGGAATATGAGGTCAGTGCATTTAATCGATGTGCTTGTCCTCTTCACAAATCAAACTCCAATAAAAAATCTTCATCATCTTCTTTTTGAGCATTTCTCTTAATTATCTATATTACCTCCCTATATCTCATATATCTATCTCTTCTATTTCTCTGTTTTTTTCTGTATTTCTTATTTTTTTTCTAAATATTTAATGTAATTTTAATTTAATTTATATTTAATGTTATTTATTATTATTACTCGTTACTAATGTACTCTTTTAGTAGCATTTAAAAGAGCTAATGTTAAATAATAAATAAAATAAATAAATCATCAAAGTGCCACTTTGACATGTCAGTACATAAGTAAGTGATCAGCTTGTCAAGGCCTTCGTCTATCAACTTGTTAATTATGACATATAAACAATTAAATAAAAGTTGTCATTTAAAGCCTTTACATTTTGCTGTTTCTACTTGTTTAATCTTCTACAGCAAATTGTATTCGAATCTATTTAATGGTCAAATGCACTCAGCCACAAACACGGCTAATCGTCAAATGAAGGCAAATGCACTATAAATTCGTTTAACAAACGCCAGATTAAGAAAAAGTCCGTACAGCGCACTTGTAAGGTGTCCATGAGAAAATCTACGCCCAAGACCAGCTCGTGACAGCTAACAGAGAAGAGGTTCAAGACCTTGTCGCAAACAAGCTAAAGTCAGCAGTGAGCCAAGAAGAAACAAACAAACAAAAAACAGAAAAATATTACTTGCAAGAAGTATTTAAAATGTGGAATGAGTAGAATGAGGTCTCATGAAATATGTAGACAACGAAATTTCATGTCAGACCAATGTCAAACTTTATCTACAACTTTTCAACATACAAATAATTCGGCTACAATTAAACTTTTCACAACAAAAATTCACATAAAATTTCATCTCGGATTTAAAGCGACTTTAAAATCAACCCTACAACCCTTAATTGAAGCTTATCAATAACCCATCGCACATCGCGGAGTGTCTGAACAAAAGCTGGCCGCAAAAAATTAAATCCATAACTTGTGCAAAAATGAAACCACAACACATTACGGGGGGAAAATTGTTGCCAGTTGCTTTGTGGCGGCAGCGAAATCCATTAATAAAAATAGCCGATAGCGAAAAGCAAAAAATTTCGTATATTTATGAACACCTATGAAATGGCACGAGGCAGCGAAAAAAACGCAAAAGGCCAGCCCGAGCGGCAAAGTTGCCTAAGAATAGCAAAAATCAATTTCTGTAAAATCTCCAGAGGTTTTCATGTTGGCGATTTGGTGGTTTTTGTGCTCATTTCTTTTGGTGCTGTTGTTGCTGTTGTTGTTGTCGATGGTGCAGTTTGTCTTGCGAACGTTAATAATGATACCCATAATTGTGGCGAGAATAGCCACTGTCGATAAATTTCAAGTTGAAGCGCCGCCACGCCAAACAACAGAAAGACCAGCCATGAAGTTAAAGGCAAAGATACAAAAGGCCAGCATTTTGTTGTTGCTCTTGCTCTTTGCTTTTTGCTCTTTCCTTTTCATTTCCATTTTTGTTTTGGTTTGTGTTTTTTTTTTTTGGTGCACTTGTACGAGTGGGTACAATTGCGGAAGTTTATATGGTTGAAAGAGCAGGCGACGCTTAGCGAGGGATAAGAGTCGAAGCGGCAAAAGCTTCGAGTGCGCAAGCGACGGGACGCACACAAAAGAATACACAAGTCGAGGCGGACGCAGCGTCAAAACGAAAACAAACCCATAGCGATACGCGCAAATTTCATTCCGTCCATTCCATCAACGGAATGAATGACTGACTTGACCTACACTCGCACTGTGCGCCAGTGGCAGTGGCGCCGCCGCCGCCGCTCGCCCACACTAAATAAACATTCCGCCGCCGTATCTCCATTTTGTTACTTATTCCCTTTTCTATTACGAGTACACTTGATAGCGCCCCACAGTGGAGTCTACTGTTTCTAATGGCTGTTGTGGTCATCGAAGCGATCATTTAGAACAGAGCGCGCGCACACACACACATACGCATGCGACCACACACACACACACACACAAAGCCGGATTACGCGTCGTCCGTGTGCGGTTCGCTCTGTGTGGCCGTGTAGTCGCTGCTGCTTTACGACTACATGTTGGCGCAGTAAAGTCAAACATTTTCCCATTTTCGCATTTTTCGCAGCGCAAACGTCGAACGTTTACGAGTCGCCGAACACGTGTGGGAGCAATGGAGGGCGGTGGCAGTTGACTGGTGCTGGTCCACCATCTTGTCTTGGCGATTTAACAGATTTAATTATGATTATGCCACACAATTCCCAACAAATCGTTACAAGCCATAATGAAATTTTAATCAGCGCGCACAGCGTTCGTTCGACTTAAGTGGATAGTGCGGCGGCCACATTGTGTATCAATATTGATGCGCAAGTTTCGTTGATGGTGAATGAGCATTTTAGGCCTTAAGAATGAATGAAAAGAATGGAAAAATGGATCAGGAAAAGCAATGAGTGAAAAGTAGATAGATGGACATTTCTCACTGGAGTGGCAGAGGGTTGCTCACACAGATTGAAAGAAAGTATTTGATGGGGTTCAAAGAAAACTAATATTGTGCATATAGAAAGAACTAACATGATGAGATCGTGCAGTTGACTCCAGACAGAACTGACTCTTGGAACTGGGTCTGTAGAAAACTGGTATGCTTTGAACAGAACTTATTTTATGTCCTTTTAGAAGTAAGTCCAGAGAAAACCCAAACGATCTGAAGGTAACTAAAGTGGTCTCCTTTTGATTTAGGAAGTAACTGTGTGTATTTTCCAGCTTATCCGACTAAGTGGACTAACAACTCATTGAAGGTTTCATGCTGCAGATGGCTAGAAACCTTATATGAAAGTATTGAGATTATCAGACTACTTTGAATAACAATCAATGAAGGCTTGTGAATAAAAGTGGACCTTAATCCTCAGGGGCGGATTCAGAAAAATATGTTGGGGTAGTTTCAAGAAGTAATTCTTTAATATTCAGAAAATGCCAAAACTTCCTTTTAATTTGTATGTAGTTTTAAAGTCCATAATATTTCGGTGGGTTCAACCCCCAAACCCTCCCCCCTGAATTCGCCACTGGTAATCCTTGTAAGCTTGTGTCAGATTTGTGCCCCCAAACCGAAGCTTATCAGAGCTATCGAATTCCAGTCTGCTGGTTAAATTGCGTCCCCCATCCAATAATAACTGCCGAAACTTTGACTACGAAGAGAAAATCAAAACAATACAACACTTTCTGGTTTTGTAAGATCATCGACTAGGAGTTATGAAGGTTAGGACTTAAAGTAAAATTACTGTATCTAAACAATTTCATCACCCTTGAAACCTAAGCGATAAGTGATCTCTGTATGTGCTGGCATTCTTGTGGCAGAATATTGGATTCAACACTTTTTTCGGCAAACAACAAACAGAAAAAGGTTTCAGCAAACAATCGATTTATTTCTATGTTTTATAGGAAAACCATAATCAGACAACGACAACACATAATGCAATCATTAAACGCTGACAGAACAATCCGCAATTTCTGCCGGTGCTCGTTTCTTTCACGTCACCGGTGCTATCTGTTACACCCGCTCGTTGCCGCCATATCGATAATGCTTGTCAATGAATTTCCATGCATGATTCTAATTTTCCATTATAAACAACCCGGCCGCAGCCGCCACGCTGTGCGCCCCCACGCATCGCACACCGACACACATACGAAGGCGAATGTGATATTGAAAATTTCATTAAATTTCGCCATGTTATGCGCCCCATCAATGCATATTGGAAAAGTTTGTATTGCTGCCGCTGCTATCTGTCCGTTGCTTCGGCGCAGAAAAAACTCAAAGCATTTGCATAAAAAACATAACTCAAACTCTTTTATTAAACTATGGCTTAAAGAGATACGATCGACCGGGCCCAACAATTCGCACCCCACCCCATCCCACCGCACCCGACCCCGTCCAACGCCAGCGCCGACAAGAAGTCAACGTCAACGCGGTGCGGTGTGGCAGCGATGGTTTCTCTGACTGTCTGTCTGTGCGTCAGTGTGTGTGTGTGTGTGTGTGTGCATGTGAAAAGTTTTCCTCATTTTGGCCATCAACAGCGAAATATATGGCTGAGCGAAAGCCAAATGAAAGCGCAACGGGCAAAGCCGAAGAAAAATAAATTTCAATTTAACCTTCTTCAACCTAACTTATTTATATTTATAAATTCACGAAAATAAAATAAGATGAAATACTCGTAATGCGACGGCGCTCCGGTGTGGTGGTGGCAATAAAAAATGCGCTAAACAAACAGAAACCTGAGATAAACGAAATCTGCCAGGCACAAAGCGCCGAGCACAGCGACAATAACAACAAGCACAAAAATAACACCAACGCGAACAACAGCCGAAAAAAGGCAGCAGCACAGCAGACCCCAATAACAACAGCAGCCGCTACAACAAACAATAGCGGCATCCGAAAGAGCAGCAACAACAGCAGCCGAAGGAAATAAATAAAATTGTTTTGGACTAACCCCAAGAATAAATGAGCCAACACCAAAGGATAAGAATCCATCAAAGTTGCAGATAAGAAAAACAATAAAGGAAAAGTGCGCCTCGTAAAAGAAAATATTGCAAAAAATAATACGCAATAACACTTTCATCAGTACATATTACCGAATAATAGACAAAACATTCGACCGGCCAGCCAACCGCAGCACAACGGCAACGGCAACGGCGTCAAAAGGCAAAACTTCATAATGAAAATGCATTTTTTATGTGTGTGCGAATACACGTAACAAGATAAACGAAAATGCGTAGGTGAGAAACGGGCGGTGGACCGAGCGAGCGGCACGCAGACTCGCATAAAAGCACAACTACAAGCGAAGTGCGTGGTGGCCTGGGAAATAAACATATTTATTGCTGATTTTCCTGCGGTCTGCCGCCCCGTCGTTCGTCTGCCAACTGCCGTCAGACGCCCCCGCCTGTGAATTTAATGCTTTCAAAAAGCAGTACACGCCGAGCACGAGGAACGAAAACGCTGCCGGTGCGTTGCGAACGACTTGAGCAATCCAATTGTTTTGCTGTGTGTTTTCCTGTTTGAAAACTCAATTACGGTTATGCGTAAGCGCAGTCACGTAGTCACCCGTCAGACCGGTTAGGTGCGCGCTTAAAGTCTTTACATATATTAGATTTTAAGTGCGCCTAACCGGAGCTGTTAATACACGCTCACAGTCGCAGAATTAATGACATTGGATGCCAGCCGAGGAGATCATAAAACGACAACGTTTTTACATTTCCACTTTTGTTGATGATAAAATTTTTGAAACCATTTTAAATGCCTACTAGAAGCTGAGATATTCCCAAAGTACAAAGGCAACGCACCCAAATAAAATGAGGAATTCAAGCTTCTTTCGTTCCTTCAACATTCGCCCAAGTAATTTTTGATGCTTGGAACAGTGCAGAAGCTGATGAATCTACTATTCATTATAGCTATTTATTAGGGGAGGAAACAGCAAATGTCAGCCTGAAAATATGCCAAGAAAATGTGAAAAATATTTTCTTGCTGTCAACTTTACGTATTTCAACATTGCAATTGGCTTTTGTTTCCATGCTCCTTGCAATTTGTTTTGAATAAATTGTTTCTCCTTATTCACTACGCTAGCGAGCTAAGGACCTCAACAAGCAAATACCTTTTGTGCGCTACGTTAACCAAAATAATAGGCGCAACGTGAAATGGTTAACGCTAACCATTTCATACATGAAAAGTAGCACCCATTTTGATGGTATTATTTATTTTGCTAAGATTGTATGTTTGCGGCTAGTTAAGGCTACGGAAGTAATTGGACTGTGATGCCAGTTATGTATGTATGTGAGTATTTTTGTAAATCTACATAAATGTTATTGTTTCTGCTGACTGATTCAACATAAACAACAGAAAAGATGTTAGAATAACTGTGAAACCTAAATTGGAGCGTTAGCGGCAAGCAACTGTCAAAATTGCTTCATGCCCATACAAATTGTATGGGGCAAACCGCAATTGAAACGCTCTGACGCTGAGCTATTCGAATTTTCAATTTTGACAAGGCGTTAGCGGTTGAAATTGGCTGCGACAACAAAAACGCCTGTAATTTATATTTGATTTGATTTAAATTGTGACGAGTTTCTTCAAATAAGAGCTAAGTTTTGCAAAATAATAATAATAATTTGTTGTTTTTTGGCAACTAAACAGATATTTTTTTGACATTTGTTTTCATTTCATGATTTTTACAATCCCAACGCAACGCTTCAATTTCGGTATGCCGCACTGAGCGAGAGCGTTGCGTCAGAAAACGCAACGCTCAACGCTCCAATTTAGGTTTCACAGTAAGAGTTTTATTTTAGAAAACTTGCCTCCATTTGTAGTCATGACAACTCCAAGCAGGACTAAGGACCTGTTCTTTGAACTAAATGGATGTGTTTACAACGACTACAATAAGGCACAGAAGTGTTGTACCCTACAACTCACTCTTTGAAACACGACACCTGTAGCTCTACGTTATTTCCAAACTGCTTTTTGTTAAATGTAATTCATACAACATAACCTAATGTTTTGCATGTAATAGTCATCGAAAGTTAACTTGACTTCACGCCGGCTGAATTGGAATTCAAACATTCAACGGATGCCAACTAACTTCCGCCTCGTGCGTGTACATACATACATATTGGATATAACTCGCACAGCACAGCCAGTTCGTTATGTCAACTGTTGTTGTTCGTACAATGGTTATGCTTATTTCAATTACAACAACAAAAACTTTGGGTTGCTATTCAATTCATTTTGCACAATACAGCGAAAAAGTTTGGCACGTTTTCAACTTTTTCAAGGTCGCCATACAGTCAGAAGTCAAACTCCATTTTTTTGGTGTCTCTTTGCTTAAATTCCATAAGTGAGCTGAAGTCAAGTTATGTTTTCTAATATCCTTAACTGCAATTCTAAACAACTCAATAACTTCTTATTTATATCTCTTTATAATTTATTTCTCTTTTTGGTAGTTACTCTTTTTTTGGCAGCTACTTTATTTAAAAATGGAGCAAAATAAGTTCAGCTGAGCTAAAATTTCTAAACACTAATGTTTCTTTTGCTGTTATTTTTTATTTTTAAGTAATATTGTTTTATTATTTTTTTATATAAAAATTATTTTTATATATTTATTTACCCTTTCTCGCTTAATGAATTCCAAAATAAAGTTCAATCTGCCAAAAATTATTGTCGCTTATTTTCTAAAAACAACTTGCTACACCAATCTTTTCAATTTGCTGCTTAAAATGTTGAGTGGCCTATAAAATTGGCCAAATAAAATAAAATGCATAAAAGTGCAAAACTAAAGTTGGAAGCGAAAAATGGCAAAAGTACACAAATACAGCACAGCGAAACGGATAAATATTTACACTTTACGTTTAAACCGAATTACGTACAGCCAACAAAAACTTTGCGTGCAAACAACACGCACAGTTTTCCTATCTGGCAATTAAAAATGAAATTCAAATAGATTTACGGCGACTAACGTTGGTGTGTGGCGCAGTGTGCAGTGCTATACAAGTTTAATTGAGAATATTTACAACCTTTTTTATTTATTTATTTACAAGTATATGTTTTGTGTTTCACGCAATGTTCGCTGTTTTGGTATTTAGTTAATGCAGTTAATTAGCCAAACAAAAGGAAAATGTCAAATTTAATAGCACAGAAAAATTTTTACAAAAGTCTGTTTGAAATGTGAGTATGGAACGCCATGTATTACCGCCAAGGCGCTGCGTGGGCACAGTTAATCCTTCAAAGTGTCAGCTGTTACGGGCCAGCATTGGTGTTTTTAAACTTTTGTGTAACACAACCCAGTCATTAGTCACTTTAATTGGGCTATATTTATTTGTACTTCTCTTATGCCACGTTGTCATACAGTTTTGTGCTAATGACGAATTCGTTAAACGAGTTTTGCTGTTCACGCTTTTTCAATTGCATACATTTGGGCGCTGAAGTGTTTGATTGCAGCTTAATCGGTATCAAAATCGTTAACATTTTCGACGCCCACTGTATTTTTTGCTGTATGTTGCTCTGTTTCCCATACTCCAGCCATGTTTTTTCGTTGTCCCAAAGCTTTAGGAAATCGGATATGTTAACGACACGCTGCGGTCGTTGAGTTCGAGTGCAATTTGCAATTTGCATGGTAATCGCAGCCCTATTATCGTCACATTATTTTCGCCAATTGTCCAAACAACTTTACGCAAATATGCACTAAATACGCTTAAAACTTGAACGCAATCCATGCCGCACAGACGCGTGTGTATGTAATTGGTCGCATATGCATATGCATGAGTGCAAATGTAGTTGTTGTTGTTGCAATTTATATTTTACACGTTCCGTTCTCCAATGGCTGCAAACGTATTTAATTTATTTTTTTCATGCTTCTCAACACTTCAATTTGCATGCGAATGGTTTTGCTTCTCTTGTGTTATTTTCATTTTTTTGATTTTTTTAGTTTTTGCGAAAAACCACACACACACACCAAATGTCAGCCTGAAAATATGCCAAGAAAATGTGAAAAATATTTTCTTGCTGTCAACTTTACGTATTTCAACATTGCAATTGGCTTTTGTTTCCATGCTCCTTGCAATTTGTTTTGAATAAATTGTTTCTCCTTATTCACTACGCTAGCGAGCTAAGGACCTCAACAAGCAAATACCTTTTGTGCGCTACGTTAACCAAAATAATAGGCGCAACGTGAAATGGTTAACGCTAACCATTTCATACATGAAAAGTAGCACCCATTTTGATGGTATTATTTATTTTGCTAAGATTGTATGTTTGCGGCTAGTTAAGGCTACGGAAGTAATTGGACTGTGATGCCAGTTATGTATGTATGTGAGTATTTTTGTAAATCTACATAAATGTTATTGTTTCTGCTGACTGATTCAACATAAACAACAGAAAAGATGTTAGAATAACTGTGAAACCTAAATTGGAGCGTTAGCGGCAAGCAACTGTCAAAATTGCTTCATGCCCATACAAATTGTATGGGGCAAACCGCAATTGAAACGCTCTGACGCTGAGCTATTCGAATTTTCAATTTTGACAAGGCGTTAGCGGTTGAAATTGGCTGCGACAACAAAAACGCCTGTAATTTATATTTGATTTGATTTAAATTGTGACGAGTTTCTTCAAATAAGAGCTAAGTTTTGCAAAATAATAATAATAATTTGTTGTTTTTTGGCAACTAAACAGATATTTTTTTGACATTTGTTTTCATTTCATGATTTTTACAATCCCAACGCAACGCTTCAATTTCGGTATGCCGCACTGAGCGAGAGCGTTGCGTCAGAAAACGCAACGCTCAACGCTCCAATTTAGGTTTCACAGTAAGAGTTTTATTTTAGAAAACTTGCCTCCATTTGTAGTCATGACAACTCCAAGCAGGACTAAGGACCTGTTCTTTGAACTAAATGGATGTGTTTACAACGACTACAATAAGGCACAGAAGTGTTGTACCCTACAACTCACTCTTTGAAACACGACACCTGTAGCTCTACGTTATTTCCAAACTGCTTTTTGTTAAATGTAATTCATACAACATAACCTAATGTTTTGCATGTAATAGTCATCGAAAGTTAACTTGACTTCACGCCGGCTGAATTGGAATTCAAACATTCAACGGATGCCAACTAACTTCCGCCTCGTGCGTGTACATACATACATATTGGATATAACTCGCACAGCACAGCCAGTTCGTTATGTCAACTGTTGTTGTTCGTACAATGGTTATGCTTATTTCAATTACAACAACAAAAACTTTGGGTTGCTATTCAATTCATTTTGCACAATACAGCGAAAAAGTTTGGCACGTTTTCAACTTTTTCAAGGTCGCCATACAGTCAGAAGTCAAACTCCATTTTTTTGGTGTCTCTTTGCTTAAATTCCATAAGTGAGCTGAAGTCAAGTTATGTTTTCTAATATCCTTAACTGCAATTCTAAACAACTCAATAACTTCTTATTTATATCTCTTTATAATTTATTTCTCTTTTTGGTAGTTACTCTTTTTTTGGCAGCTACTTTATTTAAAAATGGAGCAAAATAAGTTCAGCTGAGCTAAAATTTCTAAACACTAATGTTTCTTTTGCTGTTATTTTTTATTTTTAAGTAATATTGTTTTATTATTTTTTTATATAAAAATTATTTTTATATATTTATTTACCCTTTCTCGCTTAATGAATTCCAAAATAAAGTTCAATCTGCCAAAAATTATTGTCGCTTATTTTCTAAAAACAACTTGCTACACCAATCTTTTCAATTTGCTGCTTAAAATGTTGAGTGGCCTATAAAATTGGCCAAATAAAATAAAATGCATAAAAGTGCAAAACTAAAGTTGGAAGCGAAAAATGGCAAAAGTACACAAATACAGCACAGCGAAACGGATAAATATTTACACTTTACGTTTAAACCGAATTACGTACAGCCAACAAAAACTTTGCGTGCAAACAACACGCACAGTTTTCCTATCTGGCAATTAAAAATGAAATTCAAATAGATTTACGGCGACTAACGTTGGTGTGTGGCGCAGTGTGCAGTGCTATACAAGTTTAATTGAGAATATTTACAACCTTTTTTATTTATTTATTTACAAGTATATGTTTTGTGTTTCACGCAATGTTCGCTGTTTTGGTATTTAGTTAATGCAGTTAATTAGCCAAACAAAAGGAAAATGTCAAATTTAATAGCACAGAAAAATTTTTACAAAAGTCTGTTTGAAATGTGAGTATGGAACGCCATGTATTACCGCCAAGGCGCTGCGTGGGCACAGTTAATCCTTCAAAGTGTCAGCTGTTACGGGCCAGCATTGGTGTTTTTAAACTTTTGTGTAACACAACCCAGTCATTAGTCACTTTAATTGGGCTATATTTATTTGTACTTCTCTTATGCCACGTTGTCATACAGTTTTGTGCTAATGACGAATTCGTTAAACGAGTTTTGCTGTTCACGCTTTTTCAATTGCATACATTTGGGCGCTGAAGTGTTTGATTGCAGCTTAATCGGTATCAAAATCGTTAACATTTTCGACGCCCACTGTATTTTTTGCTGTATGTTGCTCTGTTTCCCATACTCCAGCCATGTTTTTTCGTTGTCCCAAAGCTTTAGGAAATCGGATATGTTAACGACACGCTGCGGTCGTTGAGTTCGAGTGCAATTTGCAATTTGCATGGTAATCGCAGCCCTATTATCGTCACATTATTTTCGCCAATTGTCCAAACAACTTTACGCAAATATGCACTAAATACGCTTAAAACTTGAACGCAATCCATGCCGCACAGACGCGTGTGTATGTAATTGGTCGCATATGCATATGCATGAGTGCAAATGTAGTTGTTGTTGTTGCAATTTATATTTTACACGTTCCGTTCTCCAATGGCTGCAAACGTATTTAATTTATTTTTTTCATGCTTCTCAACACTTCAATTTGCATGCGAATGGTTTTGCTTCTCTTGTGTTATTTTCATTTTTTTGATTTTTTTAGTTTTTGCGAAAAACCACACACACACACCATTAAACCACAAACCACTAAAATGTGACGTCGCTCGTTAACGACGGTCGACGCACAACGCACGCACCGCAAACCCAGCGTCGACGTCGCCACCTTTGTTTGCCAATGCCAGGCAGCAGTCAGCAGTCAGTAGACGGTCGGTCGCACACAGCCCAGACCCCGAAATTTGGTCGGTCGACTTGTCCGTGTCCCGCACACGCGGCACTTTAGTGCGCTAAAAATAAACGTTCGACGCCTGCAAATGTGCGCCGATCAGCCGCTGACGACGCGCCTCCAGCCGCCTGGCGTCTTGGACGCGACGCACCTTACGTTAGATACGCGCACGTCTCCCCAAATTGCACTTGTCGGCCGCCGAGACGTTTAATTAAATTTTCGCCAAGTATGAAATGGAATTTAATTGACATTTTTCTTACACACACACACACACACAGCGTGACGCTGGAACAATGTGCTTGGTGCAGCCTTAATTAGTCGTACGAAACGCAGAACGCACGAAACAGCGGTCGCGTCATCGCTTAACACAACACTCCGACGTATGAGCACTAACTGAAATTTGAGGAAAAAATCTTTCTGGCGCAAAGGACACCGCACAAGTTGCCGAACGGCCGAGCGGCAGTGGGTGTGCGGCGCCGAAAGTGCCGAACAGCGCTGAATGAGCGCAAACAGCCAGCGGAAAGAGAGAGAAAGAGCGCATTTAGCTACCCCCGGTCACACGAAGCGAAATTGCTCGCACACGAACTGGCTGTCGCAGGCCAAGTGGATGTCATTCAACATCGCCGGAGCAGCGGTACTGCAAACTATAGTTTTGACTGAAAATTTAAGAATTTATGAAAATCCTGGGTTTAAAATGTAAGCCTGAACTCATTGCAATCCAACATACTCAACTCAAAGAAATTCAAAAGGTGTCATTGTTCACATGTGCCACGAGATGAGTTGAACTGTCACCGATTCATCTCTGCTCGAGTGCCGCCTCTCTGCCCGAGCTGCGCAAACTTCTGTTTCGAAGTTGACAGTTCGTTGTTCGAGTTGTGCAATTTACACTCTGCTATTGGCTGCGAGCTGTCACACGCACAATTTGGGCTCCCAAAGCTTGGCAGACTTTTTATTGCCAAATTAAGAGACACACTGCAACATTTAAGTTCGCTTCCATAGAAACAGGCACAACTTTTGTTTAAATCATTTTTGCTCGGCGGCCAATTTTTGTTGTGTTTGAAGTAAATAAAATAATTACTTTTAATTCAAAATTCTAAGTTCTTGTATATTTGAGTGAATTTAAAAATTATTTCAATTACAAATGCAAATCCAAAATCAAATAAATATTCCCGCTTTCTACTTTTATAAAATTTTTACATTAAAAAATATGAACAAAACTTTGTTCAAAAAATTCTCTTCAACCTCTCTGTTGCATTTGTTTACTATCCTTCCAGCTTGTTGATCATATTCTGCTGCTATTTTCCAATTACAGTTTACTGCCTCTAACTGAAGCTTTCACCCACTTTGCTCCTTTCGCTTTGTCGAATAATTTATTAACATATTAACCCTTGCAGCTACTCGCAGCAACTCTTATATGCGCACAACAAACTCTTATACCTAGTTTTACGTTAATTTTTCCTAACTGAAGCTCTCTTCACACCAAGTAACCTTTCATTCAATCAATTCGGCATTCAAATATGCACCAAAGTCTCCACAATAGTCTGCACACTTTTAAACTCAACAATTAACTTGTTTATGCCACACACTGCATTGAGAGAAGTTTTACTAGAAATATTATATAACAATGTGAGTGCCTTTGATTCAAAATTCAACAATTCTACATCAGATGGATAGCTGAAGTTAGCGAAGCTGGCTGGTCAGGTTGGCCACACATAGATCCTGTTGGGTCCCTTATGATCAGCGAGAATGTGAGTATTCCTAGCAAAGTTCAGCGGCTTAACCCTTTCGACCACGACACACTAGATTTGAAGTCGCCACGCCTCTTCGTTTAAGTTCTAGAGCTAGTTTACTTTTGAACAATTTTAGCTTAAAACGGGTTAAAAAAATTTGTATCAATTTGTATCCAATTTGTATTTTTTAATTACAGAAAAATTATTTAACACTAGAATGCCCAAGGGAGTCATTTTGACTACTTTGAGGTCTTTTATTGTAAATAACTTTTGGTGCATCGCTTTCTAAAAAAATATCTTACGTGACTTTTATTAGTTTTTAAAGCTAAATGGAATAAATAAATTAAAAATATTGTAAAAAAATTGTTAAACCCAATTTTGCAAAATTTACCTTAAATGCCCAAAGGTAGTCATTTTGACTACCTATATACAATTTTCAGCAAATCTTACTGATAAAAAGACAAATATGCATCTTCAATTGCGAAATATGAAAATTTAAAATAATTGCAAATATTAAAAAAAAAATATCATAGTAGGCTGTGACAATTCCCAAGTTTTTCAATCAAAAATTCACACACAAAATTCATTCACAAATTCCAAATTCCAAGTTTCATTCCATTTTATCCCATTGATGTGTAAAGTACGCCATTCTATTTGAGTGAATTTTCTTTGGTTGGTTGGTTGGTTCCAGTGGCGATGTTCCAACATCCAATTAGCGCGTTAGCGCCGTTTTGATACCACTATTCCCGGTAGGTACCCTAAGGTATATTGTGTGGTGTCATCTGGACCTATATGTATCTATCCATACATATGCTTATATCCAGTCCGAGAGGTTAATGAAAGAGAGAAGTGAGTTTACGCTGCACTTTGCTATCTCTTCGAAAGTCTGAAATGTCGGTTTTCCCAGCGTTTTCCATCTCCTTCTTGCTAAGGCCGGACAGGCGCAGAGAAAATGGTGAACGGTTTCCTTCTCATCCGGGTTTTCGCAGCTGTGACAGCTGGTGTTATGTGGAATCCCCATTTTTGCCGCGTGCTCTCCAATGGGCCAGTGGCCAGTGATGACTGCCGTCAGTCTTGCCACATCCCGTCGGCCTTTGTTTAAGAGCTCCGCGGTCCTGTTCTTGTTGTATGTTGGCCACAGTGATCTGCTGATTTTATAGGATTCCGTCCTCTGCCATCTAGCGTTGGCTTTAGCAAGGAAGTCCTTCGAGACCTCGCCCTTGATAGAGCCCAGCGAGGCGTGAACCGTCAACGCCTCGTTCTCGTCAAGAGCGGAGCCTCTTCGAGCCAGTTCATCGGCCCTTTCGTTCCCGTCAATGTTATTGTGCCCCGGCACCCATATCAGGGTAACTCTGAATTTTCTTTGAAAACCATAAAAAATAAAAATGGAGTACTTATTTTAATTTAATATAATGTGCATTTATTCATATTTGCTACTTGAAAACCAATAAAATTTAAAAAAAAAGTCAGTAAACAATATGGTAGTCAAAATTACTACCTATGGGCATTTTAGGTAGGTCAGATTTTCGGGCATTCTAGTGTTAATGTTTATGAAAAAATACAAAAATTACTTTTTGATTTTATTTAACCATTATTAAAGAAACATGGGTTTGATCGAACGAGCCCAATTCGTAGACTTCAATTAGAACACAAACTTTCCCTGATATCGCTGCAAATTATGGGAGTTTATTTTGGGGATAACAGTAAAATTTTTATAATTTGCTTTGAATTCACTTCTAAAAATATTAATTTGTTGGTGCCTACTTAAATTAAATCAATCAATCGTAGGTTTTGCTATAAAATTACAAATAGGTGAAGTTGCTCTCAGGCAACTTTGGGGTCGAAAGGATTAATATTCTGCTTGGGGACTCCATCTAACACAGAGAAGACCGGGGCTCCTAAGGGTGTAAAGCGCAGTCTTGAGATAGCCAGACAGAAGCAAAAAATGTGCTCCAAGCTTTCTTTGATACCATTTTCTTCCAACAGATAAGTCGAAGCTTTCAACTTTGATTCTTAATAATCAGGAAATTTTCCATTACATAAATCACTTCCAGTATTTATAAGAAGTTTATTTCTCGGACTGTTGAACCCTTAAGGATAAAACAGGAATTATATTTGATGTTCCAATGTCTGCAAAGGGTTATAGAAATTTGTTGGTGGGTATCCAAGACTGGATTATGAGAGTACCAACAAATTTTGTATGTTAATTGAACACGTGTAACATGTTTGTAAGCAGATTTGATTTGACTTGAAATTTCTTATTTTCAACGACAGTTTTAAATCAATGTAACCACAGCCACAGTTTAATCATAAAAAGCATTTCTTTCAGTGAGTGTTTTCCAAATGTGTAAAAATCTGATTCTATCATCAAAAGAAACCAAACAATTCCATCATTAGATAACACATCACACGTGCCAAATACTACCTTTTCATACCTACATATGTACATACATATCTACTTTCATCAATTTCCATTTTCATAAAGTCTCTGCAATAAAATGCGTGAATAACAGTTTTGCTAGAATTCCTCAACCCTGCAGGCGTCATTCGACTCCTTGGCGACGTTTTATGGCCACGGCCAGGCCATAGTTATGTGCAGTTATTTATTCAAATTCTGCTGGACCTTTTTTCAATTTAAATGCAAATAAATGTCGGAAATAAATGCCTCATTTATTCTATTCGCCATTAAATGGCTGTAAGGTTGTAAGCGTTGCCATATCAAAATCGTGATGCATTGCCTCCGATAAGGAACACACACGCGCGCGCCCAGCTCCGCGGACGAATGTTGTTGGCAGCACTTAAGCTGCTTGTGCCGGGCACTTGAGTTGACAGCATTCGGTACGGAAAAGCTTTTACCACGCTGACTTTTAAAATAGCTGCGCCGAACATTGATTGGCTGTCGCGTGCGCGCAGCCAGCAAAACGCCAACTATAGCTAAGCACGCTGCCAAAAACTGCAAAAGCAACACAACATTCGACTGGGTGGACGGCTGCTCGCTGCTTAGCTGCAACTTAATTTTAAAGCTCATCCATTTTCGTTTAGTTTGTCATGGAGCCGGATCCAGAGTCGCCGTCGTGATAGTGATCGATGCATATTGATGGCGCGCGCTTCACTTTGCCGCCGACAATAAACTAAAACACGCGCGCACACACACACACACACAGTCAGGCAGCGCAGCGCAGCGGGGCAAGTAAAATGCCAGCAAAGTAAATTTGAAGCAAAACAATAATAAAAGCGTAATAAAATAACACACTGTGCAAACACTCGCTAACACATACACACACACTGACGCTCTTCATAGCAGCCACCGACAGTAACAATAAAAAATTCGAAATTGCGAAATGCACTCGCGACACAAAAATGAAATGAAATTTGTTCATTGTTTCAAATGTTGCCGGCTGTCCGCGCTGCCAACGCCGCCGACGTACCAGCGTGTGTGTGTGTGTGTGTGTAGTTATGTGTCGAGTGTATGCTGTACATATTTGTCTTCGTGTATTGTGTATTATTTGTATGCGAATGTGTGCGATTGTATTTTTTGCACTAACAATAAACACTTTTGTCGACGTATCTATTGTGCGATATCTGCGCCGCTGCTATTTGTGTTCGCTGCTGCACTCGCTGCACACAGTTTTGTCGGATTTCTGTTCGTTATTGTTGCCGGCGCTTGTCTTCCAACGTTTTTTTCTCCACAACTTCTGTTGTACTTTTGAATTTTTTTTGTTGCTAGTGACTTTTGTTTCAATCGTGTTATTGTTGCTGTTGTTGTTGTTGCATGTTCTTGTTTGAATTTGTGAAATTCTTTGCTGCTTTGCCTGCAGTGAGATTTCGTTGCCTGTCTTTAGTATATTTTTCCATTCCATTCTATTGTTTTTAGTTGCGCTCTCGCTGTCGCCGTTGCTTTGCCTTGCGCTACTTGGGGCAATCATTTCTAGTATTACTTTTTTTATCGCTGTCAAACGATTTATTTTGCCATCCACTTTCGGTTCATTCATTGCAAATGTTTATTAAGTGAGTTTAGTTTATAATTTGTTTGGCCTTTGATATGCGAGAATATGGTTTGTCGCTGTGATGGCGACAACGACAATCACGAAAAATTGCGCACAAAATGAAAGACGAAAGACGGAATTTCTCTATCTGCATAAAAGTGTTTTCAAGTTCGACGAAATTGCGTTTTGTAGCTAAAATGAGCGGAATGGCGCTCGCGGGCTAAATTGCCAAATCTGCAACATTTCCTCTGACGTACTTGATGAAATGAAGATTAGCTCAGCTCGAGTGTCCATTTATCTCAATTTTTTATTTTCATTTTGTACTTTTTATCAAAACCGTTACTAGGTTTGTATCGAGCTTACAAATGAGTTTCAATTTGTGTGCATGTAAATGTAGTTTTTTTCATTTATTTTAACTTGCAGTCTATGAGCAGCAAACAGAAAACTTGGCTTTGTATCCGTTTTGACGCTAAAGTCAATAGCGTGGTTCATTAAAAATATTCTGCATTTCATGGACTATACAAATAAATAAAATATTTTAAAGTATTTTAATATTTAGTATTTTAGTATTCGTAGTATTAGTAAAATATTTAGTATTTTATGTATTTCATTTTTTTATTTTTGAATATTTTTAAGCTTTCTTTAAACTTAAACATTAAATTTTGTCGACCATTTGAGGCTTTTAATAGTTACACGAGGCGTATGAGTAACATTAATGGTAGCGTTTGACTGATCCACGCAAAGCTGCGGGCGCATTAGTTGCTCTGGGCGTATGAGTAACATGAATGTTAGCATTTGACTGACTCGGTCACTTAGTGCTGCGCATCTAATCATGTGTCATTAAAAAATTTCTCTCGCAGTGATTTGAACTCATACAACAGCTCAAATATTGTATAATTTATTTATTTTCCATAGATCATTTCTAATTTTTCAGCTCCAAGTAGGCGCCATAACCAATCTTTGCATGGCGTATACGTAACATTTAACTCAAGAATCTCTCAAAACGCAGTTAAATGGCCACATATAACTAAAAATTATAAGATTTTGCCCTGAGTACCAATAATTCATTTAGATTGCATTAAAAATAATTGTAATGCCGCACATGGCGTATAAGTAACCTCAATTAAAATTTGTAATTATTACAAAACTTAATTAAAATCAATGCAAATATAATAAACGAAATAATTACAAAATTACTTCAATTAGTTTAAAAAGCAAATAACACTTTTTTATTATTGCTATACTTAAGTTTGAAGTTTAAAATTTAAGCAGTGGCCATAAATCTGGCAGCATGTTCGTGTGATGTGTGCGTTTTTTCGTCGTCTTATTAATTTTGCAAAAAACATAAAAATGTAAGTAAATTTTATTGCACATGCTTATGCGCATCACAAGTGTATTGCGCATTGCATTCCCAGCGCCCCACAGAGTGAGCGCCTCGCCAGAGCAAGCGTCGCACCCATATGTCACCAGCACTTTCGCGCTGGCGTTTGCGTTCGTATTTGTGTTGGCACTGCGTCTGGCAAATAAATAAAATGCGCATTCCTGTTTTTATCGCAAATTATACACAACTACTTGCACTGCACACCGAAAACAGAGAACCAACGCGAGAGAGAGAAGCGTACAACCGAAACGCACACATATCGTTTTGTATTTACTGTTGCGAGCGTTTCAAACGAGAAATATTTCTTTTATGCCGCCCGGCTCGGTGCCTGCCTGAGCTGACAGCGGCCGGAGGGGCGCACACACACAGAATTGCAGCCGAATGTGGCGGTGCGGCATGTTGTGCATATTGCAAGGCAGGGCTATAGCCGAGAGGACGAGGGGCAGGAATGATGAGGCAAATCATACGCATTCTCATCACTAAGCTCAGAGTTATAAAACATGACACTAATTCATAATTTATTGCCGCAATTGAATGAAGGAACTCTCATTGATGCCGCTCTAACATAAGTCATAGTTTTCTAGTTCTAAAAGTCATTGCAATTGTGTTCAGCTTACATACAGTTTTTGCAAAAATATCTCATCAAAGTTTTATTTACCATTTTTCTATATTTACAAAACGTTTTTCTGTCGTCGGCTCTTCTGCACCTCCGACAGCCAACTTTTAACTGTATTTCCCCATTTTTTGTTTATCCCTCCTTGGCGCCGTTCTGGCCACAGCACTGCTGCAAGACGTATCCAAATTGTTCTCCTTTCGTACGACTACTGTTCGCTTTTATTACAAATGTCGCGAATAAAATGGAACAAATTCGCTGCAATTTGTTTATATTAAAAATTTGCATTATTCGCCGGGCGACTGCTGTTTGTGCTCGACATAAACTCATACTTACATATGTACGTATGTACATACACGTATGTGCCTAGTCGTACAGCATTTGTTGCATGAAATATGCTCCTTGCATATGCAACTTGCAGCTTTCTATTGCACATAATAAAAAAGCCATAAATCTTGATTCTTTGCTAATGTGAAGCATTGCTTGCTGGGCGCACCCTACGGTCGCCAGTGTTAGGGCGCCTCATTTCGGCAGTCAAAATCTATTTTTCTAGCAGTGATTTCGAACACGAACCGCTGATATTAGCTGGAAAAGCTCCCGAAATATTTTATTACAATACAATGAATATTTGCTTCAACTGATTTGCCTAAAGTAAAGGCCAAATAAAAGGAAATGTTTAAAAATCATAAAACAAAAACGTTCGCATTCAGATAAGGATTTTTTCAGTCACAAACTCCAAAAACTCCACATCATCTCCATTTTCTCAAGCCGTTCTACCTGTTCAGCTCATAGTCTGGCAGCTCTCTTCAACGTATTCCCTATACCAGCCAGTCCGAGTCCGTTGTGTATGGCAAACGTCTTGTTTTTACTTCCTCTTATTTGTTTTTGTAGCCATAGGTAAGTGTACCGACTACTCATGAGCACAAACACATTAAACAACACAACATTTTTTGTTTTTGTCGAAAAACACAGCATAAACTTTGCGCATACACTTTATTGATTTGTGCGATCGCATAACGCACACAGTGAGCGCACCGCCTGCAAGTATGCAGCGAAAAATGTTGCTCCAGCCAAACACTTCCACTTTCTGGTGTCTTGCAAAAGGAAAAACGCACACAAAATGCACAACACCCGCCAAAGTAGACAAACACAGGGAGTACGAAAGAATTTCTGCTTTTATTCGCTCGTTCAAGATGGCTTTTTGCTTACATACAAATTTTTACTCTTAAATTTCTTGCAACCTTCATTTTTTTTAATTCTGAAAACTCTATTTGACATAAATAAACATAAATGGGATACAGATTTTAGGCTTTTCGCTAATTAAACATACAACAATAAACATTCACATTTCTAATTGAAGTACATTTAATTGTCTGTTTAGTCAAATCGTGCTTACAATAAATATAAATTAATTCGTTCGCCTGTGTATTTTTTTTTTTGTTTGGAAAACAATAAATAATTTTGTTTACAGCTAACTTAAGCGATACTGTTGTTTTTTCTTCTTCTTCTTCGTTTCTTCCTGTCGATTTCTTTTGTGTTAAAATTTGAAAATGATTTTGCTGACTTCTCATCGCTGTTATGAGCTGAAAGCAGCATTCAGGAGGGCAAATTGTTTGTATTATCACAATTGATATCATCACTAATGTTTAGATTAAGTTGTATGTATAAAATCTAGTTGACAATTTCACATAAACCCTTTCGCTGACTTATGGCTACAGTTTTGAATATTTTTATAATTTAATTTATGTAGTTGTGTTGTCCGTCCAGTTTAGATCTAATCTTTTGCGTCTCGTCATATTTGTATTAGTTAATTTTTATAATATTGTCATTTTTCACTATAAACTTTGCTATCACACATTTTTCTGATGTTTTCTACTTTGTTCTCCTCGCGGGTGTGGAACCCCTCATTCACAATTTAAACATAATAACTGCATTTATAAGTTTTATGTAAAAAACACAATTGTCATAAAATAACATTTGTCAGTGTTGGGAAAATGTGCGAAGATCACCAGTGTTCGATGTCTCTAATACGGTTTATGGATGGATTGCTGAAAAATCAAAAATGAAATTTATTAGTGAAACAAAAATTAAATGCAATTTAAAGCAAATTAAACAAAAGAAATAAATAAAAATACATTGAAAGAAAATAAATTCAAAGCTTTAATCTGAGAAGTATACACCAGCTACTTTAAGTTTCAAGTGCTACAAAATTATTTCTTCAAGTCCCATAATACATATGCAGTCAGTGTGTCAGTTGCAACGTCCTTGAAGAGTGCATTGCAAAGTCCGCATATGCGACCGTAGCTAAACTGAGGTGTAAACTTTAAACACTCGCTAAAGAGCCTTAATGTTCCTCACATACACATCCCCCACCGAACGCCACACCTCGTCCCTGCATTGAATTAACCTAATGCCCAAAGCCAACAAGCGATTATGGCCCGCACGTCAAACTCGCAACACGACCGTCTGTTGGCCGCCGTCGGCAGCCGGCAGCCAACGACCAAATCCACACACGCTGCCACGCATTTCAAAAGCCATCAACATCATCTTACGGTAGCATTCGCGCCAGCGTGTGCTTGTGCAGCGGCGATATGTGTACGGCCGCCGAAGTGATGCTCGAGCCCGAGTCCTGCGACACGGTGCGCTGCATGTTCATTGGATGGGCGTGTGCGTGTGTCTGCAGCTGCTGCGTGCGCCGGAACGGATAGCGCCACGGGCTCTTCGGCGCATCGCTCTGGAAGGCCTTGTTCTCGATGCCGCTACCACCGGCCGTCGCGACACTCGCGCCGCCATTGCCGCTCTGGTACGTCGCGGCGCCGGCCGTGTGGTCGCGCGCCTTCGACGACAAGCGCCGCAGTATGCGCGAGCCCAGTCCGGGCGGATCCTCGAGGCCGCGACTGTTGCGCTTGCGGTAGCGCACGTCGCTCGACTCCTCCAGTATGACGTGCCGGTCGTAGGGCGTGCCGTAGTAGATCTCCAGCACCGTGGAGAACGTGTGCGGCCAGACGAGGTCAATGATGGAAATCAGCACACCAACAATGAAGCACAGGATACCTGCAAACAGACGAGCATACATCAATGCCAATGTTCACAGCGCAACAAACCGCACTCACCTGCCACCAGCAGCAGCCAGTAGCACCAGCCCAACTTGAACTCCAGCCGGCCGCCCTCCAGGTAGATGGTGAGCGGCCGCTTCGGCAGCAGGCAGTAGTAGCCGATGTTGGTGCCCACCAGCAGCGCCCCGGTCAGCGCCTTCATGTAGGCGCCGTAGCGCGGCACCGTGATGAGCAGCAGATTCATGAGCAGCCACGCGGCCAGCGACGTCCACAGCATTATGCTGGCAAAGTAGCCGGCGGCGCGGTACTGGCCGCCCCACGAGAAGCCCTCGCGGCCCTGGCTGAAGTACTCGGCCACGGTGAGGATGGGAAATGGCAGGCCACGTCGCAGCGCGTCGCGGTAATTGGCACTCATATCGTTGGCGCCTTCCCAACCGAAGCGTTCGTTGTAATCAACGTCCGGCGGCGTCCAATTGCCAACGGGAATGGCTGTGCAAATAAAGGGCGAAAGCGCACCGAGAGAAGAAAACAGAAATGCGTAAAGTAAGTAGAACAGATTAAAAGAAACACGAGCGACTGATGTGCTCGGGCGGTGTGTTGAGCAGTGACAAAAGTGTTGAAAAAATTTAAGACACTAATTAATAAATTAATGTATGGTGATTAAAAATCAGTGCGAAGCAGACCGTGAAGGGACAAATTTTTACAGCTAATTGGTTTTATCGCCAACTGGCGCGGTAGTCGAATGCCGAAAAGCGAAGAGAATGTAAATCAGAGGTCGCCCATGAAAATCGAGTAATTGGATACGTGAATGAGACAAGGCGATCAGGTTGGGGAAGGACTGAACAGAGAAAAGCACATATACCTGCTTATGCATTTAAGATTTCAATTTTGATGAGAGAGAAAAGTATCGGAGAGTAGTTTACTGAGGCTCCGAACTACATAGTTTTATAGAAATTTATTAAAACTGTACAGAAGGCCCTCCTTAGAGTCCCCCAGTGGATTTATCTGCACAGCCCAGTATTCACTATTATTCAGACGGTCCTAGGCTGATAGAAGGATTGAAGAATTGAAAGGTATAGCAAAGTTCTCTTTATTTTCATTAAACTTTTTCATTTCTTTTCTTTTCACCTTAGATGACATCACAAATCTCAATATTCGCCTTGATTTCTCACTTATACAATAATTTTAAAACATTTTACAACGAAAAATAATTGAAATCTCACAACATTTGTCATACTACGCCAGTAAACAACATTGCAATTAAATAATAATTAAATAATTTTTCGCTTATGCTTTTATCTCGTCATTTACAGGAAGTATAACATTAATTTATTCACTGTCAATGACAGCCGCTTAGTAAACATTGCAAACAATAACAACAACAGACACCAACATAAATGCCTAAACTGCCAGCTAACCAGCCAGTCTGTCAGTATTTATATTGCCGCCATGTAAAATGTAGAAAAAAATTAAAACAAGTTGAACGAAAAAATCAAATCATAACAGCATCTCGCACGCACCGCACCGCTATGCATAAATTTATGATTTCCCACCCGTTTGTTTTTTTTTTTTCAATTATAATGACAACAACAACAACAGCAGCAGCCACAGTAACGATATGCTAAACGCGTGTAGGCCCGATCAATGCACCGGAATCGGCAGTAGCAGCGACAGCAGCAGTCAAACGCAAAACAATCAACGCAATGCAACGCAACGCAAAAAGCGCAACGACCTCCAATTACTCAATGCACTTCCAGCGTCTGTGTGTTTGTCTAAGGCCACGCACATTCGCACTTGAAAAAATTGCACATAAAACCAGAACCAAACGCAGACGTCCACAGCAAGTTCAGCGCAGGCTATGCTTCGCATAATTTGCATAAATACTACTCGTCGTCGTATTCGCATTTGAATAACAAATCCAAAGGAGTTGCCGACAGCCCGCCGGCCCAGCCTGTAACACCTTAACCACTTCCAGCTGCCGTGCAGCCGCTTTGCATATTCACACGTACCCGCACTCACACACACACACACCCACACACACACACACAGAGCAACACATGTACAGGTATTTCATTCCGCATTTGTATGCCGCGTGGGCTCTAACAATTTTCATTTTCATTTGAAAATACTGGTATTTAACTCATTACTAGTTAATCATAAACAGCCGGCAATTAGTCATGCACCTAGTGGCCAGCGTACGCGTGCGTACCGGCTCGTCGTTGTACATGGTTAGTGCGTTAAGCTGCTCGCAATCGTAATTTTAATTTTCGCCGTGTGGTTGTTGTGGCTGTGATGAAGTGGCGGCTTTTTCAAAAATAATTGTATGGTTTGGAGTGGGAATTTTTGCACGTAGACTGCGGCCAGTCAAGTGACCTCTTCTATAACATTTATTTCAATGGCATACAACATACAACGAGAACAATTTCTCAGGTGTTTTGCTGTTTTTATGGTTTCAGAATAATTATTTGTGTCTATGCAATACATATTAATGTCTTTGAATGAGTGGAAAGACTAAATGAATCTGTTGAGTCAATTGCAAATATATTTTTCAAGTCCACAGTCACACAGTCACAGTCAACCTTAAGATGGGAGAGAAATTTAACACATTTCACACAAGTGTGCAAAAGTGATTTAAATCAAAAGAAAAGCTGTACTCGAATTATTTTGCTCGTTTTAATACGTTCACGTTCCTGAACGTGGGTGCTGTGAATTTCATTGCCATGGCAAAGCATTTAGACGCGGAAGCAGCATCAGCACAAATACATACAACACACCAAATGTCATTTTTTGCAGCTCAATAAAATTTTTATGATCCACAAACGTGTTAAGGATAAAAAATTGCACACATTTAACATTGTAAGCAAAAAAAATCTTTATAAACCCATTGTAGAACGCAGAGCAGGCGAGGTGCAAAGCAGGACAAGGCATTTCAGGCAAAAGGAAGAAAAATGAAGCAAAAAGTTTCAAGCTTAAAGTAGTGAAAAAAATCTAAAGATTACATATATTGGCTGTCAAATGGATAAACTTGGCATCGAAACAGTCATTGGTCTGGTGGTGGGAGAGAACTCGTTGTCAACAAGAGAGCAGGCGAGGTGCAAAGCAGGACAAGACATTTCAGGTAAAAGGAAGCAAAAAGTTTCAAGCTTCAAGTAGTGAAAATCTTAAGATAGGTTTTATTGTCTGTCAAATGGATAAACTTGGCATCGAAACAGTCATTGGTCTGGTGGTTGGAGAGCGCTCTTTGTCAACAGGATATCAATATATTCTACAAGATTGGTATGTCTGAACCAAAGTAAAATTTGTTGGTAAAAGTGACCGCTTAAGTCACATTTTTCAACTGTTTTGCCAAAATTAAGCTGCTGTTACTCTACTAAGTTTTCAAGGATCTACTCTAATGCATAAATTCATTAATTTATTCTTTTTTATTATACATACTAAACTAAAAAAAAAACTTTAAGATTACAATAAAATATATCGGCTTTATAACTCATATTTCTTTAATCTTCTTAGAGTAAAGATTCCAAATGCCACATTTCGAGTATATTTCTCCTATTAAGTTTCCTATGATTCCATTTAATTCTTTGCAATTATTTTCCCCAGCGCCTAACCTCACTTTATACAACTTAAAGTAAACCTTGCCGTTTGTGCTGCGTACGCATTCAACCCAGTCAGCCTAACGCAACCTAAGCAAACTTTACACAGTTCAACGCAACCTTTCCCAACTTAATCAAACCTAACCCAATGCAGTGCAGCGCAGCTCAACCTAACCTCACTTAATCCACATTTACAGCACAAAGCGGAAAAAATGAATGTGTGACTCAGCGCAGCACAAGCACTCAACACGGCAACGAAAACAACAAACACAAGCAACAACAGCAAAAGCAACAAACACAATACGCAGCTCCTCAGCTGCGGTGTTGAGAATTTAATGAAAATGTTAAAACACCCGCCTAGGCGCGTGTTGTGCATAAAATGCAAATTTACATCAAAAATGCATCTATACACTTCCCTCAGTGCATTGTGTGTGTGTGTGTGTGTGTTTGTATGCATGTAGCCGCTCATGTGGGCATATGGCCAAGAGTGGTGTGAGCATGGAATTTCAAGTTGAAAATTACAACAACGAGTGAGAAGTTCGGAAAAAAAATACCGGTTAAACTTGCACTGAAGCGCATGCAGCGACGCCAACTGCACTGCGCAGCACTGCATTTAAAACACCAAAAAATCAGAGATTGGCGCAAACCGCACAGCACTCTCGCACACACACACACACACACACACACACCCACAGAGGCGCGAATGCATACAAAGCATACACGACTTGTAGAAAAACTGTACATATCTCGTATCGCAGTTTAATGACTTTTGATGCGATACGGCAACGACGTCGACGACGACGACGACCACGACGACGTCGAAGGCGACAACTTTGCCGCCGATGGACTTTGTTGTTACATTTCAGACGTGCGTATTTATTTACCTCTACGCACACTCACACTTTACCGGTTGACCGCAAACACTGTCCCCGCTGCTGTTGCTGTTGCTGTGGCTGATGCTGTAGTTGTTGTTGTTGTTGCTGTTGCTGTCGCTTGTGCTTTACTTAAGTAACCTTGTATTTCGACGAAGGCCACCGGCGAACACCTTTAAAGTCATGTGGAATTGGTTAAATACGGGCATCGGCATCGGCATCGACATCGCCATCGAAGCCAAGTGCGTTGTCGTTGGCGCTATTCTGGTTGTTGCCATTTTTTGCTGTTCTTGTTATTATTAAGCAAGATTTTGCGTTATGCGACAATAAAAAGCAAAAGCCAAAGCGCAACAGTCCGCTACTACGCACAAGTGCGCCACGCCGCGCCGGTCCGCGTGCACTTATTTACGCTCCACATCGCCGGCGAATGCGTCCGCAGTCACCACGACGTCACCAATGCGACAATCGGCACCTGTAACGCGCCGCAGAACACGCTGACCATATGAAAACGACATCAATAGGTAATGGCAGCGCATAAATATTTCACACTAAGTGCACATGGCGGCACCTTGGAATGGGCAAAGCCCCTGAATGTCGCACAATTCGGTTGTGTAGCCACCAAAGAATGCTGCGGCAATGAATAGTGGCAAGAAAATTTGCAAATTTTTGTAGCTGCTTATATGCAAGCAAATACAATAAAACTAAGTTTATATGTATGTGTGAATGTGTATAATATCGGCAGCTAATGAGCGGAAATATTTGAACTTGTCTTGTGGCACTTTTGCTCTCTTCTCGCCATTTTTTGAAGCAATGATGATCCATTAAACTCGTTAATGAGGAAACTGCAGTTGTTACATGTTAGTGTGTGTGTGTTGTTGCAGCAAATAATGCAACAAGTGAGACCAATGGACTGCCTAACACATTGTTGAGTAAATTCATTTGTAACGTGCGATATTTGTGAAACAAAAAACACTTTTACTTTGGCTAACATCAATTATAAATTATTCTCGATTTTAACTAACAACTTGCTAATTTTCCATTTAGTTCAACAATTAATCCATTAAGAAATAGAAAAAATTCAATAAAGTTTTTTTCACCATGGCAGTCGAAAATTGAATTACTTTTTACTTTTTTTGTTAATTAATAGTTTAAGTTGAAGCTGTTTTTTTTTTCTAAAGTCGGTAAGTTCTTTATGTTCATTGGCTTATTAAATAAACAAATAAATAAATATTTGAAAGTCATTTTATGAAAGCAGATATTTAGTTGTCATATTGTTAAACCAACTTTCTCTATTCTTGATTCTTGATTTAAAAACCTCTTCTCATCGTGGTCGCAGTGATCATTTGTAGTCAAACAACCTAATATTATAAATTTAACATCACAATTTAAGTAATTTTTTAACTCTTTTTAACGCTAGAAATTCACAAAATTAATCTTTTCTGCAACCAAAAACAGACTTTCCAAGTCAGTATGGCAGTAACATTTATATTATACATCAAAGTAAATATTTACCACAAGATCGACCAACCATAAATCATATCCAGCTTGTCTCAAATGGAGAACGAGGTTAATCGAAAATAAAATAAGTCTCATCATATGTTTGCATAAAAGAGCAATTCAGCCATTAAAAATAGAAAGGCACTCGTAAACATCTCATTTCGGCTTAAAATTTCGATTGAAAATTCTAAATCAAGCTTCAGAGCAGTTTCGATCATTTTAATCTGGGCTTAGTGCTCGGCCCCTTCTCGTTGCCGCTTAGTGTGCAAACAACTGCCGTTCGCAATTACCGTTCGGCCCAGCAGTTGCCCAACCGCAAGGCACACCTCAATTTGTCCGCCGCGCCGCACGACTACAGCAACCAAGTAATGGCCGAAGGCGCATACGCGCGCGTCGAGTTAAAAATCATCTGTTTGGACTGTGACCTTTTTGCACACTGCTTTGCGGTAATCGCATCGCTCTTCTGTGGCAGAGCAGAAGCTGCGCGTGTGCAAAAAAAACTGAAAAACGCCACCTTAATAGCTAATGAACTGCAAACCGGTTCCGCGAAATTCTCTTCACCCCATGCAGCCCAGAACGATTACGGCCAGAGCACATTAAAGTAAGCATACATAATTATTTTGATAGTCGTCAGCGCCGACTGACCAACGCCAGACAACGGTGCTACTTTTGCCCCGCATCTATCACGATAACAAAATCACCACACACACGCAGACACACGCACACACTGCCCGAAGCGTTTCGCATCCGACTTCATTTGTCAGCAAACGCGAAGAAGCAATCGAATGTTGAACTGTATTTAAAAAAATTTAAAAAATAAAACTATTGTTTAAATATTATGCGCGCATTTGGGATTTCTGTGGTGAGTTTGCCACCACTATCCAAAAGCAAACAACAACAAAAGCATGTAAAACACTGACCACATGCAGGTAAAAATGTTAAATGTATTTTTTTGTTATTTGCTCAAATGTTATAAGTGTGTCGTTTTATTTAAACAAAGCAACACAAAAACAACAAATAACAATTGAACAACAACAAAAAGATCATTGCAAACGAAGCTCACAAGCAAAAAATTGCACACTTTTCGCATTGAACGCGCCGCCAATCAGCCAACCAGCAGCAGTAAAGACGTCAAATTATGCTTAATCACCACTCGAAATCATGACAAGGCTTTAAATTAATGTAGGAAAACATTCAATTAGTAATCGTTTTCGAGTGCCTTCTCCACTCGCATGCGGACACTCGCGGATTGATTGCCGCCATCGCGCAATTTGCGTACGCGGCTGGAACGTGTCGATTGTTATGCGGAAGTTTGCGAGCAAACGACCGGAAAATCGCATAATGGAGTAAATACTGCACATATTTATGTATGTGTGGATATTTACAATAGTTCCGAGTTGAAAGAACTTTTTTGCGCATGCAAAGAATTCAAGTCGTCATTTTACGGCACGCAGAGCAATTTGATTAAACAATTAAAACGCCGCTTAAAACCTGATGGGCAGTAGTCAAATTTGCCAAAAAAAAAAATTGTGACAGTATCTTTAGAGAAACTACGAGTAGGAAAAAATTGTAAACTGCTGCCATTAGAATATAATTTGGTTATTAAAACAAGTTCCTGCCCTTCTATAACTTTAATTTTACTGCCAAAAAAAAACACATGTCAACCATAAGTGGCGAGGAAAAACTAATCGCGGAAAATCTGCGATCTCTGGTTCGTGCTAAGCGCAAATTTGCCACTTATGCAGCCACCAAAATGGCTGCCATTTATAAATACATTCATGAACTTTCAACTTTTGTGTCACTTTTGCGTGTTGTTGGTGCGAGTAGTGCGCCGATTGCTGTTATGACAATAGCGCTGACGCATACACGTGTCAAAAGGCACCGACTACCGACTGTTAACCTTATTGATGGAGGTTTTTAGTTTTTATGTTATTTTTTTTATGAATGCATTTGTTAATTGTTTTGCGGTGGATAGAAAATTAAACACTACAAATGGAAATACGCTGAGCTGTCGTTTTTCTCTTTTTTTGTTCACACATGTGGCGATAAATAAATAATGGCGAACTTATATTGTAAAATATGTGTAAAAGTGTGTAAAATTATAAATAGTGATTTATGACACGGTTGATGCAGACAGTAAACAGGGATTTTGCTTTTTTTTTTTAAAAACTATTTTTTGTCGTCATTTTTTCCTGTGTAAAAAAATAGTAAAAAAAATAGTAAATAAGCTAAGTATTAGTTTTTCATTCAGTTTTTATTTGCAGATAATTTTTGTTTTTTTAAGATGGGAAGTATTTATGCACACATTTATGAGTAGAAATTACATTAAGCGTGGTTAGTGCAGTGGACTATGAGTTGGAGGGTTATGGGTTCGAATGCCGCTTCAATTAGCTCAGTTTTGTAAAGAAAAAATTCAGAAGAGTCAAGAAAATATAAGTGCAAAATAGTTGAAATTTCATGTAAAAATATAAATGATTGTATAATAAGAAGCTTGACCCTAAGTGCCTTTAGGGAAATCGTGAATAATATATACAATTTTTACTCTTATTATGTTACTCTCCACACTTTCAAAAATAGATAAAAAAAACTTTTTTTATTATATTTCATACCCTAATGACATCACTCTAAATATACATATACGAGCCAAACAGCATATGATGGCCGTTTAAAAAATGTTTACTTCGATGGCCCACTAATCTTTCCTACACACCTGGAAGGAATAGTGGGAGGACTAAGTGTGTAGGAATAAAATATTGATCACCTCATTCCACATATGAATTCACTAATTAAGGTATGATCCCATTTATGATCAATTTTTTAATTTAAACCCAATCAATCTGAAATATGAGAGCCCACCGACTGCATGAACTCAGATAGCTCGAATGAATTGAAAATAGCATCCCAGCTAAACTGATCCATGAATCATAGCGCCGGGCAATTGAAGGATGGCAAGGAAGGTAAGACCAGGTGACTACTGAATCTAGATTGTTAGATCCCACAAAGTAAAAAAGTAACTCGAAAGGAACAATAAAAGACTGAAGTACTTCAGAAACCAATTCAACAGGTTGGAAGCCCTCTAAGAAAAGAGGAATATCGATTTTCTTTTGCAGTCCTCATGCTTGGCCACAAATCCTTTCGAAAATGCACAATTCATACATCTAAAATTTTATATAGTCATGACAAGTTTTTGCATTTTTTGTAGTAATTAAAATAAAAAATTAAGGAAATTCCATAAAAATCTTTAAAATGTATAACAATTATTGTGCTCCAAATTTTCAAATTTTTTTCCTTTACATAAATAATAAATTTTGTTAGAATTAAAATTTGTGTATATCATAATTAAAATAAAAAAATTAAAGAAATTCTATAAAAATCTTTAAAATGTATAACAATTATTGTGCTCCAAATTTTCAAATATCCTTTGCATAAATAACAAAATATGTTAGTTTTAAAATTTGTGTACATCAGCTTTAGGCATCACATTTTCGACTATTTATAAACAGCCTTAGGTCCATTGCCTATAATCGAAAATGTGGTGCATAGCCCATTATGTGCGACGCTTGTTTCCACATGCGATATGCTTAGTGCTGTACTTAATGTGTGCATGCGCAATTTTAATCTCACCTGTCAATGTTACATTGACATGCATTAATCCTATATGCGTGCCAATGCGCGAGGGTAACTTCTCACGTGAGAAGGCTTTGTACGGCGCTATAATCGTCGTGTGCGCCACATGCCATGCTGAGCCCAGTCTGGTAACTGCGATTCGGCGACGTCGTTTGTGGTTGGTTGTTTTTGTTTTATGCGCAAAACACATAGAAATTAATTATTTAATGCTATGCCATTAAGCAAATACAAATGCTCGTAAATCACACCACTACTCACTCAATATGACTAAGCCCACGAATACACTCAGCGTGACTGTTGAGAATGTGGTAAATTTCTGCAAAAATACAAAAAAACCAAAATACAACAACGCTTTAATTGATGGATTGTGTATTACTAAATTGTCTGAAAAAATATAAAAAAAATTAAAATATATATAATATAAATAAAACTAGTATAAAAAATAATATAAATAAAACTAGTGATTTCCAAATGCATAAAGTTGGGTGTAACTATTTTTTATTTCATTTCGTTTTGGGCATAAAAACCAAATTAATTAAATAGCAACGTAAGGCTCTAATTTGTGGCGTTCCAAAAAAAAATTATTGGAAAAAATTGATATTTTTGTATGAATGATCATAAAAATGAAGAGCTTAAATGTGGCTTTAAAAATCGACATCCTCATTGCTGCAAGTAAACAATTATTGCAGTAATCCGCTTTAACTACTACTTCACTTTGAAAAATTCCCATAAGCATCATGTGAAGAGTTTCTCGACCTGCGCGAAAAACCCCACACAGTCTCTAATAAAAAGCTATAATAAACCCGTGCTGTGATTCTCTGCTTAAAACAAAATCAATATGTATGTATATGTATATTTTTCCGAACAATTGCAATGACATTCGTTACGTTAGTCTCAACAGTTGCGGGTTTCTCCCTGCCACATTTGGCACACCAGATCCCCTGCAAGTCAACTACTTACTCAATTCCCACTAACCCAAATGGTGAGCGGCAGCCATCTGCGCCACCACAGCGGACCATATGGCCGGACTGCATGTGTACAAATCTGCACATGTACACGTCGCAACTGTCCCGCACCGACGCTAGCCGGACAACTTTCCGCCTTACTTTCGATGACTAACTAATGCAAGATCTGATTACGCGGTAATTGCTGCACACACACACACCGGTTTACGGCGGTGAAATTCAATCACATCTCGCACGAAATACGCTACGGGTCCTAAACAAAGAATCGAAAGCCACGAGCCGTAGCCAGCCACACGCTCGACTCATTCTTATTAGCCAGTCAAGTAGTTGTACAATACACAAACACGTGCGGCCATAATAAAAATATCTAATTGCCTGTATGACTGTCTGTCTGTTCGGATCTCAGTCAAGTGTGGCCGCTAGCCGCCAACCATCTGCAGTCGAGCATGTCAAAAGACTTGAATGCTCGCGAGCATTTCGGCAATTAGCCACAAGTCCATAATTTAAACAAGTCAAAAAGCATCAAAGACGCACGTACACACCTGCGGCTGCGCCGCCCCGAATCACTGCCATGACTTGCCGAATTATTTACCTGCTTTCTAACTCCAGGGAATATAACTAAAAAGGCAACGTAAAATGTTGCAAACAGCACGGAGACGGCGACAATTGAGACATCGCCGGTGACTGGTGTGCGATTGGAGAAGGAATATAGTGTGGGTCCACCGTCGTCTCGAAATGCATCAAACCAACCCTTCATGCTTCGTAATGGTTCAGTTCTGCAAGAGATTATAAATTAAACAATAAGTGGTGCAAGTCAATAGTTGTTGGTCTTAAATTAAAAATAAATTATGAAATAAATAATAAAATGAATAAATGATGATGAGTATGAAAAGTTTCTTTGCCACAGCTGAGCGCGGTTTGAATGAAACAATTTTTATCTTGGAATGAATCTGTCAAATCTCCCCAGCAGTGTCATAGCTGCCAGGCTTACATAACGATTGACGTGTATTTTATGACAAATGTACAACATTAAGCTGTAAAGTCCTTTAAGCTCTGTAATTTCTCACTAACTATAAAGATCATTTTAATATTTCTCTTTTCTTTTTTACAGAAATCATTACTTTTCATACTGATATTTGGTGTTAAAAAATTGGTATTGAAACTTCAATGCCATAGAAATTAATAATAATTAATTTAATAATTGACTGGCACGACAGCCCGCTTACGCGAGACTAAGGCCTAGCTTCCCGCAACCACCCGTGTTGTGCGTGTGAATTTGTACGCGGGTGGAAGGGACCTACAGTTTTATGCCGGTTCCGAACGGCAGGTTTTTCATAAGCAATTTTTACTCTCAGAGGTTTGCCATTTCCAGCTGAGAGGACAGCCACCGAAAGAGAAAACGAGTTTTCCCGTTATTTTTTTTTAGGTGTTATTACAGGCAGTATTTGAACCTGGGTCGCTGCCTTCGACTCGCGGTCCAACGCACTAACCAACTGAGCCACGGCGGCTGCCGTTAGCTACCCAAAATTCAACCGATGATTAATGTAAAATTTTAAATGGCAATACCTATAGTGATTTTTCGACTGTCTATACAGCATTTTCGGATTTTGTTGTATAAAAGTCCAAGCTTGAAAATATATTCAAAAACTCCAGTTTAACTCGCACTACATACTCGTATCTGACTCTTCTAAGCTTTGAAGCCTTGTATGAGTTCTGGCCCTAATTAAAATCATCACTTGATTTAAATCACCAATTTCCGTACCGAAAGGTCAATACCTAGAATTCATTTACCATCATGATTTGTTCATTAAATAACTCGATGATTATGAAAATCACATTGACTCGAACACATCACTCATATGTCAAATATTGTACGCGTCATTGCGGGCAGTGCGTGGCCGTTGGCTTAGCCCCAAACTTGCGTAAATTTAAGCCCATTATCGTTAACGCCATCTTGGGCTCTTTTCGGGCAATTCCGACTTTGCCGCGCCGCACAAAACCCCCATTTCTGAACATGGTTGTTTGTGGTCTCTTGTAAACTAATGGCTAAATTATCTGGATTTTCTTACATCCGCGTTCGAGAAATCGATTGCAATCCGACTCATTAAGTGTAGCACGCCAGCAGAAGCGAGCGTAGACAAAGAACAATAGCCGTGTACGATGCGAGTGTTCGAGTACAACCACTGTCGGTAAGTAGTGACGGGTGTGCGCGTACGACGTGGGTTGCTGTGAACCGTGCGCGGAAAACACATCAGACAGCCGTCAGGTAGACTTGAATCTTTTCGCAGCGCTCTTTCATCTAATGTGTTTGGCAATTGTAAGTTGTTTGATTACGACAGAACCGGTTTCAATTTATTTGTAGTTGGATTTTTTTCACATTATTATTATTATTATCTTTTTGTATATACAAATTCAATTTATTCTCAAATACGTCAAACTTCAATACAAAGTTAGGTATGCATTGCCGGGCGGTGATTGTTAGTGCTTTCGAAATTAAAAATAACTCTTTTGCTTGACGTCTACTGCAGAACGTTAAAGAGCGCTAAAAAAAAATAAAGCAGATCTGGCTAGATACTTCCTCACTTGAACGCGAAGATTGCGGTTGGGGCCAAGAGTTGGTTTTTTTCGCAGGCGGTTTTGATTTATGCATGAAACTTGACTTAAATTTTATACTTTGATTTTAGAGACTAATTATCTTTGAAATTTTGGGCTTGGCTGCAATCAATTGGAAAATTAATTCAAATTAAAACTTCTCATCGATATTTTAATTAATTTTTTCACACAATTTCTGCCGCTTGAGCAGCCATTTGAAACCAGACAACAACATGTAAAATATGTATTCAACACTTACCAAACTTGTCAAAAATCTGCATTCAAGTAGTTTTTAATCCAATGATTGGCGTAATTTCCTATTTATTTTCAGCTCAGAAAATATATGTAAAATTTTTTCAAATCTTGTACATTTTTATCGCGTTGCTGTTACGTTGTTTTATTCAATCAGTCAGTAAATTTTTGGTATTGTAGATTTTTTTCACTCGACTGTGAAATTAAAAAATAAATAAAAAAAATAATGAGTTTAAACGCACTTACGATTATATTTGTTTGCGATTTAGCGGTTGTTAAATGAATTTGTAAAGTTTTTTATAGACAGACAAACTATGCTAAAAATAGATTAAACACCTAGAACAAATGAACGCAACACTCACAGAAAACAAATTACCATAAAATGTATACGATTCATGTTCACAAAGTCCACACTGTCTAGAGAATCAAAGTTAGATATTTATAGAAAATGCCAAGCGACTGCAGCTTAAAAGGTTCTATTGAAAGGTGCGCGACTGACTGAAGATAAACTTTAGCTTCAAAAGATATGAAACTATGTCCTTGGGGAGCTGGTCATTAAATCGGGTTGGATTGGGAATGCATTGCAGTTCAGTCTTTACGAACCCAAGAAGTGGCACATTCATTACAAATTCTGCTCATGCAGTCATGCACTGTGTCTTTGGAAAATCTGAACCTGAATCGAAGAAGTTAAGAAGACAACTACTTTAGATTCATTGCTTATCTATTCATTGCCAATTTTTTTCTAAAACATTTTCTACTCTATGTAGTAACAAATAGTTTGTTTTAAAAGAATAGAGGCAACATTTTTAATGTTTTTGAGTATTTATTTAAAATACCCAAATACCCCACAGAGAATCGAATCGAGCGTAGGGTACACAAAATTGTCTGCATATTTGCGAATTGTTTCTGCATATTGCCCCCATACAATTAACTAACTCAAAACTGTCACTTAAAAGCATATTAACTAGTGTCCGACCGAATATTCGGTTTCGGTTTCGGTTTCGCCCCAAATAAGTGGTTTCGGTTTCGGTTTCAGTTTCGGCCAAAAAATGACCGAATAGCCGAAAACGAAACTTTCTAGAATATTTTTTACATTTTATTGTGTAGCAGATATATAGTAAAAGGAGGAGTGATTTAGATGCCAGCAATGTAAATAAACTTCTTTTTTTAGCATATAATATTCAATCATTTAATTTTGAATATTATCGAGTAAGGTACGAAAGGGTGATTTCTTCTTGTTTACGTTTTTAAAAAATGAATAAATTGTTTTTATTAATAAGTAGGGGAATTCTTTGTAAGGTGCCACCCTTTAGCTTTTTTGCGCATAACTCGTTAGAAAATTAACGTATCGCCAATATTAATATACCGTTGGAAAGAGGGTATATTATGCTATGCTCCAAGGTAACACTTCATTTGAATTTTTCGTAAATATGAATTTTACAGCCAATTTCCCAAAGTGTTCAAAATCGACACCCTAAAATTTTTTAATGTAAAGTGCCACCCCCTAAAAAAACCGCTAAAAACGTAAAACACTCAAGTAAAAATGCATGATTTAGAAAAATTACGAAAGATTATTGAATTTGATTTGAATTGAATAGAAAATGACCGAAAGCAAAATGCAAATTGAATGGTAACGAATAAAAGGAATAATTGTATGGAAATTAATAAACAAAACTAAACTCATTTATTCCTCATGGTAGGATTAGAGAAAAATTGACTAAGAACACTTTAAACTCATTTAAATGACGATTCCAAGCAACAAAAAGGCATTTTAACGATATAGGACCACAAAACAATGAAAAAAGGGGGTGTCACCTTACAAAGAAAAAAAAGTGGCACTTTACATTTTTATGCCATTTTCGAAATCATGGTATAAATTTTGTCCTTTTACGATATGCTCGGATATCATTTCGGATTATGAAAAACCATTAAAAATTAAGTCCAACACTGATATTTACCTTAGTTCTTTTTAAGTTTTTGGTTACTTTTTCACCGCAACAAAAAGCTTACTTTTTTATTTTTAAGTTTTTTTTTTACAGAACTTTACACTTTTTTCTACCCACACTGTGTTTTCGCGTCTGTTCCATAAAAAACCACATTAAATATGATGTTGACATATATACCTTAGATGACGGTAGGAATTTTTTTGCTTGGATTGCTAGAACATCAAAATCGAGCAGGGGTGGCACCTTACAAAGAGTGGCACCTTACAAAGAATTCCCCTATTTATTTATTTATGCTATGTTTGTTTGTTTGTTCTTTATTTGGTTGGTTGGTTCTTTATTCACTTAGTTCACTGTTCTTTATTTACTTAATGTAAAATTCGTTTGTTGAAAAAAGTGCTTGAGATGGTGATTTTTATTTCAACTAGAAAGTTTCGGTTTCGGCCGAATATTAAAAAAAAACCGAATATTCGGTTTCGGCCCAAAAAAGTGGTTTCGGTCGGACACTAATATTAACCAAACATGGTTCGATGTCGTTAAACTTCCTATTTCCTAAAACCCAAAAATCGAAATGAAAGAAATACCAAAATGCGAGCCTCATCGCCACTTGTGCCAATGCAAGTGCCAATTCGAGCCAACAACAGCAACAACCACATGTGCACATGTGCAATGCCAACAAAAATAATGCCAAAACCACAACAACAACAACATCGGCGGCAAAAATTGTTAATCGTCTAGATTGGTAACCGCAAATATGGACGTAATATGAATGTTGATCGTTGGACTTGGTCGCCGCCACGGAGCATAAACAAGGCCCGCCACAACAACAACAACAACGAAGCACCAAAAAAAGAAACACCGACTGATTGCCCGCACAACGCGATTATTACAACGGTGTGGCAGTGTGGCGCGAGGGGGCACGCCGGGCCGGGCCGTACCGTGGAAAATGCGCAATCGCAAACGTGCCATGCAGTACGCGCCGCATGTGAGAAAGACACACCAAAAGCAAAATGCACAAAAACACCAAAGCACCCAAAAAAAAGAAAAGCGAAAAAGAAACATAAAACGCAGCCGACGAACCAGCAAAACCAGCCAGCGACGAAAAGAAAACAAAGTTGAAGTAAGTTAAAACTGAGTTTAACAACGACTGTTACCGCTGCGAAAGTCATCGCCGTTGTAGCTTCCGCCCAACCGTTCGTCTGTCTGTCAGTCTATCTCTCTCTTCCTCTGTTTGTCTGGCCGTCCATCCGCATAGTTGTCTGCCTGTCTGTCTGTCCGCCCGTCTGTCACCGCCACCGGCAGCCACAGCGGCAGCATTGCAGAAAAACTGGTCTTCAATGCGGCAGCAACGGCGGCGACAGCGGCAACAATTCGCCTTCGATAAGTGCGCACCGCACAGCTGAGTTCGGTATTTGCTTTTGCTTTTCTCCGCTATTTAACGCTCCGAAGGAAAGTGAAATTGCACGGCGCGTGTGGTGTAATATCGGTCGGCGTTTGGGTACTCGCGCTCACGCCACCATAAAAGTGATATAATAACAATGAGTACAGCAACAAAATCGTGTGCAGGTGCGCTCGTCCGTTGCGCACTGCGTCCGTCTCTGACTAGGCTCGGCTTTTATCGTATGTACTCTGGCCGCTGAGTGGCTGACATTTTTACTTCTGTTGATTTTCATCTTCGCTTTTGTTGGCTTTGCTCTTGGCTCATACGCACACGAATGTATGTGTATACGAATGTATGTGTGTGTGTGTGTGTGTGTGTGGGAGTGTGCGGACTACGTCCTTTGCGTTGCGCTATTACGCGGCCGCGGCATTTTTACAACTCATAAACATTGGCGCATTGGTAGTGCAATAATAACGAGAAGGAAGAAGGAAATAATTGTGTTAATTTCGATGCAGGAAAGGAAAATAACGAAAACCGGGCCTACCGGACGGACGAGCGTTATGAAATGTCGCCCGTGCGCCCGTCCACAGCATATGGCATTGCATTAAATTGTCGCACTGCTAATTGAATGCAGCACTGACAACTATTGAAATCGGCTATTGTCATAAATATTTTTGTATAAACAGCAAATATAAACTTTCCCTATTCCATGGTTTGTGGCAATGCTTTCAAATGTGCAAATTGATGCACACGGAAATAATTTTCCAAAACGTTATAACGATTTTTAATTTGTAATGGCCATAATCGAAATGTAAACGCGTCAAAAAAAATAAGATAATAGTTTCGTAAATATTTTGAAAATTTATTTTACAAAACTTGCTTAAATTTTCGCAGCTAGCACTCAAATTCTCAACACACTCTTAAAAAAAAAATACTTGTAATTTGCCCAGCAAAACCTTACCAAACACCCACTCAAACACCCAAACAAACAAACCTGCTTAAGCGCCAAATCCATTTAACACAAAATATTCTAAGAAGTTTCTTCAACACATTCGCATTACTCTTATATAACAACAACAAAAAGTTGAGAGTTGTAATTTTTTTGTTGGCGCTGAGCAAATCGCAATGAATGTGAGCAAACCAAATCGCCTTCCATCTATGAACATTTTTATTGAAATATGAAATTTATATGAATTTTGTATGGCCGTAACATCTGTTTACGGTTTAGGCTATGCTTTCTTGCCAGCCAGTGCTGGCTGGTTTTACCACTCACTTTCTTATTATTTATGCTAATTGTAGACACTTTTATAGAAGTTATGTTGATCTAAAATTGAAAATAATAAACGGTGCAGAAATTTGCGAGTGACACAATGTGGGGTATTTTTAAAAATTATCGAAAGTTAGATAAATAATTTGGTTTCAGTTCTAACAAGACAAATGTAAGAGCAAAATGTCACATATATAATGATATATGCTTTTAAGCAACTTAACACCAATAGAAGTTTTAAAATTGTATGAACACCACATCGATTTAAATGGACTTAGGCCGACTGAGGTTTGAATTTAGAACTTTTTTCAATTTCAATTAATTCATTTATACATAAACATATGTACGCATGTGTATGTATATTCTTTGGAACCTGCCCTAACACTTTCAGATACGAACCTAACCTTTTTCAAAGTTTTTTTTTCAATTTTAGGCAGAATGACTTCTCTTATGATTGGGAAGATACATAAGATACATACAATTTCCTGAAATGGTTTGTTATAAATATTGTTAAACTTTTTGTTATATTTTTCTTAACATTTTGTAATATTACTATTACATAACAATAAACCAATTAGTTTTGACTAGTAATGAATGAAAGGTTCAATGTGTTATTGTAGATCTTCTAGTCTCAAAGGATCCGCAAACACTATCTGAAAGTGTTAAGCTTTGCAATGCAATGCTCTATAATTTCACTTGCAGTAGAAACTGAACTTTTTACAATTTGCTTGGCTTTCGAAAAACTTTACAAAAAGGCCACTAACAAACGCAAACTCCAACTGCATAGTTATTTCTTTAATATTTTGGGAGATTTGCAGTTAAAAAGCTCCAAATGACTCGCCGGCCCAAGTGCGCCCTTCCGCGGCAATCCAATTAGTCTAACCTAACCTATAAAAGCAATTAAATGCTTGTATGAAAATATTTTTTACACATTGAACACACGAACCTAACGAACACTAACCGCAGGTCTTTGTCTCAAAGCAACACTAATTTGCAGTGACAATGAATTTCACTGCTGTGCGGTTTGCGAGCTAACCTCAACTCTGAGCAGCACTCAAAATATTTTAAGAATTCTGAAAAATTATTCAATCAACTGAGTAATTATCGGCCGCTCATAATTGCACCTCAATTGGGATTTGAAAGCATGTACTATGAGCATTTTAAGCATTTCAAACACTTTTCCAGCAGTTTTCAATAAAGGAGATAATTTTTTTCAGAAAAATGTATAACTATTGTATGAATTTTACTTTTCGCCGCACAAATGAACAACGCATGCGAAATCCCTGAGGTTTGTTTTTATGGTTTTTCCCAAAAAACACTACCTTTAATGTGAAACAAAAAAATAAAACATAACGGTAATACAAAAAAAGCCCTACAGAAAAAAGCAGCGCACAAAAAATGCCCGAAAAAATGCACAAATTTCATTCCGAAAAACGGTTAATGAAAAATGTAAACGTGCTCGTTATTTGCAATGCATGGCAAACACAGCAGCAGCAACAACAGCAACGACAACAACTACGACTGTAATAAAAACAGCAACAGCAATGGCATTAAAAAAAGATCGCCAAGTGTAGCTCCAACTACAACTATGGGAAGTGAAAAAAAAACAAGTCATATACATAATAAGTTAATATGGAGGAAGAGCGAACGCGCGCGCAAAAAAGGCGGAGGCAAACCAATAAAAAAGGTAAACCGAACAACAATAACAACAACAACAAACAAGAGCACAGCCAAGAGACAGACACGCAAAAATGCGAAATGAAAGTGCAGCGTACAGATGAAAACAATAACAACAACAATAACAATAAGAAGAAGAAGAATAACAACAGCAACAACAACATTTTATAACAACAAAAGCGCACATAACAGTAACGACAACAATAATTCACGCAAAAATTATTATTTATTCATTTCGTTTGCTTCATTTCATTCTTATTTAATTTCATTTCATTATTTCTTTTTTATAATTTTCATGCGCTGTTGCGTTGTCTGCCGTTTCTTCACAATTGCAAACTGTCAACAAATTTTTGTAGTTCTGTTTGTTATAAGTTTTAGTATTCAATTATTTATTTTTTCGTTTACTATTAAAAATGAAATGTTCTTCTTTTGTTTGCACTATGTGTCAGCGCCACAAGCATTGTTATGTATTTTGCGTTTTTGTTTTTTTGTAAACTGCATAATTAAAAATTTTTATTTGTGAAACTTTTGCAGTGCGCTTTGCGCGCTTCGGGGATGGCACAAATTTTTGAGGCTAATTAAAAGAATACAAAATTAACATCAAACACTTTTTTATGACAATGAAAACGCGTATCGTGTTTATTTTTTTCGTGTGACCGCTCGTCTAAGCAGCAAGTTTGAATACAATTTGTGTGTTTTTTCGTCCATTCTTTTTTGTTTGATTTTCATTTAAAATTCACAGAGCAACAACAACGGCCGCAAACCTAACTTCAAGCTTCAGCACAGAAACGCGTCGTCGTCGTCGTCGTCGTGGTTGTTGTCGTTTTACTAAAAAACCACATTTATTTATTTTACTCGCCGACTCGCATTCGTCTACCCGCACTCGGTACTGCAGTTTCAATTTCAGTTCCACAAAACGTCCGTCGCACTCGATTGTTTTAACTTGACTGAAATTTATGATCGCGCGCCGAGTGAAGTGAGCGCAAAAGTTTTTCGGAAAAAAGTGAAACACCAGCACCCCGAAACCGAAACCGAGACCGAAACTTGAAACAAAGCAGAAAAGCTCTGCGCTCACTCCGGCTCAGCTTAGCGCAACGCAGCTCAAGCTCGACTTGCACTGAATTTGTTAAAACAGATTTTGGCCGCTTGACGTTGCCGCCATCGAATGGGCAAACTATTTGAAACACCCAACACCGACCGACACTGAGCCTTTGTCTCAAAAACTCCGCTTCGAAGGAAATTCTATGAATCGACGTTATCCGCAGCGCGGTGAATGTCCGGCACAGCGCGATTCGTACGTGTGGCGGCTCTCGTAAGCCCATTTATTTTCAGCCGACAATCAAAGCTCGCACTTGTCGCCTCCGAAAGGCGTTGATCGATGCGACCCACCTGTCCACGCTCGACGCGCTCTCAATAAAAACTTGTAGACTCACACAAAAGAGTCTAACAATTAGTTGGCCGCTGTGTCCGGAATTACAAAACCGGCATTGCAAATAAATCTCGCCACTTGGACTTGAATCGTATCGAAAATCGATGTTCGTATCTTTTGCCAAACTAATCGTACTGTCATTGTCAGCACGAGCTGACAAACGTCAAATGAAAACAAATAATTTGGTCTGACGAATTAGTTAAAGTTCATTGAAATGTTAAGACTCATTTTGAGTTGACGACAATATCAACAAAAAATCTATCGACTTATTTCGCGGCGCAATAATGAATCACATGAACTTTTTAAGAGATTAGAGCTGTTATGGTTTGAGTGATTAATAATAAATTCTTTTTCAAAAAGGATTATGTTATTATTAAGTGATAGCTATTATTATTTTTTATTATTTTTTTTTTTTGGCCATGAGTTGAAATTAAGAAAAGAAATCAAAAAAGTCTTCAAGTAAAATATAAACAAAATAGAAGTGAATTTACTACAAAACTGGAAGATCGACTTAGTTTCGAGCAACAAGAATGTGGTGCCAATAACAGAAACAAAAAACATATATTTTTATGTAAGTTGTGTGAACATATTCTCAGCCCCACAGCATAGCTTAAAACCTTTCAAACAGTCTAGAAATACCAAACATCTCAACTTCAAAATACTTGGATCATATCCGATGACAAACTTCCTGACATTTCTGGATCTACTGTAAAAGACGCAAATATACAACAGGAACATCAAAGATTGTTTCAAATCCAAACTTTTGGTTTCCTATCCGATGACAAATTTTTTGGAATTTTTCTAGTCTGTCCCCAAAATGCCAAATATCCAACAAAAAATTTTAGAAAAATGAAGTGGTCAAAAACCATCAAAATATGTGCCAACTTCAAAGTATTAAAATACTATCTGAAAACAAATTTCTTGAATTTCTAAGCAGTTTGCATTTCTAGGCTCAAAAGTTAAAGATTTTCTCGTCCTTTAAAAATGTAAAAATTCATAAACTAGTCTCATGTCTTGTCCTCAAAGTGGCAAATAATACTCGGCAAGTGACTAAAAAGTAAAGAAATTCAAACCATTTCATAATCCGAGGGTCAAAAGCCAAAGGTCAAACCAATGACTACTTTCGAATAGCCCAAAGACACCGAAAACTTTTCATAACCCAACTGTTTGGATTTTTACTTTTCGCAAATTTCTTTACTGCCCCGGAATCTGCATTCAAAGCTGCAAATATTCCACCAAAAGCTTTGTCTGACTTTTGAAAGAATTATAGAATGTTCTCACTGCTTAAATCCACCAAAGCATTGACATAAGTAGCTGCGACCTAATGAATTATTCTCTATTTAATGCAAGATCACTGCTGAGCCGCTAATATGACTTTTGAAAGCCGTAAATGTGTATAGTATGTATGTATATATGCCCACCTCTCATTAACAAATATTAGTTGTGCTAATGCATTTCTAAAAGCAAATAAGCGGCTTTTCCGCTGTCACTTGGTTTCATTAACTCTGCGAGTTTTTTTTTACGTAAGGCGGTGACACTGAAATTTCACGCTAAAACACTAAACTACTACAAGTTTTTTTTTTGATGAACTTGCAGTGACGTCAAGTTCTCCATGAGATTTGTGCAAAACACACTTAACGCTTAATTAACAAAATCGATTTCAACAGAAACTTTGGAATTTGTTTCTTGCTGCTAGACGAACGAATAGTGCAACTCACTCGCCGTGCGCGGGAATTGCACACTTCAAATCGTGTGTTGCACAAAGTTGCAAGTTGCATTCGAAATGTCAGCTGAAGTATCGATGAGTATATTTTCATTGACACGGCAGTGGCGCAGTATCGGCGAGGGGACCCTGCGGCGTGTCAAAGCATACGATGCGGCTAGTATAAATTACAGTATATACAAATATATGTAAACATATGTTTGTATGTGTATGTAAGTGTATGGGTCTAAGTGTGCAAAACTCCTTGAGTGAGTTGTAGCTTGAAGTTTTGACTTTTCAATTGTGAATTTACATTGAAGTTGGAATTAAACGCGATATCATTGATAGGTGTACGAGCGCTATGTCAATGTGGCCCCAATGAAGGTTTCTCGTGTTGAGGAAGTCATCATTCATGGAATGTTGAGGTGATTTTTTCGATATGTTGTAATAAATTATTCTACTGACAACATTACTATGTCACTATAAGCTGCATAATTTTATAGAAAAAAACTGCCACATATGACAAAACTTTCATTCATAAATTTCATTGAACATATTCAACTTTGTATGAAACATTTTTGTTATATTCATAATACAAAAAATTTAGTCTACACTTGTTTTCTCGCATAGCAAACATTTCCATGAATTGCTGACCATATACAAAGAACTCCTTAAATACCAAATAAAACTTTAGTTTGGCAATTTTCTCAACCCAACCGTCGCCAATTGTCAATTTGCTTGGCTTCTCTTTCGTTGCGCCGCTTCTCGTAATGAGAATTGATTAAGTTTTATTTTATTGTTTCCACATATGTGCAACTGAGCAACAGGTGTCACCAACTTTACACGCTTGCACTAACGCCATTCGCATTGCTCTAACGCTTTACGAGTTGTGACTTTTTGCGTCTGTATTCAATGTTAAAACCGACGATAACAAGTAAATGAAACTGAGGCGAAGGTCTTAGTCGACTAGTTTATAGCCTGCACTAAAAAAAACGCTTCAGTTGTTAGTGGTGTTAAAAATTGTTCTTTAAAAATTGTAAAAATTCTCAGAAATTTTTGAAAATTTTGTAAACATTAAATAATGACACAAAATAAATTAAATTAAATAATGCACAATGACTTTGACATTTTTCCAACATAACTGGCCTGATTTCAGCTATAATGTTTCCTTCAAAGTCATCAGACATTTTAAAAATACCTGAAAATTCGACGCTTAAATTCTGCAACAAATCGGTTGACAGACAGCGGAATTGGCCCATATAGCCAAGTTCATTCTCCTAATAACTCCAACGACATGTTAGGAATATCTGCCCTGCCAATACCCCAAATATGTACAACCTAGAAACCCAGTGCAGGGCATAAGAACTGAGCTTCTCAACGTTCAAACGTTTACGAGAAAAATAATTTCTATGCCTGAATCTCTGCTGTCGACCTTCGACGGTTATATAATAATAATAATAACTATGCTCAATGCCATAATGCCATGCCTTCACCAATACTACTAAACATCAACAACATCAACATGTGTGTATGTGGGTATGTGCGTCAGCGCAGCGCACAGAACAAGCGCATAAGTCGGCCGAAACCAAAGTGGCTGCAAAAAGCCGCACAATATAAGCAAATTTAGCCCAGCTACTTTTAATGTGCCCATACACATAACCACGTATGTATATAGCCGTCATACATACAGACACACATATGTACATACTACATATGTACATCATGACAACATGCTTACAACGAATAGTGGTCGTAGCTGGGTCGTAAGTTGGCATTTTTTACGTGGTCAACGACAGCTTAGTTGTAATTTAGACATTTAATTAGCAATACTGCAGGTGTGTATCTATAGAACATCAAAATCGCATCAAGTAGCTATGTACGAGTATGTCTGTATGAAGCAGTGATGGACAAATACACGAGGGCGTAAAAACTTTGAGTACAAGGACAATAAATAAAACAATTATTGTTATTACACTAACTCACCCGCAGTGCACTCGACTACGCACGCACGTTAACATATTTCACAAATTAATATTAAACGGAAATACAAACAGACACACACACAGAGGCACATACTCGTACACAGCAAGTTTGTCAGCCGACACTGTGCAGTAGTTGGACTACGGCGGCTGGTGCACGGCATAAGTTCAGCGTTGCTGTCGCATAGTTCGGCCAAGTCGGCGCTGTGCTGGCGAGCGAGCGAGGATTATTTGGCTTGCCGAGCACGTGTCGCATTCTGCTGCGAGTACGCGCACCAGATACTCGAGCGCCCATGTGTTTGCTTTGTGCCGTACTTTGCATTTCGTAAACATAGTGTCGGCGTTAGTGTCACAGCTCGTTATACGGATATCTGGGTTCCGGCCGGTCGCTTGATTTGCGGTGAAAGGCAGAAATATTGACATTGATATTGGCCGTTGGCAATCGTGACAGCTGTCAAAGATTTACAACTTAATGTGTTTCCGAGCATTAGAATTAAGTGTCGGGTGATTCATGAATTGAACGCAGACTTGTCCAAAGGCAATTTACGATTTTCGAATATCCGAATACAATGGAAAATATAGTTTTACAAAACGTGTGAAAATTCGTTTGTATAGTTTTTTAAACGACCGATAGACTAGTAAGATCCAAGTGCTCTCTTTTTGTGGGCACGTAGAAAGCAAAGAGCATTTTATGTATTACACCGTGCGACAGCATTTTTCACACCGGGAAAAATCTATATGTGCGTGAAACTAGAGACCAAATATAGTAATGCTGCGTACTCAGTTTTTCATTTCTACATCCTTTATCTACTTCAAAATTTTGAAGGGGATAAAAATTAAAAAAATATAAAAAATACTTAACCCGCTATATATATCAAATGAAAGAGTGAAGGCTCGAATATTTAAATAAAATTTATTTTTTATCTATTTGTAAAGAAAGGATATGAAAAAGGTCCTTTGAAAATTGTAATCCTTTATATCCTTGAAAATTTATATATAATTTTCTTGAAAAGTAAGTATGTTAAAACCCAAAATCTCCTTGATCATGTGTCAAAATTTCATTACTCTAACTTTATTGGTTCGAAAGTTATTTAAAAAAAAGGCGGAAGCTGCATGAAGTGCAAAAAACTTTTTTTAGTATCAGTATTTTGAATAATAAAAAGATGCAAAATCAATGAAGCGAGAATAATGAAATTTTGACACGTGATCAAGGAGATTTTGGGTTTTAACATACTTACTTTTCAAGAAAATTCTATATAAATTTTCAAGGATATAGGTAGGTAGGTAGGTGTGGCCGCTCCAGGAGGAGCACACTTAGGCCAGGCGGCCCATTGTGATACCACATGAGATCGAGCATCATTTCGCTCACTCGTTAAACCATTTGGAGCTATTAACGAAGCTTAGTAGACGGCGTATGGTCTTATCAGCTAGATCTTCTAGACTTCCGAAGAAGAAGTTGCCTAAGTGGGTTTGCCTTCTTCTGGATAAAGCAGGACAGTAACATAGGAAGTGAGGAATATTTTCTTCCTCCTCCTCGTCCAGACAGCTGCGACAGAAGTCTTTTGAAAACAGCCCCATCCTTTTTGCGTGGGTACCGATTAGGCAGTGACCCGTAAGGACACCGATCATGGTTCTGATCTGGGCTCTGTTTAGTGAGAGGAGTTCTTTAGAACGTCGAGTATTTAATGTTGGCCAAAGTTGGCGCGCAAGGAGGGTTGTGTTGCCTTCAACCCATCTTAAATTCGTATCGTGTATAGAGCTCGCATGAGTACGAAGCTTACATGTTAAAAGAGGGACACCGAGCGTGGTCAACTCCTGGCCTAACTGCTCAGTAGTGCCCTGTCTCGCGAGCTCGTCCGCTCTACAGTTCTCTGGAATATCCCTATGACCTGGAACCCAGCATAGGCGAATATGAAGCTGCTTGGCAGTCTCGTTAAGAGATTTGCTGCAGCTAAGAACGGTCTTTGATGTTATTTTGACCGCATCCAGAGCTCTAAGAGCTAATTGGCTGTCCGATAATATAAGGATACCATTAGCCGATATCCTGTTTACCCTGAGCCAATCGGAGGCTGCACAGATTGCTGTGACCTCAGCCTGGAAGACACTACAGTAATCTGGCAACCTGAGCTTTAAATTAAGGTTTAATCCTTCTGAGTAGATACCACAGCCCACCTGACCAAGCAGTTTCGATCCATCCGTATAAATATGGATATCACCGCTGGCAGGGGGCGCACCCAGCTCCCATTCGGCTCTAGATGGGATTAAAAAATGATAGTCCTTATCAATGGACAGGCTGGGTGTCATGTAGTCAACATTCTGAGATATGCCTTTGAAATAACTTCGAATAGAAGAGTGCCCGTACCGCCCAATTCTCCATTGCGCAGAGGCGCGCATCCTGATGGCAGCATTGGCGGCCAATTGCTTCCCCAGGATATCCAATGGGATTAGGTGGAGCACAACGTCTAAAGCATTAGTGGGAGTAGTCCGCAGGGCCCCACTTATACATAACTCTGCGGACTCTTCAAGGATATAAAGGATTACAATTTTCAAAGGACTTTCTTCATATACTTTTTTTACAAAGAGATAAAAAAAATTTTATTTAAATTCTTGAGCCTTTCCTCTTTCATTTGATATACATATCGCCACATTCTAACGAGGTTAAGTATTTTTTATATTTTTTTTTCAAATTTGAATCCCCTTCAAAATATTTAAGTCCTTTTAAAAGGACAAAGGATGTAGAAATAAAAAACTGAGTACGCAGTATTACTATGTTTGGTCTCTAGTTTCACTCCCATATGGATTTATTCCGGTATGAACAAATTTTGTAATATTTGTCGCACGGTGTTAGGGCAGAAGGCGATAAGTAGAAGGCGACAAGTAGAAGGCGAGTAGCAAGAAGCGAAAGGTAGCAGGCAAGAAGTAAAAGGTACATTTTGAGCATTTTGAATATGAGTTTTGTACACAATTTATATTCATTTTTTTTTTATTTATTTTCGTTATTTTTCCAGCACCAACAATCGCCGAACGCAATGTGTACGCATCGCAAGCAGAAACAACCTTTAAATTTGTGTTTATTGTAAATATTTCGTCAATGTAGCCACAGCAAATTAGTGCACGAAAATTCAATATTTATGGAGCAAACAAATCACTTCATTGGGCACAGTCAATGCCGCCGCCAGCGCCGCACACCGCATGTCCGTCCCGGTTCGTGTGAAAATTAGTGCACAGCAATTCATGGTTAATCCCCCAATGTAATTCAAGTGAATGCCTCAAGTTGTATTTTCTAATTGAAATACACGATTGCATTGTGCTATTGTGTACCTACGGCGTGGTCGCGCGCATTCGTGTGCATGTGTGCGTGTGTGTTTGTGCAAAAACGCCACCTTGTAGCAAATGCTGCATAAATAATAAAATTATTGTAGCTGTGTGCATATGCGGCAAAACTTTTAATGCATTATTTATACAAACAAAGGAATCGCGTTTATGTATATATAGGAAATTGGCAAGAATATTTCAACTTTAATGCAAAAAATTACATTTCTTATTGGTGATTGTTGTCATTGATTCGGCAGAGAACAGTCTCGACATTTCAGAGGCAACAGCGATCATTGAAACTTTCAACAATTCTATGGGAAATTGTTGGAGCCTAAAAATGAGCTCTTTATGTTTGTGTATTTTTTTTTGAAAATGTGTTCCTTTTGAAGCAAATATTTGTAACCGTCTTCGATGTTTGCCAATTTCAAACTTCTGGTTCCAAAAGCGAAGGGCTTTTTCACCGAATTATTATCAAATGCAGCACACATCAACGTTTCATTAGAAAAATATAATCAAACAATTCCTACCTCCAATTCAAACATTTAATATATCACAGCCAATTTAGTGCAACACATTTTATTACAAAAATATAATGAATTAATTCCTACATTAAATACAAACACTTCATATCTCACCACCAATCAATTTTGTGTATGAATGCGTGTTTGATAACTGAAATACTTAATGGGAATTTGTACATAATTTAAAACATTTTCCCACCAATTTAACACTTTCTTTCAACTGAAATTATTTACATATAAAAAACTGCAATGCAAAACATTAAATTTGCATCCGCACGCATTGATCATTTATCATGCAGCCGAAAACATTAGCAATCAGATTATTGAATACTTCACCACATGGCGCAGACCTCACAGTGGCGCGTGCCCGCCCAAACAATCAAACAAACAAAATGCCAACAAATTGCCAACTATTGCCTTTTGCATTCAATTGCAATTTTTTCTTCATTTTATTATTTTTTAATTTATTTTAGTTGCTTTTTTCCAAAATGATTTTATGCAGTAGTAAAAATGCAAATAATAGCCTTGCCGGTGGCACCACACCAATCCGTACCAGTACGCAGTCGGCAGTCAGCCAGTCGGTAGCAACAATGGCCATAAATACGTACAAACACAAAAGGGGAGAAACAACCGAAATAAGTAAAACACAAATTGTAGCAGAAAAAATCATGTTCGTTTAATTTGTATTTGACACGTGTCAATTTGCGAGAGAACATTGAAAAGATTGGTGCGTACTGGTGCCGCGCGCACACACTCACACTCACACAGAGACACGCCGCAAATGGGCATTATTCAAGCGCAGCGGCGCAAGCACAAACGGCAACATTTTCAAAGTTACACGGCGCTGAACCCCAGCCGCAAGATTGATTGTCACACCTACCCCACCGCCGCGGACGTCGGCACGCTCGACTAGTTGTGCGGGTCGGTCGATTGGCCGATTGGACGCCTGAGTGCTTTTGCAGTGCTCGCGGCTCCGGCGACGTGTTAATATTTTAATTAGCAATGCTTATGCCAGACTTTGTGAGACAAAAGGTTAACTCGGCTAATGCGGCTCATACAACGGCGAATTTTCATGATTCTGAAAATATTTATGCTACGCACTAATAAACCATTTTATGTACATATCTGCACACGTATGTAGGTGTGTTATGTATGGTATGTACGAGCACGTATGTGGACAGGTGTTGTGAAGGCTGCGTGCATCAGACGTCAGGGCCAATTGATGCACAGTGCGGTCATTAGAAAGTAGCCGTTAGATGAATTCGAATGTGAGGTTAAAAACGACTATCCGAAGCAGTGATGTATGGCGCAAACCGTGGGGTTCTTAATAAGTAAAGTATGGTATAGTATTATATAGTATAGTAATAGTACATATATAAGTATAGTATTATAAGTATAGTATTATATCAATTTTCTCATTACATTTTCACTCTGTTTGCTATAGAAAATATTTGGATTCCAATTTTATTGGTATAGTTCAACAGATATTCAATGCTCTTTTCATAACTTGTTTCTTTCTTCTGTACGTACCATAGACATTGACACAGCTATCTATGCGCAGTTCAAGATCAAATATTTATTTGAAATATGTTAAAAAAAATATTCTGCAAAAGTTAAATAGTTCACTATAGGAAATATTTGAATCGATACATGCAAAGGAAAGTTTAAGCAGGATTCCCTCACATAATGGCCTGAGTTGCATTTGCTTTTCATAAAGACATCAATATATAAGTTATCGTTGTTGTTGTTGTTGTTGTTGCAGTTGCTTCTCATAATGACATCAAGATAAATGTATGTAGTTTTATTCTTCAATTTTCCAAATATAAAACTGTCTAAGGCCATCCGCCATTTTGTACCAATATTCCTTTCATGGAATCTAAGTGCCATAAATTCAAGCAGTTCATTATCTTAACCCATTGCTGCCGGGTACCACTTCCGCCCATACGATTTTGATAAAATTTCATACACGACCTAGAAGTGACCCAAAATGATCAGAAACAAAATTTCAGTTTTATATCTCTGCACGTTGCTGAGATATTCATTAGGTATTTTGTACCCATTACGCAGCAATGGTAGCTTTTTTTCATACTTTGTGAAGTGATCAGCTAAACACGGGAACAAAAGTTGTATTTTTTACAGGTGAGTTAGGAGGCAGATTTTTGTGAAGTTCTAAGGCCACTACGTTTCGCCACATTTTCCACCTCCGGAAAATTCATGATTTTTGGAGTCTGGTAACTCTAGCTAGATGGCGAAATTTTAGGGTGACCTTCACCAGGTTAAGGTAGTTCCATCTTTACCCTAACTATCCCTATCAATGGTTTTGAGAGATCTCAAACATTGACTTTTTTGTGATTTTTTTTTTAAATAAATTTTCATGGGTAAAATCTTACCCATTACGCAGCAATGGGGTAAAGCGACCGTCAGACCTATTTTGGGAACCGCCACATCACACCAACCACAACCAAAAATAAGCAAATTTTTACTTATAAAAACTATCAACTCAAAACCTTTCAACTTTAAAAGTAAAGTGAACAACACGACATGCCACATGTCGTCCAGCCTTTTTGACGAACAGCACAAATCCAACCCCCCACCCACCCGCCCAACCGTACTTAACGACAGTCAGCCAGCAACATGCAATTAGCCATTTCAGCCGCTTAGTGCAGAACTTTAACGTAAATTTGTTTTTTATTGCGAAATACAGCAGCCAGTGGAAAACATTAAGTGTAGTTAAATGTTTGTTGTATAGAATAAAAATACAAAAACAAAACGAAATGAAATTTGTTGCAAAAACACTGAAACTGAGACTCAAACTATACGAAACGTCGAGCGAGGCGAGGCGAACGTGCAATTGTATTAATGAACTACGGCCGTCCGACTCGTCTTCGGCCCCCTGCGGCCGGCACTCGGTGTGCCTGTTTGTGTGTGTGTGTGTGTAGTAATTTTTCCGAGGACGGTCAATGGACTAGATGCAAAATCAAAACATATCTCATACCATACAGACTGTCTATATTTGTCTGTTTGAGCGCACAACACCGCCGCAATGTGTTTGTATTTGCTGTTGTGTTGTGTTGTGTTGTTGCTGTGTTCGCTGATGATGATGATGTGCCGGTTTAAAAATGCTAAGCACACATGTGAGTCTTTTTCGGTTTGTTGTTGTTGCCACTTGGTTAGTTACTTTTGCCGTCATCACAGAAAATACGACTGGCTGACTGGCTGACTGGCTGTTTGGCTGGCAGCTATAGGTGGCAGTTTCCTGTGTGCATAACTTTAAATAGCCACAGCACTGCAGCAACAACAACAACAACAAGCCAACAACTGGCCGTATCAGTCTCTCAAAAATTAAGGAAAAGCAACAAATTCCTTCACTTTGCTTAGCTTAATTGTGCAAAATACATTAAGTGGAAATCCCAGTTGGCGCATAAATGGACTTTTAGCTGCATCCGATACATCTTTATGGGTTAAAGAAGCTAAAAGTTCCTCCGATAAAAATTTAATGACTTTATTATCTTTTGTTGAAACGTTTTTGGAGTTGAAAAGTTCAGTTTGTTGTTCTTCAAATGGTGTTCATATCTTTCTTGTTGCAATGAATGAGTCGGCATTTAAATATCTGATTTCCCACATTTGAACCACAATGGCAAACACTTAACATTTTATTTCCAAGTGGGTTAACCTGGGTCTCATACTAATCTTAATGCTTTAATAAAACAAACAGCAATTCTTCTTCGCGTTTTCGATTGGATTGTTGAGCTCCCCAATAACTGGCCACCAATCTGTGTGTGTCTGCAGTTACCACACAAAACGCCAAACCAGCTGACAACTTTATTACCGGTTAATCACAACAAATCAACGATCTAAGAATAGTTTCGCCTTCGGTGCAGACGATTAGCAAAACCCAAGCACTGTAAACAATCGCAAATCAGTAGGCAATTGCTAGCAACATTTAAAACAAGTTGAAGGTTAATCGAAATTGTTGACGAAATTTTCACAAAAGCCACACGTACACAACAGTTTTCTTAGAAATCGTTAAATGCGACTAACAAACCAAACAATAAAAAAACTTTAAAGCGCTGTGTGCAATGCAAAGATGCGAATCACCAACTTAATAGCCACTTTAGGCGTTTTAATTAGCGATTTTTGAAAACATACAAAAATGTTTTGCTTTGCTTGGGAGTCGTTGTTTAGATTCTTTAGCCCGAAAACGTTCACGTGAAACGTTTTGGAAATGGAATTTGAAAAAAGTAATATTTGCACGGATTGACGACACGTAAAAATATTCTGGGAAATTTATTGAAAACCACAATGAAAAATTTAAAGCTGAGTCAGCGTCATATTTTGCGTTTTAAACAAAAGCAATAACAACATTTGAAATTCAAAAGTATTCGCTTTCGTGAGACCACAACATTTTAAAGATCAATGAACGTTTTTGTATTTAGATTTCGACGGAGCAGTTAATTGGAGGAAGTGAACTACTAAAGCAGAGCTCAAGTGAAGCTTGACCAAAATAAATCAAATCAATTGAACGCTGTAATTTTAACATACAAATACCACTTGTTGGCATATATAACTAAATTGTATTTATATGTACATATATACATGTGTGTGTGTGTGTGTGTGTGTGTGTGTGTGTGTGTGTGTGTGTGTGTGCCTTTTGAAATTTACATGCAGCCAGGCCGCAAAGCCATGCAATGATTTCCGAGTGTCTGGCCTGGTCTGGTGTTTACATCGCACACAAACGGAGCACCACAATACTTAAATTATTCTACATAATTATTTTTTCTTGCTACTTGTGAGCTGCTTTTTTCCTACTTATTCAGTTTTCAGTTTCATGAACAGAATTGTTCGACCAAATCAAGAAGTGGTCAACCTTCAAAACTTAAGTAAATGATAAGCTAACTACTGTTGGCTGTTGATTATTGGTTGTTGGCTCTTGCCTCTTGCAGTACTAGTGTGTATCTATATATGTGTGTGTTTGTATATATTTTTGTGCGCATACATATCCATACATACTTGAGTATTGTGACGTGTTTCGCTTTTCAGTCTGGCGTTGGCTTGGGGCTGCAGCGGCTCGACTTCATAATCCGACACACGCAAATATCATCGGAATGTTTGTATTAATTCTCGCTCTCGACAGTGCAATTGCCAAGAATCTGCATTTAGCATGCGGCTCGTCACTGTGAGCGCTGCTTGGCCAACAGCGTTAAGAACGGTGACGATGCCCATCTAATTTGCGGTTGTTTCGTGGGAATTTCGAATTCGCAATGGGTGTGGTTGGTGATGGTTTTACAAACGTAAAACGACAATAAATATTTGTGATAAGCAACTCGATTTCTATTTTATCGACTTTTCGCATAAAAATGCAAAGTTTTCAGTAAAACACTAAATAGAGAAGCAAAACAAAACTGTTACCATTTTTGTAAGACCCTAGAAGCCTGCAATAAACACCGCAACACGATGCTCGAGTAGCTGAAAGCGGTCTGTGGCCGTAAACAGTGCTCCCATGTGCACTTCGGTTCGATGGCTGAGCCGCAGTCGCACTGAAGTGAAAAATGTGCACTGCGCGCCAAAGTTGGCAATAAGTATGCGTACCGTTAGCGGTGCCGGCCAATGTGGCAGTCATAAAGACTACAATGCGGCCACTTGACCTTCGGTTAATGTGCAAACAGTTTTTATTTTCTACGCTTTTTGCATCAGTTCAATTTTTGTTTTATTTCTGTTTTTACTGCATCTGTCTGATAGTTACTCTTCAGCGCTGTACTAATACTTTTACCTACATATACTTATTGTTTTTGTTGTAACTGTTAAATGTATGTATTTTTTTACAACCACAACTTATTTATCAAAGAAATTTAAAATTTTTTTTACAGTTCTGAAACTTTTCGTTGCAAAAACAAATTGGTTATATTTGTATTTCTTTATTATATTTATTTAATTTATATTTTAATATATTTTATATTATTAAAACACTTAATATCACCTGATCCCAATCATTTTATATTTAGGGTAAATAAAAATATAAAAATAAAAGTCTTTAATCATTTGCCACCTCAATCATAAAATATCCCTTTTCGTTGCCAACTCGAAAACCTAAATCAACTGAGTAGTCTTTGCCGGTAACTCCGCAGCACCCTGTACATGAAAATCGAGCTGCGTTTGTCAAATGGTTGTGGCTGGACAGCCTTGATTTGTAATTTACCATAAAACCACAATAATTTCATTTTAACTAGCGTTTAATAGAATTTCTTATGCTCATAAACGTAATTATAATTTAATTAAATTTGATTAAAACACTCAACGTTTTCCGAAGTCAAAGTTTATTAGCCTCATAGTTGAAGCAGCCTTCGGCGCAACCAACTCAAATCCGTGTCGGCCTGTACCACTAAACAGTGGCACTTGTTTGATGACCGCTACGGAAGTGTTGTGGTCAAGCATGGCCCTCGATACGTTTTAATAAAAACTTTATGAAAGCGTGCACTAAATAATTTAAAACAAAAAATTTCCGATTGTTAGATCTAAGATCTTGGGCCGAATTTAAGTACTCAGGCTCACCGAAAAAGTCAACCCTGGCGCCCACGGTACAATCGAGCGCGAGGAGACTGTTCTTAAAAGGCTGTTAAGGCAGAACGCCTGCGTTAGGGGGCACTTCTACCTAAAGAGTGTCTTAACTAGGGCTCAGAATTATTTCCAAGTGCATATTTTTTTGGAGCTTCCGATTTGAACGGGACCAAGACAGAAACTATTTTTATTGAAAAATATTAAGAATGAGCTAACATATGCACTACATATTTGCATATGTTTGCATATTTTGGATATTTTTGCATTTTTTGCATAGTTTTTGCATATAAATCCGATACCTAGTCTTAACTAAAACATTTGGGCCAAGTCGATATGGCAGGTATCGCGATCACCGTGTGGGGCCCGAAGGAGGACGCAAATGCCATCATGCATGTGATTTTAAAAAAATATATGTCACGTAATTTTAATTTACGTCTAATTTTTGCACCATACATACATATGTGTATATACATACATAAATACTACATTTATTGTCCATTCACAAATCCCTTAACCTCTTCCTACACAACATTCCAATGCACGTAATTTCCTTTGTTGCTCGAAAGTCATTAATTTGAATTTTGTAAATTCCGCGCCATTACGCGTAATTCACCAACAGACAACTGTATTTAACTACCGATTCCTATTAGTCGGGAAGGCCATCACCAGCAACACAAAGCAACAACAATTCGCTGCAGCTTAGCATTGCCTATCGCTTGTTTCTACATTTGACGCCATTTGCACAAACTACAATTTGGCATGAATTTACGCTTTTTGCCTCGTTGCCCTCTATTTTTTGTTTTTGTTGTTATTCTCCTGCGTTTTCATTGTAATGGCTGAGATTTGTAAACAATAAAAAAATGAAAAGATACGAAAAACACAGGTGGCCAAGTATCTGCGTAATTCGGTGAAGACTGCTGGCCCAAGTGGCTTGAAGCCATCATTGATCGTTACATTGTACGTACAGTGACGATGCGGAATTGTAATTAATGTTTAAACGATCTTACCCCTTTCCTCCCCGCCCCTGTTTGTCTTTATTGTCTAATGTGCTTCGGCGGTGCGAAGTGCGTTAATGCACTTTTGCTTAAAAATAATAGAATTAACAACTTTAATGCTATTAAAATAGGCAAAGAATTACATTTTTACGAACGCTGAAAATGCAGAATCATGTTTATAGGATAATGGATATGGATAATCATGGCATAAATCAAGAAACGACACTGCAGTGTATCGACAGCCTGTGTGGTGATTAGCCTGCAGTGGTGCACACAGAATTTCATTTCAGCGGGATTTGGTACACAACTTTTGAACTTTATACAAATATTTAAAGGGTTTGAATCCCCCTCTGCGTGCGCTACTGTTTGCCTTTATAAGGTAAAATACAATTATAATATTCGTTTGTAATGTTGTCAATTTGTGCTTAATTTCTTTTAGCAGAATTGTAAAGAATAAAGTCTGATTTTTCGTGACAATCAGATTGAAACGCACTACTGTAGGTTGGGTTAAATTAAGTTAATTAAGCAAGAGAACAATTAAAATTAAATTTTTTTTTTAAATGTAGATATGTTGTTTTTTTTACTTGAAATCAACTACATTCATCCCGTTTCAACAAAAATACATGGCTGGCAGCACCCAATAATCAGTCAGCTGTTCTCAACTCCGCTACCGCTGACAACTGACAGCTCACTGTGGTGAATATTCAATGAAAACATTTTAGTGACGACTTTGTGCTATTTGCTATTTGCATTTGCTGCAATTCAGTTCCTCATATAATTTGAACGAAATCCAGCCGATCATGGAGATTGCGGACACCTATTACAGCAAAGACGAATACGTGGAAACCGTAAGCAAGCGCAAACTATCCATTGGCGAAACGCCGATGACCTCATAGCCCCCACTTGCAGCCATAGTAAACTCTAATTTTTTATTGCGGTTTCTTGCAGGCATCGGGTAACAAAGTGAGCCGCCAGACCGTTCTCTGTGGTTCGCAAAACATTGTGCTCAACGGCAAGGTGATAGTGCAGAGCGGTGCCATAATACGCGGCGATCTGGCCAACGTACGCACCGGCCGCTACTGTGTCATCAGCAAGAACGCTGTAATACGCCCACCCTACAAGCAGTTCAGCAAAGGCATTGCCTTCTTTCCCATGCACATTGGAGATCATGTCTTTCTCGGCGAAGGAGCGGTAGTTTCTGCTGGCGTTATTGGATCCTTTGTTTACATAGGCAAAAATGCGATTATTGTAAGTGAAAGAAAGAAGTTGTGTCGCTAAGATTATTACTTTCTGTCAATTGTAGGGTCGCCGATGTGTGCTAAAAGACTGTTGCATCATTGAAGACGGCGCTGTGCTGCCGCCGGAGACAACTGTGGCCAGCTATATGCGGTACACGGCCAAGGGCACCATCGAAGGCGGACAGGGGAATCCCAACTTTGTGCCGGCCGCAATGCAGGATCAAATGATCGAGTACACAAAGTCGTTTTATGAACACTTCTTGCGCAGTCCGCAAGCTGCTTAATGTGGTATTAACAAGTCGTAAATTTGTCCTTTAAATCTGTATTTAGTACCTACTTTTTTAATTAGAGTTAATAATAAACTTAGGCATACTTATACTACTATGCTGCAGGACTAAAAGTTCCCATCACATGGCACTAATAAAAACAAACGCTGAATTTATTAATACACACCCAATTAGTCAATGAGGCCAGTTTCGCAATCAAATGACGGGTGACCCATTTCAAAGACAGTGTACGTCATGCCCGTTCGCCTGGCAATCGCATCAGCACTCTCCTCAGAATTGTTCAGTGCATGTGCATTAATATTACGATCCATCAACAACACCACAGCCGTGTTGCGGCAATTCGAAACAGTTGCTGCCACATGCAGCGGCGTCTGTTCGCCCTCCGACTTGGCATTCACATCGGCCCCATGCTGCAGCAGCAAGGCAGCGCACTCTGCATTGCTCCACTTGCATGCCGAATGCAAAGGCGTCCAGCCCATGTTGGTCAACGCATTCGGATTGGCGTTGTACTGCAGCAGTAACTTGGCAATGTCCACAAAGTTATTGTAGCAGGCGCGATGCAGCGGTGTGTACCCGTCGTCGTCGACCGCTGTGACAGCTTCCGGGTCTAGTTTGAGTATTTCGCGCACCTCGCCGATTTTGTTCTCATTGACCGCCCACAAAATCATGCGCTCAATACTAGCTAAAAGTCGTGATGCAAAAACGATTAATAAATTATGACAACAATTTGAAGTGGAACATACCTTGGGGATTCTTGTCTTCCTCTATCAAATCGTCGGCGTCATCGTCCCAGCCGCTTACAAACATACCCCGCGGCACTTTGGCATAGCGCAGCTTCTCCAGTTGCGACTGTTCGTCGTCGGAATCGTAATCTCCCATTGTTGTTCAATTATATCGCCAGTTCCACGCAGTAACATTAACAGTCGCTTCTAATTTTGTCTCGATTTTCTGTATTACATTTCGTTTCTCATGCAAGCAGAGCTGCCGTAGTTTTTTTTAATTCGCTTCACCAGTGACACGAAGGAACGTTTTTTTCCCCCGCTTTGATGTTATCAAGTAGAGCTGGAATACTATCGATGGCACTATCGATAGTATCGATAGTTTTCATTTTGACTTCACTATCGATGGTTTTCGTTACTATCGATACTATCGGTTCGCTGCCATCTGTAGAATTCTACCCAACTTGGTAGATTTATTTTGTAGTTTTCATTGTATGCAGAATGGTACATTTTAGTCACTGAGACTTGAGGAAAGGACCAGGAAAACAGAATACTGGGCTAGCGCCTCCGGTCTCAGGCAATCGAAAATTTTCATCAAAGATTATAACCTCAAATGGAGTGAAGAATGCCTCAAACTAAGGAGGAACCAGCTTAGACAGGTCACAGGTCTTCTAACTGGGCACTGCAGATTGAGGAAACACATGCATACAATCGGGATAGAACAGGTAAGCGTCTGTAGACTCTGCGAAACAGCAGAGGAGACTCCCGAGCACATTATATTGCACTGTAATGCGGCTTGTCGCAGCAGGTTACGTTACCTGTGCCGGTTTTGGCTTGCAGAAGAGGACGTCAAGCACCTAGACCCCCGCGAGTTACTAAGTTTCATTAGGGCGATAGGTCTAGGGGATGTACTCTAACAATTGTAGGGGGCACAATAGATCAATCCTGGTCTCAGTGCAATATACCCCGCACCAATTCTATTCTATTCTATGGTACATTTTATTCCAATTTGGTCGATTTCCGGAAAAATGTATGTGTCTTCTTCAATTCGTGAAAAAATTGTCAGATAACAGCAAAAGTCTGACAAGATTGTAAAGAAATGTTTAGCATGACCGGTGATATAAATATTTGAACCGAAACATGAGAAGCTGACATATTACTTAGTATCTGTTATTTTGTCAAAGAGGGCGAGTGAGACGACTTATGTGCATGTTTCTTCAAGCGCGGAAACATATTCCTGAGTCTGGGTTTTTGTCGTGCTAGCTGCAGCAATTGCGTTGAAAACGTTTCATGTTTAAAAATATACTTTAATATACTATATCATGTTTAAAAATATACTTAGAAAATAATTTTAAAATAAAAATTTCAATTAGTTTAGTTTTTTGGCTGCGATAGTATCGATAGTTTTTTCCAAACTATCAAAACTATCTGGTGCTATGCGATAGTTTCGTTAGTTTCGATAGTATCGATTGTTTTTTTCCAAACTATCGAAACTATCTGATAGTTCGACTATCGATAGTTTTCCAGCTCTATTATCAAGGCTAAGCGGCCGGCACAAATAGCAGCAAATTAACAAAAGAACAGATAGAGCTCTGGTTTTTCACAAAAACGAGTCATATCAACCTTGAGTCATATGTACTTTTCGGCCGGAGGTGTCAAAGCAAGCCGAAGCTTCGTTGACAATTGGAAAAAATGTGTGCATGGCAGCTCTGTCTATTCACAACTTTTCCTCTTTGACAGTTTACCTCTATTTTTATATTCGCATCAAATCCAATTATATCCTTGCAAAAAACCGGAATACTCCAATAGTTGCGCAAAAATAAATAGAACACTTAAAACAAAACCAAAGAGAAATGTCGTCAGCTATTTACTTGGAAAATTATCTGGATGGTAAATAAGTTTTCCATTACTCCAACTCGACGATGTAAATAACATAAACTATGTTCATAAGGCTTGGAATCGCTACCCACCGAATTGGAGAGAAACTTCAAGCTAATGCGCAAATTGGACGATCGGGCACAAACGGCCATGAAAAGCATCGACGGCTTCGCCAAAGAGTTCATGCGCTGCTTGGCGGGCGAAGCAGGTGCTGCCATGAGCGACGAGGAGCGCAAGGAGCGACTGACGAACATACAGACACTCTTCGGCAGAGCAAAGGAGTACAGCGATGACAAAGTGCAGCTGGCTATACAGACGTACGAGCTGGTAGACAAGCAAATCCGACGGCTGGACAATGATCTGGCGCGCTTCGAGGGCGAGATACAAGAAAAGGCCTCGTCGACGCGCAGCAAATCCGAGGAGGCGGTGGTCAAGAGTAAGACGACAACAATTTCAATGTGGTATATACTTAAATGCTCGGCTCTTACAGAGGGGCGCAAAAAGGCTAAAGACACCAAAGTCGCGGGCAAGCGCAAACGCACCGGTTCATCGGACGAGGAGACGCGGGTAAATACAACGGCCGCATCGAGTAGCGCCACCGGGGGGCAAGGTAGCAAAAAGAAACGGCAGAAGGTAAATCAAGAAAAAGAAACACGCAAGGGGGGTCAAAAGGTAATCATCACATTCCACATACTCATTTAACGCAATTTGTACATTCGAGTTTGCATCAATTTAGTAGCTTCTTTCTGTTCTGCCTCTTTTGGTATTTTTTCAATTAATTGTAGTGCATTTGTTGGAATAGGTTTAATTGAAAATTGTTTTGGGAAGTAATTTCGTAGCAAAGCTTATTGCAGATTTGGTAGCCTTACGATTTTTGCTTTTTCGGCTTTAAACTGATTTTCCATATATCTTCAAATATGAAAAATATATCCTTGAAGTTCAACTTTAATTTGTGTTTGAAGAAAATGTTTGTAAATATTTGCTGCAAAACCTTTTTTAGTGGGCCATGCAATAATCTAGTTTATAACTTACAATATGCATGAGACCTTCCTCATAGTTTGGTTGACCTTCAAAATGTTACTTTGTTCTCCAAAAATTAAGTTTTTTAGTATTGATTTATTATTAAAAACATTGTTGTTGCAGGTTGTAGACATTTATTTTTTTTTAAATTCCACATCAATTGCTTTGCATGCATTCCTTCAATTTCATTCACTTCATTTCATCAATCTTCGTTATTCATATTGCATATTGGTTTGCATATGTTTTTTGGTAAAGTGTTCTGTATATATTCAACTATTTACTTTTAGTTTGCGAATTACAAAAATTGGCAATTGCTTCTCACAAATATGAAGCCACCCAAAATCGATTTTTGCTTTCCCGTATTTGTTAATGTTAAACTATACAATTGTAATTTAATGCCGCAGAAAAATGCCGATATCGAGGATTCTGAGAAGGAATCATGCCTCACCGCGGCCACACATCCGAGTGACGTGCTCGACATGCCGGTCGATCCGAACGAGCCCACATACTGCCTGTGCCATCAGGTGTCCTACGGCGAAATGATTGGATGTGACAATCCCGATGTGAGTAGCGCAGCACTGTACCTAACCGCAACCGAAGTTATATTTCACTTATTCCTGTTTTCAGTGCCCGATTGAATGGTTCCACTTTGCCTGCGTTGGCCTAACTACAAAACCGAAAGGAAAATGGTTCTGCCCCAAATGCACGCAAGACAGAAAGAAGAAATAAGTGCGTGGAGGCAGTTTAGGTATACAGTGAAAATGAATTGCGAAGGTTGCAGACAACTAATTATATTATTGTCAGCGCCCGCTGGTATGAACAGCGCAAACTATATCATTATTTTCATGTGTTGTATTTATGTATTACAGCAATTTAAGTAATATCTAAAATGTGTAAATGTAGCATTTAGAAGGGCCGCAGCTCATGATATCACTGAATTAAGCCCATTTAGTGCACATTAGCTGGAAGTTCATTATATGAATTTTCATTAAATTAATTGAGAAATACATTTTCCGCATTTTTCAAATCAAAAACCAATTTTTATTTTTAGCCAATTGTCGATTAGTAGATTATATAACAAATTAAAATTCGAATATATCTGTTAGTCTCACGTTGTCTTAATCAATACTATCAGATATTTTAAGAACTAGTTATTATAAGTTCATTTTTAAATCATGCGATGCAAGACGTCTCAGCGCTTGCACAATCGCAGTGGATTAATGAAAGCTTGCAGTTTGATAAATGCATTCATATATGATTTATTGAAATTTTGTGATAAAATCGCAATTCTTATGGTAATAACAGTACGTATTTTGAATTTACAAATAATGCAACAAATTTATGTTCAAAGTGCAGTCGAACTGTTCTCATTTTTCATTAAAAGGTGTAAATATTCAATTAAATTTTTAATGTTTTTTGTTTCTTTCACCTATTGTACGCACTAATTAATTCCGGCAGAGCTTAAGTCATTATTATTGAATTTGTGTAATGCCTTCGAGATCCTAATACCACGTATAACTTGTTTCCTTTTTTTCTTTCAACTTCAATACAGATTTTGATTTTTAAAATTGTTTTTCTTTGTGGACAAAAGTCACAAAAAAATTAAGAATAGCCTTTCGGTACAGATTCTGTGTGCCGCTCTCAAAAGACAATTACATTTAAATTGCATTTATTGCACGAACGCGATTTCTTCTCTCTATCTTAATTACTTTGTGGGACTTGCGAATGATAATGAAAACAAAATTTATGCACTTACTGGGAATCCATAAGTGTGTCTAATGGTTCAAAGTAATAGCTAGTCAACTGAAATCTTGTTAGAGTGGTCACAATGCGCAGGAAATAGGAAGCAATGTATAGAGAATAGATTTGAATGGTGTGAAGAAAGTGTCATAGTGGTTTGTTATGCTCGTCCGCCGCTTGCCGTTTCACATCACTCAAAGCCGGTCGTCGGCGCCTACTTGCCCGGTTCCCGTTGCTGCAGCATGCGCCGCAGCCAGTGCGTGCGCTGCACGTTTGCCTCGTATTCGTGATTGGCCATGTTGAAGGTCGCCAGGTTGAATATGTGTTGGATCTCGAGCGCGCGCTTGAACGAGTACTGCTTGGTGGCGTGGTACATCTTCTGCAGGAACTCGGGCATCTGCTTTTGCGTCACCCACGACTTGATGCTCTGGGGTATGGGCAGGCCCGGATCATCATAGTAGGTGAGTATGTAGTGGACGCCAGGCTCGTCAAAGGTGCGGAACGGCTTGATCACCATCAGGCTCCAATAGTCTGTGACACGCACCTTATCCGAGTATATCGGGTACCGAGGATGCGTGGTGCCGCGACTACAGACCATCATTACGTTGTGCTTGTGGTCCGTCACGTAGCGGCGACAGTAGACATAGTCGCGATTGGAAAAAAGTCGTGGCCACTGTAGTTCCCAATAGATCAAGTGCGAGTTCGTCCCCGGTTCCTGATCTTCCTCGATCATTTCGAGCGTCAGCGCCGTCTCATCCCACTGGCGGCGGTACTGTATGTCAGTCTGCACGTGCAGCAGATCCTCTGCGGTTATATCATCGAAGCGAGCATACACCTTGTACGAATACATGGCCGTGCGTTCCTCGCGTCGCCAGATGGAGAACTGGTCCTTGCTCAAATATGGCTCCCATAAGTTCTCGTCCGCCGCCTCGATCATCGCCTTTCCCTTTTCCACCTGGTCCTGGTCCTCCAATTTTAGTGACTTACGGCAGCTTCGTATGCTTTCACGGCCGTCCGTGGGCGAGCGGCACTTCTTGTTGCCCACCAAGCAGTAGCAGTACTTCATCTGCTTCTCCTGGCACAGCGGGCATAGCTTGTTGCGGGGTAAGTTCTCGAGAAACTCAATATCGCGTCGGCAAGTGTCGAAGTTGGCTAGGCTGAGGCGTTCGCGCGACCAGTCAAAGAGCGGCGACGCACCTACGCTGCTGATGCTCAGCCCCACCGCGCCCACCGCGCTCAACATGATGCCGCGCAGCGGCGGCTGAAGCTGTTTGTGATAGGAGCGGAGCAGGCGCTGCAGACCGTGCGACCCGTAAACACGGTGATAGAAGGTGAACAGCTGCTGGATGCGACGCGATCGTTGCGCCGCTATCGACTCGCATTGGTACGACCAGGCGCGCAGGGTCACATTGGAGCGGTGCTTTATGTTCAATATCATACGTTTGAAGAACGTCATTTTCCCGTTCGTTGCCCGTCTGCGGTTCTAGCCCACGGCCACTGCCGTTGCACTCAATGCACTTTCGCGATCGTCTGCCTCCTCACACGACTGGCACTCAGCATGTGCAGACCGGCCGCTTGCATAACAACACTACCCACAATTTTTATGGATTCTCTCAATTTTGTCAACACACCCGTCTATTGTGACGACTATTGTTGAATGTCACATTTGATAGAAAATCGGTCAGCTACCGACTAGATTATGCTTTTGCTGCCCTTATTTAATGTTAATTTGCAATTAGAAATCGCCCCTCGACGATCTGGTCCGACAGGAAGAAGCCTCACATGGGGCAGTAGCACGCTTCTTCTTGCGATGGGAATTGCTGAACTACTTGTGGGCCAGCGCTGCCAGATAGAGAGCCACCGATGTAAAGTTTGCGGATATTTCATATTTCGTTTCTTATTAAGTTCAAACTTGAAATCAGTGCGAAAAAACAGAGGCTGTTTCTAAACTTATTATTGATTTTTATTCAATTTATTATAATTAACAGACCTTGGACATATTATTGTGTATTTCAAAAAATCCCAAACATTTGTGGATCAGATTTTGTCATGCTGGGAACACTACCGGCAACATTGCTTCCACGATTGCTTTTGATTGTTTCCAATTGTCAAGTGTGTGCGCGTGGCTACCACTTTTTCAGAAAATCCAAATATTATGATTATTTAAAAAATTTTAAGAAAACAAATAAAGTTGATTGAAGAATAACAGATAAGAAGGTGCAGTCATGGCGATGCGCCGACCACGTATCAAGGCAACGGCGCTGCTTACTTCGAAAAGAAAGTCGCGAGATGCCAAATCGGAGAAGGGTGCTGCAAAGTTCGATGAAAGTGCAGAAACTGAAAATGATGGAGAAAAGAACGACACCCAATCCAACCAGGAGAATGTGGTTGCGCAAACTCAGAAAACAGCTCCAACAGCAACTCATGAAATGGTAGTTCCATCGGTGGATAACCAGCCAGATGACGATGGCAATGATGTTCTTCTCCCCAATGAGCACGTGAAAGAGCAGTCTGCAACTAAAAACCATATTTATGATGCAGGAGAAGTAGCCTACGAAGTTGCCACTCCTGCTCCTATTACCGCAGAGCACCGGGTTCCATCTCTAACATCGGATGCAGAGTCCGTAGCTTCCCCATCAGCTGACAGGGTTGAAGTGGACAATAGTTCGTTCAAGTGTCCAGCGCGAGTTGAGTATAGTCGTAGCTATAGCCAAGTGCAATCCCACCATTCCGATGACAGCTTCCACACTGACATTGAAGACAATGTACTGCAGAGTGACCTGCAGAAGGGTGCCAATGGTTTTCCCATGTCGCCGTCCAGGGCACAAGTACGACAACGAATACGACCAGTGCCCGTGTTTCAGCGACGCAACAGTTTCATCGGGCCCACCACGTTGTCTCAAACTGCAGAGGATATCATTGCTGGTGGGTAAATGTAATTCAATTTTTGCAATTGGCAATAATCTTTATATACTTAGGCCCAACTGAAGTTCCTGCAGCACCAACGCACCGACGAGAGCGACATCATTCGGCCTCAATCAGCCAGACGCCGGTTAGCGCGACCAGTGCCTCCAGTCACCATCACTATGCGCCGCACAAGTTCACACCCAGTATGGGTCTAGGTCGCATTCGGACCGAGTCGAGTTGCTCGGCCTTTTCAGACTCGTATGTTGTGCCATCGAAATTGCGCAAGACGGATGAGCACAGCCACCGCAGCTACTCGCGGCGGGACTACGAGGCACGCTTCACCAATGGCACGCCCGACAAGTCCGCATTGAAAATGTTTGACTTAATATATTACAACCCAGCGACGAATCCCATGGAACAGAAGCCTGCCGTGTCGACCGTGAAGACGGAATCCAAGCCGATCGTGCAAGAAACCGAGCTGCAGAGCCAATCGGCATTGGACGCAGCCGCAAACGTGATGCCAGTGCCGCAATTGAAACTAAATTCAAATGGCGAGCTCATACTCGACGACACATCGCTGGAGATCGAGACGACGGCAGAGCAAGAGGCTCGCACAGTGCTGGCGAATTCGTCTTTGATATTTCTGGACGAAAACACGGGCATGAACGGCTTCTACAAGCGACAAAAACGCACAAAAGAATGGCCTCCAGAAGAAACAATCAAATTCTACAGATGCTTGCAGACCGTCGGAACTGACTTCTCACTGATGTGCCAACTATTTCCGAAGCGCACGCGGCGTGACTTGAAGTTAAAATTCAAAAAAGAGGAACGCCAAAATTTAGCTTTAATCAATAAGGCGCTGCTCTACCCGAAGACTTTTAATATCGACGAGCTAAAGCAGCAGTTAGATACAGAGGAAAGGGAGCGCGAAGAGGCGGAGGCCAGATGGAAAGAGATAAAAGCCAAAGAAGCCAAGTCCATTAAAAAGGTAAGCGTCCGATTCAAAAACAAAGTAAATAATCAAAAATTGTCGCGAAATCATATTTTAGCTGAACATTAAAACCAGTGTTGCTGCGCGCAGCCTGAAACACGGCGACGATATATACCAAAATGAGAATGTGGTCAAACGTAAACTCAGCAAGCGTGCCAACAACAGTGCAGACTCCAAAAAACGAAATGAGGCCCCCAAAAAGCCCGGTGAAGTCCCTGCCGACAGCCTTCCACTGTTACCAGTGAAACCAGCTATGCGCAAGGAGAGTAGAAAAGAAGCACAGTCGAGCGCGGAACGCATCAAAGTGGAAATTGCTGTCGGTAACAACAACAGCAGCAACATAAACACAAACGCCAACTCAGCGCACGTGCAAATCAAAGTGGAAAACGTTAAGTCCGAGCAACACTTGATGTCCGGCAGAGGCAGTGATAGTGCAGCCGCCCCGACCACAGGCACGCCACAATTGGAGGACGACTTAATTGAACTGCTGGAGATCGATGCCGCCAACGATCAAGTCGATGAGCTAGAATTCATTAGCGATAAAATGCTGTCACTTCGCAGTGAAGTGTCACAACCGAAATATGAAACTACCACTACCAAGACACTGGTAGACTTGGACGACGGCAGTGTGAACGTTGTAAGCGTCAGCGACACAATGTTGTTGGGAACCGATGTCGCTGAAACGAGTTCGCAACGGCGCGAACTGGACGAAGGTGACATCGAGCGTATACTAATGGAGTTGGCTGAAGGTTCGCTGGTACTCGTGTCCACTTTGGATCCGGATAATGCGGATAAAGTTGTAAATGAAATCTACATGCTGGACACGGCGACAGGAGAACTTTGCGATACGCCGTTAGACATACCGGAGGCCATAGTGCAGGGCATTTTATCTGTGATGAGCTAAATTCAGTTTCTGCGAATTGCAGTTGGCGGAACACCTTACTCATGTACATACATACATACGTAAATTATGTATTAGCTGCTTCACCGAAGCATACTACAATACTTATGTATAATAACTTTGTAAGAATATTTATTAAAAACGCGCAATTAATATTTTGTTCTCAACGTAAGGCATTACGAACAGTTAAAATCTGCAGTTTTTTCACAAAAGATGACATGTTTTCTACTCTTACCTTTGCTCAAGGTATATATATGTATATATATTGACCTTTGCTTAAGTCAAGGCAAATTCCTACTCAGTGGAGCTGTTTTTAGTTTTTTAAATTTCGTCATAAATTTTGGAATTCTCAAAGTAGTATATGGTAGTATTTATTGCAAATCAAAACATATTCCAAGTCGGAAACAAAAGTACTGATAAACTAGTATATAGCATATTCCTAATTGAGCGTACATCATAAAGTTTACAGGTAACAAAAAACAGCCGGCTTATTGTATCCGGTGAGTGCGCATTTTGCCCTCGTAGCCCACGGTCAGCAGCTCGGTGGGACTCCGCCAAACGGCGTCACGCACAAAGTTCAACGCATCGTCATTCTCATAGCACACACTGTGGTCGGCTGCGTTAGAAACTTTCACCCGATTAGTGTCACCTATTACAGCCAACTTGTCGCTGTAAAATTTCAAAAATTAATTCCTAGATAGACGGCATGCAAGCATTTAATAAACGTACTCCATTGGTACAATTTTGCGTATAGGCCGATCGAAGTATTGTGTGCTCTTCACGATCTTGTTCGGCAAACGTATGTCCACGCAGTGAACGTAACCTGATTCGTCGCCGACGTACACCAGCTGCTCATCCGGGCTCTGTGTTGGCGTTGCCCAAGCAATGTGCTTGAAACGCGCACTGTAGTTTTCGCAAATGGCTGCAAACCAAACTTAATATAATCACTCTACTCATACACTATTCCTCGAGTGGGCTTCTTTACCTATGGCTGGTCTGGTCAGGCGATCGTCCCATAGCAGTGCACTAGCGTCTAGCGAGCAGGTGGCGATTATTGCAGCGTCTCTGTACGACGAGGCGATGCCTGTGATGACGTCAGTGTGCGCCCAGCGTACGGTGTACCTTGAGAACAGATCAGCGCCGCCCATGTCCCAGATTTTCAGTGTTCCATCCTTGCTGCCAGTAGCCGCCTTGTTATTGTCCGCTTTTATCACATCCATGGTGACAACCGGTTTCAGGTGCTCACACCTGTCTCCAATCAGGAACATGCAATATGGATTTTTTGGATTACGCACTTCAGAGCGCGTCGACCACACCTGCACCCGTCCAGAGCGCAAGCCTAAAATCAACTACAACAGCAAGTGTTTCTCGCAAAACAGGTATATTATGAGCAAGACTTACTATATTTTTGGCAACATACTGCAGATTGGAGATCAGGGCATTGCACTGTAGCTTGAAGCAAGCATTTGCTGCCTCCAGCGTCTGTCCATCCAGATTATTGAAGCCCCACAATGAGCCCGCCCACTCTCGACCAGACAGTTTGTTAGTAGCAATTATCACCTCTCCCTCTCCATTCAGCGATATGCACTCCCAGGCTGTGTGCATGCGTAGATTACGATTTAACGGCCTCCTGGCGTAGTCTCTTGAATTAAGATTGGGATACTCGGTGTTTCCGGCCAGATTGCTCTCATCCGGCGGCTGATGCTCTACTGGTGTTTTATAAACGGTTCCATATCTCAGTGGAAACATTGTTAGCGTGCTAGTTGTTAGTGCTAGCGCGCAGCAACAGAAACGAAGTAAATCCTTTACTTTGAGCAGAAATCTAGAAATAACAACAATTTTATGACAGCAAAAACAGTTGTTGTTCGAGGTTATGAGCGCCGGTACCGCTGTAGCAAAGTTGCCAGTAGGCAAGCAATTGAATTCTTTTTAGAATATATGACAGCTGGTCATAGTCATAGTAGTGAAATATGGCAGGTATATTCGGTTTTGTGACAAAAATGAAATAAATAACTTAGCAATGATAAGGACGATACAGAATATACATATTTGGTTGTTTTTAATATGCAAATCCATTAAACCGAAGTATTGATATGTAAACAGTATTAGGTCTTTCTTATCTGGAGCTGGCAATACTGTGCGGTGTTATTAACGGTAGGACACAATCGAAGTACATTTTGACACAAGCTTCTATCATGGGATTTACCATGATACAAAAATAGAAGGTAGAGCCGATGCTTCTTCTCAGCCGCCATATTGCGCATCTGACACTAAAGGTCTTTTTGACGTTCTTCTTTGAAAATGTGCTACCGTGCAGTTGTTAGAAAATCCCTTTTTTACACACATACATTTTTTTATCGAACGAATCGTTTTTTTTAGGCCGAACATTTTTTAGAATACGGTTTATGAACAGAAATTTAAAAACAAAAAAAATAATGAATATTAATAAGAAATTAAAAACAACAATTACATAAAAATGTACATTTGTACCATTCATTGCGTTGTTGCTTGTCTAGCAGTTACTAATATTACTAAACAAAATGAACTAGTCACATTGAAATGTATATTTCGTGTTTATTTTAAAAAAGATCTAAAAATCCTTAGAACCTTAAATAGCCCTAATTTAGTATTATAACGAAGTGGCATCACGACTCAAGCTTTTGACAAATACGAGAAACGTCAATAAACACGTTTAGTGTCAAAAAATTTCCCAGCGGTTCTACCTTTAGTTTTTGTATCATGGGATTTACGATGTGATGCAAGGTGTATAATATTAATGTGCCTTGGATGTGATGTATTTGTGATATATACAAAAAGTACACCTTTTTAACGCCCTTTGCAAATGACCCCTTGCTAATTTCCATATTCGAGAATCAGCTGATTTTGCTCACATTTTGGTTAGGTACGGAAGCACATAAATAAATACATACATATATCGATATTTTGTGTTAAACCATCAGCACTTTGAAATGAGTTCCTATCGCTACCAAACAAAAAAAACGCAATACAACAGGAAATGTATATTGGAATGTATGTATATTTGATATTCGCAGTATTTCAAAAATACGTTTGTTCTGTCTTTTTAATTTATAAAATTGACTGCAAAGATCAAATGTAATTAAAAAAAAACACGGGTCAAGACCAAATACAACACATCGTGAATACCCTAAATATCAAACAACAAAATCTGTAAAAACCACTAAAAGTTAAACTCTGAAACAAAACAAAACGAGAAGCCGCGTTTTTAGCTGTTTTGAGTCATCGGTAATTGTGGTACGAAGACTATAGTTTGAAAACCGCTGCTCCAGGGTCTGGATTTTATATCTTCTACGTAAAACGCCGCCGTATTTATTCAGTAACCCATATATTGATGTCCACCCTAAGAGTGCAATTTTTGTGTATAATCTGAAACTTTATTTGAATTCATTATATTTTATCAGTAGTTCACTTATTAGATTTATAATGACAAGATTCGAATGCCATCAAAATAATGATCATTCTATGTATTTAAAGTCAGAAACATATGCCAAAAAAAAATGTGTATATATGTATAAATATTGTACCCATCGTGTTTGTTACGACGTGCTTAAAAATTAATATTTTTCAAAAATGTCTGGGCTTGTGTTTTAAGGGTTTTACGTTCTTACAATATAGGTGTGTATGTGTTAAGGACCCACGCGACGATGCCTCGCCATAGTGCCGCTGCGTCGCTTACATAAATCTTGGGATACGCTTTCGCTTTTATTTTACAACACCTATATTTTGCATTAAGTAATGGGAGCTTTCCATACCATTCAAATATGTGAGGGTAAATAAATAAACGTACGGTTAATGGACAATCAATGAGAATGGGTTGAGTTTGGGTTGGTTGGGGCGTGTTGATGATATATGCGGAAAATTGCCATCAATTCTATGCAAAATATAGCTAGAGACATTCAAGTCAGCATTATGTTAGATAATAACAATAGGTTCTACATGGGTTCGACAACTTTTGTTGTCTTGCTATTTAATCCAATTTTAATGATTTCGTTATTAATCATTATTTTTTTTTAAATTTATTTTGTATGTATAAATTGATACTTTCGCAATTAGTTTCCATTATTGTTTTCGAGTTGCGGCAACTGCGTATTTAAATCAGTCGCACGTACACATATGCGATATATTTTTAGTGTGATGAAAAATTAAAAATTGCATCGCGCATCCGCTCTTGAGGCGTGTAAGTTGTTCGACAGCGCGATTTTCTTTCTTACTTGTGTATGCTTATATATATGGGTCAGTTACTGAATATCCATGTCTTAAATACATTTTCTGTCCAACACTCGACACTCGAAACTGCATTCTCTATGCATACATATATCTAGGCAATCAGTTAATAACTCCACCTACGGAATATTGGGTTTTATAATAGGTATTATACACTGGTTTTATGTACTTAAAACAAAAACAAATAAAGCAACCATAAAAATGTGTAAATTTGATTCAAACATGTTTTCATTTGTTAGCTGTATTCTTAACCGCAAGTGAACAAATACTTCAAAATTGCATATTCCTCCTCGCTGTTGCATTTTCGAAGACTTGTCAAGTACAAATATTAAGAAAGTAGACTGAAACTATGTTCGATTCGCAGTTGAAGTGAAAATAGATTGAGTGCGTGCACAATAGCATTTCAAATCAAGATTCTATTTCATTTTTCTACAGCCTTACACACAAAATTTATGCTTCGATTTTAAATTTCTTCAATGGACAACGTGTCATTCTACTAAACTGTTACATTTCATATCATTTTTTAGTTGGATTTTTCTGTTCATTCGTTTGCTTGCTTGCTTCATTAAAGTGCTGGGTTTCAATCTGTTGTTTAATTTGTTGATGATGTGACAAAACTCCTTGGTGGCGCCTTCATGTGCTGCCCGTGAGCGTGCGTTCATATGTTGCGCGCTACATCTCATTTCTTGGTCATGATTTTCAAGTACTCCAAAGCGTTTTGTGCAGCCTGTCGCTGAGCATCAGCCGCAGTCGGCCCAGAACCATGACAGACGCCGACGGGCAAGGTGGACAACTGCACCAAACATTGACATTGATTGTTGAACGTTTTCTCCTCTATATCGACATAAGTAACTTCGAATTGATTTTCATTTGCGATTTCCGAGAGCATCTTCACGTAATCAATTTTAGGCCCCTTGAGACAAGTTTTCTGCAAAAATCACAATGCGAGAAGGGCGTTTGTAGTTGAAAGCATCACATGCATTATTGTTCGTAATAAACACTTTTTTCATTTTGCCAAATAGTTGTTCACTTTAAATAATCGCAGCATTTGGCGAATACAAGAAAATAAAAGATCCTTTCGAATTATCTAACTGGACTTTTCATCAAGATTTGGCCACCGAAAGTATTTTTGCATTTTTTGTATTTTGTTCAATTATTTTGAGATTATCGAAATACCAATTCAAACTAAATTAGTAACAATGAACTAGTTGAAACATTCTATTGACTAATGGTTTTACCATATAAGTGATTTATCAAATTCATACAAACAATAGTTAATCAATAATGCAGTTTACTACAACTATTCGAACTTTACTACTATCATCAAAATCAATAACTATGTAACTATACTAAGTAATTTATTAATCTGTTTCCAACACAACTACAAATACTAATTGTTGAATCGTACTATTTAAATGTACTACTCCAAAGCTGATTATTTTCAATTGGAATTTATTTCAAAACTACAATTTTTGCCAAAATGCTGTCACCTATATATGATTACCTCAAAAGATAATATTAAAACTCAATCATAGCTGCTGTTCTCTAACCTCGGTTGTTCCCAAACCAATAATTTCTGCTAATGCAAAATTTTCCCAGACTTCTTTAACAACTTTAATTATTAAGTAGTCCAAAAGACACATACTGGCTGCCTGCAACTGTTCATCTCTTATTTATATGGATTACACCAATCGTTATATACTAATGCTATAAGACAGACGAAAAGGAAATCGGTGAAAAAAATTACTGGTTTAGTTTATGAAACTATATAACAAATTCTTGAACATTTCTGCGAATAAATCTAACGTTAAACATTCATTTTTGCTGGATAACAAAAAAGTGTTTGAATATGTTGGAAGGACTCGTAAGTTATTTGGCAATAAAAAACGTATGAATTTCGATCTCACCTGCAATTTGAGAAGTTTCTTTCCTGTAGCATTTTTAAGTGTTTTGTGGAACTGTGATACCTTATTACTATGCTGGCTGGTTAAGGTGGGCACAGTGATATCTTTCAAATCACCATAATAATTTGCACAATTACGATTCTGTAACAAAAAGAGAGCAAAATATCACACGTCAATACTACTATATCACACACTAACTACACAATACCCAATAATCACCACCCAAATACAGCTAAACTGCTGACAAACTAATTTTTACATGTCTTTTTATAGAATACAAATATTATATGGTGACTTGAAATATATCAAAGTTCATTTTTCTCCACTAATCATTTCCCCACCCAAAAGCCAACTGATCTGATGTATTTTCTTGTTCAAAGAAAGTCGATAGCAAAGGCGGTTACGGTAGTGTATGCAAGCAACTTACATCCCCTTCCAATTCGGAGCGCATGGACTCGGTTATCTGGGTGCTGTCCAGTGGATTCTCCTGCAAACGGGTCCACATCTTATGGGCCGCAAGACGTTTGGCAATCTTCTTGCTCTTGCCCTTGCCAACTTCTCTGTAGCTCAGTATTGTGCAAGCGATGGTGAAGAGGCGCTCGTGCGGCAGTCCAACTTCCGTCTCGGTCTCGTAGGTTGGTGGAGGCCAGCGGCGCGACATGCACATCTCCTGCAACCAGCCGATCGGGTTGCCAACAATCTTATCGGCGCCACTAAATATAGAACAGGGACAATTATTCTACTGCATATCATACGCGGCAACGTACGAAAATACTTACTCGCCCGAACCGACCGCATTGGCATTACCGTCGGCACCGCTGGCAGCTGCCTCAATGCTGCTGGAGGCAGCGCTCACTCCGGCCTGCGTATCTGGCAACTGCACGCCTGTCAGCTTATCGATCAGCGATCGAGCGGCCGAATGCTTAGCTTCCTTTTTGGACCGTCCGGCGCCCATGGCGGTGAACGGAACATCTTTGTCGTTGAACGAGACGCGATAGCGAAATGTCGGCTCATGGATGGCGCCCTCGATTTGCACCAGCTCATAGCTGGGCGTAATGCCACGGCGACTCAGCAGTTCCTGCAGTATTGAGACAGGAGTCTTCATGGCAAGACCATTGCTATCGGTCTGAAATTTGGAAACGTAAAAGAGATATTTTTGAGAAATGAACACCATGTGTGAAGGCGAATGTTGGTCTAAAACTTGTACACGGAAAAAATTCTTTGTACGTAAACGTTTGAAAAAATTTTGTAATTTTCTTAGAAATAATGATGTAAATTTGGCTTCGTAAGACAATTTTCAAAATGAGTACTTGCCCGAGAAATAAAGAAGTTATACAATTTACTATATAGTGAAAGTGTTGCAGAGCATTACGAGGGGTTTCAACACGAGCTTAGACGCGTTTCGACACAGTTCCGCTGAAAGAAAACTTTTGTTAAAACAAATTATATTGTTTTTTGCAGGTAGACCAACGGACTGATCGACATCGAAATTCTAACCATTTCTACCACTTTATTCTTACTCCTGAACAGAACTAACCCGATGAAGACGCCACTCGCTTGCGTCCTGCACCTACTTTTAAGGGACAGTACTCACCACAATATATATATTGCCATCTTGGGGCGTAAGAAATAATTTCAGTTAAAAACAAATATTTTCAGTATTTTGACGAGAAGAAAGCCAAATGTAGGCAATGCGGCAAATTGTTAAGTGGTTGGCGTTTGTTAAATTAAAAAAAAGTAATGACAAACATTAAAAAACCTACTATATGAAATTCGTTGTTTAGGTCCACACTTAAATGCAAAAGGTCATACTCAAAAAAGGTGTCACACCCACACGCCTGGGTCTTCTAAAGTACAACTTGTGATCTGAACGGATAGATGGGATTACGGCTTTCGAAATTTAGAAAGAAAAGAAAAACAATACTTTTTATATAGTCGGGTGTTTAATTTTCTGAACACACTCAGATACAAACTGTCCTTTTACAAACATTTCCAATGGGCCTAATTTGATAGCTACGCTAAAGCTATATCAATTTTGTGCCAATCACTCAGGCTACTTAGAAAAAATGCCTCTAATATGTTTTCTCCAGCTGCACAGTTTCCTCACCCCAAAAACGTATCCTCTCTATTCTAAAGTCAAAAACAGAGTCGAACGCCAGACAGCATCTTTTTAGTACATTTTTAGGTATTTGCGTTATCAATTAAATCAAACTCAGTTAAAGCATAGAAGTAATTTAAGTTAAATGTTCTTCATGTTTGAAAAACTTGAATCTTGAAGAGTATCTGATGAACGGCATATTTCTTTCACCATTTCTTATTTGCCTTTGACTAGTCCAAAAGCATAGCTGACTTGGACCATATACTATGCCACTTGTCCAATCTCCCCTCGAAAATGCTCTCGGGTTTGCTGGCCGGTTTTTGCTCAATTGTACCAACTTTTCACTTTACGGCCATCATCACTTTTACATCACTTTTCAAATTCAACATTTTTTCAGTTTCAAATTCCGTCTTCTAGCTGAAACGCATGTCAAACTCTACAAATTTTTTCAAATGTTGCCATGTGCAGAACAATTTCCGCACAATTGCCTCATTCAACCCACAAAATTCTCTTTTACCCATCAAAGTGCATTGTACACAAACACACACGCACGCAGTACATGCAGCGTAATCGCGCAATGAAACGTCTAAGCAGCTTGCCAATACTTACCAGCTTCAGTGACTCCTCAATGGCCAGCTTGCTGGTGGCCGCCGTCAAGTCGGCGATTTTCTCCTTCTTTAATTTGGCCGGACGAGAGAGCACCTGCACCTTCGGATGCGGCATTGCCGCCAAGGACACCTGCCCGTTCGTAATGTTCTCTATGCCCAGTACAGCAGTGCCCATGTTATCATACTGGCGGCGCGGCGCAAATCCGGCTTGCTGCTGCAGCGGCTGTGGCTGCGACTGCTGCGGCTCATCGAATGGGGCTTGATCCATTTTTTTTTTTAATTCCTTATATTTTGTTTTTCAGCAGACTTTTCTACTTGTTTTATTTTTCAACAGAATTTGTTTCAATGAAATGGCTATAGACACAAAACTGAACGTGAGCAGAGAAGAAAAAAAATCGATATCATAAATTTTCAACCCGAACAGCAGCACCGGGCGAACACAACGCGTCACAACGCCGCCTGTTCAGCCGGCACCACCGCACAATTGGAAAAATCGAATTCCCTTACCTGTAAATTATGATTTGCACTGATTTTTATTTAAAAATAAATTGTAATTTTCATTAAATTTATCTTCAAATAAAGAGCAGCAAAATCTGCCTCCACACGACACAGAGGAAAACCGTCAGTGTTGCATGGCCCAACGAAAATTTCTGACAGTTCGGGCAAATTGCGCCACCTCAGAAAATTTTCAGACTGTACGATCTGGTGCGTCTGTAAAAACTCTCTAGGGAAGGTGATTTTTTTTTTACCAGAGTCATTAAAAAGTATTAAACGAATTTGTTGCGAAAATTGCTGGGGATACCATCAAATTGTTATACAAAAAACTGCGACGAATTTGTGCCGGTAATTCCGCAACACTGACCGCAATTATCAGCTAAACCGTTGAGTCTTGCCACACTCCAAAAAGCGATCAACTTTTTTAAACGATTTTAGAAAATTTCCGCATAATCTTTGGTTTGGAAAGAAACTGTCGATTATACCAATTTGTGTGTTAATCTTAAAAAAAAGACAGAAAAATACATATTTTTTGTCGTTTTTTATTTTGCGGACCTGTAATTTGTAAGCTCTAAAGCTCATTAAGTCACTATATCCGAAATGTTGCGCGATTTCTATGCCATATTGCAACAGTAATTGTATTCTTCCCTGATAGTTAAAAATATAGTATAGTTAGTTAAAACTAAAGTACTTTGTACTAATGTAAAGCATTCAAAATTTATCGACAGTTGTCTCTCAACTTGTCAGAATCTATGCCTACATGTTGTGAATATGAAAGGTTAAAAGAATCTCGTAATGGGTTTAAACCATATTTACAACGACACTGCATTTTTCATCTACCACAATTATTACTACTTAGCAGGCAGTCACACATCGTTCATTAGTAGTTAAATGGTTTGCTTTATTGGTTCGTAAATTAGAGAAGATTGTTTAAGCATTTGCAATCATGTCAAAACTGCATACATTCATATATATTTATTATCAATAATAATGGTTTGAAACTAAGATGTTAACCTACATTACGCAAATTGATCGGTCCACATGTTTTAAACAAGATCGAAGATTGCATAAATGAAAATCGGCTCCGGGCAATGCATGAATAAGGTGTAATAGATTAAATTGCTAAAAATGTATTGTATAACATATATCTTTGCAAGGGGTGGAGTAAACGATGTCTGCACGCGCATTACAAGTGGCTAATAACCACCTAATCATCGCTCAGAAAATCATCGTCCAGATTGACGTCTGTCGTGTCGATGTTGTCGTCCAGTGTCACGCCCTCTATCTCCAAATCAAGATCGTCGTCGTCCAGCACAGTGCTCACAAGGGTCGAAATTATGGGTTCGGTAATGACTGGGCTGCTCGCCTCCGTGTCAGCGCCACCACCAAAGTCGTCGCTCTTTTTATAGGCCTGCACGCCCGGCTTGCTGTTGCTCTCGAAAATCCCGCGCTGCTCGGCGGCGTGCAACTCTTCCAGCGGATTGCGCTCAATGTTAAGCGGCCGCTGGCCCGCTGCTCTGGCGGGTATTTTTTTATGGCTTGTCTGCTGTAAGAACTGCTCCACGCGCAGCGCTTCTCCAAGGCCAGGGAAGAGGTTTTCGTACTTGGCCGGATCAGCCAGGGATTGGCCAGCCTTCTCGTTAAACTTGGTCAACTCCTCGCGCCACAGCTCGACCACGCGCGACATCTGGCTGGGAATGTAGGTGCGAGCAAAGAACGCCGCCTCTGGCAATCGATTCGTTTCAATCAGAATCTCGAGGCAGCGTTCCAAGTCAGAACGCATGAATGAGGAGAGGAATGCAATGTTGTGGCGGCCCTGTTTCGAACTGCTCTCGGTCACCTCTTGCAGCATCTGTTCATCGCCCGCTGAGGTCGCCAGCAGTAGCAGGCCGCTGAAGTCGTTGGCTTTCTGCATGCACTCCTTGACCAGACTCATATTATTCTTGCGAGAAGCGACATCAGCCAGCTGCGACCACTTCTGCGGGTTCTCCGATTCTCGCGCAAGCTTCAGCGCAACGTCAAGCTCACCGATCTGCAGCGCCAAGTCGAACTTGTGGTCGGGGTCGGTGGAGACTTGTAGCGCCTGAGACTTAAAGCCCTGCTTTTCGAGGAAGTGGGCGACGCGCGTGCGATGCTCCTTTGGCACAGTTGGCAGCACCAAGTCGGCGCGCTCAAAGTCGCGCCGCATCACGGCGGTTTGATACTCAAGAACCGACAGTTGCAGTGAGAACGATATGACGTTCAGCTCCTTGTCGCCCAAGTACAGACGATTATCCTTGGGCACGTAACCTAGCAGATACATGGTACGATCTAGGTGGGAGATAGTCACAATCTCTCCGCCCACGTAGTAATTTATGCGATTGACTGAGTTCGTGTATATGAAGCAGTCACCCACCCAAATGCCGGTCTTCACAGATTCGTTGACCTCTCCTGTGCGATAGAAAAAATGCAGAGTTAGATAAAGTTAACAAAATAAATGGACAACGTTATTTAACTGTTTCGCACGCTCTTAGCTCAACCCCAGAGGCCTAATAGCTTACCTAATACATCGAAGGCACTTTCGATACCATCATCTTCGAGCGCCTGTTTGGTTTCCAACACGCTGGCGATGGCGGCTGTATCCACCGACAATATGAAATACGAATCGTCCGTTGCCAGACAAACCAGGCTTCCCGCCTCATTCCAGAACACGTGTCGGGGTTGCACCTCAATGCGGCGCACCAGCTGCAGCGACTCCCAGTCGTAGAACGCCAGACCAGAGGAAGTCTTCACACCAAACAGGTAGCCACCGTAAATGCTCTCGGCGCCGTACTCCGGCGTGAAGCTTTTGCGTTCCTTGAAATTGCGGAATACCCGCACGGTGCCATTGTTCTCGCGAATAGCATACTCGTTGCTCTCCAGCGCCCACACGAACTCCTGGGCTGAGCCAAATGCCTTGTTGCGCAGCGCCATCGATGTGTAGATGATATATTCGCCGTCGCCACACACCACCACGAAGCGGCCATTGGGGTTGTGCGCAATAGTCTGCGGATAAATTTCGCAAGCCCCCATGTCCTTGACGGCCACGGGCAAGCGCTCCCCATCCTTGACTTCGGTACCATCAGCCAAGGTTTTTAGGTTAACCTAGAAAACATTTGGATGAGCTCAAGGAACGAAAAAGCTCGAATACGCGTCATACTTGCTGCATCTCCGAATGCTTGGCCCAGATGATCTTGGAGCCAATGACATCCATCGACATGGCCGGTTCTTCGCGGCCCACCTTGATGATGATCGAACCTTCGTCGTAGCCAAGCGCCACATTGTTGCTGCCACGCATGCATGCAATGGTCCAAACGCGCTCGAAGCCGTAGTTAAGACAGGTCTCCAGGCGGTATGTGCCTGAGTGCCAAATCCGCACTGTGCCGTCTTCCGACCCGGTCAACACGATTGGCAGCTCCGGGTGGAAGCACACCGCTGAAATATTCTGCGCGTGCCCCTCCAACGTCTGCACACACGTCTTGTTCTGGTAGTCCCAGATCTTTACCAGCCGATCGTCAGCGCCCGAAATCAGGTACGGTTTGTCACCACCGTGATAGTAGTCCACGCAGTTAATGCCCTTTTCGTGCCCCTCCAATGTAAAGTTGGCGAAGGTCGAGCCCAGCTGCCACACCTTCACAGTGCGGTCCAGTGAAGCCGACGCAAACGTGTTGTTGTCCTTCGGGTTGAACACGATCTGCATAACGTAGTGGGTGTGACCTTCGAAGACGCGCTGGCACGCCCACACCTTATCCCAGTTCCACAGCTTGATGAGCATATCATCTGCAATGATAATTTCATCATTAGTTGGCCACACAAAAGTAAACAATGCCCCGGACCGCCGCCCACTAACCGCTGCTGGTCAAGATAAGCGGCTGTGTTGGATGTACCGCAATGCAGCGTATATAGTCTGAATGCGCCTCGAACGAGTGCTGCTTCTCTAGTGTGTTGTAGTTGAAAATCCGTATCTGCATATCATCGGAGCCGGTGATGAGCCAATTTTTCCGGGCCACAAAACGGCCGGAGCGCACCGGCACGTCACACACCTCGAAATCTTTCACCAATTGCTGGTTCTCATAGTTCATAATGTGTACGTGGCCATTGTAAAGAGCACACAACATCCACGGCTCGCTCGGGTGCAAGTCGACACACTTGACGCGGTCCGAGCGCGACGTTAGACGACGCTTGATGTCCAATTTCAGTGGCATGACGTTTGTCTTATATACTGACGATGGTAGCAAACACTTTCTATGCAAACTCTACACAACTTTTCATAAATAGTACGATTAAATGAATTGTAACAGCGACCCGACGTTTTCACTTGCAATTGTGCATAGCAGAAAAATGGATGACGAATGACGTTCCCCAAAGAATGTCAAATTGGAAATTATAAGAAAGAAAAAAAGAACCTCCCAGTGCTGCCAGTTTTATCTATACTCGGGTAGACAAACGACAGCTAAGCTCGCGTTGCTTTGAATATGGCCGCGAAAACTAACAGGACCTGACATTGAAAGATCTCCACGGCAGCTTTTACTAGAGGATTTTCACGTATTGTGTTTAAATAGTGTGTGAATTGTTAACTTTTTGCTGCGACCATAGAAGTGCGTTGGCCGGATAGTATATGACGTACACAATGGCGCGACAGGACAACGTCCAAACACAAAGCCAAGGGCAGGAGTCTAGCATTTGGAGCCAAAGTCAACCGATAGAGAATGTGGTTTGGGGCCGTTTGTACGGCAAAAATATAAAAATCCAGTCGTTGGGTAAGGCAAACTGCTTCCTTTAAATAAAGTAAACAGAGCGTTTACAGCTTTCATCTACAAAATGAATGCGAACTATTGCTGAAAGTGTGGCAATGAAAGCAGCAGTTTTCTGGCCGTCAATCAGGGTAGTGGAGCTAAGCAAGAAATGTAATATCCAAATTCAAAGCAAGTCAAACGAGTAAGGAGCACAAAACAGTAGTTTTTATTGAAATGCTGTCAAAGGTTTTTAGGACTGCCGTCCATCTGCTAATGAATAATTGTGAACAACTATTAGCATTTGTCGTTTTTATGTAATTTACTATTTCCTAAAAACGTGAAGAATTGCATGTAACTAATTTTGATTATATACATTTTTAGACTTAACTACCGAAGAATTCACAGCAGGACGCGGTGAAAATAATAATTTACTTCTAACGCTTAATTATTTGCCCGAAAAAATTCTATGCCGCATCTCTAAAGTGCACTTTGTGATCCGACGCGCCAATTGTGAGCTATCGAATCCCGTTTATATACAGGTACGAAGCGGAATAGTGCCACTAATTTGAAGTATACTTTACTTTTTCGGGTTGCGTTTACAGGATCTCTCGCGTAATGGAACTTTTGTGAACGGCGAGAAAATTGGTCATAATCGCAGTCGAATACTGCAAAACGACGACGTTATTGCGCTGTCTCATCCCTCATACAAAGGTTAGCTTGAACTCGGATCAATATTATATACGAGTTACTTTGAATTACCTACTTATTACAATTTTTCCTCTAATTCAATTAATAGTTTTTTATATTTTGAATTTTATAAAAAACTGTAGAATTGAAGTTTAATTATTCGATCTTGTGTTGTAGCTTTTGTATTTAAGGATCTTAGTCCAAATGAAGCAGTCGGGCTGCCAAAGGAGATCACCTCTAGCTACTACATTAGCCGCCAACTGGGCTCAGGTGCCTGTGGCCTCGTTCGCCTGGTATACAACCGGCGCACCTGCGAGCAGTTTGCCATGAAGATCGTCGCAAAAAACATGCTCGCGGAAAGTACCAAAGCGTTCAATCTGAATGATGCGCAGCGTGTTATGAACGAGGCAAATATCATGAAGAGTCTATCACATGTGAGTGACTGCTAGTAAAACGTATCTGCTTGCGGCAGACTCAAATAATTTTCATCCCTGGCCGTCCGCTATTTTCTCGCTCACAGCCGTGCGTTATAAAAATGCATGACATCATCGATAAATCGGATTCCGTGTACATGGTGCTGGAGTTTATGAAGGGCGGTGATCTGCTCAACCGCATTATAGACAATAAGCGGCTGCCGGAGAAAATTTCGAAGCTGTTTTTCTATCAGATGTGCAATGCGGTAAAGTATTTGCACGACATGGGTGAGTAGCGAATTATGTGGGTCGTTGAGACGTATTTTAATTTGTTCGTTCATGCCTGCAGGCATCAGTCATCGCGACCTGAAGCCGGACAACGTACTCCTAGAGTCGTCCAACGAAGAAACTTTGTTGAAAGTTTCTGATTTCGGTTTAAGTAAGTTCGTGCAGAAGGACACTGTGATGCGCACGCTCTGCGGCACGCCATTATACGTAGCCCCCGAAGTGCTGGTGACGGGTGGTCGTGGCGCCTACACAAAGAAAGTCGATATCTGGAGCCTAGGCGTTGTGCTCTTTACATGGTGGCTGCTTTCATCAATTGTTGTACGCACTTAAATTTATTAAATTTTTATCACTTACAGCTTGAGTGGCACGCTGCCATTTTCCGATGATTACGGCTCGCCATCCAGTGAGCAGATTAAGAATGGTCACTTTCGCTTCAATCATCCAAGCTGGAGTGAGGTTTCGCAGCGCTCTACTACACTTATCAAGGAAATGCTTATTGTCGATCCCAGTCGCCGGCCCAGCATCGACGACGTGCTGAAGAGCAGTTGGCTGAAGGACCCACTAATGCTGCGCAAAGCGAAGACGCTCATGCAAATGAATTGTGGTGAGCTGTCCGAAGACTCGGAGAACTTCCTCGAGCCACCGAGTAAGCGTGTGCGCAGATGAACGCGACTACTGGCCGTTCTTAGTATTTAAGTATATTTAGTAGTGCATACCAATGTGCCATGCCGAAATCATTGTACGGACAAAAGAATTCCATTCACGCCAAATTCATTTGATATGAAAGACAATCACTCCCCACAGAGCACCTAAGCTAACCGTAAAAGTTACCATAAAGCTTGTTTATAAGTATTGGCCGCAAGTTGTGGTCCACAATTTTCGTCTTCATGTATGTCGTGCAGACGTTTTTTACAACCCTAAACAAAGTGGTAATGTTTTTATTTGGATTTTGTGTTTGGTATACTATTGTTTACCACTCTCTTCAGAGTTAATTGTTTAGAATTACCGCATTATTTTCTTGATATGCATGAATACTTAAATGTTACATGTGAATATTGAAGTTTAAGTATTTTTTGTGAGATTTCACTACGCTCTTTATTAGAAAGAGCGCTTATGAAAATTGAGATTTTATGTTTTCCGTTTGAGTATACTGATACATGTTCAGCAATCCATTTGCGTTTACCATGTTAATTAATAAATGTTTATTGGCTACAGAATATAAAATGTAGTTTAGATTAAAAAGTATTAGGTTAGGTTAGGGTGGCAGCTAGAAGAGCTCACTTAGGCCATAATACGGCCCGTTGTGGTACCACGTGAAGGACGTGGCCGCCCTTTAGGCTAACACACCCCCCCCGGGTGTCAGGCAGGAGCCATCCCGATTCCGTGATGAATCGGGCGATGCGGCCGATGCTGGGTCCTGAGAGGTCGGCCAGACCGCTGAAGAACGGCGCTCCCAGCACCCGGAGTCGTCTCCTCGCTAGTGCTAGGCAGTGGCACATCAGGTGCTCGACGCTCTCCTCCGCGCCCACATCGTCGCAGCTGCGGCAGTGGTCGTTGAAGGGGAGGCCGAGTCTCCTGGCGTGCTCGCCGTTCGTCCAGTGTCCTGTCAGCACAGATACTGTGGGATAGATGGAATTCCGCTTTAGCCGCAGTAATTCGCGTGTTCTGCCATGGTTAAGCGACGGCCAGGTTTCTCTGGAGATCCTACAGTGGCTCTCCTCCGCCCAGAGTCGGTTAGCCAGGCGAAGATACGCCTGCCTGATCATCAGTTTGACAGTCGCAAGGGGGATGCTACATTGCGTAGTGGGTGCTGGAAGTAAAGTGCCTTTTCTGGCCAGCTCATCCGCCACACAGTTGCCAGAGATGCCGCTATGCCCAGGGACCCAACTCAGGTGAACCCTGGCATGTTCCGCTAAGCTGTTTAGAGCGGCACGGCACTTTGCTACCAGTTTGGAGGAGGTATAAATACCTTTCAGAATTTGATTGCAGCCTGGCTATCCGAGAAAATACATATAGCCGAGGGAATGGGGGGTTGCGATCGCAACCGGTCCACAGCCAGCAGTATTGCCATGGTCTCCGCTTGGAAGACGCTACAGTGGTCCGGGAGCCGAGCAGTAATGCTGGCCCCCAATTGGTCGTAGAAAACCCCACACCCGACTCTATTCTCAAGTTTAGAGCCGTCTGTGAAGATTTCGACGACGTCTGGCAGTGAGCGACGGTCCTCTGACCAGTCGTTCCTGCTGGGGATCCCTATAGTGAACTTATGCTCGAAACTAGGGGGAAGGACTATGTAGTCGGTCTGTCTCGGGGTTGGAAGATCCAGCCCGAGGATTCTAAAGTGGCCTAGGTCCGCCCGTGCCCAACTGCGTATGGCATTCAACCGTACAGCGGCAGTTTTGGCGGACTGCCTTACTAGTAGGGTCGAGGGGACCCAATTAAGTATAGCAAAAAGCGCCTTAAAGTATTAAGTGAAACTTCTTTTTTTTTTGTCGAAGCTTCGGAAAGTAACGATTCAAAGGTGGAAGATTGAATAACGAAAAAGCTTGCTGCTTTCATAAAAATGTATAATCTCGAAACAAAAATCCATTTGTTATTATTAGGATGCAATTTTATTTCAAAATCAGCCAGCCGCTGGACAGAGGAGCCAACGATGCCAAGCCGTTCTTCCTAGTTTTTGCGGAGTTCTGAATAGTAGTAAATATTGGTTATTGTTTATATTGGACACATGTATATTTTACACAAACTACATCGTGACAAATATTAAGTTTCACGCAATCGTTGTGAGTAAAAATTGCTTTACAACGCTTACACGCACCCTTGGGCACCAGTCACCTGCCATCGGCACACGCTGTCACTGAATACATTCTAGCTGCGGTTGTGGCGATTGCCATCGCCGCGACGCACCACGTCCTTGTACTCGTCCATGCGCCGCATACGCGCCAAGTACTCGGGATCATCGCCATCGATTTGCAGCTCCTCAACTGCCTTTTCTATGTCCTCCTTCTCGTTGGCGTCCTGCGCGGCGGCAATCGCCTGATCGCGATTCATTTTCGCCACTTTTTCTGCGTCGGGGAAAATTCCCTCGTGCACGCGCTGCTCGTAAAACTCGTCAACCGACATTACCGGCAAGCTGGGGTAGCCAGCGCCGAACACCGCCTTCTGTGCGGCATTGCGCGTGATTATAAACGGCTGCAGCGGTTTGTGCTTCGGCTGCTGCGGATGTGAGTGCGCATGATGGTGGTGGCCATGGGCGTGTCCATGTGCACGCTCTTGTGACACTGAGCCGCCAGCAATGGCCGGTTCGCCTGGTGGCGGCGACCCTTGGGACATGTGCAGCTTTCGCATCTCAACCATTTGCTTCTCCAGCTTGACACTGTCCAACTCCTCGTTGGCTTCGATGATGCCCATCTTGAGGAATTTCAGAAAGAACTCACGCCTGATCTCATCGTCCACCGTCTTATTGATGACCGCTTCCTTCATCAGTTTGATGTGCTTCTCCAGCTCCTTTTTTTGCTGGAATTGTGCAATTTTATTGTTGCGCGTTCGTGCAGCGTGCATCAGTTCCGCCATTTCATTGCCGGGAGCACCATCAGCGGCGACTTGGGTGGAGTTGGCTGCGCCATTTCTTTGGTCATCGCACAGTTCGTACTCCTTGCAGCGCTGTAGGAAGTCTCTGTATTCAAATCGAATGCGCTGAATAATTGTGTAAATTGTTATTTAGACATGCCCAGCCGCAGCCGACACTCACTTGAAGTAGACGTCGGCAATGTTCAGTACCTCCAGCCTATCCGGGCGGTTTAGCTTCAGCGCCAGTTTTCCCAGGAAAAGAGGCAAGAGCAGATATTGCAGCGCGTCAGTGGACACCTCGTCGATCATTTCGTTCGGGCTGAATAAGCCAACCTCGTTTACTAAACGTGTGGCAGCCTCAAATTTACTCATTGAATTCTTGACCTTTTCCTGCGGGTGTGTTCAAATTAAATCTTGGTTCGGTAGCAGTACACCTCGGTGCTATTCACCTGAAATTCAGTGGAGTTAAAGGGCAGCGAAGTGGTCTCCAATTCCTCATAACCCCGCCAGCCGTCTAGAAATATCTGCTGCAAGTTTTTGTCGCCGTTTGCCTGTTGCTCGTCATCTGCATTCCTTGCCTCAGACATATTTTTGGTTTTTTTTATTGTTTTACCGAATATGTAAATGAAGAAGCTTTCCTGTATGTTCCGTTTAGCGTTTGGTACAGAATTTTGGCAACAACAGTGACGAGTGTCGGCGGTAGTTCACGCGTAGTCGGTTCGCGAGTTCTCAGCGAAGTTAATCGGTTATTTTTGATTTTTGCAGGCCTTAAGAAAAAAATTTATATACTTTTTTTAATTTTAATCAATCATTTTTCACTTTGGTTAGTCCCAAAGTGAATTGGAAAATGTTTTGTGATACAATAGATCAAGTTGGCATTATTTTAATTCATTATTAATATTAAACTTATAATAAATATATTTATTTACTAAGCAAATTGTATGGCCTATGTGCGTGGTATCCTAAGATAAATTGAATTGACAAATATGTGTAATGTGATGGAGTAGGTTGCGCTTGACGAGTCTACATGTTCAGTTAGTCTGGCATCACTAGTAATGAGACGAAAGAAGGACGCATGGCTCAACTATAAGGTTGTAGCAGAGAATAAACAGTATACAGACCACAGTATACAGATACGGTATGTCGACCAGCGAAGCAATCTGAATTTCCTGTGCGGGCCGAAAGCATCAGGGGGGAGACAACAGAGTTTGTTGAACAGAACTTTTGTCTCTGTTAATTTCTCGTGCGACGATGATCTCTGTTATTGTCAACTTCGGTAAGTGCCGAGTGGTGCAGAGCGAGTTCGTGCGCTCGATGCCGGCCATAGAAGTTACTGTTATTTTCAATGAAGCGAATGAAGCAAGGTGTATTAATAAGGTGATGGCACTACTGCAAAAACAAAATTCCCATGTATTTTGTTAGTGCTTTTGGGCATCCTCGTTGTCAAAATCAAATCAAAACACAAGCAACACAAAAACAATTTTACCAATTTTTGACAATGAGGATGCCCATTCGCGAAAAATCAAAAGAAAATCAGAAGAAATCAAAAGAGAATCAGAAGAAAAAAGTTTAATCAGCCGTGTTGCCACCACTACCTTATTAATGTGCCTTGGAATGAAGGGAGATGTGCTATCGTTGTTGTTGTGTTGATCAGCGAATGAAAATTGTAAATTTTGAATTTTTGTTTCTGGCTGACATTGGCTGGCAATTGCCGACGTGTGTCAGTTAATAAGCATAAGTTTTTTTCATGTTATTTTGCGATCGACCTTCTGCGTGAAGAAATTGGTATCTCCTTATAAGCACTTGAATGCTAAGGTTTCGCTAATTTTGGCGTAAATGACTTCTCGCCGCGATGTATTATTTTATCCTTACGACTTTTATCCCACTCTAGACCCCCAGTTTTTTGGCCCAAACATTTGTTTGTCAAACCTAAAAAAATTAGAGGTTCCGAAGAATCGTACTTACAAATTTGTGCATTTAATTATATCTAATGCATGTACAGTTTGTCAAGTAAATGTTTGCAAATTTAAAGAAGGTAGAAAATTATTTTGAAAAGCTTATAAATACAACAGAAATGGCAATATTTTGAAATTATTTGAAAAATATAGATTAATTGAATATTTCACTCTCATATAATATCAAAGTAATGTCTATTTGATTCGCGTATTGAAGGGCGAATGGATTTGAAAGTATCTCCTGGACGACCCAGAAAACTGTCTGACAAAAAAGAAAGAAAATTCATCCGAAAAGTTCGTGAAAACCCCCGTATCTCAATAAGGGGAATGGCTTTGGGTATAAAAATAGAATGCGGAACTAATATATCTCATGAAACTGTTCGGAACTGTACGGCGCCAAATTTTCAATGCAATCTGGGTTTTGAAAGAAGACGAATTTTTTGACAGTTTGAAGTATAGCTTAATTTCCTTTTTTGATTTTTTACACTGTTTTCGCGTATCAAATAGACATTACTATTAATCTATATCTTAAAAAAATTTCAAAATATTTCAATTTCTGTAATATTTATAAGCTTTTCAAAATAATTTGTCTACCTATTTGTTTGCAAACATTTACTTGACAAACTGTATATACAGTGCACTCGATATACAGTGCACGGTATTCGCGACTACCCATTATCGCGACAGCCCGGTTATCGCGACGGCTTAATTTTTAACATTGCAGGTTCTACAATCGCGACAGTTTACGAAAAAAGGGGGTTTTCGCGACTTTTGTCTGTTTTTTTTTAATTTTATTATAGTGAATGGAGTGAAGGGAGCCCTTAAATATTTTACAAAATATAATCCAGGAAGAAAACGAAGATCTTTCAACTATTGATACACTTGTAGCTCAAATTGGTACGGAACATCTTTTCACGAATGCTGACGTAAGCAACTGGATTCAAGAAGAATTTCATGTGGGAAGTAATGAGGTGCAAATGGAATTATCAGATACGGTATGGGAGGATTTATACGATAGTTGTCATGAAGAAAACAAAATTAAAGTGGACGATGCTATAACATCGTTAAACATATGCATACAATGGGCTTTGGAAAATGATAAGCCGACGACAGCACTATATGAACTACGTGATTCAGCTATAATTTTAAAAAATAATTTGCCAAAAAAGCAACTCAAAATCTCCAATTATTTTAAAAATGTTTAAAATGTAAATATATCAATAAAAACAATTCTAATTTTAAAAATTACATAAAATTTTTCAATAAAGTTTTCGCGACAGGTCTGGGTTTTAATTAGTCGCGAAAATCGAGCTTGCACTGTATCCATTATAAAGCAAAAAGCTATAAGAAAAAAATAAGTAAGCAACGACGATCCCGAATTATGGCAAAATACATTTTTTGTTATGCTTTTTATTCGCTATATGTACGTACAACCACCATTTAAAGGATATTTCGTATATAACGATTGTACCAAATCGTTAACTATCACCAATATTAAAAATAGTTTGATATCTTTATACCGTAGTGACTTTTTAAGTCGATAAGTTACCCCTTTTGACATTCGTTCTCATATATTTTTGCACGCTACACTCCGTCGTAAAATTGCTACCGACAGCGTATGTACGCACTGCGCTGCACGCAGAATGAACCGCAAAGCAAAAATAATTCAAATTCAATGTTTCATTTCCTAGCCGGCAACAATAACAACAACCATAGCTTATTGCTCTTCTCCCATATATGTAAGAAGCAAGTGGCACTTCGTTTTGTTGGCCGACAACAACAGCAACCACAGCCTGACGCTATTTTTAATGCTTCGCGGAGCCGCTGTGATCATTACTTTCTTCTTATCTGTGTGCTGTTTGTTCTGTGAAATAACAGAAACAAAAGCTGTCTAGTGCGGTTCCTAAAGTTAATAGCAGAGGACGTAATGTTAAATTAACAGTGGTCGTAATATTACGACCCCTTAACATTTTTGCATTTGTATGAGATGCGCGTTCTGTATTACTGTTTATTCTGTGGTTGTAGCAAGCCACCGTCTGATCGTTTATCGCTTTTGTCAAAATCGTCGGTGTGCTGTGTTGCCGCATCGGTTGAAATTAAAATACCTGACTGAAAACAACTGACCTGAGCACTTTTCCCGTATTTTCACTCAAATACAGCACCGTCTAGCAACAATCACTTTTGTATGTTTTCAGTTTCTCCCTGTTTCGTCGGAAAATATCAGCTGATTTTGACAGTAGCGATAAACAATCCTACCAACAAAATACATGTGGTTTTTGGTGTTGCGGGCATGCTATTACCTTATTATTGTGCAATGGAAGGACGTAAACCAACGAATGTTAGAACTGGGAAACTTTAGAGCTGCCAGCTTTTTTTAAATATCTATCCGTAAGGTTACTTGCAATTAAAAATAATGATTTTGAAGAGAGTAGATTGAATCAAATAGATTGAAGAATGTTTGCTACTGTATACATTTCATTTTCGGAGATTTGCATGCAATATTTGAATATATGTATATGACTGAAATATTTATTTGAAACAAAAATCGACAGTGTTTTTTGCAAGCGCACTTTCTTGCAAAAGAAAATTTTCACTTGCAAACAGGAACAATTGTTCAGTGTCGAAATGCGAATGAAAAGTCCAAAAGCGAATACCACAAACGTTAAAATGGTGTTCGGTCTGAACGAAAGTTGTTAGTCTAATAAAAAAAACTGATCGGTCTTTGAGTAGCTTTGAAGAATTATATCAACATGTACTGAATCGCAATGTTTGGAGGGGCGACATCACTAAACGCTGAAACGTCAAAGCGACAACACTGTTGCAGAATCCCTTCAAAAGTGCAGTGTTTCAAACACTGGCAAAAAATGGACGCCAACTTAAACGAAAGGAGAACAGAATAATCGCGGAAGGAAAAATAGCAGCAGCAAACGCAAAACGGCTCGTGCGATATAAGTGTGACCTTCAAATTGTAATTTTTGAGCCAATATCAATGGGAGCTGCCAGTAGGGATTGGCGTTGGTAACTTTTTGTTGAAAAGAGTAGAGGGCGAACCCCTCACGTTGTGGCAATTGCCAGTCGCCTTCGCTAAATAACGTGAGAAAAGACGTCGTCGACGATGTGAATGAAAAGAAAGAAAAGTGCGTGCGAGGAATGGAGAAGGAACGAATGAAAATGAAGAGTGTAACGACGAAGTAGTGTAAAGTGAGAAACGAAAAAGCCCAATCCGCTGGTGTGCCAAAGTGATATACTGGATCAATCAGCGGGTACGTCCCATGCTATATTGCAGCGTTTGCCAAATCGGGCGGATTTGGCGGGCCTGAAACTCGGTAAGCGCTTTATTGTGCGATTTTTGCCGCTTAGGATGGCAGCAACAGTTTAGAGCATTGGCGTAGTTGCATTCTCAGGTCCCACAGTGCATGCTGTAATTTTGGGAGTTGATTGTTTGAGTAGTTGTTGTAAGCCGATCGTCGAGTGTTAAACAAAAAAGGGGGGGGGGGGCGGTGGAGGCTGGCGAGCCAGAAACGTCGTGTATGCGAAGATGAACAGCAAAGTGAAAAGACAAGAGTGGAATACCGACAAATCAAGTGTGCACATTGGAAGCAAACAAATCGAATCAAACCTACTAAATTTGGAATAATTTGGTTTTTGAAAGTGGGTAGCAAAACAGTAAACATCCTATCGACTTTTGAACCTTAAGAACGCTGCCCTTGTGACTATGGGCACCTTTCCGATGTCTGCCGTATATTAGAGAACTGTTTCAGTGAGAAAGAAACTTTTCCTTCAATTTTATTATCATTTAATAGTACATATATGCCTTTTCAGGATCATTCAGAATTTTATTAATTCAAAGTGAAAATTCTAATAACGTACAGAGCTCGTCCCTTGCGCATTGGAAAAGTAAAGTGGATGCATTTGTTGATTGCTATTGTTCCTCTACATATATGCTATATACTAATTTCATAAACAAACGACTTAAAATATTTGAATCCTATGTGTTACGTTGATATTAACAATTTGTGGCTATATTTAATAGACCAGTTTGACAATTCTAATTGATATTTTTTGTGGTATTGCCGTTCTTATTGCTGCGTAGTGCAACACTGCACTCTTGGCTGTTGCCACATTATAAAAAGTGTGTTAAATCTATAGCTTCCAAATTAAAATTGTTTTATTTTTTTTCGTGCTTCTAAGTCGATCTGTTTATAACTATACTCTACGGATTATAACTGAGATGCTAAAGCGGCCGTACTTTAAAAATATTTATCAAGTTTGAAGATATTTTGCCGTCTATTTAATATGTCGATTTGGTTTTATAATTTGGGTGGGCTCCACTTAATTCGTTCATAAAATTTTCGTACGTACTTCTGAGCCTAAACATTATGTATACATTTATCAGTAATGGAAATGGAGCAATTGTCCTTCCCGTTTTATGACATAAAGTTTAAATCATTATATCGGTAGGTCCTGATAAGCATTGTCCATCATAGAAATTAACGGCTTTTGCAATAAGAATTGACGCTTATGACTCGTTTTTATTGAAATATAAGTTTAAAAGTATTAGGAAAATTATTTACCTACATCACATAGTGTATATATTAGGAAGGCATTTTGAAACGTATTGTAACGTAACACCAGAAATATAAGAAGTATACAATTGTTATTACGCATTTGTATCTGTTTCGTGGATGTAAACAAATATATACATCTTTTGATCGACACAAACGTTCTCTACATAGAGTGGGTGAAATGACGCAAAGAAAATGTTGGCGTTTAAAATTTTCAGCCTATTATACCGAGCTCGTTGGTATACATTGCGCAATATTTCATTGTCAGCTGGTGTGCTACTTCGTCTAAAGTGAGGTTATGTGAAGACATCTGGCAGCGCTGTGTGTATCTGCTCTTGCACTGCCGTTCGCAGCAGTAGAAGTGTGATATAAAGCAAATAAGAATTATTTCAACGAGTAGATTTTTCGTTTCAGTTCATTTGGTCAGTCAGTATAGCAGTATAGTGTGTAAATTTCTTCGTCGTTTCGGTTCGGCAGCACCAGAATCGGATTCTGAATGTGAATCCTTTGATTTTTCGAATTTGTGTGCACGTATTACACCATTTCGGAGTGGAGCGAGCGTCCAGCGCCGCGGGAATTCCTCTGCGGTCGTTTGATTGCTGCTGTGACAGGAATATTTTACAGCAATCGTTCAAGTCCATGGAACCTCGCGAGACCCAAAACCAGCCAGCAGTAGAAACAGCAGCAGTAGCTTCGGTGGCGTCGTCGCCAGCAGCGGCAGCGACATAAGCAGCAACGTCAGTAGCAGCAGCCTCAAAGAAATGTGTTAATTTTTCGACATGAAAATTTTGACAGGAACGGCGAAAATCTGGAGGGCGGGTAGGTAGCACTTGCGGGCACTTGTCGATGGAAATGGGCCGCAGTCGGCGGTGTGGACAGATTTTTCACATTTGCACCGGTGCGGAGCTGAATGGAGTGTGTGGAGGGAGCGTGGAGCATGAGTGGTGTTGGTAATTCAATTGAAGCGCTCTCTTTCGTCAGCGGACGATTGTCGAGTGCTCGTGTCTGGACGTATGTGTGTGCGGGCAAGTGGCGCTTGTATGTATATGGGTGTGTTTGTATGTGTGTGCCAATAGGGAGGGGGTGAGTAGGGCATTAAGGTTAAAGCAGCAGAAGCGACAGCATTCCTCCGACTGCGATGCCGACACCTTGGAGTGGCTGTCTCTAGTGTCAGCGGTGTCATCGCTGATACTGCTTCCTCATAGCGATGTCCGTGCCCTTTGATTCGATTTGCATCAACAACATTCAATGAAAGCGCCTGAAATATGACTGGATGTTGCGTACAACCCCCCACTCGTCGTTGCGTTAACACTTCCACAGAACCCATTTCAGTTAAATTTGAACAAGTGCTCCCCTGTAGTCTGCATTTAGGGGTTGTGGTCTTTCGCTGGCACTTAACATTAGCTTTTCCGTAGAAATGCTGCCAAAAGACCTTGCACTTTGCGCTCTGTCCAAGAATGCCCATGCTCCGCCTATTCGTGACAGTATCAGCTTGGGAATATGTGAATGTGTCCTTTAAACAGAACCATGTTGGCTCTTGCTCTTTGGCTCAATGGGTTGAGTTCAAGTGTTGAGGTTGTTCCTTCAAACTACTATCTCCTTTACAAGTTTATCTGTGCCAACGATATGCTACACCTTGGTTGGGTTAAAAGAAAACAGGTATCAGATCGCTGTGCCAGTTTTGTAAATTAAAAGCGAATCAGCTTTGCAAAATTTTAATTGTCATTTCATTATCAAGTTCTCAGATTCCGCAATTCGAAGGATGTTGCGGTCGTAGCCTGTATTAGTATCGGCTGTTTGGGACCTTCTATGCCAAGTCCCCTATCGCAGTGATGATATCAAATGCCGCCAAAGTTAATACAAACCATATTTTTTTATGAAATCTTGTTGATTGATTTTCTGCTTCTTTGGTTGTAAATTTCTACTTTTTAAGTTGGAAACTCAGATAGTTGGATGAGTGAGACAGCTAAAAATCCTGATCATCGTACGCGAAACAATTTTTAACTCTATTACAGTTCAATTACAGTTCATTTAGGTAAAGACAGTTTCGAGTTTGCACATTATTTGTAGGTTATCTATATTATTTTACTTTTGGGCCTATCACAAATGTATTCTCCATTATTTTGCAATATTCTCAGCGCTCGCTTTCTAAACTTAAATGTCCTTGATAATAATTTCGTCACAAAAATTTTTAAAGCGCTTTAATCAGTTGTCGACTTCTCCATTCCAGTTTCATTTTCTGACATTTGCACAGTCTGTTTTCCCAGCATTTATCGCTTTGTTAATTAAATAATGATTTTAGTGTCAATTGTCAAAATATTAATCGAAATTCTCTCTTGCAGATTAATGGAATCGCTTCTCGAATGGTGTGTGTATGCTCCTTCAGGTGAGTACTGTCCAGCCGGAAAATCGGACTTATTCTCTACTAAACATTTGGCATGTGCTGTCTTGCAGCAAGTGTGTAGCACTGTCCCACTGACACGGAGTACACTGAAGGAAGCAACGGGAAAATACAAGAAAAACCACTATTAAAATACGAAGAAGCGAAATTTGAAATTGGAAAAAAAATTCAATTTAACTCAACTAAATAGAAAGTAGCCTTTGTGATCAATTTTTTTTTGTTTTTTTTTTTTGTTTTTGGCGAACGAAACAAATCGTCTAGCAGCAGTGAGTGGTCAGTGATTATCAACAGTTAAAAACGGTCACTTGGAGTATCGAAAACGAAATCCGAAAAGTCATCAGTAAAGCGAAGCAGAACAACTCACATAAAAATAAATTGCAAAAAAAATTACACAAATTAGTATTTATGTTTCAACAAAGAGGCAGAGTATACACAGAATCCCGTAAGAAACAGATTGATTGCCATCGGCGACAGCAGCAGCAGCGACAGCAGCAGAGAGTTGCTCGTGCGTCCACCACGACGACGACGGCGGCGACTGTGACGGCGACGAAGGCGGGCGGCGACGGCACCGGGATCAACATTTACAAGTTTAAGCTGAAAATGGCCAATACCCTCTCCGTCATGACGAATGTTTTGAGAAATGTGGTCAGCAAGCAGCGCATACGCTACAAGAAGGAAGGATTCAATTTGGATTTAGCCTGTACGTGATGCTCCCCTTTTGCAGCCCTCACATACCTCAACCGCAGCTATTTATTTAATAATTCTTTGCTTCTTTGTCCAGATATCGACAGGAAAATTATTGCAATGGGGTATCCAGCGGAGAACTTAGAGAGCATGTACAGAAACCGTTTAGAGGATATTTACAAGTTTTTGGAAGCGAACCATCATGATCACTACAAAATCTACAATCTCTGCCTAGAGCGTAGTTACGATATAAATAAATTTCACGGGGTGAGTGCGAGCGTACCTGTAATGAATAACAAATGACAGTCGTAGAAGTGTGTGTATCTAAATGTTGTTACGTCGCTGTAGAGAGTTGCAACCTTCCCATTTGAAGACCATAACCCACCAACAATAGAGCTGATACAGAGGTTTTGCAATGATGTTGATACGTGGCTGAATGCGGACAGCCAGAATGTGGCCGCCGTGCACTGCAAGGCCGGCAAGGGCAGAACTGGTAATTATTTTTTGTCGAATATAATAGGAAGCACCTGCAAAGCAGTAACACTAAACGCCGTGCACATTACACTTGCAGGCACAATGATTTGCTGTTACTTATTGTTCAGCAAAATGGAGAGTACGGCCGAAGATGCTCTGGCGTGTTACGATGAGAAGCGCACAAAGGATCGCAAGGGAGTAACGATTCCATCGCAAAGGCGGTATGTTCAGTATTTTGCAAAGCTAATACAATCCGGTCTGCCATATGAGAAGCGTATACTGCAGGTATGTTAATATATAACGTTAAGAAACAACTTTTACTAACTGTCCATTTTTGTGAATTTGTCCAGTTTTGTGAAATTCGATTCACCGAGGCTAATCTACTGCACAGCCAAGGCACAGTGCATTGCTCAATATCGGTCCTCGAGGACACTGCATGCGCCGTCAAAGTAAAGGTATTGCACTGCACTGTACTGCAGACATTCTTATCACAATGATTTCTGGTTCTTGCAGCAACTTCAGAGTTTGCCTATTGATTTTCGGAAGACCTTCACCCTGGATCTAAGGCACATTTCCTTAAGTGTAGCTGGTGATATTAAGGTGGAGTTAACGCATAAGACGCTGCGTAAGAAAATATTCCACTTTTGGTTTAACACGTTTTTTGTACGTGATGCAGCTGGTAAGTGTAGATTGAATTGAATTTAATTTGAACCATTGGCTTACAAACTGTTTGCTTGTCTTTGATTGCAGTTGCTGAAGGTGAGGGCAGTGAGATGAAGATTGTGTACACTCTAAACAAATCCGAAATCGACGATGCACATAAAGACAAAGAACACAAATGTTTTTCCTCGGATTTTAAGGTAAGCTTAATGAAGTTACTATCGTGTCAAAAGTAGACACACCAAACAAAATTTAAACATTTTCATAATGCGTTATCGTATGTACATATGGAGACACATTTTTTTAGACCAGTTCGTGACTATGAAGGGGGTTAGACTCATATAAGAATTGGATTTGAGATATTTTGATAGAGATAAAAATCATATACTTTTTACCTCTTATTATCTTTGCTTTTTATTTCATCCTTTTTTATCAAAACCTTGTTTTAGTTTGTACTTGCATTAGTTTGTATACTAAACTATTTATATCGACAGGTACAACTTGTGTTCTATGCGGAAAGCCCAAATGGGAGCGGCCAGCCGAATGTCAGCAGCCAAGTTAGCCAAGTTAGAAAGTCTCTAAACGCGCGTCTCCCACAGCAGAGCAGTAGCAGCAGCAGTAGCAACAATCAGCTACCACAGAACAGTAGCAGCGGCAGTGATTTAAACTATATTTGTGATCAGAAATCATCGTCGTCGGCGTCAGTGAGCAGTCTGGGCAGAACCGGACTGGCTGGTACGGATGGCGATGTCGATGTCGACAGGGTCCGTAATAGAGGGCGACAGAGCAGCGGTGATGATATAAGCAATAATCAGTCGACGGCATTGACGCCGGTCGTGCATGACCGATTGCTAGAAGACAAAAGTGTATACTTCGACCGCTTCGATAAATATAAAGCCGAATGCTCCAGGATGCCGTATGATGATTATATTTGTTCTACTGTCCCCTTGTTCCAGTCGCAGTATGACAAGTGTTTAGTAAAAACGTCAACACCTAACCAGAAGAACCATCAAAAGCAGCAGACCGCACACAGCAAATCCACAATGCAACTTCGCAGCGGCAGTACTGCGGAAGTTGTGACAATGCAGATGCAGCATCAACTTCAGCAAGGGCAGTACCAGATAACGGCGAGCGTCTCTAAAGCTGTTAACAGAGCGAGTAATTCAACTAGCAACAGTAACGGCAACGCAAAGAGAAGTGGTGCAGCGGTGGGTCTGGCGGCGTATGATAGTGCTATCGCCGTCGGCGGCGACAGCAACAGCAGCAAGAGTAGCAGCATCAGCAGCCATTCTTCGTCCGCGACCGCAGACAACGACGAGCAAGAAGACTGGGAATCCGGTGAGTGCCTCGAAAAGCCAATTGACCATAAAGCATTACAACTATTCTCACACAAGCCCCCCAACCCCGCTACTACTACTTCTATTATCACTTCTACTACTACTCTCACTCACTCAACTTGTATTCCCGCTTCTTCCGATCTACCTATAAAATTTGACTTGCGTTTACATAGCAATAGTGGTAGTTGTTGCAATAGCAAAACTAGCAATTGTGATGATGATGAGAAACCCCCAATGCACAATAACCGTATTCAGAAATCGAATGAGGATAATCTGACATTTCGCAAGAGTAACAGTTTTCACCCCCTACCCTGGGAAAGTGCTGCGTCCGAGACTGAAGTTTTTTCCGACGCATGGGAGCGAATGGTAGCGGTTGATTCCCCAATCATTCGTCAGAAATTTATGCCCCAGCTGCTCACGCCCAATGCGGTCAGTGCCAGTACGAGCACCTCGGAAAAGCAGCCACTCTTTTGCCGCAAGTCATTGAAAAAGTCATCGGCAGGGCTGTGGTCAGGGGCGCATAGCGCTGACGCCGATTGTGATGTTGCCGCTTGTGCGCTCAGCTGCTCGAATGCTGGAGGGAATGTGGGCGGGGGTGGTGGTGTCGCCGGTTTGGCTGCCACATCGAAACAGAAACTAAAAATTAAACTGAAAAAGAACAAATTGAAGTTGTCGCGTAAATTGGAACAGCTGCAAAATTTCTTTCGCGTCGATCCGGACGATTTTTGCGAGAATATTGTGCAGCAGACGATGGCCATGCGACGTAACAGTGGCTGTAGCGTAGCCAGTCGCAGCCACAAACTGTCGACTAGCACGCCTCCCCTGTCGCTGGCCAACGTGCCGCGTCCCCTGGCCACAGTTGCAGCGTTGATGTCAACGCACGACGACACATCCACCCAAGGCGATGCCGAAGGCGATGTTGACTCCACCGGAGTCGCTGATGTTGAGGATGTAAGATGCGATGCGGCAGCAGCGGCCAAGTCGTCCTCCGCATCGACGACCACATCGAATGCCAGTCTCTCGATAAACGGCGCTGACACTTGCGTGGACTACTACTCGTCCATTTGTGATAATCAGCTAAGCTTTGATAATTCGCCTTGCAAAAGTCCACGTTCGCTGGTCGACCTGGGGCTGCATGGGCCGTCGCTGGGTAGTAGCACGCCGGCGCGCAGACATGAACTACCGCTCGGCGCCCGTGCTGCATCCACTGCGAATCGGGGTGGTGGCAGTCTCGGTGTAAGTAGTGGCAAACACGCGCCGCTGCAAACCGACGGCCGCGGTCATATCAATGTGGTAGTGATAGAAGCAAAGCCGGCCAAAACACATGCCATCGGCTTCAATGTTGCCAACGGGCTGGCGAGCAACGCCACCAATGGTCATGTATCACATTGCGCCGATGAGAAAGACGGCAGTGCCGACGACACCGACGATGGCCCAGCAACGGCGTCAAGTATTTATCTGACGCCACCGACCATAATGTCCGCGGACGACGAGGCGATCGCAAGCGGTGGACAATTGACGGCATTTGTTTTTCCCAAAATACACAGTGACATGTCCAGCGACCGGCAGTTTGAATACTTGCGAAGTAAATTGTCAACCGAATCACCGTCGCAACCTTTGGCGGCCTCAACACCACCGCCACCGCCATTGTAGTTTAAAGCATCCTATTACGGTTCAATATTCAACGTTTTTACATATACACCAAGATCTCACACGACCCTCACACATACACATACAAAAGTGCTGTACAGAAAAACTCTTTGTAGCATATTGTCGAAGTCTGATTGAGAGTGGTACGCATGCGGATGCACTGGTGTGCTGTTTCGATATCGTCAAAACAACCGCCAACCAACCAGAACGAGCTCCAGCATAAACAGCGAAAATAAAAAAAAAACATTTTCTAAATGAAGGCAGTCAGCGCAGGCGGCAGCAGCTACCGGCTTTAGCAAAATCGCTCAATGCAAACTTTAAACAGTTGTGTAAATAGTAAATCCAAACCAAACCCAAGTGAGTTACTGCGTTTAAGCGAAAACATTACAACAGCCGTCAGTCAGTTGCAATAATTTGGGTGGGTGTATTCTCAGGTCCTTGCTGTAAAAGCCAACTGAGACACGAGTAACACGAGAAATGGCGTATTTTGCATTCGTTCCGAATGTGGCATACTTTTGAGCGCACTTTTAACTGCGTTCGATAGCATTCTGTTCTGGCACTAGGCGAAAGTAAGACCAAAAACCACAGCAATGCCCAATTTGTGTTGTACTCATATAGCCCTCCCTACCCCACTCAATTCCCACATATTTCCAGTACATCGTTGTTTACCCACTGACCAAATTGAAACGACCGCCGCCCTCTACAATTGTGCATCAGTAGCCCGCCCGCCCGCACACCTGCTCGCTCGGCTTCCACTCTGTTAAATTTTTCTTATTCGTATTTTAAGTTGTATGCTTAATTTTGTTCTTAAGTTTAATATTTGTATTAAGTCAACGATGTCAAAATTGTTAGAGGTTTCTTAATCGAAATTTGAATTGAAGCGCAATGTACAGATACAATAACTATATGATAGAGACCGAAGCGGAACACGGAACTAAAAGCAGAATGTGAATTTACACATGTGAATTTGTGAGGTTCGGTTCGATTCGGTTTGCACTGCAAATTGCACTCTACACACTACACATGCACACGCATACATAAATATATAAATACAAAAATATGCACACAAGAATAATGTTATTTGGAGGGCAATGCTTAAGGTGTAACCTCAATTTACGTATCGAACTACCTTTTCTCAATTTTTACTACTACTTACTGTTAATTTTAATTGCCTAAAATTATTATTATTATTATTACTACGATTACACTTTGTTTAAACTTAATTTAAAATCAAGTAGTCGTAAAGTGAATGTACATTTTAACGTTATTGTTTTAGTTTTACACTTTTAGTTTCCTTTTAGATTTTATTACCTCTTATTATATTAGATTTCTACGAAAAACAAACAAAACAAACACAAATATATCAGAATTTCTGTCAAATTTTAATTATACGTTTGTTTAGCCTTAGTCTTTGTAATTTTTATAAATGTTTTATATTTATTTTCTATTTTAATTACATTTCTGTTCGCTTTTAATTTGTAATTCTAGGCTAGGATATACATACATGTCAAGTTCTCAATAGAGAGTAATTAAATTACTTGTATACTTGTGCTTGTAATGCAATGAAGCGAGGTTATTCGATTTAGCCGCATAAGAATAAGGATAAGGAATACTATAATTTTCTTTCGACAATTAATAGTTTTGTAAAGATACAATTTTATAACCATAGTCTTCTTTTCGCTTTTCGGCCTCACGAAACATGCTGAAAACGCAACAACCCACAATCAGCAAACAAACAAAAAATCAAAATAAAACCAACAAAATTTAAAAACATAGCAGCAAATTCATTTCATTTAACGTTTCAATTCCACAGTGCAAAGCTCAATATACAAATTTGAATACAAATGCAAACATACTTAAGTACACATAGATTTCTTTTAATGGCTGGAGAGCAGCAGTGCCACAAGTTAGTCGAGCTATCATAGTTTTGTCAATAAGCTTAGTCAGACAGTCAGTCAACTTGTCCACCTTATGGGTTCTGTTAATGTCAGCAATGTAAGCGTTTTATGCAACTTAGTTGACGAAATGATCTGTGAGATATGTTATACCTATACAATAATTTTATTCGTAGTATGTTAAAAAAATTAAAGAAGAAAAATCATAAAACCTTCAAGTCATAGTGAAATTTACTGAAACCAACATGAGTTTCCTTTAGGGACGAAACCGCGTTCTCGTCAGCTAGTTTTCCGATAGCTCCGTTCAAGCACTAACTTCATGCACTCCACGTTGATATAATGTTCCAGCCCACTACACATTACAGAGAGAGTTCGTTTCGGATCTGTACTATGCGGTTGTGGAATGGCCTCCGGTGTAGCGGTGTAGTGTTCATTACTGTTGTGTGAAGGGGGCGCTGCTCTGCGTCCACTAGATCTATGCAAGTAAAAGCGCAACATCAGTTGAACAGTTTTCCAAGAGGGACAATAACTTTAAACAAAGCTAATATAATAGAAATAGAACGTAAAGGCACAGCGTGTTTTGTGAATTGTTTGATTACAAAGGATTGGACGGTTTACGGAAATTCCTCCGAAGTCCAAATTATCAAAGTTCTATTTCTCTCACTGAGAGTAGCTGGCAAAAAACGTTCAAATTTTGCGTTATTTATTTGCTTTTCTTTGGTTTTGTCTTTCAATTAAATGACCCTTTAGTTTTTGTAAATATTTCATCTTAATCACCCTAAATAATAATATCACATCATACCACTGAGTGTGTGAGCTCTGTATGTATCGATCTGAACCAACAAAATCAAATACTCATGTGTCTTGGGGGAAGGCGTTTTAAAGAAGGGCGTCACCTCTTTTATTAAGTGTAAGATTTATCCGCAAATGAGGTGCAACAACAGCCTGCACCTTATCTATTCTCACAGATCGTATGAAATGAAAATACTCTCTTTTAGCAAATAACCACAGCCACTTTGTTATGCCACCGGCCACAACGGTTGCACCAGCAACAACAATATTAGCACCAACGACCGTATTGAACACAATGGCGCCTACCGCTGCGCACAAGATGCCGTCCTGCGTGTACGACGCGGACAATTATGTGCTGCTGCCCAGCACGAACGGGAAGGAGGCGCGACTGCAGCAGCCTTACACGCAAAGCAAATACACCAGCAATGGCAGCAGCGGTGGTGGAAGCGGTAGCAATGGGACCGCACATAACAAGAGCGCCGCGCCCAAACACAATTCTCACGATATCACCCACCTGGGGCTGAATGAGACGACAACGATCACCACCGGCACCGCTTGCGCCAGCGCCTCTGCCTCAGTAAAGAACGGCTCGGGGAAAGACGGCGATGGGGCGCCCAGCAGTACGGCGATCAACAGCGTGTTGCTAGGTCGCTACCAGTCCAATGCGGGTTATACCACGGCCAACGGGCTAAAGACGTTTTTTGCCGGCAACGGGAATAGTCCACGTCCGCGACGCGAAACCACCTAAAACGGCGCTCAGTGAGAGCGAGCGGCAGGCGAAGGAAAGTAAACCTACCGAAAAGACGCTTATGATTTGTCAATCGTTGGCCACTGCTGCTGGGAGCTAAAAGGAATATAGCGATTTGGTTGCCGAAAAGGAACACACACACACACACACACACTCATGCAAATAATCACGCATACCCATGTACACGTATTAGATAGCAGCAGAGTGGGCGTCGCTTGTAGGCGTGCCGCATGCAGAATAAACACGTATTCGTAACTTAAGCAGCAGCGACATTGAACTAAACGCTAGAAGCGAGCAAAACAAAAATTAAAAAAAACATGAAATGAAATGATACTATTTAAGTAAAAGCTTTATGTACTATAACATTGTGAATGAATGCATACAAATGCGGCGCATGGCTGTCTGAAACCATGGGAACCGATCTAATGTCGATATGGAGACAGTGCGAGTCCTTATATTTAGAAAGCGGCCAGTATTGGGCACAGCACGCAGCTGTAGGAGGAAAACAATAAGAGAACGCAGGGTGAATATGTGGGCACTAAGCTGATGGGGGGAAAGCGATGAGAGGGGAATATTAAGAAGTTTGCAACGTAACCGTCTTTTCATGATAAACAAAACAACAAGAACAAAAAGAAAAATTATGTAGTTATTAAGTAAAAATTGGTATAATAAAAGAACGTACAGATACAGAAAGACACCTAAACACACCAACACAAATTTACATACAGACAGTGGCCGGCTGGCACCCAATGCGAAAATACTTCAGACTCGAAACAAGCTTGACACTATAAACAACACAGGATCAATGCGAATTCGAATTTTCACACCGAATGTAGTCCTGAGGTCATACTTTGGAAATTATAAATTGTAACTTTTGCCGTCATTCTCAATCAAGGTGCACTGGTTTCTCAGCTCTTTGGGCTTAGTGGCCGCATACTTCTTTTTACAAAAGTAAAAGTTTAACCTTAAAGTTCAATGAATCTTTTATACAAATGCAAATAAAAATAAAATAATATCACATTTTACAGAAGTGACACATTTTACAGCTGAGGGAAAATTCATACCAAACTTGAAATATAAACTGATTCGCAGGCATTATCATTTGATAGACAATTTCAGGCTTGCCTCCTTAATGAATTTTTTACACGGCAATTGACAATTACTCACCCACATTTACACACACACACACACACACACACACACACATATTACATGCTACACATGCGACTTAGTTGTAAGGAGAAATGAACAGATCGAAACCAGAGATTGGGAGTACAGAATTAAGGAGTACAGAGGAGAAAGCGTTGGAGCAATTGTGTGGCATGCATGTACGACAACCTTTATCACACCGAGCAGTTATACGAGTATATAGCATGCACTTATATATTTATTGAAAAATTTTGCATTGTGTGTTCACTAAAACAGCAACGAGCAATACAATGGTCGAGCGCAAATAACTAAAACAATAGGAATCTGCCTTATACAGCTAAAAATGTGATTGCCCTATAAATAATCCTTACTTTTAGCGCTTTATCTGCATTTTATCAGCTTGCTGCCTGTCATTACAATCTCGAAATTAAAAACCCAAAACTGGACTCTTATATAAAATCTATAATTTTACCTACAAAAATTGGTTTGCCATAGTCTAGACCGTCATTGCCATCATCATCATCATCATCATCGCAAATTTAGTTTGTTTTCTTCAAAGTTTTACATATAATCCTTCATCAAAGTTTTAGTAACTTCTAATACTGGTGTTTGGTGTATTTTTGGTATTAAAAATTACATATGTATTAGTAATAATAATAGTATGATTGCTGGGCATGGATGTGTGTAAAACCTTAATTATTTGTTTATTACTCAATCTAATTAATATTTTCGATATTTGTAGGATTCAGATGGGTAACTTTCAATACTAATACTCAATACAGTGAGGGCTCGCTAATTCGTACACACGCAAAATTCGGTAGTCAAATCTCTTGCTCTTTAGTAAACCAAGCTGACTGACATAGTTATGAATTAATTATGTCCATTGGTATGAAAGCAGTTTAAAAACAGTTTCAACCTACAGAATAGTGATTCAGAGTACCTTTTTAATGGCTTCAAGATTCACCTCTTATTATAATTCAAGGTTATTAACCGATTTTGGGATTAATTAGCCACCATTCATATAATAACAGTAGAAAAAAAACAATATAATTTGTAAAAACCAATTCAACATAAAATACAGAGCACTCTCGGTTAGCATTCAACGAAAATTTAATATACTTGTAGATGTTTCAATATATGTAATTTCAATAATGTTTTCTTACCTGAAGGAACTCTTGTCCGAATTATTGAGCTAACACTTTTTCATTTGTATGACTTCTGCATTATACTTTAAGCATTCATTTATGTTTTTTATTTTTTTTTGTTTTTAATTGTTTGATTTACATTTGAGCGTAATTGAATTTGAAAAAAATTAGGTTAGATTAGACGGTATAAGTCTCGCAACGATCATTACAATTTTAGAGTGTCTGTAAAATTGTTTTAGGCAGTTGGAAAATTGTTATATTCTATATTGCATATGTCCAACTAAATATAAAATATGTATGAATAATAGGCTCCGAATAATCGAATACACAACCGAATGTTTATGGATTTCCCCATCAAAAGTGAATGCTAAGTGGTTGAAAATTAATTTCAAAAAAATTTCGTTTTAATGCATCGAAGTTTAGCCATCGGATTTGATTGCTTTTTTGCTCGTTTCGTTTCGTTTTTAAGCCAGCGGTGTTGAACATTTTCAAGATTTGTAAAATATTTTTGCTTTGAAAAGCTGTCAAATAACGCGGTTTTCTGATGCTATAATTTTTAAATTTATGTTAAACTTGGAAATCCTTCCGCTTGTAATGAAAGATGCAGATTAATGTGGATTAAATTTTTTCAGGAAGTGCTTGCATTAATGCGTTTAATTAAATCTACATAAAAATCAAAATTATAAGATACGAAGTTACCTTTTTTCAGTTGCTCGAAATTGTCTGGCGTAATTTTTCCTATTTTTAAAGAAATCAAAATCGGATTATCTAAAAAAGGAAAAGTTTATTTTCAAAAAAATTAAGTTCGATAAATAGTAGTAATATAAAACAAATTTCTCAACAATACCTTATAATAAACCCACTACTTTGGTACGTTAATCAGTTTGCGTGCCTTTTTCCCTCGGCCCACAAGACTTTCTTAACGTACGCTGGGTCGCTGTGTGTGGCTGATTCCGTCCACTTTGACAGCTACACTCGTGCTGTTGCCTTCAGGTTTCTATTACAGTGTGCTCAATACGCCAGCTGTTTCTCTTTAATACGTATTGTAGTGTTGGAAATACGTGGTGACAGCGTAGTTTTTGGTTATTTAAATTCCATGGTCCCTGTATGTAGTAGTTTTCATGTATTGCTGTGTTTGTAAGAAATGTAGATTTTTAATCGGTAAGGCTTATTAGAAAGTTATTTCGTTGAAATATTCCTGATTTGGTTGCTGTGCATATTTGAAGAAAGTCAATCATTGTATTGATAGCAATTGCACTTGTTTTGACTTAAAGTTTTTGCCCATATACATACATACATGACTTCTATACTTTGTATTTTCGAAAGCATGTTTTTGAGAATTCAAGCATTTGTTCTTAAAAATTGTACGTATACGAGAATCTATAATAGAAATTGACAGTAGGGCCAGCAAGTGTCGTTTGTGCCAGAACTACAGTATCTGTCCATTGAATTACGAACGGTGGGAAAATATCCAACATTTTGACTTTCAAGCTTAAGGGAAGGCTCCCCTGGATTTGGGCAAAAATAAGGCAAAGTTTGTAATTTTTTTGTGGGATAATGAAAAGGCGTACAAACTTCTGGTTTGGACTATTAAATTCGTCTATTATTTAGGAGTTTAAAAAGTTAAAAAACTTGATGAAATTCAAAATGGCGGCTACAAAATGGCGATTTCCGTAGGCCTCTGCGCGCCAAACATCGCTCGAGAACTGTAATCCTGCAGCCTCTTGTAGTGGACTGAAATCAAAAAGCATTGTCATTACTTAAAGATAACAAAATTGTCTGTGCATTGAACTAGACTCAAAAAATTTAAACGAAAAATTCTTGCACAATGAATATTTGAAGTAAAAAGTTCAATTTTTTGCACCTTTTTTTAATTTCAACCACATTTAAAAATTAAAAATAAATAACTATTTATGCAAATTGTTAGTTCAAGGCATACAGAAAATCAAATACATTCGAGCAGTTTTTAGATGAAGAAAATCGGATCATTAGATCAAGTCCGGGGATTTCAGTTAGATTGGAAAAAAAGGGTTCGAGATAAACGCGTTTGAAGTTTTTAGAAAGTCAAGTTCATCAAGTTTTTTAACTTTTTAAACTCCTAAATAATAGACGAATTTAATAGTCAAAACCGGAAGTTTGTACGCCTTTTCATTATCTCACAAAAAAATTACAAACTTTGCCTTATTTTTGCCCAAATCCAGGGGAGCCTTCCCTTAAGGCAGGTTTCTACCTTGTGCGGCCGAGAAAACATGTTTTTTTGAAAAATTTTTGATGGGAAGGTTTTTAAGATAAACACTGGAAAATTTTTTCAGATGTATGTAGGTATATGTTTATTGTACAAGTAAAAAAAGTTTCAAGATAAAATATGCAAAGGGGGGAGGGGGCCATCGAGCAATGGCGGCAGGACTTCCTTACTCGCGGAAGTCCTGCCGCTGTTTGAGATGACTTGAAACACAAAAATTAAATTTTTTCTTATTCTGTATCCTTTTGTCTATGGCTGGAACTAGGATTTAAAAAAAAATGAAAAATGAAGGATATATGCGATTTTGACTAAAAAACTCAATTTTTACCTACTTTTTTCAATACAAATTTATATTTTTAATGAGAAAAAATTATTATTTCTTGAAGATCCTAGTTCGTGCCATAGCTAAGACCTTGATAAATGACTGTTTCAAATTTCGTAGCTATTGCTCAACTCGTGTGGCCTAAATCACTTCCGCAAGGTCAAAAAATGTAGTTTTGAGAAAAACGCGTTCAAAGTTTTGCTTCAGCGGCTCGGCGCGCTCGACACCGCTACCTGTTTCGATAAATTGCTTCCGTAATTCGAAAGATTTCAACTTCAAATTTTGGGAGCGTATTCTACAATCATGTATTAATCCAAAAATGCATGAAAAAAAAAATCGATTTTTTTGACCCCACAAGGTAGAAACCCCCCTTAATAAATAAGAAACTATTTAAAATAAATTAACAAAATACGATTTAATTTATTCAGCAATATATTTATTTATATTCCTTTAAATTTAAAAGTGTATAGATTTAATATTTTGTTACCCCGCCCCTGTTTTTCAATACAGCTTTTATTCTATCGGGCATACTGCGAATGCAAGCATTAATCATTATTTTTAAATGGGCATCATTTGCCCCCACATCTTTGATATTATCTTTCAAAATTTCAATTGTGGTATTTTGTCGCTGATAGACCTTTCGTTTAAGATAAGCCCAACAATTCTCTATCGGGTTTAAGTCCGGAGAAATGCCGGGCCACGGTAGCACGTCCAAGTCCAACGAATTTATGTGGTTAATGCTAGCTCTGGCTGTGTGGCAAGGGCCCCGTCTTGCATAAAAGTGTATTCTCCCGCTGGATACTGAAGACAGTTAAAAGATGGTACCATAACATTTTGAAGGACATCAATGTACTGGGCAGACCGCATTCTACCCTCAATGAATTTTACCGGGCCAGGACCTTCACTGGTAATGCAACTCCAAATCATTACCGCGCGGGGATGTTTGATTGTGGGAAGAGTGCAGGCATCAGAAAATCGTTCTCCCACTCTTCTTCGTGTAAATTCGCCAATTCCTTCACCGCCTCCAGACGGCATTCGTCACTGAAGATGACCTATGAAAATGAAAGAAATATTTAATTTCAAAATGTTCATTTTTACAGATAAATCACATCAAAAAGTATATGCTCTGTAATTTACCTTGTTCCAATAGCTTGAATCGTAATCCTTGTGGAGTTGTGCCCACAAAAAGCGCCGTCGCCGCATCTTTACCGTTAATTTAGGCTTTTTGGCTGGCTTTCTGCACTTTAAGCCGTTTTCATAAAGACGTCTCCGTAGGGTATGATGCGATATCTCAACCCCATAGTTTCTAACCTCATTTCAAATGCTCAGGGACGTTGCGGCTCGAACTTCTAAGGCTTTTCGCACAATCAAGCGGTCCTCTCTAGCAGTGGTCTTCCGGTTTCCTTTGCAATTTTGGCGATTACTCTGAAAAATGCCTGCATCGTCAAATGCCTCATTGTATTTTTTTGCTATTGCAGCAACTGAAGTTTTTGAAATTTTCACGATTCTGGCTATTTTGGAATAGGTCACACCCCCTTCTTTGAGAAGAGCCACGACTTGCTTCTTTTTTCGACTTTTATGTCAGCTTTTTTACCCATTTTCTTCCGGAAAGACTTTAATTAGAGAACTATCGCGTTTCGGAGTAGCCGCCGGTGCTCAGTTGGTTAGTGCGTTGGACCGCGAGTCGAAGGCAGCAACCTCAGGTTCAAATACTGCCTGTAATAACACCTAAAAAAAAAAATAACGGGAAAACTCGTTTTCTCTTTCGGTGGCTGTCCTCTCAGCTGGAAATGGCAAACCTCTGAGAGTAAAAATTGCTTATGAAAAAGCTCCCAACCTGCCGTTCGGAACCGGCATAAAACTCTAAACTCTAAACTAAACTAAAAAAGGGTCCCTTCCACCCGCGTACAAATTCACACGCACAACACGGGTGGTTGCGGGAAGCTAGGCCTTAGTCTCGCGTAAGCGGGCTGTCGTGCCAGTCAATTATTTATTAAATTATTAATCGCGTTTCGGATGCACGTAACTAAAACTGCAATTTTTTTTACCTACGTTTGTTCTCGAAACTATCAATAAGCCCGTTCAATAAAAAATTTGACCACTATTTCGATCTTCGACTGATTTCACTGACTTCACACGCGATAACACATCAAGAACGAATGACTGAAATTTACGGCTTTGACAACATTACTATTGCTTACGCCCTCGATCGAAAATTAGGCGGATCTTACATTTTCAAATCAGAGCCTAAATACTTCAAATAATGTATGCAAAGCCAACTGCTTAATTTTTATAGTGAAAAATCTTCATAGAAAGTGAATATCATGAAAAATTGTCCTCGTTCGTAATTCAATGGACAGATACTGTATCAACCACCTTTCGTTCTGACGTATTACGAGCATCAACTTAATAAAAAACGATTGAACTGTAATTTAATGTATTCGTCAGGTTAGATTGACAGCTTATAAGGAGCTTACTAAGCCCACATCAGACCACATTGCATATAGTAGTTATTTATTCTACTGCCTGTCCTCTTTGTACAGAATTACGCTTTTGGTTTCCTGAGTAAAAGTACACTTGTAAAAATGTTCATGTACTCTGAAGTACAGTCGATGTTATTAGCCATGGGTGGTAGCTCTTTTTATTATTTTATAAAAGTTTTATACAGCTTCGTCAATATCCGAAATATTTTGTTTGAATGTTGTTTTTATTTTGTTATTGTTGTGTGCTTTCAGGTGAATCAACGTATTTATAAATGTAAAACGATTTTATAAAATTTCATCTGTAAAAATACAACATAATTTCAGTGATTTCGGTTTCGTTTTAGTTGTCCATCTTCTCACTTTTCGTATATATGTGTTTTTAATATTTTTTTACAATTTTTTTTGTTGTTGTTGTAAAGTTGAGTTTAAGCGAGGACATAGTTCTTAATAATACGGCTAGTTTATAATTAGTTTTATCGACGATGATCGCGGTTTTAAGTTGTATATAGTGTTCTATATATTAGAAATAAGCGTACTTTTCTTAAATTTTTGCTACAAATTACAAAACAAGAAACATCAATCACATTCTTGAGTTTTATTGTTAGCGACTGCGAATCGGCGAAGGTCGATGCGATAAGCAGCTAATAGGGAATGTTTGAAAAACTTGTTGCAACTTGCGCTAGGCGTACGTACATCAGCATATGATGTCAAACCAGATTCATGAAATGCAAATTGAAGATGGGCTTCCTATAGGTAGGGTTCTTAAAAGAAAATTTATAATCAATTTAGAGATTTAATTAAAAATTGCTTACACCAACTGTTTCATTACTTTTTACCCTTAGCTCCATTGATTCACTTGCAAAATGTTAACTGTTCATGTCGTATATATTCGATATATTTATGGTATTGTAATCACCAGTGTATGTAGTTGTTCTTCATGCATGCCCGACTGCGTCTCCACACGGGTGCTCCATGCAGCTAAAGTGACAAACGAATCAACCGAGTCGCTTGTACTGTAGCCACATGCCAAACTTTGTACTGTATCTCTTTTAAGCGGAGTTTTGGGCAATGGGTTCGCTAGGAAATCGTTACGGCAACATGTTTGTATTTGAATATGTTCTATGAATTGTGATGCGGGTGATTGGGTAAGTTTTAATTAAGGCGCTGACATAATTTTCTTCGTTTCGAAATGAGTTGGTTTCTCTCTCTTAGTTTTAAGATTGTGTGTAATAATTAAAGAGTGTTTTATAAGTCGAATGGAAAAAATGCAAACCGTTTGTAATTGCATTTTGCAAGCATTAGCCCAGTTAAAACGATACATTCGCGCATTTTCCCAGAGTTATTAGAGTCAGCACTGTGAATATTTAAATTTCAATCGCATAGAAAATAAATGTCCGTCAAATTATCCAATCCTACTTAACCTCTGTATGCCAGAATGAATGCAGAACTTTTGTAATTAGTTAGTAGTATTGACAAGTGAAGAACGAGATAATTTAAAATAGCATTGCATAATTACAAAGAGGAATACACTAAAGACAAGGGGGGTGCTTTGGAACCAAAACAACGTCTACTTGCACGTTTATTTTGAATCAGCTAAATTTCGTTTTGCTAAAAAGTTTTCTACGACTACAACAAATATTTGAAATTAATTTAAGTTATTCAGTGTAATTCACTCATTCATATTTCAAGTCAGAGTAGTAGCTACCGAGTTCCTCATAGCTGCTTTCACTAGCAGATGTTTTTGTTGAAAAAAAGAAGACGCTACCGCGAGGCTAAGTTGGTTCCAAGTGCAATCCCATCGCAAAGCGCTTTGCAATTTGATTCAATGGTGTACGTGTTCACATGAACGATTGGCAGCCAGAATTTGGCACCATTCGCAATGTTCTCCAGTAATTTGGCAACAATCAATTTCAGTTCTCGAAACACTCAATTCTTCGAGCCGATTGTTTCGGTTTGAAGCAAACTTAAACTATAAGAGAAAAACGAAAAAAGGGGAAATCAGAAAGAAAAATAAGTCTTACCTTTTGTCTTAACTCGATAGCTAAGAAGATAATTAATTTAAAGATATTTGTGATACAACAAAACATTAAGAATAAAAACAATATTATATACATATAATCAATATTTTTATAAGTACACTAAATATTTGTAGACTTTCTGTTACAAAATGAAGAAAATGAGATTGAGAAATTATCGTTTGGAACTTGTAGATAGAAACGAATAAAAAAGGTTAAAAGATATAACAACAACAACAATAGGAATTCCGGTATTACAGAGTGCAGAGGCAAAAAGAAAACTATACAAACACAATAAGATCAAAAACCTTACAGCAATTCATTTAGTACAGTTATAATACGTTTTATCAACTAAACAACAACCACAACAGTAACAATAAGAAGAAGATATCATGATACACCATACTTTAAACAGAAATACACCTACCTACCTACAATAAGACACTTGCCACTCATGTATGATTGATCGATGCGAAAACTGTTAATACTGCTGCATATTTTATTTGTAGATATTCTAACTGAAATGATTGAGCATTGCGCATTTCTTGTATTCCTTTAAACACCCACTATTTGAAAGGCAGTCAAGTGTTTTTACCGAAAAGATACAGCAGGTATCTGAAATAGAGGTTCGTACTTGATTTGTATGTAGAGTATGTTGATTGTGAAATTTTTGCGAAGAAGCAGCATCAATTCGTAACGAATGGGGAGAGTGCGAAGTGTTGAAGTTATAGGCGCGTTCTTCTCATGACTACAATATATTGACAGAATTTCTCTTTGCGAGGTGTATAACCTACCATGTTTGTGTACGAACATAAAAATATAAAATTTATGTATTGACGATAAAGATGTTTACCTATAAAGTACAAATTAAAATAAACAAAAACAAAAAGATTTATAAAGTTATAAAACAGAGAAGAGATTTGTAGGAAACACAAAAAATAAATTTAATAATTGAGTTTAGATATAGTCAACCTATTATGACAACTACAACTAAAAATAAAGGGATATAAAATATCCATTGAAAAAAATTATATTTCTTGGTTTTCTTTGTTCGAGATGGAGGCAAACTGGGGCTTTGCGATGCAGTTGCTAGACTCAAGTTTCAATAATGAATTGGTAAAACGACGAGATGTTTACGTACTCGTTTATGTACGTCCATCTAAACAAACTGCAATGACCAAGTATATTGGATCCTGTCATTTCATAAAGTTGGGGTTGTAAGATCTGCGGATAGAGCCTCCGCTTCAGCTGAATCACGTGATTGAAGGGCCAAGTAAGTATAACTATGTTTCTGAGCCCTCAAAAACATACATTATTTTGTTGTTGTGAAAAACACTTTGAAAAAATGCCTATTGAACACTAGCAAAATACTATGCAATTTGTAACCAAAAAAATAGGTTGGAAAATAATAATTTTTTTATAATAGTTTGTCTTCAAAATTTAAATCAAAGTCTCAATTGCAAGCCCACTAATATGCATCCGAGTAGCTCAAAACGATTAGTGCCGGTAGAGTGCGCTGCCAACATTAAAAAGTTGCCATTTGCAATTGAGTCATTAATGAGATTCACTTAATCGAACGCTGTAAAATACTTGCAACTGATAGATTTATATGCAGTAATTTTGTATTTTCAAGTCAATAGTTTGAAAAGTATCACATAAGTAGTGTCTATTAGCAGCATATTAACAACCAAGAAAGCCGGAGAATGACTAACTGTAATGGTGCAACTTCATTGCTTTGTTGGCAGCAACGCTTTCGTTGCATCTGTCAAAAAAGTAGGTTCAGTACATTTGTATGGAGCGAGCTACATAGCGCAGGATGCCATCATGCGGAAAAAGCGCAAAGTAGCCCAACTTTCTAATTTACGACGCTTTGCTTGCATCGGCTCAAACAGGCCAGCTGATTGCGACAACCACGGGTGGTAAAATAATATTTGTCTTTCTAAATGTTATCGACAAACAGCTTTTTCTCGTGAATAATTTCTTTTAATTTTGGTGTTAAAAAAGGTTTTACACATACATAGAACATATTATTCGTACCCAATTTTTGACACATTTCAGTGAATAGAATCGATCGCTGAATTGCATATATTTATTATAATCGCATAATAGTTATCGATTATATTCACTTACCGAGTGTGATCTTCATTTATTTGTATTCGTTTTCGCACATTTTGATATTGGGCGCAATTGACATTAGATATGGATTGGCTGCCATAAAGTTTTCTTGACCGATTCGATTCGATTCGATTAACTCAATAAATTCATTAAAATCCGCAATTTCCTTCTCCATTGTCGTCAAGTTGTTTTGTTTTCACACCACAAAATGTTACTAGCGAGTTGTGTAGCTCAAAGCGTGAAATGTAGCGAATGCGTCGAAAGCAAAACAAGCGTCGCTGCAAACAAAGCGAGTTATGGAGTTGCACCATAAGGCAAGCATTTTGTCAAGCTGGCAACATCTTTGGCGTTTACTCTTAATTGTTGCTGCTGTTGGTTTACTAAATAAATCGAATTGGCATTTATTAAACGCCGATCAGATAATAGCAGAACACTGACGTGCAGACATTCTCCAAGTGTTGTGGGCAAAAACGCATTACTTTAGTTAAATTTATTGTGAATATCAACGCTATAGATTATAAGGAAGTACACACAAGTGCACACAAGACTATTGATTGCTAGTTCGTTCCCTCTGCCCCGCTTGTGAGTTCCTTGTGAGAGGCTGTGCGTTCGTGTCGGTGCTGTTGATTCTGCTAACCGCAAAGAGTGACGAAGGCAAATATGCTGCAACCTGTTGCGTTTCTAATCCGAAAGGAGACCTTCAGCGCTTGTCATCGCTTGCACAGGTAGGAAGGGAAAGGCCACGTGAAAGGTTGACCTTGTCAACATTTCAGCAATGCACACGCGCGGTTGCACCGACGGGCATACACACACGTACAATCTGACCGCAACGGCAACTGCAGCTGTACCCGTAAAAGCACCGCGCGTCTTCTGAGAACACACCAAGTGTTTGGGTGGAGTGCTGGAAATAGGGCCAAAGTAGTGTGCGGGGCGTGTGCTCACTCACGCACACAAATCCACATTTGTAGATCTGATTATAACGTATTAAATGCGCAATTTATAAGCATATGAACCTTTAAAACGGTGAACCAGTTAATTTTGTTTTGTTGTGTGCGGCGAAAATGTAATGATGTTCCAAATGCATACTTAAGTGGATGATAGTGTGTCAGCGCTTAGTTTTGGGAAGTTTTTGTTAGGTTAGTTTGTCCGTTATCTATTTGTTTCAATGAATTTTATCGTTGTTATTGAACGAAGAGCGACTTTCTTAATGATCGTAGTCATATAAATTTGATAAATTATTTCGGAATCCTTAGTATGTATTTAGATAGTTTTTAATTCAAATTATTTTGATGTATTTCAGTCCACAACTGAGCGATGCTGAAAATGCTGAAATCTATGGCAAGTGTAATCACATTAATGGACATGGTCATAATTATACCGGTGCGCAAACTTTACCTGCTATAAGAGGGGTTTAAAGCATAAAGAATTTATTTGAAGTGTTGTGTTGTTTGCAGTTGAACTAACCGTGCGGGGCCCAATTGATATTCGCACTGGTATGGTTATGAATATAACCGAATTAAAATCCGCCATGGATGAAGTTATTTTCAAGCACTTAGACCATAAAAATCTAGACAAGGATGTGGAATTTTTCAAAAAGACTGTGAGTATGAAAGTTTGTCGTATTGTAATATGATATGCATATGTATGTACTTTGATTTACAGCCGAGCACCACCGAAAACTTGAGCGTCTACATCTGGGATAATGTACGTCAACATTTGAAGCGGCCGGAATTGTTGTACGAAGTAAAGATTTATGAAACTGACAAGAATGCTGTGGTTTATCGCGGTCCTTACAATCAAAATGGCTATAATCAATGCAAACGAATGGCGAAGACTTCTTGTACCAACATTTCCTCTGATTCTGACTAAAAACGATATATCAAAGACCTACTCTGAAACCGCACATTGACGTCATGTAGTGATTATGTGAAAGCCCAGTTGTGGTACGATATGACATTAAAATTTTAATGTGAATGAATTTATTTTGATAGCAGATATTTATAAATTGTTATGCACCGCGTAAACGGTGCTACTAAATAAAATATAGAGATTTAAAAATAAATAATCTCATATAGAAACTCAATAAATGTTTGTGAACTTTTAATAATTTGTTTTAAATTGTAGGAAACATTATAGAAGTTTTGTGCAGGCTTTTTAATTAACCCATTACCAGTAAAACAATTGCTGCGTCCTGCATGCTCGCAAATGAAACTATAAGCCTGTATGAAACTAAAGATATATTATATTTTAAGCTTTCAATTGACTACAGTTTACTGACTGAACTTTCAAATAAAATATGGGAATTTTTTTTTTTTATCAGATTAAGTGAAATAATGTTTTTAATTTATAGCTAAACCCTGTAGTCCTAAAAACCTACAACTATAACATAATGAGGTAAATTAGGATAACCGTTTTACATTTGAATAGTTACAACCTTTGGTATGTTAATACAAAAAAGAAACAATAATTAATTTAATTAAATAACATTAAAGAAACAAACTTATGTTTTGAATCGGCGTCATGCATTTCTAAGGTTATACTTTTTGCTTACAGTTTATTTTTCATTCGCATAAACAAACGAAATGTCAATAAAACGTCTCTTTTCTAGAAGAACGCGTGAGAGGCGTTTGATCTAATTTTAAAAGGGACAATACACTGCATTTTTTTGTATATTCTATATTAAGTTCAAAAGCTGATATTGTGTGTACATCACGAGCCATTTGCTGTTTAAAGTAATTGTGTATGAACATTTTCTCCAAACCAAATCAAACCGACCCAATTACCACATTCATACTTGTGCATATTTCTACATACACATGTCTGTTTTGTGTATGTGCAGTGCACAATCAGTTGCCACAATGTTTAAATCAATAGTCATGCTTGCTTCATATTATCGTAGGTCCCTTAAAGTACGGTAAACTCTTTGGTATCTTTTTGCTTGCGCAATGAGCAAAACTTGGTGTTTTTTATGCTATCTTAACTACTACACTATGCGACTTTGTTAAATTAATACTTGCTAAGCGAGTTTGCTGTTTTCAATATGTGCTTTTTGACAAGAAACAATCTCGATTTGCGCCTTCGTATTCTTGGCTCGCTAGTTAAATTGTTTGGGAGCTAGTTTTCGATAAATTTTGTTTGATATAAGTTTTTAGAGTTTCTGCGAAGGCGTTCGAATTTGTTGTTATTTTTCAACTAATCGATTAAAGGCTTAAATTTCGCTGTATATAATTTACTAAGTTATATGATAAAGATACATTTATCTATGTATATATGTATGTTCTCTGTAAGAGGCATTTCAACTAACAAACATTGTCATATCGTGTTGTTTTTAGAATATATTTATAGGCATACGGCTCGATTTAGTGAATTTTAAAAATTTGCTTCTAACAGGTACCGTAAACTTGCGCTCTACTGCGGGTAAAGTCAAATTTATCTAGACAAAAATGTATAATTTAGTAAATATATACATGCGGCTCGTTGTGCTGCTCGCTTATTTAGATGGCGTTCTTCAGGGTAATGCCCGGATTGCGTATGCATATAAAGGGTATGCCGAACTCGAAGTCGTTCTTGGGCCAATATTTTAGCAGCGGCTGACGTTGCGGCAATTCGTTCTCCACGTAGAAGTATGCATAGAGCACCAGCACCGTGTATGCGGCAATGAAAATGAACACATGCCAAAAGCCGTGCAGATATGGAAAATTTATTGCTGACCAGGCATCGCAGAACATACGGTCGTTAATCCAGCAGAATACGGCCACTAACCAAACAGCTGTGCACCGTAAGCCCAGCCGGTAGACGCGCTGATCTCGAACTCTGTAAAAGTACAATAGCAGAAAAAATAATTATGTCTGTTTTGAAGAACGGTTAAATTTGAAAAACAAAATAAACAAATGAGGGTTATAAAGCAATATGGAATTTTTATTGGGTAATTGTTCCACAGCTGCTTTCCAAGTATAACTTCAACAAACAGAGTATAATTAAAACAACAATCAGCTCGACTGCAATAAATTCGGTTGTGCTTATACTGTTACATCGACACTTTGGATCTAGTGCATATATTTTGCATTGCAAAAACTGGGCCTTGACCTGTCTACGATCTGTACAAAACATACGAAATGGGAATTTTTGCTTTTTTGCGCACAGGACATTGACGGCGAATAGTGCAACTTTGCGCCACTGTGCTGCACTGATTTCCACATAAGCACGTACGGCAAAACGCGAAAATCCAACACACGTAAACACTTGCGCTTTCGCACAAATTATCAGCGCCGCGAGGAGCAGCGCAAACGTAACTAGAAAGCGCCCCTTTGTGACGTTTAAAATTGGCACCATGCGAAATGTAACACGCACAAAGCGATTTCGACTATTTACATTTATATTTTTTGGCTTTGCTTCTGTTGTCTGCTTACGAGGGGGGCCTTGAACTGAATGTATGTACTTGTATGAATAGCGCACTGCGACTAACTATGCCGACCGTATGTATGCATTTGCGTGATATGTACACAAGTATGTATTGTAGAAATTTGAGGTCAAGCTTCCTAAATAACATACATGTATGACCTACGAAAATGCACTGCTTTCAGTTGCAGAATAAACATTAAAAGAAAATAATAAATAATTTTATGGCAATAGTAAAATTTAATATTGTTAAATAAATATTTCGAAATTAAAATTGCAGCAATTAAAATTGATTACATACTTAAAGCAGGGTGATCAAGCTAACTATATAACTATATATGACATATTGACCCTAATTATAGCGAAAGTATATATTGTGTGCTTAGTGCTCATTACACTGCGATGCGGTGTCGTGGTAGGAGGCAGGGGCGTAGCCAAGGGGGGGTTGGGTGTCAGAACCTCCCCATAGCCTATAATTTGTCAACATTTTCAATCACTACGCAACGTATGTACCTTCGCACATGAGCAAAAAGGTCTTTTCATCTTTAAACATTTAAAAGAATAATAACAAAACATTTTTTGTGCGAAACTAACTTGTTTTTTTTTAAGTCCCGATTAATACAGCGATTTGCATGTTCTAAAAACATCTCTAAAGAGTAGTTTAGTTCGTCGACCGGATTGTTCTTCAAGATGTCGGTACAAGCCTTTTGGATGGTTTCTACGTTCTCAAAACGCTTTCTTTAATCGGCAAATGCATTTTTTGAAAACGTGAAAGTCGCACGGTGCCGCATCAGGTGAAAACGAGGAGTGGTTGATGGTTAAAATTCGACTTTTAGTAAACAAAAAAGTCAAAACAAGTGTCGATCGATGAGATGGCATCCTTCGATAGCCAACTCTTCAGTTAAAGTGCTATTGATAAATTTACATATGCTATTGAGATGCTTAACCTTCGCCTTACCAGAGATATTTGTATACGTCGTTTACAATGTCGTCACCCGGATGACCCCAGGCAGTTCCGCCGCTATTTTGAGTAAAACTCACAATAAAGGTATAATAATATATACATTTTTTTCATACCTCAGCATTTAGTAGCTTCCTCTGACGATAGTTCGTTTATCGAAAAAAGACTAAACTCTAATGATTTATTTTGCAACTATGGAAAATATTAGACAATTTCTTTCCAGAGGTTTTATTGAACACCTAATGAGGTCCGCAAAAAATTTATTGTGAGTTATATTAAAATGGCAGCGAAAGCGCCTGGCATCATTTAAACATGAACAAAATTTCTAAAAAAAATATTTGTTCATGTTATTGAAAATTACCTTCAAATTTGTGCAGTTATTCCAAACAGGGACCGAAAATAACTGTTATTGTACAATTTTCAAATAAGTCACAAAATAACTGTTATTTTTGACCGATAAAATAAAAGTACAAAATAACAGTAATTTTTGCCTGAAATGATAAAAGGCACAAAATAACTTTTATTTTTGTCGGGAAAAATAAAAGTTAAAAAATAACAGTTAAAACCGACCTTTCTGATAAAAACCATAACCGGTACGGTCCTTGATTCGAAATCATAGCTAATTACTCTGGCAGATATTAAACATAAGTAAAGAAAAACGAAGGTTAAATCCAATTTCAAGAATTTCAATGAAGATTTTGGCTAATCTTTTATGAATTACCGCCCAGTTTTGATGGACGGTAATTCAGTTGGCTAACACGTTGGTCATCAATTATGTCCTGACAATCGTTTTTAAATCGCGTTTACCACTTATGAACTCCACCACGGTAAAAACAATCATCACCATAAACTTGGTTCATCAATTTAAATGCTTCGGTTAAAGTTTAAACATTTTTAAAACAAAAGTTAATATTGGGTCTTTGTTCGATGCTTATTTTTCTACGAAGACACAAACATACTTTCACTTCAGATGCAATAACTTCCCTTTCAGTGCACCAAATTTCATGAAAATTTTACTAAAAATCGGGAACAAATTTAATTTTCAATGCATCAGGTCACCCAAGCCACCCCAAAATGCCCTATTTGGAAAGTGCAGTTTACTTTAAAAAACACGTAATACTAAACTGGCAAAAAAAAAATGTTAAAACCCTCCCATGACCAAGTTCTGGCTACGCCCCTGGTAGGAGCCAATACCTGGGCCAGTACTGGCTTTGCAAAAGAGAATATCAAACACCTAAACGTGAACACTTCTAGCATTTTGTTTAATAGTAATTGTATATTTTAACCGGAATTACCAAATCAACAAACTTTTTCTTAGCATATTCGGTATGTTCAGCTAAAGTCTCATTGCCCTTATAGGACTTCTAAAGTAGTTTATTTTAGAAAAAGAATTCATATGACAATGTTCGAGTACCTCTGGCCCTTCTATAATGCGAATAGTTCTGTGTTTCCCTGACCATTAGGTGCGGCACTAATTTACTAAGGGGAAACATGATTTTTCATCGTTTCATTTCTTTATTAACACGTTCGCGGACAGTAAAAATTTCAGTGAGCTGCAAAAATAGACAGGCTATTTTTGTGGAAACTATAAGCACTATCTGAAATCTGATTACTATGATATTGTTAGAGTTGTCAGATTATCATATTTTAACCGTTATACACAATGAATGCTATAGCATTCACGACGATATAGATCAAATTTTTCAACTAGAGTGACGTGAATGCTATAGCAGTCATTCATAGAAAACATGAGAAGAAGAGGTTTATTACAATATATTTTTATAACTTTATTTATTCAACAGTAGTTCTCTCTTCGTGTATATATAATAACTGGACGCGGACACTATACTTCAAACCATTTTGATTAAAAAATCTCTCATAAACGGACAAAATTCAGAAATATGCCCAACCAGTTTTTAAGAATCTGTACTACCCTATAATACCTACAAATCTCTCTCTTATTTGAAAATGAATATTTGAAATTAAATCAATCAGTGTTTAGGCCAGTGGCGCACAAATGATTTTATTTTGGAGTGGAGAGTTTGCGTACAACTTTTGAGCCGAATACCACTCGAAACCATATTTTGTACTAGCATTTTTTGTGTTTGGGGGGGCGGTTTGAACCCCAAAAACCCCGCAATCAAGCATTACAAAATGTTTTCAACCAAAGTAGTACTAAAATGTGAACACTTGTACAATGTGTGTACTTTACCTATACATGTAATAAATATTAATAAAATATTCAATATTCATAAATTCGTCCAAAATATTAAATAAATAAACGAGAAACACTTGGATTCAATTTTAACTAATTTGTTGTGCACCCCCCCTCCCCCATAAGCGGACATCTCCCTTAACCGGACAAAACCACTGCGATGGTGAGTGTCCAGTTATGAAGAATTTCACTGTACACCGAAAAAAAATAAAATAATATGAAACTACTTGATGAATCAGTTGCAAATTACTTTGAAATGTATATTCATTACAAAAATTAAAGTTTATAAAAATATAAATGAATAAAAATTGGCTTTAAAATTTGAATGCTATAGCATTCACGTCATTTTGCATCACTATGAAAATGACTGCTATAGCATTCACGTCCGCGAACGTGTTAAGCAAATTTGTAAATACACCGAAAAAATAAAATAATATGAAACTACTTAATGAATCAGTTGCTACTTACTTGGAAATGTATATGCATTACAAAAATTTAAGTTTATAAAAATATAAATGAATAAAAATCGGCTTTAAAATTTGAATGCTATAGCATTCACGTCATTTTGCATCACTATGAAAATGACTGCTATAGCATTCACGTCCGCGAACGTGTTAAACTAAATTCAATTGGTGTCAACTAACTGAGTGTTGAGATGGTACGAAAAAGGTTATCACGTTATGTTGGCTCCGCATGGAAATCGCAAGCCATAAATAAAAATTAATTGTTTTATTGCAAAGTGTGTGCGCACGAGCTTTTTAGTTAGGAGTCGCAGTTGCACTAACGGTCATTAATTGATATTTGAGCACTGGTTACTTCTTGGCATGTTTTACAAACTTTGTCATTGTAATCATGATAAGCCCGATAAGCACAATTGGACGGAAATACACAATACGTCGAGTTTATTCATTACAGCTTAGTTTGGCTTAGGCTTACTCGTAATCTTTTTATCAGTTTAGATGCAAGCAATAAGTTTCTGTTATTGGAGACATTTTCTTACTTCTGTAGTTCTCTGTACATCATCACCATGGTGGGCACGCCCATGCCCATTAGCACGAACGCATTAACGATAGGCTTCCAAAGCGACAGTGCCGTGGCTAAAATGGCGGAAATAAACATTAGGATGCTGAATAATTTCCTGTAAAAAACATGTGCACATTTAATTAGTAAGTTTACAGCACAACGCAACATTCGACACAAAAATGTGTTGCAGTAAAAACTATGTATGGGGTTATTTGGCATTCTCGAATTCATGTTATGCATGAACTTTATATGCGTTTAATGACTATTAGAGGGACGTGCAATTGACTAATTTTAATTAATGCTTTCTTTAATAAACAATTTTTAGAGAATAAATGCAGATCTTTTCGCCAGATTCCCTGAGAGTTTAGCAGTTAAGTCTTATGAAAATACTAGGATTGAAATGCATGCCGATTAGGTACTACGGTTAATTGTGAATCGTTAGGTGACGGTGTTGGAAACAATAAGTGCACTACTCACCGATCGTTGTGACAAAACCGCGGGTAGTATTTCTTTGGGAAAAACAACGAATACGCTGCCATGAATACCCACAAAATTGCCAGCTCGTCCAGCAGCTGACCAATTAAGCTGAGCGTGGCATGGAAGTACATGGAGCTTAAACCGACAATGATAAGTAGTATCCACAGTATGTGTATACCCGGCGTAACAAATTGTCCATACTCCTTGAACAGATAGATAAGCACTGGCGGCAGCAGCAGAAACAGAAAATTGCTAATCTGAAAAATGAGTAGAGTCAAAAATTATTACACATACTAGCATATTGTAAACACAAGAGAATATGCGACGGTAATGGGATCATATTTCAAACATGACAGACATATTAACTGACTCCCATCTATATATATTATATATAAAAATGAATGCCCGCTTGTTTGTTTTTTTGGTCACACGACACTAAAACTGATAAACTAGACGGCCTGTGTTTAGGGAATATGGGCAAAGTACTCGTACCTTCATTAACCCTTATTCCCAGAAGTGAGCCTCACACTCTCACTAAAGATTCCAAATGGTGATAAATCCTATACCAAAAGATTTTCGATTCCAATTTTTTTATGTAATCCTCTAATGGAATGATAGAATTATGTTTCATTTATAAATTTAACTTTTTAGACAGTTTTTGTACTTTTTTAAAAAATTTTTTAAAAATGCAACGAAACCCCAGAAGTGAGCCTCAGAAGCTCATTTGAACAAAAAACTAAAATTTGCTCAGAATTCCTTGACTTTTTGTCCACCATATGAAATATATATATTTATTTTTCATGTTTAGGTGCATTTTTATCGTGTCAAGTTCATAGTTTTTGATCCTAGCACTCATCTAGTCGGCATGGGATGTGGGATCTAGTCAATTAAAATTTTTGAAAATACTGTAATATACGACATATTATGAAGAATTTATGCCTTGCCGAAGTTGATGTTAGTTCATACAGTTTATGTCTTCCAATCCCGATAAATATGTAATCAGAATATGGAAATGCGATGGTGCTAATACTTCCTGAAATGCCATACACATCCAAAGACGGTAATCAAGGAGCAGTGGGTCTTGCAAAAAGGGTGTTGAAAAGCTGTGTAAGCCTTACAAACACAAATGTAATAATGACCAACTAGTTCACCAGTAAGGAATAAGCCGATAGTTTATTGGATGCGGGGTTCGTACACTCAGAAAAACCCAAATTTGTATGATAATAATAATTAATAATTGACTGGCACGACAGCCCGCTTACGCGAGACTAAGGCCTAGCTTCCCGCAACCACCCGTGTTGTGCGTGTGAATTTGTACGCGGGTAGAAGGGACCTACAGTTTTTATGCCGGTTCCGAACGGCAGGTTGGGAGCTTTATCATAGGCAATTTTTTTTTTGCTCTCAGAGGTTTGCCATTTCCAGCTGAGAGGACAGCCACCGAAAGAGAAAACGAATTTTCCCGTTATTTTTTTTAGGTGTTATTACGGGCAGTATTTGAACCTGCGGTTGCTGCCTGCGACTCGCGGTCCAACGCACTAACCAACTGAGCCACGGCGGCTGCAAATTTGTATGAAGGGTATATAAAAAAACGCAAACCTAATGAATGGCCTCTAGCTTTCTTTATACGTTTGATTGATGCTGCTGGTATTGCGACATATGTCATATGGCTCAAAACACGTCCTTACTGGAATGAGGGTATAGATAGCAAAAGATAGTTGTTTTTGCGATAACTGGGGGATTTTTTTTATATAGCCACGAATATCTACGAGCGATAATAATAGATGCTGTATTACTGCGAAAGGCCAGTTCCCAGGCGTCAAATTCTGGTACACGTAAACAAAGTCGGTGCCATATTTGTCCACCATCCATCTCCAAAAACGCAGGAATATGTTTACAATAAACTAAACAAATCTTCATTCCACTTCCACCCAAATTTGACAAAGATCTGAATATCTTCATTAATTAATTATACTTTTGTAGTAGAAATTGTTTTCCAGTGGACCCTGTATTCACAAGTTCTTTACTAAAAATATAAAACTTAAATAAAAACGTCTTTAAGTAGTAACTGGATTTGGAAAAGTAAAATAAATTGAGTTTTTCAGTAGTTTAGCTCATATGAGCCTGACAGTCTCACTTCTGGGTTTACGTTACGTCTTTAAAGTATTTAAAACTTCTTTCACATTATGCTTGTAACTCTGATAATAGGATTAGAATCTATAAGTCTGTTTTTTACACTTATAATAAATAGAAAAAAAAAATATTTTATTGTATGTGCAAAAATACAAAAACACGTTCGGGTGCGGATCCCTAAAATAAAACTGTCATTTTATCTAATCCAGTTGCGGAAAATCAAACGACACGACATTCCTATCTGTCGGTCTGAGGGTGTCTCTTGGTGCAAGGGCTCTTGCACCTGCTGGTTAATATTCTATTTATCGATTAAAAATGATTTATGACCCGAAAAAGACTGATGTCCCCAACACGCGTCAAAATGTTAACTTGCGATAAGAGGATTACCAAACTAAAACAACAAAAACGAAGAGGGAAACCAACAAAGAAGTGCAAAGGTTCAAGCAATTAATCGGAAAACAAGTGGCTGTGACAAAGCCGTACGGCCCGACAATTGGGCGTATTTTGATTGAGACGTGTTTTGGCAGGGCGGCAGGGTCATTGCAGCCAGCTCCGGAATTTTGATTGCTCATTTGTGCGCTGAGCGGTTCGTTATTCGGAGAGGAGCAAAGTGCAGCTGCAGACACTGTAGACATTGTAATGTTTAACCCGTTTTTCGTTTTAGCTTAAGCGAACACTTACACGCGCGCGATTGTCGACTGGCGTGTGTTGCTAAGGTCAAATGCCTTTTACCGAGGAATGAGCGAAGAAATGTCTCAGTTTTACTCCATGTAAATATTTATGTGTACATGGAAAATTTTAAATGCAGCTTAATTCCAAACGGTGCTGCTACTTGGATTTGATTCAGCCAGCTTTTAATTTGGTGGCCTGTCACGAGGCCAATGCCGGCTGAGCAAACGGAAGCCGCTCTAAAGAAGTTGCCAACCCAGCAGACGAACTGGAAATACAACTTTTCAGCCCAATCACTTATAGTTCAATTGAGCAACTAAATGAAACATAGTGGATGCCTATATGTATATCAAATATATATGTATAGTTTTATGCAAATATTCAGATTTCGAAAATACCTGTAGGCCATTATAAATTTCTATGCTCAGGTGTTGTGATCAAAAAGGTTGGTCATAGAATTTGAATTCAATTCTAATCAAACGGTTTTGATTGACGAATTGCCTTAAAATAAAGTTGAATCAATATTTTAACAATTTTATGCTTTTTGTCATCAGAAATTTTATATTTAACTATAGACTCTGGCTAGTTCTATGAACCTAGACTATGTGAGGCTGTCAACTCAGAATCTCAGTCAGTAGTTTCAACATAAATTGATTTCATGCAAAATCGAGGCGAAGCAATTTCCATTATCAACAATATCAACAATTCCCAATAATATAATAGTACACAAAGGATTATGTACTGTCTAGTAACAATAAATAAATTATATGAAAACTGTATTACTTATTTACAATATTTAAAATTTGTTTATAGATAATTTAATCAAAAATATTGCGTGACTGCCAGCGGATTAAGTTTCATGTTTGAGTGTGCAATCTGTGCTGACAAATTTATTCAAATATCAAATAAAAACAGAAGCCCGCAGTATATACATAGTTATGTGTGCACATCGTTCTGAATTTAAAGGGGTCTACGTCTAAGTAGCGGCCTGATTTTCGAGCCTGTTTTTCAAAATTTATTACGAAGGAACGAAAGAAGATATTCACTCACTTTTTTTTGTTTATTTAATCGTAATCTTTCAAGAGGTAAGGTCATAAAATTATATTTCTACATATTCGAGTGCAGGATGACCTTGAACGTGCCCTCATTAGAATTTTGATATCAATTTGCCTGCAAGATTTTGGGCCAACCACGTAACCTACAACAAAAAATGAAACTAATCTATAATTGATATTACATACATCAGCTATGCTTAGACACGAGCTTTTAGTAAAATTCAAAGATCTCTCGAAATGGTGGACATTTTTGAAAGAAAATGTATTTTCCCCTTTTTTTCAAATGTTTATTGCCTGTTATAATAAAAAAACACAATATTTTGTCAAAAGCTCGTGTCTAACCATAGCGACATGTTTTCTGAGCAAGTAAAAAAAGAAATCGAATCGATGTGTGTAAAACTTTTCTTAAAATCGTGCAAGTAAGTTAGAAAAATACGACTTTCGGGAAAACGCGTTTAAAGTTCACAGGGAGCGCGCGGAAACACCGTGAGCGAGCGTGCTCAATTCTCTACAGCTCAATAACCGTGTAGAGTTTACCCAAATCCTTTGAAAATAACATTCCTCACGTCTTCCAAATGCAAATTATGTAAAAAAAACGATTTTTTGAAACTTTATACGTAGACGACCCCCTTAATAGATAAAAAAGAATCTTTAAGATCTTTAAGAATCTTTAGAATTAAATTATTCTTCGAGTTTGCGTTTGATGTGTAATATCTATAAACATTTGCTTATTACATTATTAATTTTATACTTAATGATGCCCTTTTTATACAATTCTATTGGTAGAAAGAATTTGTACTTTTTAAATTGCATTCAATAATTTTTCCGACATTGTTTTTGGGCAATCTGCCACATTAAAGACTTTCCAAATGCCACTGTCTCAATTAAATGCAATACACCTTACCCACACAGTGTGTTGATTGCGGCCCCTATTTACCGAGTGGGCAGCAGTTTATTTTTCGACCAACTGCCCAATCTAATTACATTTGATGGCATTAGTCGAACTACTCGTATTGTTGAAACGAATGGTATTTGCATTAGGTGAATATTCAATGAGCCACGCTAACTACTGCGGTAACTGCGTCAATGCGAATCAGAACCGCATACAGGAGCTTCGTCCTTGCCTAACCAACAATATCAACGACTACTTTTGGCTAACCCTTCTTCAGGGTGTTAGTTTAGATATTAGGCATCAGCGATTCGGAGCGGAAGCTAAGCTCGTCGCAGAAACTACCCCACATTGTACAATATAGTTTACATATGTCAGTGTATCCTCGGCAGGCAACTATGCTAAATGGTGACTAACTGCCATTGCCATATAGCATAGTCAATAGTTTTAGTGTCACACGATTTCAGTAATAAGTAAACTCCAATCAATTCAATCAGTGTTTTATAACGGAAATGAACAAGTTAAATTCTCATGAATTGCTGTCAAAAGGAATTCGCATATGATGATTTCTCTGGAGAATTCATTAAATTCTTTTGCGCATAGAGTGGCATTGTTATATTTGACTTTTTATACGCCTGTTGTCTTGCAATTCTTCAGTGTTATAAACCCCGAATGTCCCAAGAGAGTTGTTATTGTTGTTCTATACGCAAAAGTAATATATTTGATGCGTACAGGTGCGGATTCAGAAAAATATTTTAGGGGGGCTGGGGGTTCAAAAAGTAATTCCTTAATATTTTTTAAAACCCATTCAAAACACAAAAATGCCGTTTAATTTGTATGTAGTTTTAAAGTCGACCCTAATATTTAGGGGGGGTTTCAACCCCCAAAACCCACCCGAGTCCGCCACTGGATGCGTATAAAAATTGGAAATGCGCATCACTACCATTAACTGAACAAGGAAACTCAATGGCTGATACCGAGTCTGTTTTCCACTGTGTTCAATTTTTGGTGATTAATTAAAGTCACGCATTATTTGGCTCCCACTATCAGAAAAGCTCCCAGGGGTCAACACGTAATGCATTACTTCTATTATAACTATAACATTTTACAATATTTTAATATTACAGAATTCTGGCCTTTAATTCTACAGCAATTTATGCATAGAAGATTTGAAGGAACGGCTTCGTGTTTCGGCTTTAATTGAATTAATATATCATGTTTTCAATTAGTTTAAGCAGGTAAGACATTACTTAAGAAGTTTTTTATATTTCATGACATGAAGTGTAATCATTTAAAATTTCAATCGGAAATATCCTGATCCGGTAGACCAAAATATATCTTTGAGGGCTTATATCACCAAAAAAAATTTAAATTTTTGATTTTTTAACGACATCTAATATGTTTTCTAATTGTTTGATTCTTTTCAGACTCTCTTTGAAGTGTTTTTGAATTTTTTTTAGTAAATTTTGCACCTATAAATTCTTTTATTTTCACAAATTTTAAAATTGTTATGAAGAATTCTTTATTTCTGTAATACGTTTTCAGCAAAAAATTGGTTTGAATTTCTTTTGCTGTCCGAGGCCGTTTGCCCTTTTCCGTTTCTCGTTGCAGGGTCACAGTTGGCAAATTAGAAATTTTACGCTTGCCAAAGGCTCTGCTCAGCGTACTTTCGATTGCTCCACAAAAACATTCGCATAACGTGCACAAAAAAATAAGCGATGACATTTACATACCGTATTAACAAATTCAGCTATATTTGACGATATTAAATAATTGCCCTCGCACCAGTCCACTGGCGAACTGCCGTGCTGCCAGGCCATGATGTAAACGTCCAGGGAACTCTGCACAGCCAAGTTTGTTTATTCGTGTCGCGATTCGATTCGATTTGGGCTTTGTTATTTCACCTGGCGGCGGCAGCTATCCTTGTTATTATGTAAGTTGTGTAATAATTGTATGCTCCAGCATAATAAGACCCGAAAAGTTTCTATTCGAATTGTTGCATGCGTCAAGTATTATACCAGCCAAATGCACTAGCTTTTGTTTTAATTAATCAATGTTTTCCCAATCACGACGTCTGTGTGAAAGCGCTTGTCTAGTTCTTCCCCCGACAGCAAAAAAACGACAACACAACCACGCCGCTTGAATGAATTTCATTCAACTGTAGCAAAATGTAGAAGCACCGCAATACCGAATGTAAAATAACAAATGCCAAACAGCTGTTAATGCTCATTCACGATGAGCTTGTGAACTTCGGTTGCACCATAAGTTAAGTTCTGAACCCAAATACCATGAATAATCAAACTCAAAAATTGATGAAAATATTCCGATTGCTTCGGCAATTTGTTAGTAAGTTTTGCTATTTGCGAATTTAATAAGTTTCCCTGTCCATGGTGGAATAATAATTCCACTATGTCCCTGTCTACCTCTCCAATATTTGGTCATGGTGTACTGAATATAAGCATGGAGCAATTAGAGAGTTAAAACTGGCTTCTCAAAATAGCCCGCGCCACCTATGCGTGACGTTGTTGGCTTGCGCGATGTTCGTTGGACTTGTTACGGCCAACCGCAGGCTCATTGTTGTCACAAATACTCAGATTTGTTGTCTTTCGTTTGTTGCACGTGGGGGGCCGCATTTCATTTTCAAGTGAAAATGGGCAAGACGAGGCGAAATAAAATTCGGCATGCAACTAGTTCGAATCCTTTGGGAATAAATGCCGACCTGGAAGAGGAGTTTGGAAATGGCGCCGAAAACGAACTGGATGTGGGTCCAGTGGAGGCAATGCACGAACAGCTACTGAATGTAAACGTGGAGGAGAAGCTAAACGCGCTGCAGTCCCTGGCAGTACTGGTACTGTCCGGCAATAAGGAAAAACTAGCTGATATCTGTCGCAGCGATATTATTCGTATTGTGGCACCTTTTCTGTGTGACCGCGATCAACCGCTGCGTAATGCAGCTGCGGGTGCCTTGAGAAATTTCTCCGTGTGTGTGCCGGTGAGTGAGACTCGCATGGTATACTTTTAGAAATGTTTTGCGTTTCGATTTCACCGACTAATAATTTTTCTATTGTTATCAGGACGCGTGCGACTATTTGGTGGAGCAGGATGTGTTAACGCCGCTGCTGACGCTGTTGAGCGAGTATGTGCCAAACCCGCAGTGGGTACCCATTTTCGATAAGACAATGGGCGGGCAACTAGATTTGCGCTCGGACACTTTTCTGCAGGCCATTAATCTACTGTGGAATCTGTGCGAAAGCTCTGCGCTAGCGTTGGACACTTTCAATCAGTCGCAATTACTGGACGGACTGGCACGCTGCATGGACTTTAAGGTTTTTGGCCTGGAAATTGCCATATCGGTGGCACAGTGTTTGCTGGTCGTGTCGGAGGGCAACCCGAAGGCTTGGCATATGCTGACACAGCACGTGGGGTCATTTGTGTGCCTACTTGAACTTGGCGGTGGCTACGATCACACTTATTTGCGCACACTGGCAGCTGGCAAGTTACTGTAGACAACCATTTATGAAATGAAAAGGCTGATTAAATGGACTCATTTATATGTAGGCATACTGTCGAATGTGCCGGCGCTGGCCGCTGCGTACACAAACGTAATTTTAACATCGCTTGCTCAGACGTTGGCAATAGATCATCAGACAGCTTTAGAGAATGTGTTGCAAGCACGGCCGGAGGTGGAGCCCAGCGACAGTGTGTCAGTTTTGGATGTAAATATGGACACTGTAGATGGTATGATACCCAAAAGCAGTGTCTACACACGCATTTACTTACTGTTCAATTACAGAGGAGACGGAGGAAGCGGCCGCCTTGCGTCGCCGCAAACAGGAATTGCCAACAGCAGCTGAAATTGCCTTTAAGCAAGTGGGCAACTTGCTGGATGGACAGCGTGTAGCTGCCGAGGTGATTACCAATCTGGTGTCGCCCGAGGAGGAAGGTAAGGACAATAGAACATAATATAGAACTGTCGACTGGGTGGGGTATTTAAATTTTACTTTTTGTATCTGTTTTGTAGAATGGGTCGATGCCGATGGTGACGATATGTCAGAAGGCGAAGGTGTTATGGACGGCGAAACGGAACGCAGCAGTAGCAGCACAAATTTCCATGACGAGGACGAATTGTCTGCTGAATTGGTCGAAACAATCAAATCGCTTGGCTTGGTCGAAAAGGTTTGCTTGTAAATTTATCTTTTAGAGAAATTGTCTTTTTGATTTTCTCATTTCTAAACTGTTATTGTAGCTTTGGCAAAGATCTCAACCCATTGCCGATGGTGTGTCGCAGCGATTGCGTGAAACTAATATCTCGCTGCTGATGAAGTAAGCACGAAAGCTTATTTCACAATAACTCTTTGACCTAATAAAATTTTTTTTGATTAGAGTGAAAAATCTGCGCATATCGACATTGCTTTGTCTGCAGAATTTATGCAACACACTGAGCCCAGACGATATGGGCGGCCCCAAAGCGATTTATAATGTGTGGGTCGAATTGGGCCAACAAGTGTTTAAAGGGCCGCAAGATGCCGCCGTACTAGAGCCATCTACATCACTTATGCGTTCAGCGCTAGAGCGTCTGAAAACGAATAAGGAGCTTTTCAGTCAGATGACAAACAGCGATTTGGAGGTACGTTGTGGTGTGGTTCGGTGCAAAGACTTGAATAATTTTGATTTGAATAATTTTGTACTGTTTGGCAGTTGATCTTCAAAGGCGTAAAAAATTGTGGTGTGGCAGAGACTCGTGCCAATTGGTTGCGAATGCTGGGCACACTGGGCTGTTTGCTACCCGAGCAATTGGTCAGAACAATTATTTCGTTCATAATGGACGCGTGCGCAGAGGTAGGCGGTTGTTTGTTGTATGTTCTGAAATGCTTCTAAAAGATGTTACTATTTTTTATTTGCAGGAGGAGGATGTGTGGACGATATCTGAAGCACTTGATGCAATGATGGATATGTTTGCCGACAACGACTGGAATCAGTTAGTGCTGGAATTGAATTTGGCTGAAGTGCTGAAAAAGCAGGAAAAGATGTTTAAAAATAAAGTTAGTTGTACCCCTTTATCGGGGTTTTCGTATGTGCAACTGATTCCCTTATTATGAAATCGTTTAAGGTACGTCAACAACGACGAGAGTTGAAGGAACGCTACCCGGCAGTGCAAACTGTACGCACAAATTTGGCACGCTTCATCAAGTACTTGGAAACGGAGGCGGGGAAACATGCAAATGGCAAAACGGCAGCCATGTGCCGCTAGGCTCTAAAAGAAATGTAGCATTTTTAATTTATGTATGTTAAATTTTTTCCGTTCAAATAAAGTTTAAAGTTTCTACATTTGAATAGAATGCTGCTTGTTACATGTTTTCTTTCATTTGCTGATGAGAAACACGATCTTTGTTGTTCTTTCGTTTGTTGCTAATATTTAGATGGTTAAAGCCGGTTAAATAGTTAAACTATGTAGATGTAATGATGGCTAATACATTACAAAATTTTCTTTTTTGTGAATGAGTGAATGGAATGATATCTTGGTACAGTATTCCTGTAGGATTGGGGTTAGTAATGTGCCAAGCTCTTTCCCTGAAAAATGTGCTTTAGGATATGTAATCACGTAGCTATGCATTCCTTTAACTTAAAGTCCTTATTCAAAATTCTTTCTATACGTATTGGATTTGTGCAGTTCCAGTAACACTAATTCCTCCATTATCGTTATCATGAAAAAGGCTCTTCCGAGTTTGAATATATTAAAATATTTTATTGATATTGATTGCACAGACATTTAAATTACGCATAAAATATATTTAAATAGGTTGTTTATACATATATATATATATATATATATATAAATGTTCGTATAGGATTATTCAGTGATCGTACGCAATACTACACAAGTAAATATAATTTTCCGAGCTTATAGTATTAAGAGAAAATTGCACTTGTAGTCGTTTAGCACTTATCGCATAAAGTACTCGTAGTTGTGTTTAGTTATGACATGCATACATAAATGTTGTTGTTGACAGTGCATTGTCGCCGTAGACTGCACCATTCAGGGGAGGTAAACATTTCAGATGCAGCAGCATGTGTTGAGTATGTATTTACACACAGATCTTTGGTAGATACGATGTTACGAGGAATATAAAAATGATATACATGGATCATAACACTAAACAGTTTGTTTATTTAGGTTGAAACTAGATGGTAACTAGAGCCGCTCCGTTCTAATAATATTATATAATTTTGGCGGCATTGACCTGCAGTCGTATAAATTGTAAAGTAACCGGCAGTCGGTTCAAATTATTTTACGTTAAGAACATTTAGCTTTTCACAAGTGGGAAGTACAAACCATCGGTATATTAAGGACTGTTCATATATTAATATTAAAAACATATACACAACATGCGTATGTGTGTAATATCGCGAAATCTATAGTTAATTACAGTTACTGCTCCGAATCGCAGCTGTTCCCAAATCCACTAACGCTTGTTGGCCGCATTGCGAACCCTACAATGTGTACAAAAAATAGCTTAGTCCATATAGAGTTCGCTTTAATGCTCCGCCAAGTTTTTATTACGCTTGGGCTTAGGCACCGGATTCCAATCCAGGTTGGACGTGGTGGGTGACGTTTCCCGATAGTCGTAAACTTCTTTCTTGACGGTGCATTTCTTAAATATTTCGCTGTTGTTCAGTTTCTGCGCATCCTCATCACAGCTGTTGCTGTCGTTTTGAAGCTGCCCGTTCGTCTCAGCAGCACACGCGCCATTGCTTTGAACATTCGCGCTGTCGCCAGCATATTTCGCCACCGAAATTTCCTGAAAGATGCGCTGAATATCAAGCTGCGCATCGTCGAGACTCCTCAAACTCTGCTCCAGACTGGTGTTGGGCTCGCTAAATTTGCGCTGTGCAATTGGCGTGCCGTACGTTGTTGTTGTATCCGCCGTTGCGACGCTGGATACGTGCACTGCTCGCGTTGGATCCTTGAGTGCTGCAGCGTTCAGCAGACGCTGGCTACGGTTGATCGATTCGATGATGTCCTTCACCGACTTGCGCTTCTCGGGTGGCACGTTCGTTTCCAAGGGTGCCAGCGACGATTGCTTCCATTCCATGGGCGACATCGGCTTGGGTCTATACAAATATTCAAATTCCTCTCGCGCCAGCTTTGTTGGCGACGACGCGCCAACCGTCGAGGAGTTGTAACTGGTTAAGTTGTTGTCCAGGAGGTTTTCATGCGATTCTGTGATTGTTAACGGTGGGAGTGGCGGGGAGGGGCATGCTTCAGCCGACTCCTCTTTCATTACTGCAGGCACCACTTCAGGCTTGGTGTCACTTTTTGATGTGGCTTCAGCGCTCAGTGTTACATTATCCACTGTACGCACTTGCACATTTGGCTTGGCATTATTCAGGTGACGTGGCGCCACTTTTGGTATTGGTAGTTCCTCAACATTTTCATGCGATTCCGCAATGGTTAATTGTTTCGTCGCAGTGGATGTGATTCGCGTGTCCTGCTCACCATTGACTACCGGCGTCTCTGTTGTGTGCTGTGTATCGGTGTTTGCTTTTGCTACCAAGGTTCGACTTCCAGCGCTGTCCACTCCGATTTCTGGCGATTTGACCTCGTTAGCTACAATCCTCTCCGTTGTGCTGCGGTCGCCAGCTATGACACCCCTTGAAGGCCTATGTATCTCGGCTAACGTATTAACTCGATTCTTATTCTCTAGATTGGGCTTCACTGGCACGACCGGTTTGACCACATTTCCGGTTCTCTGCTCATTGGTAGGTGATTGTTCGGTGATTTTCAGCTCTCCCGCTACAGATTGGTTCTTCACCGAGCTCTTGGGCGATGCCCCTTGTGTGGTGTGCTGCGTAATTGTTATCGTTTTCTGCGTAACACTTACGGCAGTGTCTGGTTCTCGGCGCATTGCCGGCGGACTCGATAATGTAAACGAAGTTTTCGCTGTTATCTGACCCGGGCTAAGCGGAGCATCGGTACGGAAGCTGGTCACTCGACTTGGTTCCGTTGGTTCCGGGGTCGAGCGCGCGCTACCCACGTGCACGTGTATACATTCGACGTGGCCTACTTCCGGTTCCGGTTCCGGTGCAATGCGTCGCTTGGGCGGCTTTTGCGGTTTTATAGGCTTGTGGTGTTCCTCGCTGGCCGGATTATCATTTCGCGTTGGACTACTTTGCGGAGATGTGGCTGTTGACTTTGTAGAACTGTCGTCTGCGGATTTTAAGGGCGTAACGGATGCAGCATTTTGCTTGGGTTTTTCGCTGTCATTGGAGTTTTCAGGTTTCACCGCATTCGCGTCTGCTGAATCATCATTTGTGACTTTTACGAAGCTTTCGATTTCCGCCGTAAGATTGGCAATGCTGATGCTTTCCTCTATGTGCAGCGGCTCATCGTGATCTGGTTGTGGCTGTGAGCCTCCTTGACTAGATTCCACCGAAGCAAAACGCAGAGAAACGTTGCTTCCGCTTCCGCTGTTGTCAGCTTTATGTACCTGAAGAAATTAAGGATAATGAATTTACTCAAATTTATTGCAATAGTTATTTAATTACATTTGTATATGCAATGTGGTCTTCTTATGTATAAAAATATTATGTATGCAAGTATTGTACGTGCTGGAAATTTCCTTTTGATCTCGGTTCAGTAGAGATTCTCATATTACATGTTATTCATTTCAAAACAGTATCAAGGTATAGTAAAACATATTGCATCACTAGTTGTTCATCAAAGCACGAATACGTCGAGTATAAATTAAGTAAATTAATTTACTATAAGTAGTAATAAAAATTGCCAAAGTATGAGCTCATCAGTGATTTCATAAATTAAAACTGTATTCATCTACTAGCTGACCCGGCGAACTTCGTCCCGAATTGACGAAGAAAACCAACTAACGGAAAAGAAGGGAGCTACCGATTAACGCTATCGAGGCCCTCAAATAAGCAATGTTGCTGCTAAGTTTCAGTAAAGAAATGGATTGCGCTTGAACCAGATTTAAATTATATTGGCAGGGCCACGCCCCTTTATTCAATACCCGTACAATGCCCTCTGTCGAAGGAGAAAATGGTAGGTTCGTACTTAGTTTCATTGCTGAGCGACCTATAGTTCAGCGGACTATTTGGGTCACAACAAATGTGTCACGCCCCTTGTCCAATGTTTATAAAATCGTATCAGTAGAATGACTCATCTATGGGACGACGACTCATTGTATGGGCAGTGCCACGCCCTCTTGTTGAATACTTTCATCATTCCCTCTGTCGAAAGGGAAAATGGTAGGTTCGTACTTAATTCCATTGCTGTGCGACCTATAGCTCCGCGGACTATTTGGGTCACAAAAAATGTGCCACGCCCGTTGTCCAACGTCCATCAAATCCTACCAGTAGAATGACTCATCTATGGGACGACACTATACTAAATTTCAATGCTGTACGACTTACAATTTCATAAATATTCTCTATTAAAAATTTGGCTTGTATGGGTGGTGCCACGCCCCCCTGTCCAACACCCGCCTCATTACGTCTGTTGAAAGATATGAGTACATGATATGTTCATACTAAGTTTCATGGCTGTGCGACTTATAGTTCAGCGGAATAATTGGGTCACAAAAAATGTGCCACGCCCAATTTCCAACGCCCATCAAATCTTACCAGTAGAATGACTCATCTATGGGACGACACTATACTGAATTTCAATGCTGTGCACCTTACAATTTTGAAGATATTCTATATTAAAGATTTGGCTTGTATGGGCGGTGCCACCCGTGCCCCCTTGTTCAATACCCGCACCATTCCCTTTGTCGAAAGATATGAATAAATGGTAGGTTCGTACTTAGTTTCATTGCTGTGCGACTTATGGTTCAGCGGAATATTTGGGTCATAAAAAAGTGCCACGCCCCTTGTCCAACGCCCACCAAATTTTACCAGTACAATGACACATCAATGGGACGGCGCTATACTAAATTTCAATGGTGTCCGACTTATAATTCCGAAGATATACCATATTAAAAATTTAGGTTGTATGGGAGGTGCCATGCCCACCTGCCGTACAAAAATGTAACATCGCTATAAACCACCGCATTGACAGCTTCTATCACACACAAAAAAAATTTTGCCAAAAGGATGAGCCGTTTTCGCAAACACTGGCTACACACAGAATTTTTGAATTTTTTTATATACTTACTAGCTGGGCCCTGCGGCTTTGCACGCAAGCTCTCCTGTTTCCCCCGATACGAATTCTTAACCCATTATTGAGCCCATTAGATTTTGATTTTAAAAAAAACATGTGTCTATCTTTGATTTCGACTGTTTTAAAAATTTTGAAGTCAGAAGGCCCTTTAAATCATATGTTTTCACATCTACTCCAAACGAATTCTTAACCCTTGGTTTACCATGGTAGATTCAGATTTTCAAAAAAATTAAAAGCACGTTTTATTATTTCCCGATTGAACTGCTTTTGATAACTTTGAAGTCGGAACGCCCAATAAATCTTGTTTCTCCATACAAATTGTTAACCCATTGTTGACCCCGTTAGATTTTGATTTTCAAAAAAGTGAAAAACACGTGTCAGATTATTTCTCACAAAGAGTACTTTCCCCAAGTTTGATGTCAAGTCTAATTCATATTTTTCATTTCACAGTTTCTCCATACATACTTTTAACGTTGATCCAGTTAGATTTAGATTTTGAAAATAATGAGAAACACGTGTCTAATTATATCTATTTCAATTATTTTTACAATTGTTGAAGTCAATAGGCCCATCGGTTCGTGTTGTTTGTATCGGAGTCTTTCCGCAAATAAACCTTAACCCATTGTTGGGCCAGTTAAATTTTGATTTTCGAAAAATTATAAAATACGTGTCGAATAAGTTTTGATCTATATTAGAATATTTTCAGGAAGTTCAAATTCAATATGTTTATTAAATCACGTTTCTTCATACAACACTTTAACCCATGTTTTGCCTTTTTAGACCCCGAATTTCAAAAAATCCCGAAGGCGAAAATGGCGAAGGTTAATTCTTCAAGATGTACCTACAGTCCAAAAATCATGTTTGTAGCTTCAGCGGTTTGGGCTGGGCGATGATAAATCAACCAATCAATCAGTCAGTCAGTCAGGATAAACAATCTATGTATAAAAAAATGAAAGCGGTACCACGCCCCCCTGTCAAAAACCCACCCCATTCCTCCTGTCGAAGGACACGACCAAATCGTTAGTTTGTACCGAGTGTCATTGATGTGAACACTCTAGTGCCACGCCCCTTGTCCAACGCCCATTAAATTTTACCGGTGGAATGAGACGTTTACGTCATGACTCTGTACCAAATTTCAATGCTGTGCGAATTACAATTCCGGAGATATACCATATTAAAAAATTTAGTGGTATGGGCGGTGCCACCCTATTCCCCCTGCCGAAGGACACGACAAATCGTTAGTTTGTACCGAGTATCATTGATGTGAACGCTCTAATTCCAAAGTTACACCGGAATTTAAAAAGTGCCACGCCCCCTGTGCAACGCTCATTAAATTTTACCGGTTAAATGACACGTTTACGCCATGCACTGTACCAAATTTCAATGCTGTGCGACTTATAATTCCGAAGCTATTTTACATTAAAAAAGTTGGGTTGTATGGGGGGTGCCACGCCCCCTTGTCAAAAACCCAACCCATTCCCCCTGTCGAACGACACAAAATAAATAATAAGTTTGTACAGAGTGCCATTCATGTGAACGCTATAGTTCCAAAGTTACACCGGAATTTAAAAAGTGCCACGCCCCTGTCCAACGCACATTAAATTTTACCGGTCGAATGACACGTTTACGCCATGACACTGTACCAAATTTCAATGCTGTGCGACTTATAATTTCGAAGCTATGCCATATTAAAGAATTGAGATGTATGGGTGGTGCCACGCCCTCTTGTCCAAAATACGCCCTATTCCCCCTGCCGAAGGGCATGACCATATCGTTAGTTTGTACCAAGTGTCGTTGATGAGAATGCTATAGTTCAAAAGTTACACCAGAATCTAAAAAGTGCCACGCCCCTTGTCCAAAGCCCATTAAATTTTACCGGTCGAATTACACGTTTACGCCATGACACTGTACTAAATTTCAATGCTGTCCGACTTATAATTCCGAAGATATGTCATATTAAAAATTTCGGTTGTATGGGAGGTGCCACGCCCTCCTGCCGTACCAACATGTAACATCGCTATAAACCACCGCATTGACAGCTTCTACCACACACAAAAAAAATTTTGCCGAAAGAATGAGCCGTTTTCGCAAACACTTTCCCGACACAGAATTTTTGAATTTTTTTATATATAAGAAGATGGGGCATTTCACGTCAAGCGGACATCCCAAAAAAAGTGAGGTCATGAATTTTGTTGATATTCTGGTCAGTTATACGAGGGTTGCCTTTTATGTTTCGGGACTTGGCAACTCTGGTGGTGCAATCTGGAAACTGACAGCTGTATCGTAAAGTTGGAAATTTTTGAGGTTATAAGTACTCCGAACATTTTGACATACGAGAGCGCTTTTTATATTTTGTACAGTAAGTTGAAAAATTCATCTCGGCCCAAAAATGGAATTAAATCGTGAACATTTTCGTGCGATTATTTTTTACAACTTTCGACGTGGATTAACTCAGCAACAGTACATAGATGAACTTAATTTAATTTTTGGTGATGAAGCTCCATCAAGGACCAGTGTTTATCGATGGTATGGTGAATTCAATCGTGGTCGTAGTTCACTCCAAGACGAACTTCGTGAAGGTCGTCCAAAATCAGTGGTTGTTCCGAAAACCATTGATGCTGTGCGCGAACTGATATTGCAAGATCGTCATGTGACCTATCGTGAGATTGAGACAACTTTAGGCATTAGTGGGACCAGCAAACATTCAATATTGCATGAACATTTGACTGTAAAAAAAATTTGTTCGCGTTGGCTCAAAAAAAGACTCGTGTCGATTGGTCGAAAGAAATGCTCAAAAAATACATTTACATTTAACAAATGGATTTACGCGTATGAGCCCGAAAGGAAACAGCAGTCGACTGTATGGGTGTTTCAAGATGACCCAAATCCAACAAAAGTTGTTCGCGCACGAAGCACTTCCAAGCAAATGGTCGCCTGTTTTTTCGGAAAAACTGGACATATCGCAACCGTACCACTAGAACAACGCAGAACAGTCAATTCTGAATGGTACACAACCATTTGTTTGCCAGTTGTCTTCCAAGAAATCAGGAAAACCAACCGCCGAAGACGGATCACTCTTCACCACGATAATGCGAGCTCTCACACATCGGCTCAAACAACTGAATTTTTATGCACCCAAAACATCGATTTGATGAGTCATCCGCCGTATAGTCCTGACTTGGCACCGAATGAGTTCTTTTTATTCCCGTACATAAAAAACAAACTGAGAGGTCAACGTTTTTCGACATCTGAAGAAGCGGTTGCAGCATTCAGAATGCATGTTTTAGAGATAACTCAATCAGAGTGGCAAAAGTGCTTCGACAATTGGTTCAAACGCATGCAAAAGTGTATAGATCTTCATGGGGAATATTTTGAAAAACAATAAAGTGATTTTCGATGATTAATATTTGTTTTTCTTCTCTAATCCCGAAATATAAAAGGCAACCCTCGTACTTCTAGTAGACGTGAATGTGTACACCCAATTTTTTTTTCGTATGATGTTTTTTTGCTGAGATATGAGCTTTTAAAAATTGACTAAACATAAAGTCATGAATTTTTGTATGCTTATTATCTGTATCAATTAATTTGTTAAAAAATCTAAAAAGTATTGTTTCTAATAGTAAAAAAGGTGTTCTTTTTTGTTTTTGTCGAATTCTAAATTTTAATTTTTTTTACGTATAGTAAACCGGAAGTGAAAATTTGAAATCGATATTTGAGTAAGTTCGACACTTTTTTTTTAATTATTTTAACGTAATTTAAAGTTTCAAGCGTACTCATTCTCCACAAAAAAAATGAAAACGTGATCTCCAACCGTTTAAGACTTAGAGCACATTTTAGTGTAAACATCCATTATTTTCAGCTATGTGTATGTACTGTATGTGCTCTAAGTCTTAAACGGTTGGAGATCACGTTTTAATTTTTTTTGTGGAGAATGAGTACGTCTGAAGCTTTAATTTACGTTAAAATAATTAAAAAAAAAGTGTCGAAGTTACTCAAAATCGATTTCAAATTTTCACTTCCGGTTTCCTATACGTAAAAAAAATTAAAATTTAGAATTCGACAAAAACAAAAAAACAACACCTTTTTTACTATCAGAAACAATACTTTTTAGTTTTTTTTACAAATTAATTGATACAGATAATAAGCATCCAAAAATTCACGACTTTATGTTTAGTCAATTTTTAGAAGCTCATATCTCAGCAAAAAAACATCATACGAAAAAAAAATTGTGTGTACACATCCACGTCTACTAGAAGTATCGGGTGTTTTTTTTAGAGGTATAGAACTTCGAATTGAAATAAAACACAAGAAAATCGTTTTAATGTCCATCAATTTGGCTTTATTGGAAGGATAATTTTATGCCATTAATGTTTAAATATGATTTCGGGCATGTGGCCGCCGCGGCTGGCTCGAATAAAGCCAAGCTACAGGTCCAATTTTCAACCACTTTTTCGAGCATTTGGGGCCGTATGTCGGCAATAACCCCACGAATGTTGGCTTCCAAGTCCCCTAACGTTTCTGGTTTGTTGGCGTAGACGAGCGACTTCACATATCCCCAAAGAAAATAATCCAATGGTGTCAAATCACACGATCTTGGTGGCCAATTGACAGGTCCATTCCGCGAAATTATGCGCTCATCGAATGTTTCCTTCAATAAATCGATTGTGACGTGCGCTGTGTGGCATGTAGCGCCGTCTTGTTGGAACCACAACTCATCCACATTCATGCCATCCATAAAGTTGATGGACAAAGCTCCAATTGCTGTGCACGGTGGCGAATCGATTCATTCGGGTCCTCTTCAACATTTTGCTCTACAGCGGCAATTGTTTCTTCGGTGCGCACTGTTCGACGTCGCTGCGGATGCGTATTATCACATAGAGTAAACGTAGTGCGAAAACGACCCATGGTTAACCGAATTAATTGCTCTGATGGACGATTATATCGACCATAAAATGGACGGAGCTTGCGGTAAACTTCGCGAACTGAACCATTATTTTCGAAATAAATTTGCACGATTTGCAAGCGTTGCTCTTTTGTCAACCTGTTCATGATGAAATGGCAAACCAAACTGAACATAAGTGACATTAGAGTTGCCAGATTTGACCACAAAATGCCAGTTTTATCTCTATTCGAAAAACAAACCTCTAAAAAAAACACCCTATATAACTGACCAGAATATAAACAAAATTCATTTTTTTTTGGGATGTCCGCTTGACGTGAAATGCCCCATATAAGATAAAGACCACCTTGATACTCTGCTAGGTGTGCGAAGTTAACGAAATAAAGTTGAGAATGTTTTCATCGCAAAAACTTGATTCATCAATATCTGTTTAAATTCCGAACGTACAGTACATGTGTTTCTGAAAAAACTTGTCCACAAGTTTTTTTTGGGGAAGAAATCCGCAAGAATTTACCAATTGCTTAAGAAAAAATATGAGAAATTTGATATACTTATCCCTTAATACATTTTAGTTATTGTCTCTAACATTAAATATACCACTTACCGCAACTGGAGGCGGCTCTGGGGCGCGGCGCTTCTTGCGTGCAACTTTCTTAATTGGTGTCGAAGTTGACAGATGTCGTTCATCAATTGAAATGTCCTCATTATCTTCTTCTTCGTCCGTATCAAATGGATTTGTGCTTGCCACACTGATTTGCGATGAACTAATTGCAAGTGATGGAAGTAGAAGTGGAAGAAAAAATGCAATTAGCACTCACATTCTAATAACTTAGAACATGTGCACATATACGAATGCAACTCAACAACAGGTTAACAATAACGCTTTGCACTGTGAGACGAATTCATTGTTGATATTGAACGAAAAGGAAAAGTGTACGCAGCCGCACAAACACAGACGTGGATGCGGAATGCCCATCGAAATAGTTGGTTGGTGGGTTGTTTGAGTATTTTGAAAGCGCAACTCACCCGCGTGCCAAAACCTCGCTTGGATCACCTCTACCGAAATCAGAGCTACGCAGTGGCTGTGGTGTCACAGATCCACCGTACACATACCTTCGGGGCGGTGGCGCGCCGAATGACTGGTGCGCGCTGACTTTTGTGCCCATTTGAATGGTGCTGCGATATTGATCGTTGCGATTGAAATCCATGCGAACTGGACTTCCCTGAAAATTCAAAATGTCGCTATTAAATATATGAATCGGTATCTGCTGATTGTCGGCCTCAAATACCTTGGCGGGGTGTACATTTTGCAATGAACTCCTGTAGACTGCATTACGCGGGAAGTTGTTGTTGTTGCTCGCGGTGTCATTGGTCGAGTATCGGTCCTGATGGCTGGGTAGGGTGAAATCATTACGCATTGTCACGCCATACTGCATGTCACGCCGCAGTGGTGGCGGACTCTCGGAGGTCTTATTGATGCCCAAAGTGGATGATTTCTTCTTTAGTCTGAACGACTTGAATGCCCTTTAGGAACGATGACAAGAGCACATTCGATTTAAAACATTGGGAAGACAAGTTCAAACAGATGTGATTTCGACAGATATATACCATACGTCTTTGAGCCCGCCTAGTGAGAAGCTGTTTCGTCGTTCGCCATTATTGCCGCTTTTGCCGATATGCCAAAAGCGCAGGCGCTTGTGTTGATCGTCCTCGTAGAAGGGATTCAGATGCTCCGGATAGTTGTAAATGGAAACCTGGCTGGTGGAGCGACCGTTCCGCCTTACAAATACGTCGCCGTTTAAGCTGGTCATATTGGGAAAATGACGTTCAGGTTATTCAGGTGATGCTGTAATTGAAAGCGAAAATGTTTGGCTTACTTGTCACAATCAAAAATATCAGGTAACGTGATATAGAACTTGAATTCAGCTCAATGCATTTGTAGCCGCTTGCACTTGCAATTTCAGCAGTTCATCGCCTTTTACTATGGTAGACCGTTCTACATTTTACACACATACATACACATGTTACATACATTGGAAACATACAAATTTATGTTTGCCACGCCCTTAGAACACTCAAGTTTTGCTATTTGTAATCCCGAATGCTACTATCAGTGTTTGCACATTCGACAAACACTGATTACTTGGTAAAAAAGGAAAAAGAAGCGCCAAGTATTTGTACTCTTGTGAGTTCGCCATCGCTTATGCAATTTGAAAAATGCGAATTAATTGAAAGGAAACAGCAGCAGCGCGCGCCGCAAATTATCAACAATCCGCAAGCGATAATTTTCTTAATGCATTTCTTTGTTTGCATTTGCAAAGAGGCACAGCAATTCGTAGGCACAAAATAAGAAAATAAATACATACATACTTATATCTCTCGGTCTTATCAAGGTAGAAAAGCTGCCTAACCTAAATAGTTTCCAACAGTACGCTACTGATAAATCTAACGTTTTTAATTAAGTTGCCTGCAGCCGCGTGCCCGAGCTGCAGGTAGATGCGTAAATAAGCATAAGAATTGTGTTGTCCGTTTGTATGATAATATGTATGCGCTATGTATGTATGTATGCATGTGCACCGTATGTGCATAAGTACGCGGGCCAGGGGTGAAGGCGATTTTTCCAATGGGCAGAAAATTGATGGGGTTTTTCGATATTAAATAACAATTGTGTTTTAGATATATGAGACAGTAAAAATTTATAACTGTATTAAAAAGTGTGGTAGCACTCGGCTCTGTGTCTATGACAACAAATTCGATTGGAGTTTTTAGTTTTGTTTGGCTGCTAAGAATTTTATATTAGTTTAACCTAGTTTATTAAGTCTATGGAGAGTCTATAGATCCTTACAAACTTAAATGAGAATATCTATATTGGAACATAAAAATTACTAGCGACAATTGAATAAAACTAAATATCCTTACAGACAGTTAAAGAGCTTGCCTAAGGTTGATCTAGAGAGTGCGAAGTGTAAATCTATATTTTTGGCAATTTCGTTGAACTCAGAGAGGGCTCTGAAAATCGGTGTAAAAGCGGCGCAATTACACAGGTCCATTTTTACATAGAAAGGACGAACGGTGCAAATTTTTACGAGGGATCGAAAGACAATAGACTTAGACTCAATTAATAAACAATAAACAATAGACCCTAACAGTTAGAGTTAACCCTTGACAGAATTCAAATTTGAACCATAATAAAAGACAATCTGATGAATTTCTCAACGAATTTACTCTATAAAAAGATTCCTTAAGAACTCCTTACGAAAGTATCTATAGGATTGTCTTTGTTGTCAGTGGTAGTTCGAATATAATTGTTATTTCTCAAAACCTGGTTAAACCAATTGCACCCGAGAGTCCTTCTTTGATTTTGTAAAGTTGAGTCTTGGCTGTTTGTTTGTTCAAGTTACTAAAGTGAAACAAATCTAACCTTCGGACATAATAAAATTTCATCTGAACGTTCTCTCCACTTACATACATACGTACTACACAAAGATGTTCAAACAATGAGAACGATTGCGGTAAGCTGCCTGGGCTCGTGTCCAGTAATAATAGCTAATAACTGTTATTTATAGCTTTTTAAGCGTTTTTATTACTGGTGTATTGTAGATTTGTTCAATTGGATGCTTTATGACAACGTGTCTTATAGAATTCTTTAGCGAAACACGAATTAAATTGTTTAATTGAGCCTTCTATATCTCTTTGCGGTACCCTATAGCCAGCAATAGAGGCAACTGTGCTCTTTAAAATATTTGATGTCTCTCTCTTTCGCTTGATGAACGCGGAAAATATTTAGAACTGCCAGTATACAAACTTCAAATACAAAAATACTTTTAATAATTGAGTAAACTTTTGTTTTGCTTCCCTTAATGCCTATTCTGTTGTTCTATTCTCTGAAATACAATTTAACTGCAAGGACAAACAATTGTATTCCCTTCTTTGAGCAGACACGCAGCATGATATGATTACAAAGATAAAGGTGAATAGCCCGCTTAACAGCATCCATGTGTCTATTCGACTCTGAATTCACCTAATTCCTGTTATCATTTCTTGGTTTATTTGCTAGTAAATTAAACTGTTTCCATGCCTGACTACAGCAATTCCACTTATCAATAGTTCACTCGCCAAACATTTTGTTGCTCTTCTGCTTCCGTTGCTGCTCGAATCTTTAACACGTATCTCACTATACGTGAGATGCTGAGTTGATATTTCGTTATCAACACGGAAATTATAACAAAGCTTGCAATTAGTGTGATATATTTCGCTTCTATGGCATTAAAATTTCAATAAAGTTAACCGCATACACACACACGCGCGCATTGTAGAGTGTATTTACTTCTTCCTGACATATCCCTTAAGCAACTTAGGCGGTCACTTCGATCCATGTTCGATTTTCAATTTAAAGATTTGCATTTGTATGTACTTTGGCGTTTCGTTGCTACGTTCGCTGAAGGAAAAACTACAACAGCAACTCATTCAAATAGAAATTGTATTGCCAGCTATTTTTAGCCAATTACGCGTATAGCAGCATTTCAGCATTTTAGATGAGACACTCCTCTACGGAGCGTAGCACAACGCTTCGATTTGTCTTCAATCTCGAATTCTTCGAGAATTTGTGTACTGCCGGCATGTGGACACTGAATATTGATTTTCATGCAAATCGCAAAAACAAATACTACATTTTTAGATTCGATAGGCCATAAAAAACCTTGCAATTTCAACAACAACCACACTCCTCTCTCCTTGTTGTACCTCGGCGATTCACACACTATATTTTCTGCGTACATGTTGTGAATTGCGGGTTATGTCTTCTTTCTTTATATGCTGGCGAACTTTACTCGATGAAACTTTCAACTTGGTTATTACGACACCGCGAATCGTCCGCCAGTCATTCAGAGAGTCAGCGACGCTGCCTCATTTCGCGGCTCCCCTCAGCGCCTCAAGCGCCGTGCTCTTCTCATATGTAGCAAGATTCATGCGCTGACACTTTTCCAAACAGTGGGGCGCACTTGTAGCGATGTCGGCGTCGATTAGCCGCCGAAGCTCGACGAAAATTGGAATTGTTGGAATTGGTTTGTGTAAAACAAGCCGAAACCGATTGCACGGAGTTGGAATTATCAAATTAACAAATACAAATATTGTGCGCCGAAAAGACTCAATATTTGGCCGAACGGTAACGAACGGTGAACAGGGAACAGCGAAAACTGTGCACTATGAACACCAGCCGATATCGGCGATGATGTTGATGATGACGACGATCGCGCCGATCGTTCGCTGTGTAAGTGAATATGTGTCGTTTTCACTGCTTTTACCTTTGCAATTGTGCGCTGCGGAGCGCGTTTCTAACCGATCTTCACCGCAGATAGTGCGAAACCTGGAGTATCTCGAGCACTTACACGTCGATCGGCCACTAGACACGATACGTAATATCGCATCAATAACACAGTATCCCTACGTACATATGTATGTACACACGCGCCCGTCAACTCTATATATCTGAAAAACGTTTAGTTTTATACTGTTGCCGCTGTTACTGCTGTGCTTTTGGCTGCCGCTCTATTCGCACATTAATTGAAAGCACCACCACATCGTTCTGCCTTGGTTGACATCAGCCAGCCAACGACGTCAGCGCCACAGCCACAGCCACAGCCAAAGCAATAATAAGATTGTGGAGGAGCAGGCAAATTCAGAAGACAGCAAACAATACAACGAAAATGAAATAAAACGACCGCACAATTCGGTGTATGCCTTGTGGCCCGTATTCTAGTAAGAAGCTCGCCCAGTCGTGTACTGAAAACTGAAAAGACAGCAAAAGTTGCGCGCAGCCATCACAGCTGGCTAGCAAGTCGCTATAGCTTTTTCATTTTCATTATGCTCGCTGTGCGCTTTCGCACTTGTTGGCTGTGAAGAATTAAGGTATCAACAAGGTGCGCGCGCCTCTCTACCGAACGGCCCCGTAGGAATACTAATGGGTGTAGAGGAAGAAAATGAGAAGAATTAATTAAGTAAAGTAATAATAACACTGTGCGTGAAATTTACCCTAAAAAATTGAGACATGGGGGGACCTACTGAGCGACTTTTCTATAGGTATACTGAGTTGAGATCCAGTTGAACTCGACTAAAATGAGCAAACTTCAAAGTCGGATTTCTCTTAAACTAGAGCCAATCCAGCCAAACGGCTGGTGGATTTCAATTCAGTATACCTAAAGAAAAGTCGCTCAGTATGTCCCCCCTATGTCTGAATTTTCGACTTGCACAGTGTAATTATACACTTCCGACCCTTGAATTTAGAATAGATGGATAAATATTTTGGAGAGTTGAGACCTCCTGCTAAGCTCTCATCACATAACCATCAGAAAAGTATTTGTTGGCTAAACGATGGCATTGCATATTCATATAAACATTTTATTCACTCACTAAATTCATTCAAAATTATGGATTATTTTACCCAAGCGATTATTAACAAAAATCGATCACAAATGATGTACTACTTCAATTGAAATGCGTTAAGATTATGAAATATTTAAATAGTGTTTGTATGTATGTCGGCACACACAACTTACCTTGCAGCATGTTGGATGATCTCGCAGTGTTGGAAACGCGTGGTGGAATTATTACATGGCATCATGTGGAAAATTTTAGTTTTTCGGCATAATAATTTTTTCCGAATTAGTAAATAAAAAATTAGTTTTTGATTTCATTTTGCTGTGAATAAAAGTTGTATATAAACAAATATATATTGTCTCTTCATTATATATATTTTTGTATGCTTTGCAAGTTGTTTCAATTGCACAAACCATCACAGAAAGTTCGACTGCTAACAACAAGCTATACGTATGTAATATTGGGTCTTATCGCAGTGGCAGATATTTCGTTTTGCACAGAGGTGTGATAACCGAGATATGGTGCGATCGTATTGCTTAGCTACTATGTGGAATGCCATTACTGGCAATGCAAATCACGTAAATGAGTTTGTTTTTTATGACCAACTTGGCAATTATGAGTAGACACCATATTAAATAATAATATTATGTATCATTCCCTCATAAACAGTGTATGCTTTGAGAATACATACTTATTTTTCTTATATTATTGAAAGAAGCCAATCTTTAGAAAATACTACAAGTGTAATTCTGTTTTGAGAAGGTTAGGTTAGCCATGTAGTTCTATAGATGTGTATCACACATATACATATGTATAGCGTCCTTGAGTTGGTTGAGGTCTATGGTTTATGTGGTGTAGCCTGGTGTGGTAAGGGTTCAAAGCTTATTGAAGTAGCGTTGCATAATAACACCTTTTGGCAAGAGTCGTGCTCCTCTTAATCTCCAAATAAGTCATTGTACGAATTATTTTCCTCATATAATTATTTATTCTGTTCTTGATTTTTTCACATTCAATTTTTCACTCTTACTTTTTATACTTCTTATTTTAGAAAACTGGACATTTTTAAAACAGAAGAGTACATAATTTGCGATTTTTGCTTGCAAAAAATAAATACCTATGCATCCTAAATCCATCCATACATCCCTAAATAGTAAATATTTGATTTACAAAATTAAATTTATTTGAGAAATTCATTGTCAGTCTTAATCGATATATTATCTTATATATTCTACTATCTACGCATATATCAACAAATACTCATTTCTTTTATATATAATAAAGTAATGATAGCGCCAATGTTGAGAATAATATTGTGTGGCTCTGCGTTGACGCCGCACTTCCATTGTAGTTCGAAAGTGCCTCCGCAAAGCCTTCTACGGCCCAATTTGTTGTTGTTTCCACATCGTCGGTAACTATGGAAGCCACTGTTGTATAGTTTAATATTGAAATAAGAATTATAGAATTGCAGGTCAAACTTAAAGTCAGCATTATGCTGTTGCATTTACCCGAACTGTCTGTGGTGATGAGTTCCTTGAGGGCACTGCGCTCCTGCGCATGATACGGCAGTGAGTACATGTAGTGATTCTCCAAAATGGCCTTGTACTCTTCGTTTGCGATTATTTCATATATCCAAGCCATGTGGGGACCAACATTTGTGTAAAATGCAGCAACTCGCTCGCGATACGCACAGTTCAGAGAGTGAAAGTTATTTCCAGGCACTATCGAAGAGAAGAGTCCCACCAGACGATTGTTGCAGACGAGACCCGCTCCCCGATCAGTGTTGTGCAACATTGTACTATTCAGTATCTAACAGATAGAGATAAGTAGTTTGAACTGCTTGCGATTTTTAATATTACTCAGGTGACTTATTGACTGCCGAACTGACCTTGCAGCCTTGTCCTTTTGGCACGATAAAATAGGAACATATATCGAGCTTGCGCGCTTCCATAAATTCAGGTACCAGTTCGCCAGCGCATTCAACCGACTCCCAAATTGGAATATTGTGCTTTTTTGCGATTTCTGTCCCATGTCTTGACGATGACTAATTGGAATAAAACATAGTTCATACTTCGTTTTTTGTCGTGCAATAATAAATTAACTAGATAGGTATCCAGTATTTATTGTGGCGGGAAGCTGTTTTTCAATTCAAATTGTCCTTGTTTCTGGTATACTGCTTAATGCGTGATAATCGCGCTGCGAGTTTAATCTTACCGAAAATTCAACTAAGCACGACCCATCCTTGTACACGGGCTCCTCCAGTATAATCCACTGCATGTGATCTTGATCCGCCAGCGGCAGTGACCTCTGCAAACGGATAAGCGCCAAATCGTTGGCCAGCGTGGTGCTGTTGAATTTCTCGTTGACGATAACGTCCGAGACCGCATAGGAGAAGAGATCAGTGAATACATCACTGTTGGCGCCCGCCACCACCTTGAGCACGGATGCCGGAAGGTTTACCTGTGACCCGTTCGTGGTCAGCTGGTAGGAGATGCATGTAGCCGTAGTCAGCACCAGGCGATTGTGAACAATAATCCCGCTGCAGATGTGGGTCGGTGATTCGTTTGGCTGGAGCTGCGCGAATAGTGACACCTGATAGGCCGGTTGCCGACTCTGGCCGACAGTGCTGATAAGTGCAATGATTGCGAAAACTAAAACCGATCGGAGGCTCATTGTAAACGTGTTCGGTATGTTGTTGCGCGTGCTGCGTTCCCTTGGCGGTTGGCAAGATGCGACCGTAATCTTGGATCGTGTGGCGCTGGATGAAAATGACTTGCTGCTGCAACGGCTATGCAGTGTTTGAATAGACCCTTGACAAAAGAACATTTAATATACACTTAATGCCGGGCAGCTGGCTTTTACGCTGCTTTTCACATGGTGCCAGAACACTTGCTTGTACCTTACGAGCCTCTGCCCGCATTATCTCTTCCACACAATTATCTTTTCCCAGAGTCGTCAGTCCGACTCGGCGATAAAGTCAGCTAGGCAAACAGATAGGAGGCGATTTCGTCGGAACGAATATTTTAACTACTTAATTTCGACGTGTATCTTATTTGTGCAAAAAGCTAAATTTGCGCAACTGCGTTGTGATCGCTGGACGGCAGGCTGACTGACTGCACTATCAGGTTGCTGTACAAATATTGAACTATGTAGTAAGTCGAATTGCAAACACGGACTGTGTGGCTGCTGTTTTTACGCAAACAGGAAAAACATTTCAACTTGGATATGGTGTTTGCTGGAACTCTGACTTTTTGCAGATGCGTTCCAGTGCACACAAATTCATCTTTAAGTTTTGTGTGAACATTTTGTTTGCTCTGAATCAATCAAACTCCAAGTAAAAGACACATGTACTCGTATGAACATGTGCGCCAACTGATGCGAATACACAAACGAGGCACACTCCGGTGGTCTTACAGGTGTGAGGCTTGTATACAAAATCAAAATTATCTTGGAAACTTGTATCCCTAGAATAACACTGATCTAAGCACATAGTAAGTTTTTGTGTACTTGCTTTTTTATCGAAAGTATTTTGATTTTGAGCGAAAAGTAAGCATAATATTTGTTTAGTTAAAATTTACTAGCTTTAACACATATCTAAGGAGTGCGTCGTTAAAAATTGTGACATGCAATTTTGCTAATGACTTCTTTAATACAAATTCAAATAAAACTTTCTTTGATCAGGTGAGCCATGAAAACGCTGTCATTAAATAGTTTATGCCCATTTAGAGCATTGATTGAGTATTTAAAGATAAAATGGTAATGATAAAGTGATAAAATTAACGAAGGAACAATAAAAACCCTCATGAGGGGTATTCCAGAAAAAGATAGAAACTTTACCCTTGAAAATGTATTGTAATTTTTTCAAATAAATTTTAAAATCTACATAAAAGACATGTTAAATAAAACCAAACTTTTAAAAAATTGGACTAGATGTTTTAACTAGACTAGGAGGTTTGTTTTTCTGATGGAGGTGGAAAATCTTCGTAAGAGCGCGCCTCTCTCTCTCGACTTGCCATGATGCTCGCTGCATATTCATTCGCCGCATTCCAATTTGAGGCCGATTTAAGCATTTCGCTAATAAGCCTCTGCACTGTGGGCACACATCCCAGCTGTGAGGTCAAGCGGCGTCGTTGTCCGTTGTATCGAGCACACTCAAACACGACGTGCTCCGCGTCCTCGACTTTTCCGCTGCATACGGCGCAGTATGGATCATCTTCAAACCCCCATCGATAGAGGTAGGCCTTAAAACATCCGTGCCCTGTGAGGACTTGCGTTAGGTGGTGATTTACTAGCCCATGCGTCCTGCTTGTCCACTGCTGCAGGTCGGCTATAAGGACGCGAGTCCATCGCCCCTTACTGGAACAGTTCCAGCGTTCTTGCCACTTCTCCAGTGTTTGTTTCGCGTAGTCCGTGCATTCTGGAGGTTTGCCACGCTCCGCGTACTTCAAAAACGTTAAGGAGGTAGCAAGTATTATACGCGGTGCTTTGTGTTTGAGGAATATTGCGCTGATAGCCTTGCAGCTGGTGCTTTCTAAACAAACGTTTAATCCTTTAATCTTATTCAAATATGATGTTAACCTTAAAGAAGGAAAATAACAAGTGAAAAGAAAGTGAACCGCCAAAAATATAACCAAGCAAAGCTATTAAGTAAAAGATATGTAAATATAAATAAGCAAATTAAACTAAATCAGAGTTTTTGTGTTCGTGCAGTTCGTTCGAAATAAACGCAGTTGCAGGTACAGCCGTAAGTATTGTTGTCAGGTAAATTTCAGGGCAAACAGTTTGCATGCTTAACCTTACGCAGTTTTCACAGGTAGAAAATACAAACAAGGCAGGAATTTTGAGTTGCCAGCGATATGATTTGCTTCAGACGGTGCTTATTTATCCTTGCGGCAGGATGCTACTCAAAATTCTTACATTTCTATTATTTACAACACAGTTTATAGTGTCATGTAAAGCTGATAATGCAACCAAAATCGATGAGAATAAGAGCTTAAGGTAAAGAAACTTCAAAATTATTTACGCGAAAATACAATAATTAGTTCAATAAAAATAAACAAAGTTTCAGCATTTCGGAGGATTATGCAATGTTAAGAAGTGATGTGCAGTGGTTTTTTCAGCATTTGGAAATTTTAGCCGACTCATTTCAACGTTTATTGCCAGCAGTGCCCGCGCAAGGACAAAGTACACATCGTTCGCTTAACAGCGAAAATAATGGGTAAATATTATTAGAATATTTATTATATGTAACCTAAATATTAGCAAAGTTATTCATTTATTGGCATTTTCAGCACGTTCGCGGAAAGCACTCGCCTTTACTTGCTTCTTGGCTTGCGTCACGTGCTCGTTGGACTTAAAGAAATCTCAGTTGCTTTTCAACAAAAATTCAACACAGATCACGTTCAAGAGCTGCAACAGTTGTAAGCGCAGGCGTTTCATTTGTTCATTCCTTTTACTGTTCAATATTCTAATTTTTCCTTATTGTTTATTCCCACGCAGAAATGTTCTGATGCGCGTCATACAGGACATTATACGCATCGCTAAAGGCTGGTTTGCAACGATGCGCGTTAGTCTGGTTCTGCTATTCCGCCTGTACAATCACTATATACCAGAAGTGCTGCTGGGTAGATGCTTCGGACGTTATATTGTGGCCAAACATCCTAATCGCGCTTTTTACGAGTACCCAATTCTTCTGTTTGGTGATATCTTTGAGCAGTTTCTGCTTTACGTCAGCGCCGTACCAACGAAGCAACCCTCTTTCGAGTCTAACACAACAGAATCGGCTGACGAGTTTTCCGTGGAGCAAAATGAAATTTGGCCACTGGGACAGGACGATTTTAAACCGAGAAGCATGGAGCAAGTTGAAGTTGTGGATCCACTGCAAGTGCTCATGCAGGCAGATGTTGCAAATGGCAGCAGCCCTGGCGCGTGGGGGCGTTGCTTGAAGATGTACATGGCGGATACAATTTCCAGACAGCTGAAGTCATTCTTTTTGGATGGCGAATATTGAAAACAGCACATCACTGAAAATTTAACTAATATCAAACAAGTTATAAACTTTATTTATTGCAAATTGACTTAGTTAACATTTTATGAAACAAACTTATAATTAAAACCTCCAACATTTTGAAAACATTTCATGCATTCACTTCACTCAAAATTGCTACGAACTGATTCAAATGTTTGCAGCTCGCCAAAGTGAGCAAATTGCAGTAGCAAATACAAATTTTCATTTTTCATTTTCTAACAAAGTGTACAAGTAAAATATATATTTTTTGAACAATTTGTAAATGGAATTATATGGAGCATTAAAGTTGTGGCTCTATACCAAATGTTTGTGTTCACTTCATTTAAAAAGAAAAGTTATACTTAATATTACTTTAGCACATTTTTTATTCGATTCAAGTGCGCATAGTTTGGCAGTATTTCGGCTATCCATTCGGGACATATTTCAGTCACTTGTCGTATGAAATTCCTCTCGGTGAGCACAATCTCTGTGAAGACTACATATTCCGGCCGATATTTGGCGTGAAAGACGCTGGATGGATGAATTCTAGCGCGTTGTCGGCCAGATATGGTTAGGTAAAAGTTATCACGCTGTAGCTCCGCAATGTTTTCAAACAAACCCACTAGAAGACACTTGCGTACTTGGTCGTGATTGGTGCCGCAACTGTTCATGGGCAATTCGAGGCGTTCGACTATTTCTTGCAGCTGTTTGCGCACTTCACGTGCGTAGTGAAGGTTTCTGGTATTCAGAAAGTTATCATGACACCAAAGCTAGAAGAAGAATGAGGCATTAGTAATAATTACAATAATAAAACCTAGGTTCTGGATGAACACTAAATGTGCTAAATAAAAAACTTTTGTTCTCTCAAACGTGACATAAACTTATTTTTCCGCTACCAAAATAAGTGCACGACTTTGTGAGACGCTCGCTTGAAAGTTGTTCATTCATTTTTGTTTGAATATGTTTGATCATGTACCTTCACTTTCTCTGTTTTTTGAAAGGCACTGAATACATTCATCAGCGTTAAGTGGTCACCGTGTTTAGAGTAGAACTTTGCGTGTGCTAGCGCCGAGAGCTCACGCTTCTCCATGGACGACACGAACACATTCTCGCCTGAAAGCACAGCCACCAAGCTCAGCATTTCCTCCATGCAACCAAACGATGAGGCAGACAGCAGCAACTTGCTGTACTGCGGATCCAATGGAAACTGTGACATTTTTTCGCCCACCGCCGTTAGTTCTGGCTGGTTTTTGACGTAGCGTATCGCGCCGAGTGCCTCCAATTTCCGATATGCATCGTCAACCGCTTCTGGTGAGGGATGATCAAGAAAATCGAAAGTGCGACAGTCGACACCAATGGCCAGAAGCTGCAGCACGGTGGCGCAGATATTGCTGCGCAATATTTCCGGCTTAGGCATACGTTCAAATGAGGACATTTCGGCGCGTGTGTACGTGCGATAACAGGTTCCAGGCGCATCACGGCCAGCGCGTCCACAACGTTGCCACGCTTGAGCTTGCGAGATGCGCACTACGCGCAATGCATCCAGTCCACTGTTGGGGTTATAGATGCGACGCTTCACAAAACCGCAGTCGAGAACACAGCGTATGCCGGGTATAGTGACGGAGGTCTCCGCTATATTAGTGGCCAAAACAATTTTGCGGGCGTTGTGTGGCGCCGGCAGGAAGCATTCGAGCTGCTTATTTTGTGGTAATTGAGCGTAGAGCGGAAAGACACGCACTCCGGGTAAATTGGCATCATTTGTCTGTAAACGCAGTGGTTAACTTGTGACAATAAAAATTAATGATTGTATACTCACTTTGGCTATTTGGCGTATTTGCTGTGCCATGGCTTCGATCTCTTCCTGGCCCGTCAGGAAGACGAGCACATCATGACTGCAATTTTAAAATGAATCACACAAACGTTAATCGCATTCTATAAAGGCTCAAGTATATTGCGCTTACTTTGCGGGTGTGCTGCGATGGATTTCGAATAGCGTTACCAGCGCTGCGTGCAGATAATCCGTCTGCGGTTCCTTCGTGTGCAACACGCGTACTGGATATGTTTTGCCCTCAAGGTACATGCCGCGTACACCAAAATATTGACCAAAATGGTCAATGTCCATGGTGGCTGAAGTGATGATGAGCTTCAGCGGGATCAGCCCGCGTACTCGCCGTTGGTGCTGCGCCTCCTTTACAATTCCAAATAGCACATCCGTGTTGACGGTGCGTTCGTGCACTTCGTCCAGCATCAGCACTGAGTAGTGTTGCAAAAGCCGGTCCGCAATCGCTTCACGCAACAGACAGCCATCTGTCATAAAGCGAATTCGCGTCTGCGGCGAGGTGCAGTCCTCGAAGCGTACCGTGTAGCCCACAGCTTCACCCAGTCGGCAGAATTGCTCCTGCGCCACACGTCGCGCCACCGTAATCGCGGCTACACGTCGCGGCTGCGTAACGCCTATTACGCCTTTCTGTGCACAGCCCGACTCCAGCAGAAATTGAGGAATTTGCGTCGTTTTACCCGAGCCGGTCTCGCCCATCAGCAGCAGCGTGTCTGTCTTGCGCATCTCCTGTACGAGCCGCTGCCGACACTTATACACGGGCAACGCCTGTCGCTGTTGTTGCAACTGCAGCTTGGACAGCGCACATTTTGCGGGGATATTTAATGATTGCGGGGGTGCAGACTTACACGCGGGCGGATTGGTGTTACCGATAGTGTATTTTGGCACTTTGATGATGACGTTTTCGACGCCGTTGACGGGGCTGTTCAACTTGCGTTTGATGGGAAAACCACTGAAACCGACGTTGTGCTTAGCACTAGCCCCGTGCGGCTTCAAGGGTGTCTTGGTCGTCAGCATGTACTTTGATTCCATGCCGCACGTTTACTTTCAATGGTTTTGCTTCTTACTTGCACATATTTTGTAGCCGCAACTTTGTCAACACTTTTCTGCTTACGAGCAATATTTTTGGCAAGGAATAAAAATCGTTCAGTCTGCTAATGGATTTCGTACGTCAAATTCGGTCAACAAATTTACTTCAGCGCCATGCTTGAGCGCCATGTGAGTTAATTCAGCGACAGAGTTGCCAATGCTATGCGTGCGTCGAAATACGAAGAATAACGAACTTAACGAAAGACTTTAAATGGAAGAAAGCTAAAAGAATTGGCTAGAAATCAATTGGATGAATAACTAATAAGATTGGAGTACGTTTTTAGTAAGCAAAATGGGATATTTATAAATGTTCTAATATGTTCAAATATATATTCACATATTAGATTTAAATATTTTAGCTTTATATATATTATAAGTTTGTAAAATACATATATCTATAAAGAATATTCGTTCGCACATATGATCAATCTTAATATAGATTTTACGAGGGATTTAAGTGTTTGGTTATTATGATTTACGTTCCCTGAGCATAGAAAACCCATTTAAAAGAAAAGCTAAATAAATATATTTTATATTACCTACTTAAATTTAATACATATAAAAAGAAACACCTAATTTAAACTGTCATCCTAACTTATTATTATCTTTATGTTGTGTGTAAAATAGGTCAATGATAAGCTTAATTAGTAATGTTGTTGGTATTTGTTTATTTCAGTTATGACATTTTTAAAAATAGCTTGCAGAAAGCTGGGCTATTATTATTAGATAAATATAAAAAATATAAAAGCCGGCAGCATTTTTTCCCTATCGGGTCGTAGGCTGGAGTGTGCGGCGATTAAGAATCAATCGAACTTACTACGTGCTACAAGTGGTTGCAAGCACTGCACTGGAAAAAAGGTCTTTCTTATAGAAAAGCATTGCATTCTTGTTGATGATGTTTGTGGTTTTGAAGATATGATGTTGATTAAGGGGTCATTCTCATGCGCGGACAGGAAAAATGGACATTTTTCAGAAATTATTTCCTTTGTGAATACGAGGATTTATCAAAAAAAGATATTCCACTTTAATTTATTCATTGTTATGGTACAAAAATTAAAAAAAAAAAAATTTTTTTAATTTTTTCAAACACTTTTTTTCGATTAAAGACACGGCTTCTGCCGCGTCATGGTCAGCTGGCGGGGATTGTTTTGAGTCGCAGGATTATCTGAAACATAAATTTCGAAGAAATTCTTAATCAGTATGAACGTACCTCTCGCCCGTAGTAAATTTGAATTTTTTCATAAGAATCTCACAAAATGGCAGGCAGTTGGAAGTTAGAGCAGTAAAAAATTGTTGTTTTTGAAGAATTTATCAATGAAAAAAAATATGAAATTTTTAACATATCAGAGTGAATTTACTAGGGGCGATAGCTAACAGTATGTAGAATGACGTGGCAAAATCGCAGAGAGATCGATTGAATGGTTTTTTTTAAATCATCCCCGCCATTTCAAAAAAAGGCGTTCCGAGAAAAACACGTTTAAAGTTTTGACTAACTGATTGAATCCTTGCTAGAAACCTTGACCGCTCGTTATATAAATGTTTGTAGAAGCCGAAATACTTGAAATTTTCCAATAAAATTTTGACAGCACCTTCGTCAAGGATGATACATTCCAAATATGTTAAAAAAAAATTGATTTTTACAAAATTTCCCATGAGAATGACCCCTTAAGTTTAACACTTTCCGACATGAAAATAAACCCGTTCTGTATGAATTTTATGGGCTGTAGTCCAATATATTGGACATTGTGACTGAAAGGGTTAAAGCTGAAATTCAGAATATTGAAAGTCAATCTTTTAACTCAAGATTATACATACATACATATATACGTTTTTGCTCTCTCAACTGATCATTGTTTCTACAAATCAAGCAAGCAATTTTTAACTGCAATATTTTTTAGGGTGTGCTTATAGTTACATAGGGCTTTAGAGATGAGCGCAGGACTACAAGCAACTTTAATTTTTGAACCAAATTAACAGACCCCATTTACATATTCATTCTCCCGAATGTGTGCATATACATATATGTGTTGTATGTCCGCTTTTTTAAATGTCTTTCTTCCCCTAGAATGTTTGAGTTGGGACGTACTGGCCAACTGTTTGTGCTAATTTGTTAGAAATTCGCGTGAACGTATCCAAAAGACCGCTCACACAGTCGCCTCCAGCTGCCAAGAAAACTGCCGCCGGCAGCTCAAGTGGCCTGTTTAACGAAATCAACAGTCAGTTAACAGAGAGCCGCAGTGGTAAGTGGACGCACTGTTTCGCCGGAAAGTTCGATCGCATTCTTTTCGATTGACTGCTGACAACGGCAAGCCGAAGCCAACACGAAGACTTTCCGTTTGTTTACAAATTCTTAAATTGATTAGATATAAACGTTGAAGTGCACGTTCGTCAATACAAATTGATCGGAGCGAGTTCGACGGCGGGACGCTCTTTGCGCCTTTCGCGAACTTATGGCGATGCCTTATCTTCGCGTTATCTTGAGACACACGGGTGGGTCTCATTGATCAATGGGCTATCTACCTTTGGCTGTTGTGACCGGCGGTTGTTTTCATTACCGCTTATTTCTCAAAATCACCCTAAAAAAATCAAAAAGACGATCGAGTTTTGCGGCTGCGATACGCGAGCGGTGCGGATCGCGCCGACAATTTGCCGTTAAATGTATTTTTCGGTGTTCTTGTTGTGGGTAGTTAGCACGCGACTTATAGGCGTAGTGGGTGGCACTGAGCTCATCTCGACACCAGCATGTTGCCTTGACGGATGGTCCTTGGCCAAGATCTATATGGGTATGTTGCAACCTGATCTGTACGATTGCCTCAATTTGAACAGCACGAGGCCTACCGACGACAACATCGAGGTGTTCGAGAACACAGCTCCGGTGTACGGGTACCGGATCCGGAGTGCGTCTGGTACTAACGACAGCGGCAGTGTACCGCGTTGCAGTCGACAAGTGCTCGTGTTCGTGTCCGTCGAGGAGGAAGTGGCATTGCCGCCGCGGAGCTGCCTGGCCAGCGTAGACAAACGCATGGTGGCGATCTCGTGTCCGCCACAGGGTGACGAGACGCTGCAGCCACTGCGCGTGGTGCGGAAATGTTGCCCCCGGACGCACCAGTACGACGCCATTCAGCGAAAATGCGCCAAACGCCCGAACTCGATGCTGCGAAGCTACGATCAACTTTTTCGGCACCCAGTCATCTTTGTCGACCAGCCAGTCGACTGTCCAAGAGATAGAGCGCTGGTGGAGTACCACTTGCGCGCGGAACAGTTTCGATTCGAGGACGGGCAATTGGAACTGAGTGGAGTTAGTGGCGCTGGTGCGCGGCAGAAATTCAAATTGAACGATTATTGTATCGAAGCGATTGACTCGCCGATGAACACGGGCGATGTAGAATTTCTGGTGCGCACCTGCAATGCGGCGAGTGTGTGCAGCAGCCTGCCCTGCATACGCAGATGCTGCGCGGACAGAGAAATGTTCACCAAGGGCAATGCCACTTCATACTGCAAGAAGGATTCCACGGACTTGGCGTTTCACAGTTTCGAGAGCTTGGAAATAAGCGGGAATTTCACAAAGCCCCCAGGTAATTTCAATAGCGGCATAACTGAAATGTTTCGAAATCTGGCGGGGTTGAGCCATGTGATTGTTAATCAGTTGAAATTAATCAATCAGAATTTATTATTCGGCTCCTGATAATGGTTCGCATCGCGAATTTTCCGAGACAGTCTCACCATTTACATTGTACGTTTAAATTTTAAGTTCATATAACGAATTTGTTTTTTTATGTAATATGTATTATGCATTATTAGAGGCGTGAACTAATGAGGTGCAGGGTTTTAATTTTGAGAGGGTAATAATTGCTATGAAATGAGTTACACATTTTGAAAAATCATGCAAATCATATTATTTGGCATTACAGCTGAAGTCGAGCGGTTCTGTTCATACATTTAATATTTCTCAAAAGCTGAATTTTTCAAATTTTTTTGATGTACAGTGGACGTCCAGTATAACGAACTTTCCATTTAACGAATTTTCGATGTAACGTACGGCCAACATTTTTCCATTGATGGTTCTATATTTCGAACGAAAGTGAAATTTGCTATTCGATATAACGAATATTTTTGTTGTTTTTCACCATTCGGATTGTTGAGCATTCACATTCTTTACAATAACAATTAATGTTTGGTTTCGTCAAGTGAACGGTACCTCAATTGTTGTTGTTTTTGTTACTTTCAAATTTACGTCAAGTTACCAACATTTTCAAGTTCTGTTTGTATGCATTGCTGATAATTTTCACATCTTTTCCTTTTAAAAATTAAAATTTCAATAATCAATCAAGAGAAATTGCCATACAGAAAAGTTTACTTGCGGTAAAGAGTCAATCGCGCATCGAAGACTTTTTCACGGTACACACATAGCCATATTTGTATTTTGAAAATGTTTGATTAAAACAAGATACTTGTTCAAAAACTGAATATGTGAGACTTATTTCTTTAAGAAGAATTGTTTAAAACAAAAACAAGTGCGATCGCTTTAACGAATTTTTCGATTTAACAAATTGGGGGTACAACATAAGATTCGTTATATTTGACGTCCACTGTACTTGTAATAACAAACAAAACATTTTTTAATTTCATTTTTGTGAAATTCTTCCTTTTAGCATTTATAATCCAGAGAAGCAAGGTGGGTCTCTGTTGTTAAAGGTACTTCCCTGCAATGTTGCAAAAGCAGTGAACTGTCGTGAACTGTAAAATTATCTTTTTAAAAATTTGTTCTAAATATTATTAATACTGTATTGTATATGGTTTGACATTAAGAGCATTAACTGTTAGGGATTCACAACAGCATTAAATCGAAAACAATTTATGGCATTTCAACTAAAACAATCACCACAACAAGACGCAGTAAAGTACTTATCATTGGTGTCCGTGTCTTCAAATGTATGTGCAAAATTCACAAACGTTCAGGAATTGGCCATTGTTAAATCGGCTATTTTATAATTACTCGCTGATTGTTTACTTAAAAAGTCTTCCAAGTATTCAACACACATATACTTAAGTAACAATTTGACGTTGCGGCATTTGAACATTTCTCACACAAATGTGCGAAAAAAAATTTTTGTAAACAAATGCGCCGCTATTGAAATGTATCAATATTGAAACACAGACCATGCTGCCTCTGCCTGCTCATTACGTAGCTCTCTAGAGGTATGTACATTCGTACGCAAAAGCTACCTACCTTCCTATATACCATTCGCTTATATGCTTTGGAAACAATATTGTTAGGTTTGTAATTGTGGGTGTAAAAGTACCAATTTATTCTGTTTTTGCATTCCCGTCTTGGCGTTTTGCATTTAACCACACACATGCACACACAGTTGCTTAAATATGTAAAATTAAAGCAACCGTCGCCAACTAGCCACAGGAAAGTGAAATTAATTGAAAGAGAATGTGCAGCATGTGGCAGTGCCGCGAGTGTCTTTTATATTCTTACACAATTGCTACAATGGGACTTGAGCTCAAGTGACCTTAAATTGTCTGGAAAATACAATGTTGAAATTTAAGATGTTTCACGCCATTTTATGTTGACTCATTAAGGCAGTGATTTAGTTGTTTGCACATTTATTATAATTATTTACACACGGCAGCCGCCGTGGCTCAGTTGGTTAGTGCGTTGGACCGCGAGTCGCAGGCAGCAACCTCAGGTTCAAATACTGCCTGTAATAACACCTAAAAAAAATAACGGGAAAACTCGTTTTCTCTTTCGGTGGCTGTCCTTTCAGCTGGAAATGGCAAACCTCTGAGAGTAAAACTTGCTTATGAAAAAGCTCCCAACCTGCCGTTCGGAACCGGCATAAAACTGTAGGTCCCTCCAACCCGTGTACAAATTCACATGCACAACACGGGTAGTTGCGGGAAGCTAGGCCTTAGTCTCGCGTAAGCGGGCTGTCGTGCCAGTCAATTAATTAATTAATTATTTACACATACGTGGGCATGTGCCACGTGTTATCAAATTTTAGCCGGACCTCGTTATGACTGAATGAATGTCTGCCGTTAAGGCTGGCTATATGATTTGAGTTTGTCTATATGTAGTACTTTAAAACGAACCCTAAAACGAGTTAACATTTAGGCTATGGCGCCTATTATAAATCAACACTTTACGCTACAAATTTACTATTGGAATTCCGCAATTGAGTTTTTCAAAACTTCATTATTATTTTTGCAAAGGCTTTTCAGATATTGTTCAATGATGCATTTACTAATTATTTTCATAACAGTTTCATCGTATTCCTTAAATAATAATTTCACACGATTAATATGAAATGAGAACAGGAAATTGCTCGCGGCCTGCTGTTCGCAATGTTCTGATATATTTTTCATGATTTTTAAGTTTTCAAAAACCTGTGTTCAATTCTTGTGCTGGTTTTTATGCGCCAGTTAAATTATACACATTAAACGACTGTTTGTATGTACATAAGTGTAGGCAGTACTGAACGTGCAAAGTAACAAGAAGTCTTTTTATTCACATACTAATGTGAAAAAAAAATTATATTAAATAAAAACAATTTTTGAGTTATTTTTGGGCGAAATGCTGCAGCTACATATCTGGGCTTTGTTTTGGTTTTTGCTTTCCTGTTGGATTTGTTTACAATGTGATCAACGTACATGTTAACCTATTATTTATTGCTAATTATTTTGTAACAACTAAATGGTTGATCTACAGTATTGTTCCCTGGATGCTTAGGGACTACAAATACTCAATCATTAGCATTGTCATTGATTGATGGCCATACATTGAATTACTGGTGAATTTATTTCCAAATAGTGTCTGATTGGGACAACTGAAGGGACGAGAATGTTTTCCGAATATTTATGTAGACTAGATTACTAAATATAACTTAGCTTATGTGACGCAGGTTTCATGTGTTCATATAATTTTGATTTTACTTTTATAATAATTTTAACACTCTTCAATATTTATGGTTTGTAAAGAGGTTTTCAATTTTTGTATCTACTATTTAAAGAAAATTCAAAAACTCGTATTAGACTCACTCGTAACATTCCCAATATTCGTTGCTATTGATATGATTTCTTTGGAGGGAGCACTTATTTACTTAGCGTAGAATACGTTGCCTTTGACGTTTCTCTCAAGAGGCGCATTTGATTCGGAAGTGGCACATCCACATTGCGTACTTTTTTTATTGTATTTGATCAGAAATTAATTTATTTATTTGCCCAGGTGTGTTTATTTCAACATCTCATGGCCGAAGGAAGTTATTTATCAAAAACGCTATTTTGACACAAAGTAAAATAGGAATTTAATATTGGCGGCGGTCATTTTAATTAACGTGAACGGCTAAATTAAATATGTATGGCGGATACCCACAAAGGGGTCACACTATGTTATAGATAACCACTGCGGTTGAACGCTTAAATGTTTATGTGTTTTAATAACGTCTAGCAGTTCGATATCAATGGCTGAACAGGTGCACATGACGACGTCGAATTATGTGCACATATATACATACATATATACATTTTATTCAAGGAAATTACGGAATTGGCAGAGCTCTGTACTAATTGATCTCACTCCCTGCCTCTTTCTCGTTGAAGTGTTTGGCATATTGCGAAGTTTGGATTGCTTAAAATTTCGCTTGGATCCGGACTCGTACGCGGACGAAATGCACACGATCAGCAGTCAGGATGGCTCACTCTTTGTGGCAACCACAATGAAAAACTACACCAACAGTCAGTATTGTGTGGAGAAGACGCGCAACGCCACCTGGGGCGATCAGAAGGTAGTGTGTCTACAGACGAAAATCGTTTCTCTAATGTTTCATAACCTTTTGAAATTAGTTGTACACGTTTCTTTGCTTCGATTCTAATGTTGTCGGAAATGATAGGATACGATTTAAAATGTATCCAATAGGGCTGCTGATATCATGCTCCTTCTATGCGATGACCCTTGTGGTCTATTTGTCCATTTCAAAACTACGCAACTTGCCGGGCAGGATTTTAATCTGTCTAGTGACCAGCTTGTTTACGGCATACCTGAGCATCGCACTGGGCCAACTGATGCCCACGCCGAACGATCATGTCTGCTTTGCGTCGGGTAAGTGGAAATTCTCAATAATATATATAATATATATATATATTCTCAATAATATATGGAGCGCAAAGTAGGGCTTGGTTAAGGGTGGGAAGATAGAGATGTTGATTAAATGTTTAAGAACAAAGGTAATAGTCAATGTATTTTATTAACAGAAACACGTAGTTTTTACAACAAAAGTAGTAGTAAGTTCAGTTTTTCTCCATTTGTTTAAATAGTCGCAATGCGTTCAGTAATTGGTCATTATTTATAAGCGCTATGACTAGTATTAGTTAAGTTACAGTGCAATACAGTTCTAATTTACACTTCTCTAATCCTTTTACAGGCTTCTTCATTTACTTTTGTTTGATGGCCGCTTTCGCTTGGATGAACGTCATGTGCTTTGATATATGGCAGACCTTCGGGTATGTATTGCATTTAATTGTTACGTTGCATTTTGCAAATAATCTTGACCCTGTTAAGTCGATTAAGTTACTTGCATACACGTAACTCCGCATAAGAAAATTTTATAAAAGGGATAACTTCAAACATGGTAAACCATAAAGCAAAACCATGGTTTTCGTGCTAAGCACAGGTGATGCAATGACTAATTGCATTCTAAAATATGGTTTAAGCATATCATTTAAGCATTTCAAAAACTTTGGACAAGTTCTACTTGGTATCTCTTTTCTCTTACATATGGACATGTATTTATTCCAACAGCAGCTGCTGACACACCGCTTGTTGCAAAACACTTTCTATGAAATGCACGTGTGGTTTTCGAATAATATTTGGGGAACGGTATTCCGTAGCAGTTGTGAGTAATGTCGACATGAATTACACACACAAATACATATGCGTGTATTTACTTTAATTATTGCACTGCAAATGATATTTTAATGACGTGGCGCAATGCGTTTTATCTTTCCGTCTAATTTAATTAATTCGGATTTTATGCGGCAGTGAGGTTTTCCTTTTTTGTTTTCATTGCGAAAAAGTATGGAGTGGCGAAATGAATTATCACCGAATTGCTATGAAAGTGTGCTTCGTTAATTTTACGCGGTATTCATATTTGCAGTGCTCAAATATGGTTATCGCGCCCTTGCGTTAGTAACGTCAACAAATTACTTTTAAATCGACTTCAAACCGAAAACGCTGACATCAACTAAAAGCATACTTTTGGGCACTTACACCCCGCTGTTAATTAATTGGCATTGTTGGCGTTGTTTAGTGCCGAACAAGCAAATAATTGATCAAAGTGACGGAACGCCCTGCTGCCGCTGTGCAGTGAGCTGGTATTGGTCGGGTATTGGCGCAAATGCAATTTCGTGAGCGCGCTTTGTGTGTGAGTAGCGCATAAATAATATTTTTACAATAGCCAATGTAGCCGGGAGTGTACATTTCTTGGCGAAAGTGTGAGTGCGCGGTGCAAGTGGGGCGTGTGTGGTCTAAATATTAGTGGCTATTTGCCGAACGCTTAGCAATATTTCGTAATAATGGGCGCAATGACGTAAAATTTGTTAATGACCACAGTTTTATTATCTTCGGGGAAGAACAGCAAAATGTTTGTTTGCTTTTGAAGCATCACTTAGCTATGCTATGAGTAGCTATGACAATATTGATAGCTTTTCTTGCATATTTAACGTCACAAATATCAACAAGAAAACAATAACAATAAATAAAGTGTACATCATAATGAATTTAAGAAACGCTGCACTTAAGTACGTACTTATAGTTTCGATTAATTTAGTTTTTTGGAATTTCTAAGATTTTTGTATTCCGAATTATTTTTTGAACATCTTAAAGCAGTATTAACTCACTTAAAATTTTGTTAAATCTTTTTTTTAACATTTATTCGATACATAGTACATTCGTTACATTTTTAACTGTTCAAAATAAAATTTAAAAAAAAAACAACAAATAATAAAACAAACAACAAATAAAATAAAATTTAAAAAAAAAACAACAAATAATAAATAATAATAATTAATTGTAATTGTTTTGCTTTTGTTTTTTTTTAGTTCTGCCAAAAAGAAACACGGCTTCAAGGAGAAACAAACGAAGCGATTTGTATTGTATTCACTCTACGGCTGGGGACTGCCAACGTTGTTAACCGTTATCACCGTTTCGCTGGCCCGATCGGACATATTGAGTGAGAACATTAAACCACATTTTGGACATGGCCGCTGCTGGTTTACCTGTATGTAGCAAACGTATATTGCAGTTTCCTAAAGGCTGGGAAATAAAAGAATATCTGAAAAGTGTTACAAATACCATTTCAGACGACACCTTCGCATCGGCGAACCTGCTGTTCTTTTCCGGTCCCGTTGGCGTTCTCTTCCTCATCAATTTTGTACTCTTCTCAATGACGTTACGCTATTGCAACCGCGTCAAGCGCGAAATCTTTCGCATGCAGAGTTCGAACATGGAAAAGCCCATACTACGGCGGCGCTTCTTTGTGGACAAGGCACGTTTTGCCATGAACACGAAACTTTTCATTGTGATGGGCATAACATGGTTCCTGGAGCTGTTAAGCATTGTATTCTACGATCACAAGCAAACATTCTTCTGGGTTATAAGCGATTCATTCAATGTGCTGCTCGGAGTTTTTGTCTTTTTCATATTTGTGTTCAAGAAGCGCGTCTGGCACTCCATCCTGGTGAAACTTGGTGGGTATTGCGTCGACAAAATAAGATACATGTATGTAAATTTCAATACTTTTCCGGATGCAGGCTTGCGCTCAAGGGAAAGTTTCAAAACAGCACCGAATGTCACCTACGCCACCCAGTCCACCTATGCGCGGAGCATATCCATGACACGCCTAAATACAGTGGACCCCAATCTGTCACTGCTGACCAATGCAGCACGAAATTAGCATAATAGCGTCTTTGTAATTAATTTCTTTGTATGTACCTAATTGTAGTTTTCATTATTTAACGCCATTGTCATTAAAATTATTTATTTGCCATTAAATTCATTAATGTTCATAATAAAAACTGATATCATCATTAGTGGTGTATATGTGAATACATTTCGTTGACAGCGCCACCTCAAGCAATTCTCTCGTACGAGAACCTCATCTTAGTGCTCAGAGCGGCCAGGGAGAATGTAAATACCATGGCAAATAACGGGAATAGGGCAATGACAGATAGCATAAGGCCAACATTCGTCAAATTCGTGTTGATTAGTCGAATTAACTTCGGACGGCAGCCCTGCGTGCATAAATAACGATTATTTAAATGGGGATTATGTTAACATTGATTATTTCAATATGGTTTACGTAAACACAGATTATTGGCGATTAGAAACAATTTTACACGCTTACTACTTGATGGAGATTTTCGGTTTTAGATTTGCTGCACCTTTCAGCTGGATCAACATTTCGGCAACACGACCTTGGCAGTGACTTCTCCAACCAGTCGAGATGGCTTTCACTTCCGCAACAGTGAAGCTTTGAATTGAGAAGGACATATTGAATGAGATTTGAATTGATGAGAATTGAACTGAGGATATTAAGAATTCGTAAAACAGAAGTAGTCAGTTTGCTCTATGTGAATTTTCCCAGTAAATGCCTAACTATTTCGTAAAATAAATTATAGAAAAAGTAGGTACATATTTACGGTATTACTTACATTAATTTGTACGTAATCAATCAACGTTCCATTTGAACTGTTATCGTTTGCATTGTGTGCAATCATTTCTCCTTCAATACCCTTTGGTATACCGTCAATAACGTGATTTTTATATGTATAGATATATATTGAAAGAAATATCAGCGTGAACATTGTCGCAATTAAAACGCCGCCATACTATTGTGTTTTGTTTTACGAAATAAATAACAAATTCAATGATATTCATACGCAATCGATTAGACAAAAAATACGAGCATACTTACAATAACCAGCATAGTGTGATCGATCTTAACGATACAGGAGCAAGCCAAGGCGGCTGTAAACAGGATAATGCATCCCATGGCAATTAGAATATGTGGTGCCAGCGGCGAATACTTTGTGCTTATACGTAAATAGTTTAAGAAATCTGTCTGCAACCAGACAGCAGCTACAATTATCAAAAGACCGCAAACCTATTAAATGAAAAAAGTTCTACGGGAATGAGCTCGTTAAACTCTTTAGAAAATATGTAGTGAGAAGAAAAATTTTATTATGCAGAAAATGTTGTTTTTTATTTGCGAAAATCTGCACATTGAAATCTAATAATAATTTCGCAAGCTCCATGTAATCTGACAATATTTGTGTGGATTTTGTATATTTCCTTATAAACCTCCAAGTATGTGTTGCAGTTCTCATTATCTGCGCTGAACGCTGACTTCTGTGATGGTCAAGCGCCCAAGGTAACAACCCGAGTCAATGCCTTTAAATACACATGAACACCCTTAGACTATTATAGCTTGTTGTGATAATCCATTCAACAGCTGTATTTTCTTTATCTACTTGATAAGTTCGAATGTTTCTGTTGGTTGCAAACGACTTTTTATACTGGACACATAGGAATACGAATTTAGTGGTTCCCGAAAACGGTAAATATTTCACGTCAAGCGCGATGTGTCAATAGTAGCAAATAATTTGGTTTTAACGGATTAGCGGAAAATATGTTTATACTTGAATAATTCAAAGTATTTCTTTTTCATATTCTCGACTCATAATAAGAATCCGATTTAAGCCCTTTGGACTTATTATAATCCTTATTCCGAATGAATACCGCATGCATCTTCGAAAACTTACCCATAGCAAAATGTTGAAAAGCAACAGAAGCCCTCTGACGAAATTAAAGTTGTAAATCTTTGTCAAGCCACACTTTTCGACCATCGCGTAAAAATTCTGCAATACTCTTTCACAAATTCGATTTTAAGCCTGCGTTAAATAAATGCTATCGCTGCGTTCGAACACGATTTGCAATACTCAATGCAGCGACTTGCACAGCAGCCAACTCAATTATATTACTTATGCTGATTTGATTTTACTTTTCCATTTTGACCGCGCGTACCTATTTTCTGAGATAAGAAGTCGACTCTTTGGCATCGTTGGCTCCACACTGAGCAGCAGCCAAATGTGCAGCCCGACAGTGGTGGCTAACGAAATTGCTGAAATGGAACTTTCGCCGTATTGGCCTTTGATAAAGTACCAAAACCAGTCCATACACTAAATGAAAGCGCGCAGATTTAGATAGAAGTTTGTGTAATACATTTTATTGGTATTGTAGTGGAATTATTTGCATATTTGTTTTCGTTTTCAATATAATTTTTTAATATGTAACTTCCAAATTGCAATTCTTTAAGATACGGAATACGTGTAACTTGAAAATTATAGGGATATGTCGAAAAGTTGGTTTGAATAAATACGTATAGAAAAAAATACGAAAACTTGCAAACGTTTCATTGGCTTTTCTTCTATGTATGCTTGTAGGTATGTACGTATGCACTGAAAAATGTAATGATAGCTTGAAGAAGTTGTAACTGTATGCGTGTCGTATATGTATGTATATTGTATGTACGTAGGTATTGTTCAATATCAACTCCGAATTGTTATTTGATAATTTGTGAGATGCCTTTAAATATTTTACATAATATTATCCTTGCGTTTGTGAATTATTAATATCATTTATATGGCTTGATTGTATAGATTTGGTTTCTTATACTGTTGCGCCAAGTGCTCGTTTACCCCGCTACAAAACATATAGAAACGATAGTTAACGAAAAGTCTTTTCTCTCTGTGTCTGTATTCAGCACTTACATGTATCTAGTAAGCTCTTCGATATCGACCAGCATTGAGTCCTGCGACACGTGCAGATCGTCGCGCTCCATCAGATTGTGTACTAACGCTTCGTTCAGTTCCTCAATGTGCGTGTGCAGGCTGTTGACCAGGATCTGCAGTTGTGCAATGTTCATGTCGGTGAGCATTTGACGCGAGACGCGCCGCTTATCGGTGGTCATTTGAACGCCGACTTTGCGCAGCGAAACGCGAATAATATCCGTGATGGGCGACACGCGCTGATTCTGTCGCTCGATCTGCAATAGAAATGTTCCAAATCAGTTTTAAAAAATGAATTATTAAGGGTATGGTAAGAGTTTCGTACCTCCATTTGCATGTGCGCCATCTCCTTGGCCTGTGCCAGCGCCATTCGCGCTTCGATCTGGAGCCGCGCTTGCTTGGTAAAGAAATCGCATTCTCGATCCTCATTGCTGATAGCTGGTAAGTGTGATGGTTGCATATTCTGATTGAAGTGCTGCTGCTGTTGATGATGTTGTTGTTGTTGTTGTTGTTGTGGTGGTGGTGGTTTGTTGGTGCACAAACTATTTGAAGATATGGAGCGTCCATACGAACTGTAAGTGGGCTTATCGGCTAAGGAAATGTTAAGGACACTAGTGTTGTCTAAATGTTTTGTCTTTGACAGCTTCGGACATGTTTCCGAATCGGAACTGTGACTCTCTGTATCTGAAGAGGGATCCATCAAGCGACCAAATTGAATGCTTGCTGAAATTTAAATCAAGAAATAATAAATACAAATTTGAGGGCATTATGAAAAAAAAAACAATGGCAAGCAATTTCACAGATGAGTTATCAAAAGGTTGCTTGCTATTTGGTTAATTTTTTCAAAAGTAATTCATTCTTTCTAATAGTTAATTTTCCTAAGTTCCAAACGTACTGAAACACTTTTACATGTTTCGCAGCAGTGTGATTCGATGGAAAAAGCTAAAAATAGCTCAGCGCTATTCTCAGCTCAACGTTGCTCTCAGTTCAGCGGAGTTCAAAATGTCTACATATTTGAGCTCTTGTATCAGCTATGCACGAGCCAATCTGATTCACACCAAAATTTTAAATCTTTTAGAATTAAGTGGCACATAATTTCTGCAATTTATTAAAATGGTGCAAAACTAGTAGCTTGAAAGCAATGGCGCACGCAAGGAGTGTTTTGAGGATCAAACATCCATGATATGTTTGTTACTAGGATTTTAGGTGGCAAATATGGTATTGAGCTCAAAAGTAGTTTTCGAAACTCTATAAATGAAATCCTATGGGCGCCACTGCTTGAACTGCCGTCATTATATGAACTCGACTAGTGTGAATGTATCCCATGTGCTTTGTGAACGGCTCATATGCATAGTAAATGTTGTTGGCATCTTACCGGAAGGCATTCTCGACTGAACGCTGGGTTTCCAGGGGGAACGCTCACTGGTTTCATTGCTGTTTTCATCAGCTCCCATGGCTAAACGTCTGCGTATTTCCTCTCGATCACTGCGTCGCTGCAAAAGCCATAAATATATACAAATACAAACAATTTAGTAAATTCAACTGCTGCACACAATTTACTTCAAGCTAAACTTTTAGGAAGAACCTACACCATAGCGCTTGCTTTCGCCAACATTGAGATTTATCACTCTTGCAAATTTATCCGCAATATCCAGCAGATATTCCGGCTCAATAATGTGCATATCGGCATTGAGTAGACTCAGCTCAATGTTCATGCATCTGTTTTGTCTGTAGACGCGCGGAAACATCCACGCGCCGTCCACAACATCGTTGTCCGATTGTCCGCATGCGCTGTATTTGTGGAACAAGCTGCGATTGAAACTCCTTTGAAACTTCTTCTTGATGTCGACAAAGAAGTTATCAAACATTTCTGACACACAAACTTATTCACTAGGCACTATGCGTATAAACGACGATAAATGATTATTAGAGAAGTTTAGTGACCGGGCAGTATCCTGGCGTTATCTCCTCTCTTCATGCAGCGAAACACTGATTTCGATCGCATGCCGCCGGTGTGTGCGCCCCCTGGTCGCACCAGCATAAGTGCCACCAATACACTCGAATGCGTACATTTTGTCTACACCGACGACAGTGTGTAATCTACCCCAAGAACTGACGACGGCTACAGGCGAACGGAACACATGTTGAAATTCGTAAGCCGCACTTCCCTTACAACTTTGGCCTAAGTGTGCAGCACAGCTGCCTTCATTGCTCGTAAGGCAAAAGGATTTTCAAAGAAAATTCACTTCTAGCAATCCACATGTGCATAGATATATACACATGTATGTACATAGGTACATTCATACATCCATCCATTTATATATATTTATGTGCAGGTACGCATCGGTTGGGGACTGCGACGAATGTTAGTATTTAGGTACAATAACTTCACTATTGCATGATCACCTTCTGTGGGTGTGACACGAGTAATTATCTCGATTAATATTAACATGGAATCGGAAAATATTTCATGTATGTATAAATTAATATTAATTTATCGAAAAGTAAAATCAGAACTCTCTTTCTAAAAACTGGCCAAAACATTAAACTGTAGGGCAGGGGCGGATTCAGAAAAATCTTTCGGGGGGTTTAAAAAATAATTCTTTAATATTTATAAAATGCCTTTGAATTTGTATGTAGTTTTAAAGTAGATCCTAATATTTCGGGGATTTTCAACCCCCAAAACCCCTCCCCCTGAATCCGCCACTGCTGTAGGGTACTTCCGTACAATATGGATGGCTGAGGTTAGTTCGACCCAACTTGCCCACAAAGCAATCGTGCCAAATATTTATATTTACATGCAATATTGATGTATACGAGTATGTTTGCTTTTAACCCTTTCGGGACTACTGGGATAATACATCCCAGCAAGTTTTTAATGCCCCTCCAAACAATTATTCAAACCTTGTGACCCACGCAAAATATTTTTTCGATTTCGATGTTCCCGCATAAAAGGATGATTTCAGAATTTGTGAGCATCCAATATAATTTTCTAACCCCAACATTCATAGCATGAGAATATTTCTACTGAGAGTACTTTGGATTTAAAAATTAAACTCCGTCCCGAAAGGGTTAAATAAGTACAGAAGTGCTCAGTAGTGCGCATAGTTATGCTAAAGTCTGGGATCCAGCAACAGTATAGTATTCTGTTTTCGTATTTAGAACGTGCATTACATGCATACATACATATATGTGTATGAACTCACATTGTGTTGGTATGTAAAGTAATTTTATTTTCGCGTCAAGGTTTAAATTAAAATTATGTGAATACTTTAGTTTGCCGCTAATATTGATGCGTCCACGTTCGCAACTGTTTCTCGCTCTCCTCTAACATTTTGATTACCTTTTCCGACCAATTGCCAGCGGTGCAATTGACAATGGATGTGAAGAGTTCGACGGTGTCGACGCTCTCGTCCTCATCATAACAAAGCGTATACAGATCGAAGACAAATCTCGAGTCCTTTTTGTAATGTCGTCGCTTCTGTGACAACTGCAGCGCGCTGCACGTGCTGTCGGTGCTCAAATCAATGTCACCCATCACTTTCCACTCATATTAAAGCTGATGCATTCGCTTTTTGCAGCTTGGCTTCTTTGTTTCTGCGTCACGCGTGCACGAAGTCTAATTTTTCTCGTTCACTTTGTTGTACTTGTGAAGATCGCAACATGCGTCAGTTTTGTTGTTGGGTTCAATTGCATAATAACCAAAGCGTAAGTACGTATGTATGAATCACAGCGCCGATGCGAAACTCTCTGGCGAGGAGTGCCGATGAAGTTTATGGTCTGAACTTAAAGTTAACACTGACTGAGTGCTGTAAAAGTGAAGCTTCAATAACTTCAGCTGTAGCAGCAGCGGCACAGAAACGCGCAGCCAGCAGCACCGTTGTGTTTATTTGTAGTAAGCAAAGCAAAACAGTGGCTGTGGCGGCAGTCAATCGTTTCGAATGGTTTAGTTGGCTGGCTGAGTGGCAGTGGCCACAAATGAAAGTATCATACATACGTCATGTGCAAAAGCTACCGTAACCAGTACAATACAAGCACAAGCAATTGTGCACTGTTAGAAAATATGAACGAGTAAGTAAAAATTGTTTCAAACAGCTGCCAATGTTGCTAAAACTAGCTTTAGATGGCATTTTTCATTTAAATCATTTTCATTTTTTTCTTTAAATTCTCTTGAATTTCTTTAAAAAAAATGAGTAAAATAATATGATTTTTTTATAGATTTAATGCCGAAAGAAACTTCTCATACCTTTTTCTCGATCTCTTTTGCCATTTTAAGATGTTTCTGCAATGTTTCCATGTCGAAGTCACTTCCAATTTTGTAAGCATCAAAGAGATCTGCAATGAATGATGAAGAGTTCATTAGAGAAATAATATCGAATAAATTATTAAATAACAATGGCATTGTTTTTGATAGTTTGGGCATAAAGAATTACAAAAGAAATTCAAATAAATTTTAACAATCTTGCCATAAATTCGAAGGCATCAACAATTCTTACACACTTGCAATTCTTGACACTTATGTGTTTCTAATTAAAGATTTCAAGTAATTGAAATATATTTAGGTGTTATTTTCTCCTATAAATTATGGTAAAAACCTTTTAGAACTTATTAATAACACTCAACACAGTTATGATTTGCAACCAAACCATAACCTCACCCATTTTTAGTCATTAGTCATTGCTTATTATACTAATAAGCTGAGGAGAGGCGGCGCATATATCCTCTGACATTAAAAGCGGTTGGACTATCTGCCCATATTAAAGCGATAACAACAAACAAAAGAATTACGTACTTATTTCTCTTTATGCTTGAACGTAGGACATGTCATCGTTATGGGGGTGTGAACATAAATTGTATCAAGTGAGGTCATAGTCTTGTTCTGGATTAAAGTTTAGTATACCATGCTGAATTTTTATATAAATTGCAGGCTTAGAAATACTCGTACATATAGCCAGAAAAATACAATCATAGCTCACATGTAAATAAAACCTCGAACCCTAACACCTAAGGTTCTTTTTAACTAAAAAGTCAAACAGCTTATGAGTATTTTAAAAAGACTTTGTTAAAAATTGTTAAACTAATTAATTTAAAAATTAAAAATAAATAAACGTTTAAATTAGTATTCTATCCATGTAACAAATTTTTACCCAAAGCACTTGGAGATACCAGATCGGTAGAGCTGTACTTCGAATTATGTTCCACTGAGTTCTTCAAATATTGCGCCCACACCGACAACTTGGCATAACGACTGTTGCTCAGAATGAATTCCTTATCACTGATTAGCTGCTGGTACTGATGCAATTCCGCCTCCTCACGCTTGCGACTTTCTTTGCTTTCCGATTTGTCGCCGCCCCTCGTGCTGCCGCAGCTTGTTGTGCCGCTGCTACGTTTTGCATTGAAGAATCGGTTGGTGAAGCCGGTCTTCATGTGGTTGCGCGACACTTTGCAACTGGATCCCTTGGTGCTCTTTTCGGTTTTCTCGTGATTTTGCGACTTGCGCGAATTGCGCGAGCTCTGTTGACAGCGTTTGTACTCGATGGCCACCGGTGGCAGCTGCCGCTCGTCGTACGAGGACTTTTGATATTTTGGCTTTTGGGCATTGCTGTCCAAATTTCGGTTGCTGTCTGCGGCCTGCGTTTTAGATTCGACCAGTTGCTGCGGTTCGCTTGCAGTGGCTTCGCACGTACCATACGACCAGTCCACCGCATTATTGTCTTCGATGAAATCCATTAGTGATCCGGCAGCTTGACTATTCGTGGCGTTATCGTTTTGTGTTGGCTCGTCGCTGCCTGTGTCGTCATTGTCTTTGGTTTGATTGAAGGCGGCCAGGAATTTGTGGGAATCGATGTGATCATTTGCGCCAGAAAGTGCAGCATCGGACAACTGAAAATATAGGTGCGGGTTTGTTATTAGCGATTTGTGATATTGGCTAATGCCACAAAATAGCTGCTACCTTTTCCGGTGCGTTGGAATTGAAGCTTATATTGTCCTCATTGACGTCATCCACACCGGCATCCATCAATCTCCTGTAGCCGCTAACAAGTAGCCCGAACTCCCTCTCAACCTCCTGCTCAAAATCGCCAATAATATCCACCGGAGTCATGCCGAAGCATACTTCATCCTTTGCCAGGTCGCTCTTGCGCGGGCTGCGCCCCGTCACCTGCTTTTGGCTTATCTTCGCCAACATTGTCGGCATCGGCTTGGCGTCGTAGTCGACCAATGCAATGCTATCTGGATTTGGTGTGTGATTTCTGATGGGCTGTGGACTGACGCCGCGCAATAGATCGGGCCGATTTTCCTTTTTCAAGCGTGGCTCCACATGCAAGTCGTGATTTTTTATCAGAATGTCTGGAGTGATGCTGTTGGAGGGCTCATAAGCGTCCTTTTGCACTGCCGCGCTTGACTTCAGTGCAGTGTCCCAGCAGGCCTCAGCTTCATTCTGATCGGTGTGCTCGTAGGCGCTCTGGCCGACTGCTGCCGCATCGAGCATCAGCACAGTATTCAGGTTGTCGTGCAAATCATCTGCACCGCTATTGGTCACGCCACTATTGTTATTGCTGTTGGCATCCATAAATAAAGACGATTGGGGACTTATTGCACGGGCATTCTTATTACTGTTGTTGTTGTAGATGTTTAACTTCATATTTAGTTCGAGTTGCCGCTCATCGGGCAACTCCTCCAAACTGTCAGCGCTCAGCTCCATCTCGTACTCGGACATGTCACTGTCGTACGAATCGGAGGGCAGACAGCCGACAAAGTGTTCGGATAGCGTGTGTGCCAGATGCTGAAATCCCGGATAATTTGGATTGATGATGCCGCGCGGAAAGTACGAGCGCTGCGGTGTGCTCGAGGATACGCTGGACGAAGTGGGCGAGGTTAGGTATTCGTCTGCAAATTAGTATGGCGATGTAGTGAACTTATAACATATGGCGACTAGTTGGCGATTTTGCAACTCACCTAAATCGTCGTTATGATTTTGTATTACTTTGTTGTAACTCTCATTGCATATATCTAGCATCGAATGATCGTCGTACTCGTGGTCAGCATCGTCATCGTATTGTTGCTGTGTTGAGCTGGAGAAAGTTTTCCCTTGCGATCGTTGCTTAACGTCTGTGTTAGGTTTTAATTGATCTTTACTAACAAATGCGTGATTTGCATGCTTACGCATGCCGTTATTATCGCCAAAGCGAAAATCTACGGTTTTTTGGAGGTTCGTGTCACGTTTAGCTGGCTGTGATCGCACAACAAATGGATCCAGCACTGTGCCACATGCCTCAATTTCTCGACTCTGTGTTTCCTACAAATGTAAACAAATTTTAAATTGAATAAGTCAACATGTTAACACTCGGCCAGAGGAATGGACATGCAAACAGTCAGAGCATTGACGGTGACGGATGTATAGAAGGGCTGAGAAATCGGAAGTGAATATGGCTCGACAAATCATATGCAATACTCTCTTTTCGGCGTACATAACAATTTCATGTTGCATAAACATGCTGCAGCACATGCGCGATCACTTTCGCATACATACTTAACTTACGTTTTTTACATAGTCGAAATCTGCACTGAAAAGATCGCCAATATCCTGGGTCGCTCGTTTGTCGCCAAATGTTTTATTGTAAGTGTTGTTGCCACTGTGCTCTTTCCCGTAGGACAGACTGCGTGCATTTCGTTGGGGGAACTCAAGTCGTTGCGAAGTAATGGTATAATAATCACAAAGGGGGGTCTGAGCAGAACTCAGGGCCTTTTTTACGAACTCATCGGCCGTAGATGAATAGACAACAGCGGCTGCAACCGCAGTACTGGTGGTGGCGTTGTTAACGTTGGCGTTGGTGATTTGATTTCTTGGTAAGTACAGGCTGGGATTTATATGATTGGTCGGCAGCCAATTTCCATTTTTGTTGAACTCACTTACTGAGAGCGAAAAGTGCTGATTGGTTGCGTTGCCACCGATGTGCGTAATTTGTGCAGCATTTCCAGCTGTTGCCGAGAGGTCGGGAACGCGCATAACGCTCAAAATCTGAAACAATACGATACAATACACTTTATAGATATTTATGTATGGAGACATAAAAGCAGAATGCTTTATGCTTAATGTCCAGTCACACTTTAGCTGCTTGTATCAGTATTTGATAGACAGTGATTACTCACTGCCAATCCATAAATTTAATTGATACCGATGCCATACATTTTATTGATTTAGAACAAAGTTTATTTATTTAGCAAATAACATAAAAAAATTGCCCTTTCATAGTATCGCCAATAATTGTTGCGAATTAAAAAGGAGCTTTAAAGTTTCATGAAAAAGATTTGGACTGTGTGAGTGACCCCTAAATCTTGGTTTGATATTAAAATTATATGATCATTGTTGATTAATATCGCACTACATACGAATGCCAATTTCAAGGGTTGTGTGCTTCAAGCCTCTTGATAAAGCAGCATTTTCCTCTGTCGGAAAACTGCTGGTATTTGATCAATTAATCGCGTGAGAGCGAAGCGTTTCAGTGGCTAATGGTGTTATCCGCAACTTAGCCAATTAATGCAAATCACATTTCTCAGTCCAAAATTTTTGCGTATGTTTTTTCGCCTTGCTTACTTCATAGCTCTGCCAACGCACATCTCGCCTACTCGCACATAGACTGACCCAATTTATGACACTCAAAGTAATTCCCGTTCCGTTAAAACCTAGACCATTATATAATAAATGGGGCAGTTATGCGCAACGTGCACACCAACGTTTGCAGGGCGCTGCAACTTGCAAGCGGCAGCGGCGAATGCACATTGCACTTTCAAATTGTTATTGATCAGTAGAATATTTAATATTGTTGTATCTCAGCACAACAATTTAGTCCTGAAGGGCAGTTCGTCGGTCGGTCAGTTGGTCGGTCGGTTTATTCTCCGTAAAGATTGGCAAATCGATTTTCCACTTGAGCGTTTAAGAGACAGCAGGAAGTTGCTTTGCGGGGCGTATTAAATAGCCGTCATTTTTGCCATTGGGCTGTCATGCGCACTGTGGTGCCTGCTAGGGGCTGGTTACTAAGGTCTGAAGCATTAAAGTGAATAGTAAAATGAAATGACAAAAATGCTATATGAATAAAACATGATATTTTCTTTGGCGTACAAAAGAAATGAGCAGTTGTGGCACCGATTCAGCATACATTTTCGCTCAACTCAACTTCGCTTGCTAGTAGCGAACACAAGCGCGTAGAAACATTTAAGCTACAGATTGAGGCCAAATTTATGGTGTTATTGTTGTTGTTTTGCTAGAAAATAAAATTGCTTACATATATGTTCATTTGTACATAAACACAGCAAGGCCGAAGGAAACAATTAAAAAATTGAAATTCTATGTCCATTCCGCAGTTTTTTGCAAACAAAAATCAATAAGCTGCGTGTTCCAGCGGATTCCCCTGCATGTCATACGTACCTCGAAACGTTCTTTTACTGCCGCAAATGCCTCGAATCGTTGTCTTGGCTCATGCAACCGCACTTAATCAATTCCTAATGCACATTCCAAGTTTTCAGTTTAATTGGTATTGTTGTTAGTTTGTTTACTCTGCTATGAATTCACATTTCCAAAGCCATCACTGCGACTGCAGTCGAACATTGATTTTACAATTCCTGTTTGGCAGCCGTGCCCAGCAACCGTTCTTATTCGGCAGATAAGTTAAACTATCGACGACGACGAACGTTGCGAAACTGTGCGAAGCGTAGGAGGAACATTGAGTTGGGTTCAAGTCGCAGTCGGAAAGTGGCAAGGCGCATGTGCGTTTCCGCCACAGAATGACAGCGCCACTACCACCTGATGTGGGTGACATTTCGCAATGTTCGTGCTTTGAATAAATATTTAAAAAAAAGTGAGATTCGAACGCATTCAAAATTCATTGGTTTATTTCTTTATCTAAGGATAGTATATTTACAATGGGACCACCAACTGGCGGGTGAACCAAGATTTTGATTTGACAAAAAAAAATGATCGAATTGAACTGTTTAGTAAATGTCAAAATTTACATTTAAGTACTTAAAATTTCAATTAAATAAATAAATAATAAATAAACTTGTAATAGAGTGCAACTTACTAAGCAAAGGAAAATTATGCAAACATTTCAAATTTACAAAATTCGATTTTAAATAAATTTTCTTTACTTTAAAAACATGTTTTTATTGAGTTTGATACTTTAAAGATTTATCTTACATTACATGCATACATAACTAAAAACTACAGCTAAGAGAAATATTCGCGTTCGAAAGCAGCAAAGTCCTCCTCCGTAAATATGGACTCCTGTTCCACCGGTGGTTTCTCCAATTGCACACTGTCACCTTTGCGCAGGCGTTTTATTATCTTAAAATATAATGAGAACAATTTGATATCAACACCTTTAAAGCAAAAAACGCAGCGAGCCGCTTACCTTCGCGGCATCTGTTGGTTTGATTGTGTTTTGCGAGAGCGCCAACAGCCGCCGCAAGTTTTGTTCCATCGATTCCTGCTGCTCTTCCCCTTGTGGTTTCTTCATCTTGTTGGTTATCATTTGATGTTTAGCCACTTTTCCTGCTACAACTGCAGCGTTTTTATGTTTCTTCGTCACATCAATTGTTGAGGTTTGGGTATGTATCAACTTTTGGCGATTGACCCTTTTGTGGTTGGCTTTGTCTGTCGGTAAAAGTTTAAACATTCAATCAATGTTTACGTCAACTAACTTACTTATGTACCTGTTTTGCGTTCCAAACACCCTACATCGTCCAATATATCCAAACTTTGCTTTAATAATTTAAGAGACATTTCACTTTGGCTTCGCGTGTTTTCGTTGTTTCTGTCAAAGTAAATCCAAAGACTATGGTTTCTGTATTTGTTGTGACAGTAGACAGTAATTGGCACAGTGCTGCCGGCTGTTAATACAGCTTTGTCAACCATATTGCTTAAAGTAGCGCCATCTATTGATTTTTTGAAAAGAGCTCATCAATGAGTCTATCATGCATGCATGAAATGAATCATGAGCAACTCATGACAAATGGACTGAAATGAAAAAAGATACAGACACGCACAGCTGCGTGGTTATGTTTGACATTCCAAAATATATTCTTCTATTGTGTAGGATTTATAGCTCGTTAAGTATTTTTTTATCACATATTTTCGAACGGTATTATTTCAAAAGATTTCACAAATACAACATTTAGAATTCGTTACATAATTATTGACATCAATAAAAAATGTTATCATGTGGCTTATATAAGAAGTAATGGACAAAATATAATTATAACTTTAGCCCTAATGAAATTTAAAGATTTCTCATTGCTGAATGAATATTGATTTCGTGTATATCTTGCAAGATGTCGCCAATGTTGTTATTATACCGATTTTAACGGACAATTTGACGTATATAAATCGAAGAATAATAGTACACATGAAGTGCAATCCTGTATTCCTATCTCACCACGTTCCCGAAGGACGCGAACATGGGGAGAAAGACAGAGTTGACCGCGCTGAAAAAATCCCCATAATGAATGCGAAATGAATCCGTTGCGAGACTGAACGAGCTAAACTCGACGAACCGAACTGAACGAAGTGAATAAATACGCCGCCATTTTCTCTTGTGCATTTCTATGTCAATAGTTTACTAATATCAGAAATCAGAAGGATTTTCGTTGGGAAAAATCCAGGAAAAGTCCAATAAATCTAGACTATTTTCGGTTGAAAATATTTGCAAAGTGCAGTGGAATTATGGCAAAGTATGCGTACGACACTTGCATTATGTAATGGCGCATGTAAAGGCATATAAAATCTGGTAAATAGAAGTCGTGCGAGCCGAGCTGTGTCCCAAGCAGCAATCGCAATCTGAAGAAGAAGCAGAGTGTGTGGTGGTGGAAGCAGTCAAAGCAGTTGCACCAGCAGGAAACATCGCACGACTCGCGACTCCGCATTGGAGTACCAACCTCGTCTTGGACGAGGTCGTTTGAACCAATCTTAAAGCGGTACCGTTGGCCGCTGGCTGGCTGGTTAAAAGTAGAGCGGTACGTGCTTGTGATTTTGTGTGTGTTCTAAAGTCCGTCGGCGGCGGAGGAGGAGGAAGTTGCCCCGCACTTTACTCTTGCTTGCTGTGTGTGCGGAGTATCGCGAAGAAGAAGAAAAGCGAGTAAGAAGTAAAAAAGAGGAGGGGGAGCGCTTTCTGCACTGCGCGGGGGGAGCAGGGCCAAAGCAGAAGCATAATAAGAGGAAGACAAAAGACAAGCGAAAACGATAAACCATCTCTCCAATCAACCAGCGAAACCAGCATTCATTACCAACAAAAAAAACTACAACAACGAGGGCATTGCTGCGTTTTTGGTGCATAAACGTGAGTAGCTTTAAATTTCTTTTTGGTTCGGTTCTAGCCTCCGCAATCGAAGAAAAGTGCATCCTAATTACTGGTTAAAAATGTTTGAAACGAAAGTGTGCGTAATGTATGCGTTGGATAATTTAAGGATGTGGAGTGCTGGTCACCTGCAAGCTGGCTGCTGTTATGCAGTTCGGCATGTTTCTCGTTTTGTTTTACATATTGTAATTTTTGCGCTCTGCAAGTCAGCCAAAGAACGATAATCAGAAAAAAGATAACATTGCGCAGGTATGACAAATGCTTTTCTGTTCCGATTAGGACTTTGGTGAGAATAGATTACTGTGCCAAATGTTTTGATATAAACATTGAATTAAAGCCGTTTATATATGCTAGAAATTGAATTAAAGGGGTGAGGAATTCCGTCTAATTCGGTAGATGCAGTTCTGATAGAAGTTGCTTGGATCACAAATGAAAACAAATGAAATTTTTCTGGAAGAATATGAATTAAAGGGATACAATGGTTCAGATGCAATATTAAATTTGCATGTGAAAATTGCGAATGTACCAACGGATAATACCCCTTAAAACACTATGTAATTTCAGTACCAAAACTACAGTGAATCTTTTCTAAATTAACAAAATTGCTGTGTTTGTTAGGTGTTAAATATGTCCCAAACAAACTAGCAGGTTAACCAAGTGCTTAAGTAGGCAACTAACACTAATGATACTGTTCTAATTTATGTAAGGTAACTAATGTGCTCTCTTCCTTTTGTTACAGGTGTTTTGGTTTTTTTCCTAGAGGTCGTCCCTCCGTCCTATCGTACTTACGTCCCAAATTTCTGTGTGCTTCACTGGAGAGTTGGTGTCCCTCTTGACGCCCTCGAGGGACACACTTGAATAACCGCGGCAGTGATTCGGTGTAAGACACCGCTCGTCAGCAAAAATTGAACGATAAAACCTCAGCGATGGCAACCAGCGACGATGAGCCGATGCACCTGTACGAGGTGTTCCAGAACTGCTTCAACAAAATTGCCAACAAGCAGCCGGCGAACAGCGGCGCTGACCGAAATGGTGGCTATCAGTCACCATATGGCGGCCTGGACATGGAGAATGGAATGTACCCAGGCGATGAGTTCAACCCGATGCACGACGCGGCTGGCAGCAGCAATCGTTTTGCGGACGCCGGTCCTAACGTGAATCAGTATTTCAACACTGGAATCGGCAATGGAGGTGGCGGTGGAGCTCCGGGTGGAGGAGGTGGTGGTGGTGGCGGTAGTGGCGGTGGTTGGTACTCATCACCCGTTGGCGGCTATGGCAATCAGACTTCGTATCAGAGCAACGGTCCGCTGGAGGCGCACCATTTGGGGGCGCAGCAGCATCACAATGCGGAGGCGCAACACCACGGCATGGCCGGCAGCGGCCCCATGGGCGGCATGCAAATGGACGCCGTCGGCATGCACAGCCCGGTGCCCACTTCGCTACCACCAATGAGTTCATTTCGCGGCGGCGCCAACAGTCTACAGCAGATCACCGGCGGTCCCGCTGCCCACTCGCCGGCCGCACTCTACAATTCACCCCAACACAGCGCTCAGCATGGCGGCCTATCAACGAGCGGTCCGCACGCCCACCACGCGCTAGGTCACACCCACCATGCACAGCAGCAGCATAGTCCGGCAGTACAGCCGGACGCGTTCACCGTGGGCGGTGTCGGAGTTGGCGTAGGTGGCCTTGGCGTGGGCCCGAAAGGCCCGAATGTATCTGCCGGCAATGCGACTACCTCGCTGCGTCAACACATGTACATGACAGCTGCAGCCGCTGCGGCCGCCGATCAGAGTATTAGCAGTTTCAGCTCGAACCCATCGACGCCTGTGAATTCGCCGCCACCGCTAACACAGGGTGGCTTGACGCAATCGTTGCTGGTCGACAAGTCGGTAGTGGGTGGCGCCAATGCAGGCGCTCCGTGGGGTGCGGTGTTGAACGGTGCCGGGTCTGGAGTGGGCACTGTCGGCGGCGGGAGTTACGCTGGCGACATTGGGCCGTCTGGTCTGCACACGATGGCCGCTGTCTTCCAAGGCGCGCGCATGGAGGAGCGTCTCGACGACGCGCTAAATGTGCTGCGTAATCACTGTGAGCCCGAACTACTGGGCGGCGTGGGAGCGGCGCTTTCCGCCATCGACAACATGGACGGGCTGTCATCGTTCGTGCCGAACTCACCGTCCACGCACATCGTTGGTGGTGTTGGCGCCGGGGGCGTGACGACACTTACCTCGCCACATGACGTGCTTACTGCAGCTGGTACGTCGGTGGAAGGTGTGGGTGGCGCGGGCATGAGCAGCGCCTCAACAGCCGTTGGTCAAATTAAAATGGAGCGCACATCCGGAGCAGCTGGAGGGGCCGCCAGTTCATCTGGGCCGTCGACAAAGACGACAAAGAAACGCAAAGAGTCGACCGCTGCAACGATGGCGAACGCGGCCGCTGCAGCTGGCGCGTCGACATCGACCATGAGCGCCATGGGCGGTATTGTGGACGGACCAGACTCGAAACCAACCAGCTCGATGGAGGCTACTCAGCAGCACCAGCAAGCACCATCGTCAAAAAGCTCGAAGCGACCACGTCGGTATTGCTCGTCGGCAGACGATGATGACGACGCGGAGCCGGCGGTGAAAGCCATGCGCGAGAAGGAGCGTCGCCAGGCGAACAACGCACGTGAGCGCATACGCATACGTGATATCAACGAGGCGCTGAAGGAGTTGGGTCGCATGTGCATGACACATTTGAAATCGGACAAGCCGCAGACGAAGCTAGGCATTCTAAACATGGCGGTAGAGGTGATCATGACACTGGAGCAGCAGGTGCGCGAGCGCAATCTGAACCCTAAGGCGGCTTGCCTAAAGCGGCGCGAGGAGGAGAAGGCAGAAGATGGGCCAAAACTGGCGGCACAGCACCATATGCTGCCGCAAGGACCCAATGCGGTCGGCGGCGTCTATGGACAGCCACCACTGCCGCCGCCAATACCGCAGGGTGGTAGCGGCCTGCCTATACAACCGCCGCAGGGCAGCGGCGGCGTTAATCTGCCACCACACTTGCAGCACAATCAGCCACAGCACCCACAATAGCAGGCGGCGGCGGCTATCTTGACTGATCCTCCCTCTTCCCATCTACCCACACAGCAGCAGCAGCAGGAGGCCGTGCAAACGCTGGATCTGGTGGAGCAGCAGCTTCTGAACAACCTCTTCAGGCGACGGCACCCGCACGCGCTGCCACATGCCATACCGTTGCAGCACGGCCATGCGCACGTCCATCCTCAGCACCACCATCAGCCACAGCAGCAGCACCAGCTGTAGGCCGCCGTCCGTTTCAGAAGCCGAGCCGTTGCCGACACCGATGTGGACACCGATGTCGATGCCGGTTGCGCTTTTGCTTCCCACTCTTTGTTCGTTCTGAGCTCGCCAGCGGGTCGCATTCACATCCGCACACCAGCCAACCCAACATACCCACATTTTCGTGTCACAATTGTATATACATAATTGATAATTGAGTAAGAGTATATAATTTGCTGTACTTTTAATTATTCCCCCCCTTCTTTTGTCTACGTACACTAGAAACGGATTATATTTAACGCTACTTTTGACCAACTCTTCTCCTCCTCATTGTCTTCTTTTTAACTTTAATTTTACTTAAAATTTATTTTTTACCATTTTTATATGTCGCGCCACCAAACGACAGCCATATTTTTTATCTAAACATTTACAGATGTAAGTAGGGTAATCGTAAGTAGATTTTGTATTGCTTCGTTCGTCGCATCTGTGCATAATTTTTATCATTGTCATAGTTTTCTACGTTGAGGTTCCCGTTCGAACTGCGGTTCGATGGTAACAGTCCCGAACCGCTTTCCCCCCGACAGCACAACCATTTCCACACTTACATATGGGTGTGTGTGCGACACCCTCGCACACACTCCCACACGCATACAGAGCGCAGCAAGAAAGCAAACAAAACAGATGTGAAATGCGAAAGAGAAAAGGATAGACCTTTTGGTTTGTCGTCAGTTTGCTGGAAGTCAAGCAACTGAAGCTCGAGACTGCACCGCGCCATAAGGGAGTCAAGTCGCGAAGAGCTAGCATTGTTTTACGATTTTTCGTTTGTAATATAAAATGAAAGGGCACTTACTACATGAACACAAATTAAAGCTATATTCATAGGTTACAATTGCATATAGGTACATAAATGATAAAGACTACGATAATGATGATATATATAAATATGCATAAAGAAACGGTTTAACAGATAATGTAGAATATAAGCGAATGCAATTGGAAGTTTGAGTTGCAGCATAGAATTCCAAAATGTTTCGAATTGTGTCAAAGTTGAGAGTATGGTGTGAAACGAAACGACTAATCATGAGAACTAGAACAGTGTCCCGGAAAGTTGGAACCGATATTCGCAACCAAGTGTCTCGTCTGAGGAAGGCCCCAAAATAGTTTTGCTAAAATGACACACTTGCGTGCAACATCGGGCGATGCAATTAATTGGTCAATGCGCAGTTGATTTACGCAGCGCTACTGGCTACGGAACTGTTTAATCGATTATAGGGCGACAATGTAAATAGATTCGGTTAAAATTTGGCCTCTAGCAGAGTTGAGCATAATCACGGCTGGCCTAATAACTAACAAATTGCCGTCTTAACACACTGGATGTTTATGAACATCTGTTTTGAGGCCGACCCGTTTGCTCTTGGGGGGCTGTAGCGGACCACAGCATGGCTTCGCACAGCACTCGGCCTATGAATTTGTCCAAACAAAAAGTTGGATTTCACTATTAGTGAAAAACAATTATTGTGAACATAACCTTTTGTTTTAATAACAACTGTTAGCTGTGATTTATATGGCTCACAATTTATGTTATCGTATTAGTTGCTAGTCAAACGGATTTTATTTACTTAACTCTGCTATATACCAAGTTGAAAGGTAATAATGTGATTTAGAAAACATTTTTTGTCACGTTTTTCCTTGTTCTTTTCATTCTTTGTTCATTGATTAGTTAACTTAAAATTTCAATTAGCAAGCTTGGCGTCTAGTTTGTGATCAAACTAAAACTGTGGGTTTCAGTTAGTTAATTTAAAGTTTTATTAAAGTAAAATTTGAAGAGTGAATTAGTTACGAGGGTGTAGTAATTGATTCAAATGAAACTTCAGCTTTTTGAAGACTAGGAAAGTCTAATAATAATTACAGACATACATTGCAAATAATGCATTAACTACATTAAAATAATAATTTGTTGATTGTGTCACAACAAATGAAATAAATTAATATTACCGAAGTAAAACGCATTTTAGATAAGCCAAAAGTATTTGCCAGACCAACCGATTAAACAGCAAAGTGCCAAGCCCAATACACATAGAATCGCACATTTCCAGTGGACGCCAACAGGGAAGCCAATAAGTTTTAGTCCAAAAAATAAACTGCACAAGTGATGTTAATGGCAGTGCACGCATTTAATAGGCAAAAGTTCGTAGCATCCAATATGCTCATCACACAGTGCCAATTGTGCATCTGTGGAGCGTATTTAGGAAACACGCGCATGCGTACAAGGCGCAGAACGCTATTTGATTCCCTCCCCTGTTGGTTAACGACCGAACGACAGCAGATACTCGCAGCCGGAAGCATCGAATGCATATTAAGTTTTATATGAAAAGCAAACTGGATCGTACAACACTTTGTTAAAGTTGACTGCAACAATTTTTCATATGATTTGATTTAGACAAGGAAAACAAAAGATATTTTTTAGACCAAAAATGAAAACGAAGCTACAGAAGCAGATGCAGAATTTTTAGAAAATGCTGTAATACCTAATTCTCTTTCCGTATCTATTGGTCTTTGATTTGACTTCATATCAATTTCTGTTTCACATTTAAATACAGCGTAGGTTCTTTTAGGCCAGTACTGGTGAGGGTTTTTGTTTTTGCTTTAATTTTTGCCGCAACACTTGTGACGTGTTCTGCGTTGCTGTACTCTCCTCAATTTTCCCACATTGCAATCTGCTCATTAGCAGACTCTCCGTTCAAGAATGCATGTTGCTACATTCTATTATCCGTGTTTTTTAGCATCAATCGTATTTTTTATGTAGGCAATTCTGTTATTTTAAATCTTCTTCAAAGTATTTTCGATAAATACAAGTTTCATATTATATTTTAGATTTTTAAAACGTATATAAATATATTTAGTATTTTAATTGATTGAATTGTCCCATCATGCTGCTTACCTAATTTTATGCATAATGTGTGTGTTTTATATTTCATTTTTTACATTTATTTGCATGGCGTGGACACTGAGTAGTCCCACGTGGAAGCGAAAAATAAAAAACAAAAAGATCTAAAAAATTTTATGTATTAATACTATTAAAAAGTAAAATATATCACATGTGTATATTATATGTACTTAATTTTTTAATGTTGTTGTATGTCATTTCACCAAGTCGGTGGGAGCAAATGATGAGAGAAGGTTTAAGCCAACCATGTGATCAAAATGCAGACATGGTCAGCGACCACGGTTCGTGCCAGCAGACCACCAAACGGACAGCGGAGAAGGGGGTTTTCGTATTCGTCAACTAAATTCTGTTAATTTTGTTGAGTATCATAAACAATTCAATTGTAACTATGAATTTCCGGTTCTTTCAACACTGTTTCTTATGTTGAGTAAAGCAGGTTGTCTCTGCAATGAGCGAAGCAACTAAATTGTAAAAAGATGTTTTTGAAGTAAACGTATCGAAATTTATTTAAAAAGTTAAATCATAGGTATGAAATAGACATAAGGTAGGAAGAATTGAAGAAGAGCTCCTTCTAATCCTTTAAGAGCGCTTCTAATCCTTTAAGATTTGCGAGATTTTCGCAAAGAATTTATTCTTCTCGGGAAACTCTGTGGTGAGTAGCTGCACCAAATCCAACAGAGTGTCATTGATTTCTGACTGCTTTTGCATGTTCGTTTGCAGCGTAGTTTCCGAGCGCATCGCTTTCGGCAAAGTCGTGGCACTGCTCAGCTTGCGATATGACTTGGCGCGATTCTGCTTACGTACAATGTTCTCGAGGTTGAGATGCTTGAGGAGGACACACTCGTCGATCTGCTGGCGCACCTGCTCGTCCTTCGTCGTTTCTTGTTCAATTTGGAGACGTATTCGCCTGAGATCTTTGTAGATCTCCTCGTGCTTGCGATTGGCGTCCACCACTCGCTCGTTCTGCAGTGTGCTGATCTCGGTCTGCATCTGCTTGAGCTTGTTGTGCAAATCGTTGACCTTCTGCTGGGCGGATGTGTTGGTCTTGAGCTGAGTCTTTTCGGTGCGTTGCTTGGTGGTGGCCGCAGTGAATATCTGGTCGCGGTGCATGACGCCGTGCTGCAGATCCACTAATAGCTTCTCCTGTGCACGGCTCAGCTGCTGGTAGCGGACTTGCATGCGATGAATTTCGATTTTCATGGCGCCGATTTCGCCGCTTCCACTGACCTCGCCCTTGCGCCAGCGCAGCGTCTCTTCAATCAGCTTGTACTTTGTCTCCCAGGAGAGCGACTCGCGGTGCTTGTCCAGTACCAAGTCCTTGTAGAGCTCAATATCGTTCTGCAGGTCATTGATGGCTGCTTCCAAGTTCAGTACACGCATCTCATTTTCCTAACAGTGCAGAAAGAGACAGTGCAGTGAGAGAGCTCCTAGAAAAAGTGGAATGCACGTGCTTACCTTCAGTTTCGCGATCAGCTCGATGTGTTCCACATGGCATTCGTTTTCCTCGTTTGCGTGATGCTGGTGTGCCTTACACATTTTATCATTCAATATCTCCAGCTTCGCGGTAAACAAGTTTATATCGCGATCCAGCTCCTTTGTGGACTCTTCCGACTTCTCTAGATCTCCATCAATTTTCAGGGACTTTTGCTTAATGATTGATAACTCTGCAAATACACCACAAATGTTTTATCACCGAATACACTCGATTTTAATTTCGTGTTCCCCTGTTAGTATGAAATTTCTTTCACGTGACGTCCTCACGTCGACTGGCGCTACAGTCCACGTTCAGCTCGGACCAAGACGAGTTAAATTTGCTTAAAGACACCTGCTCAATTGCTTTTCAAAATTCATTAATTAGACTAAAAGAAAGTTTAGTGGACTTCAGCTACTTACGTTTCTGTGTAACCTGGATTTCGTTGAGTTGTGTACTTCGTTTCTGTGTCAGGTTGACGTAGTGATTTTGTAACATAAGCCAGAATTTCTGGTGGTCGCGAATTTGTTGTTCGGCCGCGTTTAGCGCTTTTTCCAACAATTTAATCTACTTGTAGAAATTTAAATAAAACAAATTTAAATGAAGGCACATAGAAGTTGATTTAGAAACGGCTAACTTTGTGTTCGGTGCTGTCATCAGTCTCGTTCTCTGCTGCACGCTGCAGTTTTTCCACTTGAGCGGACAACAAGCTAATTCGCTTTAGCTTCAAATCAATTTGATACTGCGTATTGGTCATTTCCATCTCGGCGTGACCGCATATCTTCTCGGCTGCGTCTAGTTTATCCTTAATCCGCGCGTCCTCCTGACGTAGCTGGAGTAAAATGCCGTTGGAACGCTCCATTTCGAGCATCGTTTCGTTTAGCTCGTTTTGTGATTGTGCCAATGCGAGATCCATTTGTCGACGTTGATCCTGAGCATTTTGGAGCAGTTTGAGGCGGTACTGGCTCGCCTTGTCGGTGACCAATTGATCCTGTGCCAACCGTAATATATTGTCTTCAATTTGGAATTTTTTGCTGTACTGCCTGTCGATTTTCCACTGTATTCGGCGAATTTCAATTTCCAAGTTGCTGCCCTCCCTATTCGCTTCTAGTAAATCCTTCTCAGTTTGTTCCAGTAAGCGCGGCAAATCCGTAAGTGTTTTTTCTAACTCCGCCAAGGTGTCAGATTGCTTTTGACCTGCGCAAATCGTTAAAAGTATGAGACCGAACTATGTATACACTGCGTTCAATACATCACTTACATTCTTGTTTGAGGACGCTGAAGTCGGCCATCAGGCGACTCTTGAAGGCTTCAAGCTTTTCATTTTGCTTGAGTTCCTTTGCAGTTTGCTTTTTGATAGCTTCAATACTGAACACGCTAAGCTTGATGGATTCCTTTTCCTTTCTGCAAAAAAAAAACATGATGGAGGCCGGTTTTAAGCAAATAATTTGTATATTTATATAATATTTGTAGAGCCGAATTTAAATTTAATAACAAAATTTAATTTCTGGTTTTTGATAAATATGCACTTCTCGTCTCCTATATGCCATTTTACTTTGCTATCTTCTGCAAATAATATACCTGACAAGAGAACCCCATTTCGACCACACTCACAACCATTAATGTTGTTTACTGAAATTTGTACACGTATGGAAGGGTTCTTGATTTTGAGTTCGGAACTTTTTCATTAAAAGTTCCATTAACTTTCAGAGGTTTGCCATTTCCTGCTGAAGGGCCGGACACCGAAAGAAAAGCTAGAGCTTCAACACACACTCTCAGCCTCTCGGCCCAACACACTAACTACTGACTCTCTACGTTCATTTACAATCTTACACGCACTGTAAACGTTAGTACGAATTGTACATGCACGAACAGTAAAATGCCTTTGTTATACATATTTTGAGTCACAAAATATAAAAAAGCTTCGCATGCGAGGAACCTAACCTAACTACACGCAGTTGTTTATACATATAGTATATATTATATATACATATTTGTGGCGGTGAATACTTAAGTTTGGCTTGTAAACATACAAACAGCAACGTACTCTGTCGCTTTATGCACTTGATGAAGTATCTTATCCCTGTGTCCGATGGCAACAATCACTTCGGACCAGGCTTGGGTGAGGCGCTTGTGCTCGTCTTGCAGCACCTCCAAATCCGTGTTCGAGTTTTTGATGCTCATCTCCAGTACGTGTTTTATGTGGCGCATGTTATTGACCTCTTCTTGAATGGCTTCAAGTTCCGTCTCCTTTTTCTTAACTTCCACGTCCATGTGAAAGAACATCATGTCGGCCTTCTTCTTCTCCTCTGACAATTGCTTCTGCAGTTGCGCGTCGCGATTTACTATGCGCTTGGCGTTTTTCACCTCGTCCTCCACCTCATCGGCCCAGTTGTGAATGTTGCCTTCCAGCGTATTCATGTTTTCCAGCTCCACCATGCGCTTGTTGTACCGCTGCTTCGCTTCTTTGCACTCCTTCGATTTAACATCAAATTCGACCTTCAGCTGACGCGCCTCTTCTTCCATTTTGAGTCGCTTCTGGTTGTGCTCCTGAATATCTTGGCTGTACTCCTCCAGTTGTTCGTTTTGACGTTGAATTTCCTGCTGCAAATCGTACAGCTTGGCACCCTCCTCTTCGCGCTTTTGTTCCTTCAGTTTGAAGTGGTATTTGATTTCGGCGATTTCGTCCTCCAGTGCGGTCTTGGTACGCAGCAAATGCTCCTTTAGCATTTGCTGGAATCTGACCAAAAGCGGATGATCCGGCGGTAGCAGAGCCAGCGGCTTCTCTTCGGGCACTTCAGGTGGCGTAGGTACCGGCAAGCAAGCGAACGTACAATCTATTGCTCCACCACCAGGTATGCGCTCGCCGCCAACATCCCCTCCCTCCTCTTCGATTTCGTTGCGCTCCTCTACGACGTCATCTGGCGGGCGCTCCACAGCAACTTCAACGTCGGGTCGCTCCTCCGCATCAACCGCCACCAAACCCCCTTCTCCTTCATTGCCTATTACCCCTTCGTCTGAGGTAGGCTCCTCAGTACTATCCATTTTTGCTGTTTGTGGGTTGTTTCTTTTTCTTGTAAAATTAGTTCTCAAAAACTGAAGTGAATGACAATTTTTAGAAATTGTCTTGAAGGACTTAGCAGTGAACACGCGTTAATTTGGTCTTCCTAGTTGTCGTTGGAAACCAGCGAAAGTGTTTAGCTGCTGTCAACATGGATAACATACTAACAAATCGCTTTCAATGCGCAACGCGGCCATTGCATTCAGCCACAGCCCAATTAGCGGTTGTGATATTCCACCCATGGCGTGATTCTGTCGACAATATTTGAATATGATTTGAAATGTCATTGTTTTTATTTAATTAAACCCAGCTACCGCATATGTGCGGTTAAATTCAGTATCGTTGTGACCACAAACAAGCAGGTTGCCTGCATGGGAAACGCTTGGATTATTGTAGCGCTGAGTCCGCGGAAGAAAAACTTGACGCCGTCCTTTCTATGGTTTTGGAGCGCGCAGTCAAGTGCGCCCTTGTACTGACGTGCTACACTCATGCCGTCTGCCTGCAAACAGGTCTTGACGACATCTACGGGATAGCATATCACCCAGGAGTTTATGCCAGCCATCCCACCAGCAAATAAGGTCACAGCCGCACTCGGTTTGGAGGGCCACTTGCTTAAGAGCTCAAATGTTACAAAGTAGGCAGCATATCCTATGGGAAGGAGAACATTTGTTCAGACTGCACTGGTTCGTATATTGGTCCTAGGCCAGTGAAGTGTCTACCTGGAACGTCTCTCGCTGCCGTAACACCGAGTCCTCTAAAACCGCCTTTCAAGCCTTCGTATCGTATGATGTACTGCAGACAATCAATTGGTCCCTTGTGACGGATGCCCGTGTAGTCGGAGTGCTGCAGTTGCATTCTAGTTTTTGCTAGTTCGATGGGAGTGGCAACAATACTTTGACAAAATCCTGCCAAAGCAGCAGCTAAGACGTGTGATGACAGATTCTCCGGATGGGCACTGCGTCGGTGCACGTTGCCATAAATGCCGAACGCAATCGCATTGATCAAACCGATACCCATCATGCGGCTCGAAATGCCGCGATAGAGGCCGGTGAAACCTTCTTCCCGCAGAAGCGTCATAAAGCAGTGCAGGGTGCTTTTGTACAAGGGATTTTTCGGATCCTGTAATTGCATATGCACCTTAACCGTGTCGAGCGGGTACCCAACCACAGCGCCAGTACATCCTGTCAAAAATAGTGGACATTTTTGATTTGAGTGAAAATTCTTGTTAGTGCCGAAAAGTCATTAATTACCTCCTATACAGCCCGCTAGAAAGTCTATAATCATGGTTTCTGTTTAAATCGAGCCTTGTTGTGCATCAGCAGTTACTTGGTTAATTCATGGTGCTTGATTCTGATATAAAGATATTGCATTAAGATACACCACACATAGAGGATCGAATTGTCCGCTTTAAACATTAATTGCCCAAAACAATCGAACAACAATTTGGCCAATTTTATATCTAAAATGATTGGTCTGTGTGCTTAACATTACAAAAAATTTCCAAAAAGCTAGTTAAAAAAAAATTGAAAACGTAGAACGGAGTTGTCAACAAATCCAGTAGCGACTTTTTGTATTTATAATTTTTTCATAAAACTTCATACACTCACCCGGTTAACCATGTAAACCGAGATCTTGATTGTAAGTACACAATGTAGCTTTTAGGATTTTCCTTTTTTCGGTCAACGGCTGAACCTTTATATTTTGCTTTATAATACTTATGTACATCAATGAATTCGGTTTTTTTACTTGAGAACATGATACAAATCACCATGATGCAATAATACAACAACTTTCCGTCAGAATAAATAGAAAACAAAATACAGTGAACGCAATATAAGTAGAACGCCACTGACGAAGATGACTAGAAACATTGTTAGATGAGATCGACTGTGATCGTCTACAGAACCGCTGTCAGACTGGCGTCAATATTTATACATACGTTCATATTTAGTGAAATGAATAATATTCTAAAAAACAAATACTCTCAATCATGGGTACAATGAAAAAATTAAACTAAATTTTCGTAAAAATGTGCATTGATCATGTATTTTATTTCGATATTCCTCATTACAATTTTGATTTTAACGTAGCTCGATGTGGATGTGGACATACTACTGTGTACAAAGAATACTTCGATTATCGTGGTGTTGTGCATTATGAGTTCCTTCCGCCGGGCCAAACTGTCAACAAGGAATATTACTTGAGCGTTATGCGTCGTTTGCGTGAAGCTATTCGCAAAAAGAGGCCGGATTTATGGAGAGACAACTCTTGGTTTTTGCATCACGATAATGCACCATCTCGCACGGCATTGGTTCTTCGTGAGCATTTCGCCAACTCATATCGTTCCACAGCCACCGTATTCGCCTGATTTAGCTCCTTGTGACTTCTGGCCATTCTCCAAACTCAAAAGACCACTTCGAGGACACCGTTTTGAATCGATTGAAGAGATTCAACGTGAATCGCCGCGCGCATTGAAGGCCATACCGGAAGGTGACTATTTGGCATGCTTCGAAGATTGGAAAGTCCGTTGGCATAAGTGCATTGCATCGGGGGGACTACTTTGAAGGCGATGAAATTAATTTGGAAGAATAAATAAAGATTTTTTGAATTATAAACAAATTCCGGGTATTCTTTGTACACAGTAGTATAGTGTATTACATCTGTCTGCCTTTAGCCCACCTGATAATCCACCTTGCCTGTTGGCACATGAAGGTTGTAGAGCTCGTTTAAAGTTTTGTTACATATTCTCAGTAGATTCTCAAAACTAAAGATTCCATATTGGATTATTGGGCATTGTTGATCTACAAGTCATACATTTAGGAGCCACTTTCTCAATAGTTTTTTCATTTTCCTAGAATTTGTAAATTTTCTATGTTTCACGGAAACGATAAGTAACGATTTAGACCATTTTCAGTTTTTGAATTCAGTTTTTCCAGTTTTCTATTATAATTTTCTCCTCAACACTAACTTCAATGTGATGAGATGCATGAAAAGGCAAATCCATTGACATGAGAAGTAAATTTGTTGTCTAGTTTTAATATTTTTTCACATTATCATTTCATTTGCATGCAATTCAGCTTGGAACGCCTTAACCGAAAGCAGCTATCAAGAAATCAACCCCACGAGTTTTATCGTCAAATCTTACAATTAGCCGCTTTATTAACACTAATCAACATTACCGATCTACAACTGCAAGAATCATTATTACCTCTTTACGTTTATCAATAATTTATATAAGGACAGAAGGCAGCATGTGTTATGCGCTTATACACATACATATTATATCTCTAAAATCTATATATATATATATACATAAATATTTAGCCGACTTGAAGTCTCACTAACTTAAGCCTTCAAGGGTCATGCGGAGGTTTGACTGACAGCCGCTCGTCTTCCATTATGTAGTACTTTTTGTCGTCCGTATCCGGATAGAATTCGTTAGCCAGATCTTCGAACTCCGAATTGCACACGGCCTCGTGGAAAGCACCTAGTGCCTTGAGGCTTCGCAGCATGAAGGAACGTCTGCGATCTAGCTCCGTCTTTCTGTGCGCGTGCAGATGCAGCTGCGTATGAACAGTGTTCGGGGTGCCCATGGTAACCGTTGCTAGTGTTTGGGAAGTCGGCACTACCAAGTCCGGCACTGCTGTCTTGGCCAATCCCAATATCCATGAGACCACAAAGAAGCAGGCTGCATTCATTGGGAAGGCTCGCACTAACGTCGAGTTCAGACCGCGAAAGAAGAACATGCCACCGTACTTTTTGTAGTTTTTTTGTACGCAGTCCGTCACGCCTTTGTATTCGGGCGCCGAATTCATACCGTCCGCCTGCAGACACGTCTTAACAACATCTATAGGATAGCATGCCAGCCAGGAGCATATGCCGGCCAAACCGCCAGCCATGAGCGTGTGCGCCGCATTTGGATTTTCAACCAAATGGATCATGAACTCGTATGACACGAAGTAGGAGGAAAATCCTATGTGGAATAGAGGCGTTTAGACTAGACTGGGCTAAATGGCTGCAGGGAGAACCGAATACAAGAGCTTACCTGGAACGTCCCTCGCTGCCGTAATGCCGAGCCCCTTGAAACTGGCCCTTAAGCCTTCGTGTCGTACAATGTGGTGTAGACAATCGATTGGTCCCTTGTGACGGACCCCCTCGTAGTCGGCGTGCTGCAGTTGCATCCGAGTCTTTGCCAATTCCATGGGAGAACAAACAATACTTTGAGCAAATCCAGCTATACTGCCGGCCCAAAAATGCGATGACAGGGCTTCTGGATTGGAGGTGAGTCGCTGCACGTTGCCGTAAACGCCAAACACAATCGCATTGACAAAGCCGATGCCCATCATGGGGCTCGAGATGCCGCGATAGAGGCCGGTGAAACCTTCCTGCCGGAAAAGCGAAGTCATGCAGTGCAGAGTGCCTTTGTATATGGGTTTCACCGGATCCTGAGTTTGCATATGCACCTTGACCGTGTCGAGCGGATGCCCAACCAGAACGCCAGCACAACCTATCGAAAATAGTGAATGATTCCGGTAAGATGTGAACGAGTTCCCGGCAAAAGTTACAATCGTATACCTCCAATACATCCTGCTATAAAGTCTATACACATGCTTTTGTTGAATATTGAGGCATCTGTATTATGAGCACTGGCACCGTCGAGCGTTTGTGGTTTTTCCTGAAATTACAGGCGTGCAATTAAATATATCATATAAATATTTGTGTATCACACGCATAGTGCATAGTGAAATATATTACAAAAGCCTATGATAATTTAAATGCTGTTTTTTAATCATTGTTAAGTCGTTGTTTAAAAACACTGCAAATTTTTCTAAATTTAAAAATCCCCGTTATAAATCTCAGTTATAAAAAAAATTATTTTGCCTGGATTTGGTCATTTCGAAGGATAAACGATTTTGTATCATCTGTATTTTTATGAGCAAATTTGAAGACTGCGTATTATAAAATAATAAGTGATAAGCATGGTGCGAGCTTAGGTTAGGTTAGTTAGGTTATGTATACTATGCGAAACTTTTGTTTACGACTAATAATCGGATCGTGTTGTGACGATTTGAGATTTTATACCCTCCGCTGACGAGTGATGGCGCATTCAGCTCGATATGAAATTTGTAATGAGCTTAACTAATTACTTCTGCAGGAGTTGTAGAGACGAAGAAGAAGAAGAATCAATTCTGCAGCCCCTTTTCACCTGTCTCTCGCCAGTTGCGCAGGAAATACATCGTCTTCTTCTACTCAGAGAACCTTGGTGACATCTGAAGTGTCGATATCAATGTCTCATTCCTACTTCTGGATGGTTTTAAGAAGAATCATGTCCGAGCCAAATTGGCCACTGTGTATCTCAATGTCATATCCGACTGGAAGTCTATTCTACCTACCCATTTACCTTGTAGTGTGAAAGTAGATATTATATTTTAAGCATAATAGGTTAAGATATCGGCGTCAGAATTGAAATTAAAACAGCCGAATTCAAAAGTAAGCAAATAATATAAATTAAAGATATTGATCTGAAATAGCAGTAGGTACGTCTCAGAGAAAATTTTGTGAAAAGTATATTGCGTTGAGAATCGAGATAGTCGTGTTATTAGGTAATTATATAATAATAATTAGTTTTTAATAAAATATAACATTTCATTTTAACTGAGCAAAGTTTTAGGGATAGTCGACAAAAGTACCGTAAGGAAAAATAATCTTTCCATAGTCTATCAAAGAAGTAACTGAATGTTTGAATCTTCGAATTATGCCGTTTGCTCATATTTAGTTGTTTGAACTTCCAGAGCATGAAATTCAACGTGGTTTTTGTTTGAATAAATTTTCAACTTAAGATGATATTATCATGCCGATTAGAAGCCAAACACATACCCTGTAGCGGAATTTCCAATTTCGTTAAATTCTTTGTCTGATATGTTTGCGTTTTTCACTATACAATTTATGAAGTTCACGGTGGTGTGGACGTAGTGCGATTGATTAAAATTGTTATAAAGATATTAAAGTTTTTGTTATTCACATGTAACTATATATTTATGCCATGCATAAAACGAATGACTGGTATTGAATTGCCGATTGTATACACAGGCAACAAATGTTCTCCACATAAAGTCGGTTGATTGTTGGCACCGCAGAGTGGAGCGTAAAAACTGAAAGTGCAATCTGCTCTTTGTAATTGAAAATAAGTGTAAACTTTTTTTCGAAAACTTATTTTTACAGCATTCAATTCCGCAAACGTTTTATGTATTTTTTTTTACACAATTCACTGCTATTCCGCGCCAATCACACTCGTATGTTCTAAAGTAAAACGTTGCATTCGAGAGTTCAATATAAAAATCTTCAATATTAGCCGCAGTTTCTAACGATTGACGATCAACGATCGGCTCTGAACTTAATATTTTGAGAATCTGAATGGGAAAACTGCCGAAGATACACACGCGTTTCACTTCAAGCTTCTCATGGTAACGCGCTCTGAGACTTGCTGATAAGAGATTGTGAGGAAGAAACAGCAACATTTTTATATATTGCACTATGTTATTCGCAGTTCGGTTTTTGAGGTTATCAACATATCATACACAGCGATTAGACCTTAAATTGTCTACTAATTATGACAGATTTTGTTATGTGTTTACAAATTGTTACTAAACAGCAGTGAAAAGCCCAAAGCATGCGCTTTTAGAACGGCACAAAGTTGGCTATTAAGGGATCTGTGAACCCAAAAGTTTAAAGGCGAGCTGAAAATCAGTTCAGGGGCTTGTCAACGAAACATTGCGCTCAGGAAAATGAAACAGAGTTTTAAATAAAATTTACCGCTTCTGCCTACCCTGCATGTGTGTTGGATTATTGGATAATCGAAAAAATAACTCAAAAGAAATACCACTATCATCTTTAAGCGAACTACATAGTTACGAACTGAGGAGTTTCTTTTTACGTTATTCCAAATCGCACATACATTTTTACAGTGTAATTTCTTCTGCGCAGGTTGGGCGCAAGAGAGCATCATGTCAACAGTAAAGATTCCTCCATTTGATTTGATAATGGAATTTTTGACATACATAGCAAAGAAAATACCCACACTGTATGTAAACAACTGCATACGTCAGTCGCAGTTTTGTATCGAAGATGAATGCGCATATTTCAAGCTAGTGTCGAGTTGGTGGCAAACATTTACAAAAGTACCGTTCAATTATGCGCATTTTGTGACATTGTGATAGCAATAATTATGGATTAATTTTTGAATGCAAACGGTTTTTTTTTTGTTTCACTAAACTTATAATATAACCTGATAAGAGCAATTGGCTTTGCTTATGTAGTGTTACTTGTGTGACAGTGATAACCATTGACCCTAAATTCGCAAACTCTTAGCGACGAGAGAATGTAATATTCCATTAGAAAGTGATAAATAAAAACCGCCACATTCGCTCGAAAGCCACAATACTAAACCGAAGTAATAGTCACTTTGCTCGTCCGTTGCGTTTAAATCGAAATTCATGTGGGACAGAAATTACAGCGGGAAATATTTTTAAGTAGATATTATGAAAGGCAATCACTTTACGTAAAAACTTGAGCAGCATAGTTACCGCCAATTTATACATTTTCAAACTGCCAAATGTACCAGTTGTCCGACTAATTCTGTGTTAAGGAAAACTTAGTTTAGCATTGCGCAAAAGAACAAATCTAATGTTTTTGAGTAAAGTTCAGAATTTCGTCTCGTCATCTCACATATTTTTCAAAGAGCCGCCACCCAAAGCATACAAAGTCTCCTGTTGCCAGCCGCAAATTATTCGTAAATTCAAAACCTATATAAGCTATTCATAATCATAATTATTAACATAGTGGATGCATTTAGATAAATCAATGAACTAAACAACAGTAATTTACAGAACGAAACGATTCAATAGCATTCTAATTGGCGAATAACAGGTACGAGTTACATGAGTTCTCTTTCTTTGTTCGTTTCTGTCAGAGAAGAAATGAAATGGATTCATTAGCTATTAAAGACTATTTAAGGACATATGTATATTGTGTCGATGCTCCAATTATTCCCATATAATTCAATCTCCACTGGAAGATATTGTGCGGCGGTCTTAGCCGCTAAAATCTAACAATTATTGCTGGGTCATTGTAAACGCGCGCACAAGCGCAAGTAATTACTAAAGTTGTTCACAGCACTTTTTTAAGATCATTCAAGTATTATTAAATGAACGCCCAAAAGTATGTTGCAAATTTACATAATTCTTTTTGGACACACATTTGCATCTTCAAAAGCTTTTTGATAATTTGCATAATTATCTGTACGACTATTCACAAAACAATAAGAATCTCAAGCGACGATAAATGTATGCAGGACTTTTGTTTTGATTTTGTGCGCACAGTTTTTTTGGGTGTACTTCGGTGCTCCATATTTCCCACTGTTTGAAAGCTGGACTATGATACTAGGGATTATATCAACCCATTAACCGCATTTGCCACATTTATGAGAATCCATTATCCTGAACTTCTCATTCACTTACCCGTGTGAGGCTGTAAACCGTACATATCACCGGATTTCCAGTCATCTTGATTGTTGTTTCTTCTGTTGAATTGTTGTTTTTACGTCTTGCTTTATAATTACAAATCATACATAAGTTCGGTAGGGAAAATAAACAAATTTGAAGCTACTGACTTAAGTCATGGCTAAAATAAAGGAAAAATCAAATATGTGCTGTTAATTTTTTTATTCGAAAAATTTACTTGTGAATTTTTTCAAACAAATTTCTTTCGGATAATTTTTTGTATGGTTTTTTCAGATATGCTTGTGCATATAATATTATCGATAAATGCTATGACATCGACGAACAGGTGCGAAGCCAAGCGTACACTTATGTACAGCTGCAAAAAATTCGTCTGTGATTGTCTACAATATTTGGCTATGCTGGTTATGCTACTGTTGCGGTAACGAATTTTAAATAAATTCTTGGATGACAGAAGAGCTTACTCACACAACGAAAGTAATTGAAGACCGGACCCTGTGTTTTATAATGTTGCATTTGTGTAATGTTGGATTACTATTGGTGAGCATTGGATTAATACTCAATGTGTCTTAAACAACGGAAGTAAAGAACAAGTGTGCGCATCCAGCATATTCTTGCGTAAGTATTTGTATAGTGTCGAAATGTTGAAGATTTTTAACAAGAAAACTTGTTGCACATAAATGCGTATCGCCATGTAGTATAAATGTGGATATGTCAAACTGACACAAATTTGAAAACTCGTGAGTTCTAGCCATAACAAGAATTCATCATTCATTCATTCATCATTGTCGACGGATTCACTGAAGCGGAGTGTGGATTGCAAGAGTAATGGTTGAAATGCGCCGGCGCAGAAACTTACTCCAAAATCATGAAACAATACACAAGTGCACCTATGTACATATGTTTGCATGTATCTGTTCGTATGCGTGCGTACAGCCTTAAGCTGGCATGCGTACAAATTGACAGCAAAGTAGACGGCTATGCGACAACTGAATGGCGGGCAATGAGGAGAAAAATATCGTAAATTGATTTAAATTAATGGTGAACACCACAGCATTTGTTTACATACAGCACGTTCTCTGTGTGTTGGAAACATGTAAACGAACGTAAACGCAACTGTGTGTATCTTTGGCGCTGCTAAACATTTTCCAACGATTCGGTTCGTATATTCGTTAGTGCTGCAACCTTGTGCATTGTTTAATTTTTAGTTTGTATAACTGTCATTTATATTTGAACTGAGCACGTGACATTCTCACAATAAAGTCAAAAACAAATACAAATTTATTTGGTAAGTAGGGATGGCCATTGTGTCTTTCCCTATCTAGGCGCTGAAATAATCGTATCAAATGCCGCTCGCCTATGACCGAACATAGTTTTCCCACTTGTGGTCTTTGCGCGTGCATTAACTCGGTGTATGAATGATAAAAATATACCCGACCGCTCATTTGTTCATTTGTTCATTCATTGGGTTCTACAACAAAAATGTTCAGTGTGAAGAGAAACTGCGCCACCGACACATTTGGCAAACACCGACAGCGCCGTATCTACGTGTGAAGCAGCATATAGACAGCATTTGGCTTTTCAGCAAAAAATTCTGCAATGCTTTGCACTTGAACTAAATCGTTTTCATAATCGGCATTTATATATAGTACATTCGATTCTTAGTGAACCATGAACAGAATGGGCATCTCAACCGATCCAACACTGCTCGATGTGGAACTGCCAGCAACGCTAATTGAGTCGCCGACAGTGTCGACCTTTCTGCCCGAAGAGGAGGCTTCCATCTGTCCATTGCTGCCGACCACCAATGGCACCTCAACGCCCATGACATTCTCACATCCGCTGACACCCTGCAACGACAACGACAGCAACGCATCGGCCAACCTATGCAATGAGGACGCCAAGGTCGAGACAAGTTCATCGACGGGCAGCAGCTCCGGCATCGGCATGGATGCTCCAGATACCACATCCACGACGCTCTTCAACAAGCACGCTTATCAACATCTGCAGATCGGCAATGGCGCAGCACAGGTAATGCACGCAAGTAACTTATTTGTATTTGTGAAAAAGTGTAAGTGAAAGTTTCAGTAAATTAATAGGTTTGTATTGACAGTAACGGCTCTAAGGTTAGTGCCCCTGCGGAAGATTAAAGTTTACAATGCAAATAACTGCCTTTTATTACATACATAAGTACTATTATTTTTGTGGTACTATTAGTATGCAGTGAATACTGTTTGATTATAAATTTGACAAATTTGACTAAGCAAAGCCTTTATTTATAACTAGATCCTCAAATACACCACATGGAAAAATCTCAATGCGATTTAGAGAATTATTATTGGTTTTCTTCTCCTGAAATGAAAAATACAAAAACAAAGAACTGGCCTTGTCGCACGATATAGAATTCCAAGTTCAATGTATTTAATATTAGTTTTTAAGTATTATGTGTACGTAAATATGTATGTAGTATAGGTGCTCGAAGAATGCAATGGAAATATTGAATTTAAATTTTTTTCCTCTGAAATTTAAACCCGCCTTCAACTTGCATTTTATTTACATGCAAAAAAGCAAACAATCAAGGAAGTGAATTTTCAGTTTCACGTTAGTAGTCGTTTATTCTACTAACATTTGGTTCGATTGAGCACTCGAAACTTAACGCCTCAACTACATGTTTACAGAACGGGCCAGTTGTAAACAGATATTTTAACGGCTATAGAATGGTAAATACTTACGAAATAAGTTGGACGCCAAAAGTAATAATAACGGATAAGCATGGTGTCACCTTTTATGGAAGAGAGGGTGCGAGCTGCTGGCTGTCTTATGCCAAAGTGAAATGTTTGCGTTTGTAATTGTGCGGTGAAATCGAAATGTGTACATTGTTATGTGTGGCTATACGAATCTGAAAACGTTATGAAATAATCCCCGAAATGATTAAATAACAATAAGTAGTTGTAGAGAGTAGTAGTAGTTCAGTGGTTAGTGGGTTGCGTTGTGCTACGTGTAGGTGTGCCCGCCAGCTTGACGGTCAGTTTCAGTAGGAATGGTGTTTTTGGCCTTTTAAGACGCACCTAAAATTTTTCCCCAATAAGTAAACATTGGCCTATTATGGTAAGCAAACAATAGTGGGCATTATTGGCAAGAAGCAAATTTGAATATGATTATTATGTGTGCATACGATAAACGGCTACGCATATTTTAAAGTTCAATGAAATTCATTACAATCGCACTTTATGTTTGCGAACTTTTTGACTGTATATTGTTTTAAATTTATGTAAAACTTCTTTAATACTGACAGTTTCACTTTTTGCAGGACGCCAACTGTTCGAACGGGATGCTGTCGCAAGACACCCCATCCTTTGTCTCCTGGAATTGGCCGCTTATACGAAAATGCACATTTTTTGTGTTCATGTCCAGTTTGCTGGCCATGTGCGCCATAGTTGTGGCCATGATTGTCACCTTGCCAAAAACCTGCAATCCCAAGTATGTCGCGCTTTGAGCCTAAAACCAATTGAATTATTGACTTTAAACTAACCAGATTCGTTGCATTTCCCATAGAACCGCCTGGTATCGCGGCAGCGTTTTCTATGAGATCTTTCCCGCCAGCTTTCAAGATTCCAATAACGACGGCATAGGTGACATTCGCGGCATTGGCAGCCGCGTTGACTATCTGGCTTCGCTTGGAATTTCGGCGGTGCGTCTGAATTCCGTCTTTTCGTCGCCGCTCTATCCCGATGACTACGAGAGTGTGACTTCATTAACGGAGATCTCTGCGGTGTTGGGCACCGCCACCGACCTACACCAGTTGGCCGAGTCGCTGCATGCGCACAACATCTCGCTTATTCTTGACCTGCCCATCGGCTCGTTTGTGAACAAGCTGGAGCACGCAAGTGCGCCGGTGTTCAACGCGCTGACAGCCATGCAGCACAACATTTCCGAGTTTGATGTGACAACCGCAAGCACAACAGCCACTACCACGACTACACGCCGCTACATCGCTGCTGAGAACCCCATCAAAGAGGCGTTGAGCAAGTGGGCACAGCTCGGCGTTGATGGGTTTTACGTGAAAGGCCTGGAGAAGTTCGTGGAAGACACCCATCTCATGGGAAACTTGGCCGAGTGGAAGCGTCTAATTGGCTCGAATCGTATCCTAATTGCCAACGAACGTCTAATCGACGAACTGCCGGAGTTTGAGCGCACAGCTGCGCTGCATTACATCGACTTGGTTGACGTGCACCTGAATGTACTCAACGGCACAAAAGCTTTGGAGGAGCGCATCAAGAAGGTGCTGGCGGGCCCCCTGGCGCCCGGCGAGTTCGGTGCATGGATTCATTGGTCGCTGGGCGGCGTCGAGAAAGAGCGGCTGACCCGTTTTGGCGGCAGCCGCAACATCACACTAGCCGCCACCATAATGCAGCTCATGCTGCCCGGCACCCCCAACATATTCTACGGCGACGAAATAGCGCTAGAAAGCATCGCCGATCCGGACAACGAGCATGGCGACACGAAGCACTTGCACCACTTGGCCGCCATGCAGTGGTCAAACAGCTCACGCCAGTTCACCAACCGCGAAACTTTACCCTGGCTGCCGCAGACCGCTCCATACAGTTTCGAGAACTTCCAGCTGATAACTCGTATGATTGCGTTGCGCAATCGATCGCCATCGCTTTACAAGAACGCCATCTGCAAGCCGGAAACGACACTGTCCAACACCGAGGTGCGCCGCAGCCACGACGACATCTTCGTTGTGGAGCGCGTCTATCCGCGCCGCAACTCCTTTGTATCCGTTTCGAATTTCGGACTGAAACACGTGACCATGGACATGACATCCATGTACTACAGCGGCATTGAGATGCTTAACGACAATCGTAGCGAGAAAATCTTTTTTTCTGAGCTGGCGGTTGGGCCGTTGGAAACAATGGTGATTAAATTAGATAAATAAGTTGGTGTGCACCACCATAACGTGCGGATGCAGAGTGACGTATGTAGATCTGTTGTAAATATATAAGTTATGCTTGCAATATTTATTTGTTATGCGTTCTTAATTTGCCATACATCTTGTACTTGCATTTTCCGCACTCAATGCTTGCGAACAAAAAAGCTGATGATATAGCAATAAAAAATCAAATCTCAAAAGTCACAAGTCTCTTAATTTATTTAATGTTTTTAACTAAACATTTCTATCACTACAACTAAACATTTAATCTGCACAATTTAGGCTCAAAAATTATTTAAGAGTCCCTAATATTAAACGAAAGAGAAATTAAAAAAATCACCATACCATGTGATCACTGGTCACTGCTGTTGAAGTGACCATCGGAAATGTGCGAGCCCCTTGCAAAACAATTAAATCTGATCACAATTTCGCTTTGTCTACTGGTATCGTTGAATTGGAAAAACCTACGATAGGCTCTTAAAAGACTTAACAAAACAGAATTGTGGAGCACAATTCATATTCATACTACTATCTTCATCCTAACCCCCTTGGAACTGCTTGCTTCGGACATACTATATAATCTCTGACGAGAGGGCGTAAAATCGATCTTCTCTGGCTGCCAATAATGAATGGTATATCATTATTAATGACTGAGTCGTCAGCCTTTTGTAATGATTCATGGAATTTATACAAGTTTTCTGTTTTTTTTATGATCTTTAAAATAACAGTTGCGAATAACGACTGTTTTTAATATCAACATCAATAACCATTGGGTCACACAGCACTTCTAAATGGAGAAAAAAACTCACGGCCGCGTAATCGATACGCGACTGGCCAACAATTGTCAATTCCATGTAGAAAGCCACAACGTTTCGAAAGAATATGGCGGTGATTCATACGTGTGCCAAATTAATAGATCCGCGGATATGCAAACGCGCAAAAGCGGACACAAGAAAAGCCCAGTGTCACAAATCTGTAGCACGTACTTTTACTATATACATAAATTGATATCATTTATTTGATTTCGATTTTTATATTAACTGTTTCTTTATGCATAAACAGATGTGTAAACAAACATATCTGCATGATTATTGGGTAGAAAGTTCGGTCTCTCTTTTAATTTGCATTTCAATGTACCACAAATCGAATTCGGTGTTCAAGTTCGCACACATTTTAAAATTCCAACTATTTATAGCTAGAATGGGTGCTACAAATAACTTAACTCACTTCAAGTAAATAAATAAATAAATAATAATAATTAATAAAATAGTTTTGGTATTTTATAAAGATTCTGCCGAAACACACACATTGTACTGGAACACTTCTAAATATCGTCGAAAAGCACGTCTAGGCCGCCATCGTCACCGTCATCGTCGTAGCTGCCGAGACCGAAAAGCCCCTCGTCCGCATTTGGCGGCACGAAAACGCCGTTGAACACGCTATCCAAGCGGTCCTCCAGTCCCATGGTTGACGCTAGCCCATAGATCAATCGCATCGCCACCAAGCGTACAAAGTCGGGCGTGCTGGTTTCCTTGCCCGTGCCGCCAAGAAACAGAAGTTGTTTATTCTCGCCCTCCACTCCCGGCGCCGACTGCAACTTCGAATTCGCCAAATTTGCCATGGAACGACACTGCACCAAGGTCGCCACCGCGATCAGAACAAACGTGCACACGAGCAGCAACTTAGCCATAATGAGTGCAATAGTTGTTGGGTAGTGTAGGTGGACGATCGTGTGGAATGCTGAACGTCTCTGTTTGTGCTGCCGCTTGCGAGTGCGCCTGCGCCAAATCTGCACTGCACTGCAAAGCGCACATACGAACCGACGAAATTCCTTTTCCTCAATAATTCACTGCGCCTCGAAATTCTCGCGTGTCTGCACGCGTGCCAATGGCTCAACAAACTACTGCTTGCGGCAACCCACCTTTGATGACCACCTTTCGTTGGCGGAGTATCTTCTGGCCAACATTTGTTTTGTTGGCTATTTTACATGTACCAACTCTACATACATACATACGTTGTTGTGGCTCAGAGCGAAATATACGCAGACCGTATTTCTTGCTTCCTCTCTACTGTGCGTCTTTCTTTTCACTTTGCCTGGAAGCACGATCGCCGCATGCGCACAGTGCGCGTTCGCCATGCTCACAAAGGCTGTGCGGAGCGTCACATTAAGCCACATTTAAGTGAGAGTTTGTTTGGAAGCGAAATGACAAAGCACTCCGCGCCTATGGCAACGACTTACGAATTATTGTGTGTGGTGCCGCATGTAAATTGGACGAATTTCTCTCTTATCCATGGGCGCCAAAACAGGCCACCATGCCTGTCGATCAGTGTAATAGTAAAAGTTATTACCAATGCACTACGACCAGCATTCTGGTACAACTCTTAGCGTACATTTTTTCAAAATCGTAAAAACAAGATCAGAGGGCGTTAAAATGCAGCACAATTCAGTTTTCACACTTAAATGCTCGACAAATTTAAAGCCCAGTCTTTTAAGTAATGAATTGTGAACAAAACGAAGTGATCAGTCTCACTTCGTTACATAACTCAATAGCACTGTTGGTACCATACTAAGTGCATATACATAAACGCGTGTTGTAATCGTAAATCAAAAAGATTTCTTTAATGGCTCCAGTGACGTCAAGAGTTTTCTATACAATATTCATTTGTATTGACACATATCATTCACGTGCGTACTACGTCGGATTGTAGTAGCCTACACAACGACCGCCAGTCTGGTACGCGCCGCATTTGACCATTCATTATGTCCAAATTATCCACACATTGGAAAGTGCTTCCACCAAGTTGAAGTGCACACACCTCTTTGTTTACAATAACAACAATTGAAAAGAAATCACTCTCGTTTCCCAACGCCAGAGAATGTCGGTTAAGGTATGTTAATATACGCGTAGGGGGATTCACAGAGTACGAATATAGTTTACTCGGAGAATGCTGCAATTAATTGCGATGGCATATGTAGTTATGTACGTGTATTACATTTGTGTGTATGGATTCGTATAGAACAGATTCACCGAAAGAGAAGAAACCAGTTCCTAATGTTTGCATCTTTGAGCTGAGCTTTGTTTTGCGTTGATAAGGCCATTTCAATTGTGTTTACCCTATGAAATTGTTTCGAAAGCAGCGAGAATAAAATGTAATAAATTTGTGCCGTAAAAATAATTACAAACTAGTAACTAACGCTGATGAAGCTCGCGTGAACTTCTGAGTGAAATATACCGAATCGAGACGATAACTGAATTGTGGAGTAGTGTTTGGGGGAAAAAAATTGACGAGTAAAAGTGATAGGTTTGCACAATTTTCAATGTGACTTGACATGCAAATATATATTGAGTGGAAATTTTAAATGTTAACATACAAGGAAATAAACTGTGGACTTCCTGGAGAGCCTTCATGTTACTTAGATTCGAAAAGTTAAAAAAATATTATGGAGATTACTTAGTATGAAGTCGTATGTGGAATAACCAAGTGGAACAGAATTTGTAAAATATGTGAATAACAGTGGCGCATTCAGGGGGAGGGGTTTGGGGGTTGAAACCCCCGAAATATTAGAAATTAAAAGGAATTTTTTTACATTTTATGAATATTAAAGAATTACTTTTTGAAACCCCCCAAAATATTTTTCTGAATCCGCCTCTGGTGAATAATAATAATATTGATGCCATACAATCAATTTTTTGTTGCAATATCAATAAATAATAATAATTTGATTAAAATTACAGGATTCTTTCGTATACTCAGTGGCGCACACAGGTGGTTTTGGGTGTTCAAACCCCTCTACCAAAAACACAAAAATTGCTGGTACAAAATGTGGTTTCGAACGGTATTCGGCTCAACAGTTGTAGGCAAAACCCCCCAAAATTAAATCTTGTGTGCGCCACTGCGTATACTTACGTATTGTAGTATGTAAAGTCAAGGCATCATACAGGTGGCTGTTCGGCTTTTCTTCAGGATTCTCGCTGAAGTAATATAAAAAGTTCTTTTTAAAGTATTTTAATGCATTAAACAAAAGTTAGTAATGCAGATTCGTTATTAATTCCATTTCGCATTTAAATGCAAATATAGCGCAAAATCGCTATAAAGTTGGCGGTAGTTTTAATTAATTTTATAAACACCTGTGAAGTATTGGAAATTGTTTAATTGACTATGTACTATATATACTCTGCTGGCAACAATATTAAAAATTATTTGGTATGCATTTTTGTTGCCGGTATTCTCCACCGGTTTTGTTACGTTCGAACAGGCAAAACGCTTCAAACGGGCAATGGATAGAAAAGTTCATTACTGAAAACTCAATCACTATGTACTTTTGCGGTTAGTACAAAAAGTACAAAATCACCGCTTCATTAATATGTGTGTACAAGTGTATGCTGGCGTAAAGCCATAGCAGTGTATGAAGGAACATTCGTTTTACGGTAATGACTTGGCTGACGATTCCTTTTCGCTGGCAGTAGGTGCTATACATATATATTCCGGCCGGTTGCCACTAGCGAATAGAATCGCTGCTACTCGCTAATTGTGGCCAACGGTTCTGATTTACGTGAAAGACGCATCTCCAAAGTAGCCTCCGTTTCTCTTTCGGAGAAGCAACGTCGAAGCGCAGCCAAATAGCTTCGACGTTGCTTGCTCGATCACTGGATCATTTCGATTTGGTGCCGTGATTAAGTTCAGTTTCATACCGATCGTTGGAGTGTTCAGTCTCTCGCATTTATAGTGCAGATAGTTCGCCTCGTAGTTGTCACAACATCACCCAATCAGCGTTAGTTACTTCTGTACTTGGCAGCAAATACCGTTCGCTGTATTTGGGTAAGCAATTAGTGGGTGAAGGACTCTCAGTTCCTAGAATATTAATGACTGTGTTTGCACGTAGCCGAATATATAATGTGGACTACACATAGAGCACAACAGTCAAGTGCTTTGAGTGCCGCTTTGCTTCGTTTGTTGTTTTTACTTTGCTGTTTTGTGTGAGTTCGAGATTACCAGACAACGAATTACGTATGCGGCTTCGTAGGGAAAACCAGTTCTTTGTCATTTAAACTTGACTTTTTAGGCAGTTGACCAAATTCAGCTCACTGTGCAGTACTCGCCGTTGTACTTTCAGGTTTTAACAATAATTTGTATTTATTCGTGCAATTCTTTGGTATGATTTGAAGTTTAACTGTTGAATGGTTCGCGAAATCGATTGCCGTGCTTGCAATTATTTAGATTTTAGCGGAGAACACTCAAATGTGTAAAATACACATTTGCCCGAAGGTTGGAGGTTAGCTCATAAGTGATAACATTACCCTAATTGAGCGCGAATCAAATGAGAAGACATTTCAACATTTCAAAGATTATTTGTGAAGGCTAATACTCAGAACTAAATGTGATTTTCAAGCTAAGTTTGGTTGCACAAATATTTTTCTGTATTCTGTATTGGAAAACCCCCTGGCAGCTAATTTAATTATTTGTTCCTAAACTATCAGTCGTGTGTGCAGTAATGGGAATTCGACATTTTTCATTGACGTGCATCAATCATTCGCCTCCTCTCATTGCCCTATGTACCTACAGATTGTACAAAAATGGTACTGAAATGTACTGCGATCGCTGTGTGCTTGTGCATTGCGCTCTGCAATGCCCAACAATCGACTCCTTCGCTGGAAGATCTGCTCAACAAAATCTTCACCACTGAGGCAACCGTTATACAGCCCACAACATCCAAAATCATAAATCCAACACCCACCAAAACAACCGTTTTAAATCCCGAAACAAGGCTACCGGAACCCGACGCAACTTCGGGTAAGTCCTGCGGCATTGGAAAGGAGTGCGTCCAGCGCTATCTGTGCAATGAAGGCCAAACCAATACCGGCGGCATCAATTTGATAGATATCCGCATTGACACCGATGAGCCGTGCTCATACTTGGAGGTGTGCTGCAACATTCCCGATAAGGTGCGTTCGCTGTGTAGTCATTTGTCCGCTTATACTAAACAAAATTATCTGCAGGTATCGCAACCGGTTACGCCGCCCGTGCCCGTGGAACAGCACGAAGGTTGTGGCTATCGCAACCCGGACGGTGTCGGCTTCCGCATTATCGGCGACAATGACGGCGAGGCGCAGTTTGGCGAGTTCCCCTGGATGACTGCCATACTGCGCGACGAGGTGGTCGGCGGCGAAACGCTCAATATCTACGAATGCGGTGGCGCAGTGATCGCGCCCAACGTCGTCCTGACCGCCTCACATTGCGTTCTTAACTTGAAGGCAAACGAGCTGATAGCGCGCGCCGGCGAGTGGGACACACAGACGAAGCAGGAGGTGCTGCCTCATCAGGACCAGCGCGTCAAGGAGATCATAACCCACGAGCAGTACAACAAGGGTGCGCTGTACAACGACATCGCATTGCTCATTCTGAAGAGTCCATTCGAGTGGCAGGAGAACGTCCGCCCCGTGTGTCTGCCCCAATCGAACGCGAACTTCGACTACTCGCGTTGCTTTGCCACCGGCTGGGGCAAGGACAAGTTTGGCAAGGATGGCCAATATCAGCTAATTCTTAAGAAGATTGAACTGCCCGTAGTGCCGCGCGACACCTGCCAGGCAAATCTGCGCCGTACACGCTTGGGCAAATACTTTATGCTGGACAAGAGCTTTATTTGCGCTGGCGGCGAGAAAGACAAGGACACCTGCAAGGGTGACGGCGGTTCGCCACTGGTGTGTCCCGATCCCGCTAATCCTAAACGCTACTATCAGGCTGGCATTGTAGCTTGGGGAATAGGTTGCGGTGCGGAGAATGTGCCCGGAGTTTATGCCAATGTGGCACATTTACGCAATTGGATAAATGAGAAGTTATCGGCCAGAGGTATTGATTTCAACTACTTCACCGTTTAAGTGCCGCCAAGATTCACAGTTGGAATACTCAAACGATTTTCCGAAACAGCAAGAGTTATGACGTGACTAAAAAGCAATAAATCTAGGTTCTGCAGTGCATTTTCGAAAGTCTTAAATCGGATTAATAAAATCTTAATTTACTTTACACATTTGAAGAATCATTAATCCACGTTGATCGGCGTTGATTATTTTATTAATTGTTCCAGTATTGGCCATCTGTTTTACCAAAATATACAAATAATAATAGGGGCGTCGGATAAAAGATTCAAGCTCAGCACGATGTATAAATCAACAGCAAGTCTAGAATTAGGAGCAAGTAAGAAACCTCAAATTCATTTGATATTAGATACTCGTCGAGGGAAACTCAATGCTCCAGTAAGATGTTATTTCAGGTTCGTACACGTTCTTACCTAACGAAACAATTATGGACATACATATTTCAAAAATCGTTTAACATTAAATCTTTCACAAACCCTCCTTCTGAACCAGAAAATAATGTTGTTGACCTCAAACCTCACGGCACCCGCCGTGGCTCAGTTGGTTAGTACGTTGGACCGCGAGTCGCAGGCAGCAACCTCAGGTTCAAATACTGCCTGTAATAACACCTAAAAAAAATAACGGGAAAACTCGTTTTCTCTTTCGGTGGCTGTCCTTTCAGCTGGAAATGGCAAACCTCTGAGAGTAAAAATTGCTTATGAAAAAGCTCCCAACCTGCCGTTCGGAACCGGCATAAAACTGTAGGTCCCTCCAACCCGTGTACAAATTCACACGCACAACACGGGTAGTTGCGGGAAGCTAGGCCTTAGTCTCGCGTAAGCGGGCTGTCGTGCCAGTCAATTAAAAAAAATTCTAAAATTGACCTCAACCCTCTCCTTCCTCCCAATTAAGTGACTAAAAATGAAAAACCAAACGATTCACGAACTGCAATGTTTTCATTTTTATTTCTATTATATGTATGTACGTATGTATGTACGCATTTATGTATGTATGGAATTTAATTAATTGCGAAGATCCTTAATATATGAAATACAATATATACGCAAAGCAAATCCATTCGATCGTACAATACAAACAAAGAACAAATATTTCGGTTGTTTACTTAATTACATTAAACGAGTTGTTGTTGTTACTTAGTGTTAGTATTATTATAATTAAATAGTATTATTTAAAAACATTTTATTATTGACAACAATTATCTTCTGACTATAATTAATTGGTGTTATTTTCAAAATGTTTTCTTATGCCTCTGAATATTCAGTTTAACTTTTCTATTTGGTTTCATTGTTTATTTTTTTTTTCAATTTGTTTTATTAAATTTTTCAATTTCAAATAGCTAACTAACTATATATTGCTAGAAATTGCAATATAATTTGTTATGGTACGCTGTGAACCTTATTCAAAAAACTCATTTGCAACTTAAACCATCAATTCATATAATTTTATTTATATCCAAATACAATACATACATATATGCTTCTTCAAGAGCTTTTTTTATAATAATGTCGCAGTGGCTACAAAATCGAAAAAAGACTCATAACAATCATTTAGCAAGAAATGTCAAATTTTAAAACAAAACAATTTTCAATAATCGAGAGCTTTGTTTGTCGGTATTTAAATTTATAGATATGCGAATAATAAACATCCGTGTGTCTCTAAAAAGTCATACAAAGGATGTTTATCTTGCACAACATGATCAACATATTCCCATCATACTTAAATCTTTCTTCTCTGTACACGCCTAAATCCAATCCCCACACGGAAATTTGTCTTTCTTCAAAGTGGTGCAAAAAGTTGCCTTGTGAAATTTGAAGCTAAACAGGGTGGCAAAGCAATCTTTCGGCACGAAAGTGTAACTAACAAACCTTTGCATGGCAAGGCATTGCATATTTTCGTGTAGCAATTTGAACTTTTTGATGTTTTCTTTTCTAATTGTATTAAGTCAAAAATACGTTTACCAACTGCTAGCCAAGATTTGATCGACGAAAACATGTATTTATGGTTCAATGTATAGTATGAATGAATGCATGAGTTGTGTGGGTAGCCTGAGGTTTTCGCATTTAAGAGCCATCCTAAGAGTATGCATTGAAAATGTGTTTTTAGAACAATTACGAGTAGATATTATGGCTTAGTTGTAGGAATGCTTTAATATCGGCTGAAGCAACTGAGTAATCATATTATATTTCAGCTTCCTGGTCGAATTGCAATGGCAACCCTACGCTCTGTATTCAAACAGCAATGTTCGCCTATTATGAAGTTATTTTGCATGTAAACACATACTTACTTACATACTTGCTTACTTACGTACGTATTCACACTAAGTTTTGTTACATATGCATACATATATATGTATTTCTCAATGTGTTTTAATTTGTGTATAGTTTTTTAAATACTAACTGAACGCTATACCCCAAAATATACATTTCATAGTTCCGCTTCTGCAGTAACATTATATTAACTATCAAGGCAATGTTTGATTGATTGATTGATATAAAATTTCCTAGTACTTATGTACGTGTATGTGTTTCTTAATTCCGAACTTCAACTTCTAAGTAAAGTTAATGTTAGTAAATAATGGAAGATCACCCTATAAACATTGCTCATTGTCATCAATGACAACGAAATTATGGAAGCCGTATAGCGCAGAAAACTAAAAAATTACGTGAAACGGCAAACAATTATTTGATGTAGTATTAACTTTAAATGGAAGCATTTTTTCTCGAAGATCTATACAAACCAACCAAACAAAAACTCAATAACGAAGCAATCTTTGAGAAAAATGTACACGTACATATGTAGTCTATGTACTTTATGTTTTCACATACACTTGCATTTGAGTCGTACAGTGAACAGTTCAACGGTACATACATACATATTTATGCTAAACATTTGAACCCTAAGCTCTAATTGCGAGTTTCACAACCATTTGACTATTTTTAATTAGACTACGAGAAATGCCCCTGACGTCTAGTAGATTTCAAAATCACAACATACATAAATAGTCTAACCATTAAAATGTTGAAATTTCGAAACAAGTGACACGGCATGCGGCTCCCTTTACCCTCTTGATTTTCTTTAGTTGAAAAAATGGGGTCCACAATGTAATAAGACGGAAAAATTCGAGCTGAGAGCGAGGATGCGGTAAGTAGTAGAAAACTATTGTTGGTGGGGAAAATAATTCGGTTAAGTTTTTTGGTAAATTCCAGTTACGTTTCCAATTGAGGTACTAAAATTAGTTGGATGAATTTAAAATATCATAGAAAGTCTCAGCTGCGATTGTCTGGCATGAAGTAAAACAGCTACTTTTTTCCCATATTTCAAACTGACGTTGGATGCTAGTCCATGGAAACTTATTAGATACAAGAATTTTTACATCTATTAAATCGTGTGATCATGCGAAATGTAAATATTGTCCTGGGATGTATTGAATGCATTGAAATTAAAAGCGTAAAACGAATAAAATATGAGCGCGATAGCCTCGAAATGAACATTTACCTTAAGTTTGAAAAATCTTCAGGCAGAGCTCCAATTTCGACATTTGATTCAGAGCGCATAGTAATTAATCGAAACTGTCAGGAAAAGTCAGGTAAATAAGAAGCTTCTCTCCATGCACACACTGCGATACGGGCCAACAGAAACTTTACAAATATAATACCTATATCTACATTCTTATGTTAACTAACGTGAGTATAGCCTTGAATTTATGCATTACGCGTACATTAAATACTTCCATCATCTCCTAATGTACAAATTAAATACAGTATTTCATATTAACTACAAGCAATCACCAGTATGTGTGTGTTAGTAACTTTTTTACATAGAATGATATGTGAATGCATTGCATCTATGTGTGTGTGGGGTGTGTGTGTTCATGTATTGTGTACACTTTATGCTTTGGGATGGAAGAATAAGTAGTTATATGTTTATGATAAGATCGTTAAAATCGTATTCTTTTATTAGCGCTTTGAAGAGTCGATCGATTAAATAATACGTTGCATTGTTGGTTAGAGTAGTTACACATGTTTATGTATATATTGTAGTTATTTACATGTGTTTGTGTGCGTGTATGTACTTCTATGTATGCTACATTTCCGTGGTAATTTGAGCAGCCTGAAGTTCGTAGCTTCGACTTGTTTAGGAGCAGTACAAGTACAATAAATGCCGTATGAATTCGCAAAAAATTTGATTTTTAGTAGAACTATTTACTTGACTCCGTTGTGGCTCCGTGCACGTGCACTGTTGCCCCCCGCCCCCTCCATTGCGTGTTATGTTTTCCATTTTTAGTTCGCTGTAATGCACTTGTGCTTGTAAATTTTTGTAATTATTTCGTTTGATTCCTATTTAGTTAGCATTGACTATAACGATGACAACGGCGACGATAATGCGGCTATGACGGTCTACTCTGCTGGCACAATCTTCTGATCCAGATCGGGCTTGGTGTCGTCCGGATCGAGGCTTAAGCAATCGGCAAAGTAATGTTCCATCGATGAGTAGACATGCTCGAGGACGCCCATCAATTCGTGGCCCTCATCGGCATAAGTCTGTGGGTAGAAGGATAAAAACAATCAAATAATTGATATCACAAAACAGAAGGCTTTATTTCCTTCCGTCATAAACTTTTTCAGAGCACAGAATATTAGTATCTAATTCTGTAGACATAAAAAAAACCATCCATATAAGGACTTTGCCTTTCGCAACTCATGAACGAATAATTCTTCTAAGATCTGTGTAGCTTTTAATTACCTAAATATGAAGATATCTCATAGATCTCTGGATATAGAGAAAATCGTTAGCACTTACTTGGTATCGATATAGAATGTTGGCGTCTGTTAGCGACTTTGCCAGTTGTACGCCGTGTATGTAAGGCGCCGTCGAATCAGCTAGACCGTGTATAAGGAAGAATGAATGTGATTTAATGAGGCGTGCCCGTTGTGTGGCGTCTGCTTCAACGTATCCTTTGTAGTTTTCCGCTGGCAAGCCCAATATACGTTCTGTGAAAGCTGAATCTGCGACCATCAAAAGCAACAAATTAGTGTTTGCCGTCGAGTGGTCCCATATATTGCATATACATATGACGATATATTCAGCCTCACTTACTATAGTACAACCAATCAGCAATTGGCGAAATTGCGATACCGCATTTGTACACATCCTGTTGTGTACCTAGCACCATTGAAGTGACATATCCACCGTAGCCCCAACCCCAAATGCCGACTCTAGTCTCATCTAAAAAACTTATCGTATCTAAAAGATATCTATAACAAACATGATAGCATTACTCGAAGAAAAATTGGTAATTAATCACGAGAATTGTGACTTACACAAACTGTTATGTTAAATAGTTAGCCACACGCTTCATACCTTAAAACAGAGATCTGATCCTGCACCTCGACCCCACCCAAGTGCCTGTAAAGCGACTTTTTGCTCTGGCCTTTGGCGCCGCGCACGTCTAGCCGCACGTAGATCACATCATTGCGTGACGACATGTACGTTCCCCAGTCTATTCGAAATTGTTCCGACACAGACTCTGAGCCGGGTCGGCCATTGCTGAAAGCATTACAAAATTAGTTAATCACTCCTTCGTACGCGAAGATTTTGCTGCTTACACTTCAACGATGACCGGGAAGGCGGCATCTCTCAGTTCCTCTCTCCAGCTAGGCGGTAAGAGTAATTGCACTTGTGCCCGACTGCCATGCGGCAAGGGTATCTCGAACGAGCGCTGCGTCGGCAGCGCCAACCTTTGCAGGCGTTCGGAGTAGAAAGGACGGGTGTCGTAAAGTATTCTCACCAAACTGTGCGTCTTGTGCGAATGTACGCCCGATACGGGTAGGCCAGGTCCCTGACACTCCAATATATAAAATTCAATACCAAATTGAGTTGCTATGGAAGACGCTGGTGTCATGAAGGCATCGAAATGAGAGCAGTTGACGTAATAGTAGCGGCTGCTCCACAGAGCTTCACCCAAATCGCAAGTGATGCATAGCGGTTCAGTTCTGAAAAAAAAGCATAAACACAAATAACAATGGCTTCTTCTTCATTGTGCACTTACTTTCGGCTCTCGTCATTAACAGGATCCTTGACTATGTACAAATGCCTTTGTCCAGGCTTTTTATCCTGCGTCCCTAAGTAGTACACGAGATGATTTGCGGTATCCCAGCAGAGAATTTTCAGAACCTTTAAAATGGCACAACGTGAAATTGTTAGTTGCGGCAGATACACGCACAAGTCCTGAGCGTGTTACCTCATAACGCCCATGGGATATAACGGATATTCGCTGCTGTGTCATGGTTACATGCTTTATGTGCGTGAAATGTTCGTTGCCGAACTCTTGGATGCTTGCCAATATTAGAAAGCTGTTGCCGTCGGGCGAGAATATGGGATGCGGCAGTATATCCAGCCACTCATCTTCGGGCGCCCGCTCCGAGTGTAACTGGAATGGGTTTCATAAAAGCACAGAGAGTATTAGCGTCCACTGGGAATGGTATGTTGGGTGTCGTTACCTCGGCGCAGGTCCAATTTTTGTAGGCGAAGCAGGTTGCTATAATGCTATAGTTTTGCGATCGCATCATATAAACGGTGGAAACTTGATGATTTTGATCGGTTACCCAACCAGCCGATGTCAAATAGTACTCTCTGCAAATTGAACAATCAAACGATCAAATAAATCGAATTCAGATATTAAACCAAACATTATACAGAACAAAAGTCTCTCATTGCCCTAAATTATGATCAAGGCCACTTTGAGTTCACTTAGACCTGGCATGTACTTGACATATCTTTGGTTATACGCATACTTACTGGCCATCGAGTGACGGTGGCGGTTTGAGCAGAATCTGTTGTATGTCCGTTATGTTTGTCACGTCCACCACCCAGAGTTGCACTTCGGGATTCGCCGTGCCTGGCGTCGGATAGCGTACGTTTTTCGTCTCCGGAAATGAACTGCCCGACGTCATGCCACTGCCGGCAATGACCGCGCCCGACGCCAGCCACGGGTACGTCATCATGCCCACTTTGCTGTCATTGAACGACGCGTACATAAAGTGTGTGCCGTCCTGCGATGACCATATCGCCTCGGGCTCATCGAATATCTCCTCTGCATATAAAAACATCAAGTCAGTTGCCGTCAATTCTTGTAGACATGTTTTTTCCTACCTTGGTATAGCCAATCGGGAACGCCATTGTAAATAACATTTTGATACCCTGTATTTGTGATGCGCGTATCCTCCTCGTCAGTGGGTGATTGTCGTAAATAGATATCGTTGTCCGCAACGATGACTAGGGAGGTAGTGTTTCCCAACCAAGCAGCGTGCTGCAGCCGTGTTCTTTGTACCTTCGGCGAATCTTTCAATTTTACAGGCATGTGGTGATCGTTTTCAACATCATATATTGTATAAAATGCGGTAAATGACTTTTGGAAAATCTGCAACGAAATTGAAAGTCGTAAAGAAAACAATCGCTGTTTGGGCACTGGTCACGTGGCAGTCACCTTCTTAACATTATGCCTAAAAAGAACATATCGCAGATCGTATGAGCACTGGTAGTCGCGCACATTCAACTGACGCAGCGTATGATTAGTTACGAGAGTGCTAACCGAGTTGCTGGCCGTGTCCAGAACAGCCAGTCCTCCGTCGTCCGATTGGAAGACGTACTTTCGCGTGGTCACCCAAGCTGGTTGGAGTCGGGTCGGCGTTAAGTCCCCTTGCAGGTACTCATCGAGAATCATACGGCGCCCAGACCAGTACAGCAGCTCGTCAACATATCTACAGGGAGGTTAAAAGAAGACGGTATGAAAGTCATTCGAAACACGCCCATTTAGTTCAACCTACCCAAGGAGATAAATTGCGGTAATGATGCCAGCTATTACGAAACTAATGACTAAAAGCGAGAATATTATGCTGCGCCAGTTGTGGCCTTCCTCCAGATCCAGATCCTGATCCTTCTGCTTGGGGTCCTGTACCTGGAGTGTCTCGTCCGGCGGCAGGCGCCATGAGCCACCACCGCTGCCGCCCCGGTCGGTTGTCACGTTTGCATGCATTTCGCTTTATAATCGAACTTGGCAGCAAGATTCAACAGTGTAAAGACGACGTTATGGCACGAAGACAATGTGAGAAGCCCTTTTTAGCTATTGCTACTACGACACCCAGTAGACGCTAATGGAAGATGCAATGACGATTCTCGTGGCGACTTGGCGCGAAACTGGGTGCGGTGGCCGCCTATAGGTGCGTTAGTTTGGCTGAGGCTGAGTGATGGGCACCCTTGGAAAACGACGTTAAGACTGTTTGGTAGTAGTGGTGGGGGTGAAGAGCAGTGTCTCGTAATTCGAAGGCCTCCTACAGCACTTCTTACTGACCCACCACCACCATGTGTACGGAATACTTGCCACGCCAGGATTGGTTGCTCGGTAAATTAACTGGGAAAAGATAAAAGAAATAAAATAATTATTAATGCAGGAACAAAATTAGATGTAATCGATAGAAATATTTATCATTGAATATTTATGCTTGTACTTATAATTGGATTGTCAGAACCGTTCTCTCATTAGGAAAATTGGCAAAGAGGTGAAAGCAGAAAGATCGAGCCGGAAAGCGCATTCAATTCTTGAGCATATTTTTGAAGATTTTTGTGACAATTTTATCGTACGGAAAGAAAAATATTAAGTACACCTGAAATTCCAAAAATTCAATATTTGTACTGAATGTTGTTCAAGTTTTTATTTAATTTAATTATTAAGTTTTTAATGAATGTTTTAATTTTTTGTATTTCGTCCTTTTTTCGTTTAACTAATTTATAACGGTACTGGCTTTACGCAGCCTTTAGGCAGCCGCCGTGGCTCAGTTGGTTAGTGCGTTGGACCGCGAGTCGAAGGCAGCAAACCGCAGGTTCAAATACTGCCCGTAATAACACCTAAAAAAATAACGGGAAAATTCGTTTTCTCTTTCGGTGGCTGTGGTGGAAATGGCAAACCTCTGAGAGTAAAAATTGCCTATGATAAAGCTCCCAACCTGCCGTTCGGAACCGGCATAAAAACTGTAGGTCCCTTCCACCCGCGTACAAATTCACACGCACAACACGGGTGGTTGCGGGAAGCTAGGCCTTAGTCTCGCGTAAGCGGGCTGTCGTGCCAGTCAATTATTATTATTTACTGGCTTTACGCTCTTGAAAAGGCGACCACTCACTCATTGTCCTGCGGTTCAAGTCTGACGAAAAATAAACAAAAAATAGCAACCAAATCTTTTGTAAACATTCTCGTAATCCTTTTTTGATGTTGCACTCGTACCCGCCATTCGGCCCGCAGTGCATAATGAATTATGAAATGGGAATTCAACACCTTAAATCGGTTCAGCTTTTTATGTTTTGTTTTTTGCGCGCATATGTGTGAGTGTGTAAATGCGTCACTGTTTGTTTTGTTTATTTTATGTGCAAAATAAAAACAAGGCCAACAGCCATTCAGGTGTCTGATATTAGAACATAAGCGAAAGATTTTACAACCGTATTTGTTCATCAACGACCGCGACCGCGAAAAAACAACGTATGCATATAGAAGACCTATGAATTGCCACAACTACTCAGTTACCCGCTTGCATATTTACCACTCTGAAAGCAGCGCACACAACAACAACAGCCTGTCAAAATACATACATACATAACTACCTCATTATTTCATTGGCATTTTGAATATTTGTTTGCTCACGCTAACACGCCACGCGTAATAGACAGATTACCATACTAAATTCGCAGCGGAAATGGAACCGCACAAAGTTCCAAAAAAGAAAACGCTAAAATTCTCGCTCGCCATGAATCACAACGGCCCTTCCCGAACAGCTCCATCCGTCCGTCACGAATCGTGCGCGCCAACATACGTAAGAGAATTTTGCGCAACGCCCCACCAAAGCGCCTAGAACTATACTACGTCACACGCCGAAACACAGTGCAAACTAAAAGGAAACTAAAACTGAAAACAATAACAAAAACCAAAAACAAAAAACAACCAACAACCAACAACAACGGTATTAAATAAAGCACAACACAAATCTCAAAAGCAAAAAGAAGCACTTTGAGCAAGCATGTGCGAAATTCACGCAATCGTCCTTAACGCTTTCACTCTTTACATATATAGTTTTCACAGCTATTTATGTAGCTGGCCGTAACCAGCACTGGGTGGCTAGGAATACGCACGTTAATTAAGTCAGCGAAATTACGAAAATTATTTTTGTAACCACGTGGGTGAAATGTTCAAGGCATAGAGTTCTGGAGCACAAAGGATAATCAATAAATTTAAAGAAAATATGCTACTTTGGAGCATTCAACGTGAATATTTGCTAATTTCTTAACACTAGGAGTACCGGGTTTTGTTCATACCTACTATCACCACGAGCGGTCAAATGACTGTATTCAGATCTTTTAACGAAATGGGTTGAATCTGAAGAAGTTTTTCATTGTAAGCATCAAAACAACATTCATTTATGTTCTTGAATGTAAAAAAGTATAGTTTTGGCAAATTTTTTAAAAGTAAAGCTACTACTCATGACCATAGTAAATTTCGTCTCGCCGCTTTCTGCTCATGCTTTCAAACACAATACGCAAAATAATGCATTTTTGTTTTTACATTGAAATTCATAAATATATAAAAGTCGGTTGTAAATTTAATATACAAGGTGCAACCCAAAGTAAACAGGACTTTTATAAAATAAAGAAAACGGATGATTATTTTTGTATAATTCTTTTTATTTATTCAAAATACTCTCCTTCTGCTTCGATACAACGTTTTGCACGGTCCAAAAGCATTTGGAATGAGTGTTTTAGGTCATCGGCCGGCATCGCCTTCAGAATGTTGGTACAAGCCTTTTGGATGTCCTCAACGTCCTTATAACGGTTTCCTTTCATCGGCAAATGCAACTGACCGAATAAGTAGAAGTCACAGGGAGCCATATCAGGCGAATACGGTGAATGATTGATGGTAAAAATGCGATTTTTGGTCAAATAATCGGTCGTAACTAGGGCTCTGTGAGCCGGTGCATTATCATGCAATAAACGCCAACTTCCTTCCTCGCGATATTCTGGCCGAATACGACGAATGCGATGCACCAAACGCTTCAAAACTTCAACATAAAACAAAGCGTTAATTGTTTTTCCCGGTGGAACAAACTCTCGATGAATTATTCCCTTTGAATCGTAGAAACAAATGAGATGAGTTTTGATTTTTGACTTCTCACGGCGGGTTTTTTTCGGATTTGGCTCATCTGGGTGCTTCCATTCGGCACTTTGACGCTTTGTTTCGGGATCATATTGAAAGCACCACGTTTCGTCACCGGTTACGATGTTGAACAAGAAATTTGGATCACGTCTGGCTTCCCGAACGATGTCTTTTGCGTGCTCAATTCTCTGCGCTTTTTGGTCGTCGGTTAAAGTGTGCGGAATGAAGCGAGAACACACTTTACGGAGACCCAAATGTTCGGTTAAAATGCGATCAATTGATGTTTTGGAGATGTTCAATTCCATTTCCATCAATTCCAATGATGATTTTGGCTGCATTTTGATAAAATCACGCACAGTTTTGATGGCATCGTCAGTAATCACAAATTTCGACTGGCCGACGTGTTCGTCGTCATTCAAGTCTTCACGACCATTCTTGAATCGATTCAACCACTCATTAACACGGCCACGGGATAAACAATCATCCCCATAAACTTGCTTTAACAATTTAAACGTTTCGGTAAAAGTTTTACCAAGTTTAAAACAGAACTTAATATTAGCTCTTTGTTCGATCGACATTCTCGTACCAAAGTTAAAAACATACTGTCACATTGAGCGGGATATTTCGGCGTCTACTAGACCAAATGTCATGAAATTTAGACAGTATGTGAATGAAAGATGTACCTTTCCAACGCATGTCCTCACACATAGATGGCGCCACCAGAAACGTCCCTATTGCAAAAGTCCTGTTTACTTTGGGACGCACCTTGTAAAACAGAAGGCAAGACATAGGTTCTTGTAAAATTTGTACCATCTTTGACTTTTTTGTGAATGTTATAATTTTATTTCCATGGCTACGTAGTTAACCGTCATTTGACCGCTCGTGGTGATAGTAGGTAAAATCGATGATATAAAGGGAACAAATCGGCACAGTGATTGCAAAATTTTAGAATATTGAGCTTAGTGCAAAATATTAAAAGTCAAGGAGAACCAGATTCGTAACTTAAGCCGTTTTCAAGCTACGGTTAATCAAAAACTGAAAACCGTCAAATGACCGCTCCCGGTAGTTCTAGTGTTAACAGATCGCAAGCTACCAGCGCGTGAGTGTGGGCATTAGCGGAACTCATGTTGTAAAATTATAGCACGATTAATGTTTACCATCAACTAATTATTTACCAAAAATTGCAATCATATTTCAAGGTTAAACACAATTTCAATCATTCAGCATTATTAACATAATCATTAGTTTCATTAAGTCGTTATAGTTTCATTAAGACGCCACTGTTTCTGCTCCTTAATTGGGGCTCTTAATTTGGGGTCTGCTAAAGAACTGATTCGTTAGAAACAACCACAAAAAGAATGCAATTTCCTGTAACCCCTGGTTATTTATCCATATACTGTGCTTGCTTGCCTACTCGTATTACAACTCGCTGCTTAAAATACTGAATAGGACCAAGAATAAGAGCGATTGCAACTGTGTAGGGCCAATGTGCGGCTCGACGAGCATGCAATATTGCAGCTTATCATGTGGACTTCCAAAAAATCAGAAAAAATATATAGTTTTTTCACCAGTTCAACGACGAAAATATATTAGGGGTATCCAGTAAAAAGAACAACTGGTCTGGCAAATGGGTAACTCAGTAACTAGTTTGCTATTCTGCTATTTAGCTCATTTGCCAGACCAGTTGCTCTTTTTACTGAATACACCTATTAATCTTCACACCGTCACCAATTTTTATATACGGAAACCGACACATATTAACATATGTTAATATTTTTCTTCTCATCCGTTTTATAAAGACAGCATTCATTTTTTGAGCTAAGTTGGTAAGCATAAACGGGAAATGGACTATTCTTAAGAGATTTCAGGTCCAAACGTGGAAAGAGTCTTCAGCCCACACAAAGTGGGCGAATTAGTTGATTTTTCAAAAGAAATGTCATAAAAAGTGCATTTTCGAATATATTCTCATCAAATTTCAAAAATTCTCGTAATTCGACGGCAAGTAAGAACATGTCTGTTATCCCACAAACGAGTTTCCCCACATCCCAACACATCCCTGATTATGGGTGGTGTAAGTATTGCGGAATCGGCAGCTTTTGATGTTCTGGGCATGTCCGTTAAGAACGATCTCCGATGGAAGGATCATATTTTTGGCGTGTCGAAAGAGGTAGCCCAGTACCACGGCTTTCTAAAGCGGTGCAAAGAATATTTCACTCCATCAGATTCCCGCAAATGCAGTTTAACTTGCATCTGTGGGCCTGGGATCTGGACCGCGTACAAAACCGTGCAATTAAGCTTATTGGGGACAGTAGGGCATCTAGCTCTATTGACTCCTTGGAACATTGTCGCAACGTGGCATTTGTGGCCTCATTTTACAGATACCTTTTCGGTAATTATTCAGAGGAGATGAGCAACCTGATGCCATCACTCCGGGTATTCACCCGGGCAAGATTTGACTTTTAAACGTTATTCTAGCGCACTCCGCATTACAGAGAGAGTTCGTTTCTGGCCCGTATTGTGCGATTGTGAAATGGTCTCTCTACCCATATTTTCCCCAGCACCTATGATCTTGATGGGTTCATGACAAGAGTCCATAACTAACCTCTGAACCAACGCAATGCTTCGTATTAATAGGGGTCATCCCCTACGCGTTTGCTCGTATATTAAAAAAAAATACAAATATATGATTCACAATTCCAATGTCACATTGCGCTGTTCAAACAAACTAACCCCCACACACTCAACTCACATCTACAATACGTCTCCAAAGGTGTGGTACATTTTCCGATTTAATGAAACTGCTTGTCACACTACAGTCGCATATTTCAGAATAAGCAAAAAACTACGATTTTCTTTGTGTGATATTTGAAAATAAAATTTTCATAGAACAAGCCAAAAAAAATATGCAACCTCCCACACAAGTCCACAGCGTATATTTTTAGTGTCCACTTTATTCTGAACTAAATACAAAAGACAAAAAACGCTAAATTTCGTTTGAACGCGACGCTGAATGACACTCATGTTAACATTTTTATTTCTCACACAAAAAACTACATAAACATATTTAATAATACACAACGTGATTTAGATTTTACAACGCGTCAAAGCGTTGCAAATTACAAAAACTATTAATAAAAATGCTAACCAGCGTTTGTCAGCGGTCGACAAACTTTGGCACGTAGAGATTTCTCCTACCTCTAGTGATTAAGAATTTTTTAATCATTTCGACTGGCGTTTCAAATAATTAAAAACTATATTTTTTTACTCACGTTTGCCGGCATAACGTTTGGCGTGCACTGGCTGTAAGTACCATGTAGTACAAAAAAGAAATACATAAGTATTTCATATTTATGCGGGTGTCGAATGTTTTTGAGTAACATGTGGTTGTGTTAGAGTATTTTCGTCGCAGTGACATTATTTTTTCGAACGATTCATCATTGGTTATTTCGTTGTTAGGTCAAGGTTCAAGTGCACACTCATATTTACGCTAGATCAGCAATAAATTTACCGCAACAAATTAAAACCATTTACAAATATAACATAAAGTTGCATACGTAAAAATAGATAAAGCACATTGAAACATTCGGTACCATGGAGAGGAGACGAAAAATAACATTTGCACACTGTGAACACTATTTGAGAAATGAAAATGAAAATTTGCTGCTTACTTAATTTTTCAATACGTAAAAAAACACATATCAGGCGAGTCTCAAAAACGTCCCCCATATTTTCGCTAGCTTTCTATTCTTTCTAATTTTACTTCACTCTAGCTCAGCTAATTTATGCTACATACTTATCTATAAAACTAAAATGATGTATTTTGGTTTGCCCATTGTTAAAAATGGTAAAAAGAAAATCCCTACTTTACTGCTAACCAACCCCATGCCGGCACTCGAAAACGTATTCAAATAATCCTGCTATCTCTTGTCAGTCAGTAGGTTGGGAATTAAGTGAAAAAGTTATTGACAGTAATTTCCCACTCAATGACTGACAGCTCCATTTAGTGTGCTGCCGGCAAATCTAAGCAATAAAAACTTCAAGGGTTAAACGCTATGTTTCGTTTCATGAACGGTCCATTTATACTTAAGTGCTAGTGAAATGAAATTAAATTAAATGTCAAAGCAATAACGTAATGAATGTGTAAATTATCAACGCCGATGGCGGCGACTAGTAATTTTTCACGCGTCCTTCCTTAAGAGCTCACAGCCATCTGTAACACACACACACACACACACACACAAAGGTGCATAAATATATAGGCATGTGGCAACCACACCGGTACACACGCCGCCGCCGTAGCGGATGCAAAGTATAAAGCAGAAATCGGAAGAACAGCAAATGCCAGCAAACACACCCAGCGGACACTTTTTACTCAGCAGATTGAATTGATAAAGTGAAATTTCACAGGTGATTGTTGCACTGCATTGGCGAGCTGGCGGCGGCAATGGCGATAGCGATGGCGTGCCAAACCACTGCCGCGCTATATATACACACATGAGTGGGCTCGCTGGTACACCTGCACCGACCAATCGGCCGTCGTACGGGTGGGCGAGTGTATATTCGTGCACACTTCTATCTGATGGATTTTTGTTGATTTGCGTGATGGGTAGAATTGCGCCTGCCAAGTGTGTAATGCACTTCGCTCATTACCATTACGTCATTCTCAATGCACCGCATGTGCGGCGAATGTCGAATTCAAACATTCGTTTGAATGCAGCCGTTACCTTGAGCTTATCATTGAATTTCTGCAACTGCAATTGGTGCACCAACATAAATGACTTTTTATTGTGTTTGCGAGGTTGTGATTTTTCGAGGATTTCGTGTACGTGAAGTGAAGCAACGACCACGTCTGCGCCAGTGACAGCGACAAGAGCATACAAGCTTAGCAATTAAAAGTGAATTTTTCGAATTGTGTATCCGTACGTACAGCGTTGATGTTCATAGATTTGGGTAATTCAACTACTTAAAACAATAAGTATTCCGAGTAAGAAATTAAATCTTTCGAAATAAGATCTTGAGGGACCCAAAAAATGAATATTATTTAGCTTAAAATCGCCTAAAGATGCAGTCAATATAATAGAACTGAGACGTATTATCTAGTTCCTAAAATAAATATGAACAAATATGGACAATGGCTGCATGATGCCCGACGGTCCAGTCAATTTTCATTCGCAAAGCAGTAATAGAGAGAAGGTCTACACTTTAAACAAATCGATCCGATATTTAATGATTTCATACGAGCCTTGAGCTTTTCTATTTCGAAAGTATTTGGATGTGTGCAATACAAAATAAAAATATCTGTTAAGCGATTGATTTCATAATTTGTTTTAAAAACTGATTTTCGTTTACAGAAATGAAGCACTAGATCTTGATGAGGGTAAAACCGAGGCATGTTTTAGAAAAAATTCAGTTCTGGTAGAGTTACAAGGCCTAACGTTGCTGTTGTTATAGTATACACTCGATGAAATAAAACTGACGTGTTTGTATTTATCCATGCATTGTCACTGTGAAGACAATATTTGAATTATTACATGCAGTAATTGAACAAAAACTTTTTCATCTATGAATAGAATTTTATGCACAATGTAAATGGTTTGGGCAACTAATAAGTGTGTACCTATACCAAACAATCAATTTCCAATCACAAATATTCGAATGCTTGAGAATTACGACAAATTTTTCAGAATATCTTACGCAAAGTATCCAACAATAAAACCCAACAGAGAAGCAGGATAACGACTAAAACCATAATAATAAAATAAAAAAATAATAAACAAACATAATCCACAACATGAACGGGAGGCGATCGCTAATAATCTAAAAAGAGATTAAGCAGCACAATTAAGAGGCAGTAATGACTGGCACGACAGCCCGCTTACGCGAGACTAAGGCCTAGCTTCCCGCAACCACCCGTGTTGTGCGTGTGAATTTGTACGCGGGTGGAAGGGACCTACAGTTTTATGCCGGTTCCGAACGGCGAGTTGGGAGCTTTTTCATAAGCAATTTTTACTCTCAGAGGTTTGCCATTTCCAGCTGAGAGGACAGCCACCGAAAGAGAAAACGACTTTTCCCGTTATTTTTTTAGGTGCTATTACAGGCAGTATTTGAACCTGAGGTTGCTGCCTTCGACTCGCGGTCCAACGCACTAACCAACTGAGCCACGGCGGCTGCCGTATTATTAGAAAAAGAAAAATTTAAATCAATGAAATGACAACAACTTTAGTAAAATCCACAATATGAAAATTGGTTTAAACACCAGTAAATATTCCAAAGACCAATGGTAAGTAAATTCTATCGTAATTAAGTCGATTCAATAATGAATTGCAAAATATAAACTGTTGCACCAGTAAATATTCCAAAGGCCAATTGTAAGTAAATTCTATCGTAATTAAGTCGATTCAGTAATGAATTCTAAAATATAAACTGTTGCACTATGCGAAGGAGACGATCATAAAAAAAACAATGATTAGTTGCCACAGCTTATTTTCTCGTAAATTTACAAAACGAAATTACAAATTTGCAACCTCAACCGCAATTAACACACAATATTTTACATAAAATAACTGAACTTCATGTTTTAATTTAAGCCAAACCAAAATCAAATACCGATGACTATATATAGTATAGTTTAAGTTTTAAATTATGTAATGTGCTCGTCGGACGCCACTGAGGCTGGTACCACTTACTTTTCATCCACGGAATTTATCGCGTTCTCCTCTCACGTGAGATCCGTTTCCTCTAACCGCACACATGCATTTTAATCATGTTAGTGCAAACGAGCGCCGCTTGCAGTCAGAAACCAGCAACCACTGGTTAATTATGCGCGCAGCATACGCCGACACTTCACCGACACACAAGCACACAGCACACCTACGCGTCTGCCTGCGCTAGCGCTGTGTGCTTTCAACGTGGATGCCCGCACTGTAGAATACTTCTTTTGCGCTTCGTTCTCCGCTGATTTTACTTTTCCACTTCTTTTTTCTCGTTACCACTTTACCCTTTTCTTTCGGGGAAGAGAAAACACAAGCCACTCGAAGAAAACACGAGTCCAACTATAAAATATCGACTGCTTCCTGCTGGCACTGGGGAAACGCCATTTCAACCGGAAGTAGGTCTGTGATTTACGTGCTGCTGTTGCCGTGTTGCTGTCACTCCGACTCTGGCTGTGGCTGCGGAGGTCGAAGTGTTGTTGCTGTAACTACGTTGCAGTGCCAACGACGCACCGATTGTCAGCTTGCCCGACCACCCGGCCGACTGTCGGCGCTCACGTTTACGAGCTTACCGTTACTTAACCACTTTTTACTCGATATGCGGTTACCGGCGACCCCATAACGCTGTGTGCCAATTTACGCCGAATGGGAGCACCAGCGCCACCACTGTCGTCCTTGTGCGTGCCTACCCCACCAATACTGGAATTGTTGCCGTCGTTACAAAAGTCCGGCCGCCCGCCGCGTTGCAATATGCAGTCAGTCCGCTGTGCTGCTATGTGCGCTTTGTCGCGCCAGCCGACAACGGTCATTACATGCGCGCTCAGGACCTCCGACGCGTACGCCTTATGACTTGCGGCTCATTAAGCTGGCGCGCGCCAGAGCCAAAATTCTGATTGAGCGATAGGCCAGAAGGGTGTTCGTACTGCTGGTGGTGGAAGTGCAAAAGCCAAAATGAACGATGGCAGCACGTTGGCGACCGCAATCCGTGTCTTGAGGGAGCTGTGGGACGATGGCTAGAGTGCAGTTGCCCGCCAATTATTATTGCACAATTTCGTCTGAATATTGGCTGATTGTGACGTTTTGTGTGTATGTGTGAGTGACTGTGCGGTAACAACGGCAAAGAAGCAGTTGGTCATGCGATTACGGAAGACGCGGTAAATCGCAAAACTTGACTCCAAATTTCCTCAAATTTCCACTTGCCTATTTTTGTTTGTAATTTTGCTTTTTCATTTCGTTTTGTTTTGTTGTTCTTTTTTACACTGGCCACACTTTCATCGACATTCTGGTCGTTGTATCGCGGTCGTTGTTGATGCTGTGCAGCTGTAGGGGGTGCTAGCGCCAGTGCGGGTGCTGAAGGTGGCTACTGTTTCGTTACTGCGACATTTTGATTTTAATTTTTCTATTATATTTTTTATTTACTTTTGCCATTTCACATACTTTGCGCACAACTTGAAACGTTTTAAATATTGCTTACTCGTGTGTGTGTGTGTGTGTGTCTGTATAACTTTCTTTTGATTTTGGATTTGGCAATTTGTCGTATTCTCGGTTAATGAACTGTTGTTCGAGCAGGACTCGCGTTTTCCGTTTCAAAACCGCTCGATTTCAAAAATACTGCCGACGCTCGCGTGTTCTGGTCATACATGCGTATATATTTTTTATTTTAAGCTTGGTATAATATATTTGGTTATTTTGGTATTATTGTAATTTGTTATTGGTTATTGTAATTTGTTCACCAAGCAATCTTAGCGAATGACTTGCTGATCCATAGCACAATTTTACTTATTTTGTTTTCAAAATTTGTTTTATTTGTGTATTTTTGGCCAGCAAACAGCAAGAAGAATCACAACCGCAAAATAATGTGTGCTAACGCTCGGCCGCCGACAATACCATGAATATTATTTATCGAGTCATTACCCAGCAACAGCCAATCCGGGACTGAAAGCTCTTATCTAATGTCGTTATGTCGCTTGCCAAAAAGCACCTTTCGCGGCCTCGCAAAATCCCAGAGTGTCGCTGAGCATAGCGCGCCTTCAGCCACCACCGCCCGCCAGCAGTACGAACGTTAGCGTCTCCTTGCTGGCGCAGCGAGACAGCCAGGCCGCTGAGCGCATTGAGCGCCAATGAGCTTGCAAAATGTGCACAAAGCGCCTAGCGCTCTCGCCGAGGCCGGTCGTGGTCGTGGTGCGTTGGAGCGAACGCCGCCAGGATACGCGGTTCGCAATGTGGGCGCGTGGCTGGCTGAGGGTGGACGCCAACAAAACAACGGCCGACCACTAACACTGGCGCTAGCGTGCTTCTCCAGTGCGCGCTTAAGCTCGCCGCATCATCAGGCGGGCATGCTACGAAAGCAATCATCTCATTTAGTCGTCACCGTCGCCGTCGCCAACGAATGAAACGTCATTTCGCTAAGGATATTAAGCGCCCTCACGTCTAGTGTGTAATTGGGCGCAACTGGGTGGCTGTGTTCCTGCGTTGCTGTGCTTGTGCGGCCAGGTCGTCAGGTGGGCCAAGGCGTAGTAAAAGCAGCGGCACTTGTGTACCTTAAAAGGTTAATTGAGATTGTTAGGGTTTACGACTGCCGCTTGTACTGTTCGCGCTCGCTGTGGGCATAAAATGCCACTTAAGAGAGAGACACAAGAAAATGCTTTGCGAATTTTTCGTAATTGATAAATTTATATCTCATTTGCTTACACATCCATCCACACATATATGTAGCTTAGATTGATTAAATTTGCCACACATAATACAGATATATTAAACGACCCTGAATTATTTGAAAATATTTTTCTATTTTACAATATTTTACACAAAAAAAATATCTAAACACAACAAATTGTGTTCATTTTTTAAAAATATGTTTTTTAAATATTTATTGAATATTTTTTTAAACTTGTTACTGCAAGTTATTTAGTTCAAATTTATTTTATTTTCATTATTTCATTTTCTTAAATGTTTTTTTTTGAATTTATACACATACATATGTGTAGTTATATACATAAATATATGAATAAAGTAGGTAGTTGTTGTGTTTAGTTCAGTTATACTTTCATTATCATTATTTTATTTATCATTATTTCATTCATCATCATATATCACATATCATTATTTTATTCATTATCATTATTATATATATATTTATTTCAATATTTAGGATTCCCAAAAATCCTATATTGTGGCGTTGTCGGTATTACCAGGGCGCTCTCTTCCCGTTAGGCACTCTCGGCGCACGTCAGCCAGTAACATCTAAATGCGTGTGCGAAAATGTTATTTTTTTTGCCATTTAGCCTTCGATTTCCACTAACAGACTTCTTGGCGCTGTGCTGTTGCCCTTTTGGCAAACGCAGCGCGCTCTATACAGTGGTCCTGGATAAACCGAAACATGAACATTATTCAGAATTGACTAAATGTTTTGTAGTCTGTGAACATTTAATTTGCCCTTGTAAATACGTAATTGTTGCTATAATATTATTTAACGAATAATTTAAGCATCGCCCTTTTATCTTACAGATAAATTTAATTCATTTATTTACTTCCTCACGGATGCATTAATCAGCTCAACCACTGTATTAAGCTCCCGCAATTCCGGCCGCAGTGTTTACACTCCCGCATAATTGCGTATCAGAATGAAAGGCATAAGTTAATTGCATAAATCTGGAAACCTAAATTTGTTTACTCGAAACCAATACTACCTATGTACTATATAAATCGATAACTTAGAATAACGAAATGCGATAACTTTGCACTGCCGCTTATCGACAAACATTTTATGTAGTGAAAATTGTAACGTTTTTGCAAAAGCTTAATTTACAACAAATTACCGAAATAGCATCAAGAAAATGCACCATTGCATTCCATATTAATCAAAATATAAACTCAGATGTTACCCATTGAATTCGAACATAAAACCCAACTCATATCGTAGTGAATGTTTCTCGATCACAAAATTTTTCTTTATTAGTTAGTTAACTGTCTGTATTTAATTTTTATGAAATACAATTAATAAATAAATAGTTTGTATGATATACTATTGATTCGTAAACCATTATCAAACTCATGTTAAGTTTTTAAGTCCTTTAATCGATGCGCTTTACATATCAGCGATACATCATCACATCTGTGCTCTGGTACATGCACATGTAGGCATCGCAGAACAGTCGTTTCGCATGCTCCGGCAGCATCTTATCATTGGATGAAGTCTCGTTTATAGCACGTGCACCGTCCTCCGAAAGCCACAACGGCAGGTCTGGTATTGTGATCATCTCCGGTATATTGTAGCCATTTTTCTCACCTGCAACACAAGTTTTACACATTCATGGGCTGCATTAAAAATGTGTGTGAAGGCATACCAACCTTTTCTGTCGGCCATCGAGTCGAAGAAACACCACGGCGCATCTGGACCCGAGCCAGCTTTTACGAATGCCACATAGTGCGACGTTTCAATGCACACCACCGCAAACAATTCCATATACAAACGCGGTACAGTCATATGCTCGGCCATTATGCGGAAATCCTGTGGAACCGATAGTTTCTTTGAAGTATGATTTGTTCTAGGTATAAATAAACCATTATAGTTATTTTAATACGATTAATCAGTTACTTGTGTTTACCTTCTGGCATGCATGTGCACTGTCTCGAGGCATTTACGACAAAAGGCGGTGCTTTCAAGCCCCACACCGCCTTGCAACACGCCATAGCAGTCAGCACATTCAAACTCCGCTAGTTTGCCGCACACCGAGCACTGACGAGGAGCTAAAGCGAGGAATTGAATAAAATTACAAAGAGTTGCTCACTCTATTTTAGTACGCTGCACCAGGACCGCTGAAATACTTCAGTTTGTTCTATTTTACTTTAAAATGCTAATCCTACAAAATGTATACGAATGTACATCGGCCATACTGCAGCGTATGAAAGTGAACAAAGCTATAAGTGTAGCCCAACGTACAGTCTTCTATAATATCAGTTACATCCAGCACTTGTGAGGGCAAAATGCGTGGATACATTTTATAGTTTTTGCCAAAACGAGGCATTTGTATGATAAGGCACGATGGCACTTCCTTTAACTTGATATCCGATGCATGGAAGCTTTGCTCAAATAACTGCTGCACTGTAGGAAAACATAGCCGCTCATCTTTCTCCACGAATAGCTGATAGAAGTAAGCGTCCTGGCCCGAGCTTAACTGTAAAGAACAATAATGTGACAATAAATCATTTACAATGTCGCGCGGCTGCAAGACCTTCAAAAACGGTTCAACGCGCATTATTTGCGCCAACAAGCTGTTCAAAAACTCCTCAGGATCCTTTTCTTCACTGGTGAGGCCACTAACCGAGCTCAACTTATCTAATAGCTGCCGCAACTTCATGACGCGGTCTGCACGCACAAAGACATTCTTTCTCAATGGATTAACGATTTCCTCACGCAACACCTTCTGCACTTCCATGTAGTGTTGAATATCCTACAAATTGTAATTCACTTTTCGTTTGGCGATTCTTACAAACAAAAATGCATCACTTCAACTAACCTCAGCGTCTGGCGGTCGAAAAAGTAATGAATCGAATACGGATGTAAACGTAAACATCGAGAACAAAGTCGCATCTAGATAGCACGAGTTGTGATGACCCTGTATGCCTTTGAATTTGCCACAAATCTGTTCCAACTCTTCCAAGTTATATATTTCTGCAGGAACCACAAACACAATAACAAAATTCTAAGTACAAAAGTGTGATATACCAATGGAAGTGACTTACTTAACGGCGCTACGGCACCCGCCACCGATGGGCACTCCACCTGCCCGAACATTTTCGTATCTGGTGGCAAATTGGTAATCGATTTGCTGCCAATAGCGCCATCTGTCTCAACAAATCTGCGATCCATCGAACAACGATCGGGCGCAATGAACAGTCCTCGTCCTTCAGGACACTTGAATAGCCTACAACGAAACAGTACAATTCACAATTACGAATTAAAATAACACTCAACAACACAGCACATACGAGACGCCATTGCAGGAGCCATCGCTTGTGGCCAGCCCACGATCATCTTGATCCTCCTCTAATTCAACGCCCACCAAAACCTGCTTGCGTCCCGGCATCGTGCCAATCCAGCGTATGACGCCGTACAGATTATCAGCCGCCTCCGGAATGGATACTTCGACCATGGAGCCCACGCCCAGACTAGTGCCCGGCACTTCTTGCAATTGTGAACCTTGTTTAAACTCCAGGTCCGCAGCATCACCGTCGATTAAATTGTCGTATACGGGGGAATCGCGTGAGTTTGCGTACTCTATAACAGGAAAATAGAAGCGAAAAGATCATTATTGCAAGCACTTATTTAGCAGAGAAATCCAAATTGATTGACAGATGTCCAGTAAAAAACCTAGAGTTTCGTCGGCGTCAAGCGCAAACGAATGCCGACATGGTGCACTGCTAAAAAGTTCCAAAACAGTCAACGGGATACTGTTGTAGAGCGAGCTATCGCTTGGTGTTACGGAGACAACATTCCGCGTCTCCATTTTAAGTTTCACAAAAAATAATTCCGACTTAGTTAGGCGTCGGAAGCTACAAACAAGGTTTATCACGTGTTTACCACAGTAATTGTGAGCTAAGACTTGGGAAGTGTGTCGTCAAATCGTTTGTAATATAAATAAACGCAATCAGCTTGCTTGCGAAATGTTTTAGTGTTTTATTTGTTGCACTTATTAACATAAGTAACCGCATATTCAAATAGTTACGAGACTTTGGGCTGAATGAAAGTAAATGTAGATTTTAAAGCGGGCGATTTCGATTACTTTCATTCTAGCTGGATTATTTAGGCACAAGGTGCCTAGTGCAGTTTTGAGTAACTATCTTTTTCAAAAATTCAATCTTTAAACAGATTTTTTATGTATTTAAAAAAATGGTAAACATTGGATTAAGTTTTGCTGCCATCGAAAAATAAAAAGATTTTTTCTTCGCTTAGATATGCCTCGACATCGGTCGCAACATCACTAGGCAAAAGACAATTCTAAATATAGGGAGGCACTCGTTACGCTAAATATACTCGAAAAGCACGCGTATGTATTCACTGTGATTTCGAAATTAAAATACTCGCTGAGACATGCAGCCACATTCACGGTTTCATTATTTTTTACCTCCCGCAGTTTAAAAAAATTTAAAGAAAAGTTTTACTACAAGTGAAAAAGAAAGTTCTGTTATTTGCGAAAGAATTACATATGTGCTGATTAGAATGGCTGTAGCGCTTTTCTCTTAAAACATGTCTCTCATTTCGTTAATAAAATATATCTATCGGTGTTGTTATTTTGACTACGTACTGTTCGCTCCCAGCAAATCGCTGCTAATGGTCGCTGCTGGCTTCAAGATACCCTCCGTGCTGAAGTTGTCCGTTGCGTCCGCCAACGTGCCGCCCTTTTGATTGCCACGTTCCTGCAGATGTAATAACGGATTCGGCGACTTGTTGCGATTGGTTTGCGCTTGTGTCTGACTGTTTGAACTGCTGTTGCTGCTGCCGCCACTGTTGGTACCAAACTGCGGCTCTAGCTGCGATTGCGACTTTTGCTGCAGGGCCTTGTTCAATATAGTGGCTGCATCGCCAGCTGTGTGTGGCCAATTGCTGCCTAACAGATCGGCCAGGTCAACGTCTTGCTGTGAGCGTTTGTCTACAACAATAACGTCCGACTCGTTCTTCGTGGACTCGCGTATGTCCGCGTTGTCAATCACAATTATGTCTCTGTCTTCCATGCTCATCAGCTTGAGCGATTTTATTGTACTATCTTTACTGGCCCCCGCACCACCGGATGGGGTGCGGTGGTGCTTCAAAATACTTGCTGGCAATTGGCCCGCCCGTTGGCGCTCGATGTTCTTCTCGTAGTTTTCAATTGATTGTTTATACTCTTCGCTGTCCAGCGCCAAAATTGGGTTGGAGTCCGTCTCATCCGCCGACCGATTTAGTCGACCATCCATGTCGGCTAATTGCAATCCGTTTTGGTAACTGCTATTATTGATACTCTCTTTGTCGGGTCCCACCGAGCTATCTGTGTAGAATTGCGCAGTCGCTTCCTTCCGTTTGGATTTCTTACCCTTGCGCAAGGAGGACGTGTTGACGACGCCGTTGGCGCAGTTGCTGGGACCGATAGCTGTTCGCACCTTACCCAACGTTTCGCTTAGCAGATCCAAGGGCGTGAACTTCTTCTTAACCTCAGTAGGCAATGCTTGCAGGTAGTCGGCGGTGGTGAATATCGACAGCGAAGGATCACATCGCATGTACTTAATGGAAAACGGAATGTCCTCTGATTGCGGTGAACGCCCACTGTCCAGGTGCTAAAACAAACATACAATGCAATACAAGTGTTCAATGGGGACATACAAGGCAAACACGGCAATTGTTCATCTTTAAATAAAACTGGAATTTGTATAATGCTGCCGGTTATTTGAATTTTTGATTAAACTACAAATTTACTTAATTAGTTAAAACTATTGCAATAAATTGATTCGCCATTTAATCAACTATGTTAGTATCTTTTTAAGTTTTTAGGACTTAGTTCAGCATTGTCAATAACTTGTTTTTAGTCAGCATTCACAATTGTAATTTTTACTTTCGACACAACTATCAAGTTAATCAAACCCTTTACAAAATCTATCTCATAATCAAGCTGTTTTCATTATCAGCAGTTTTGATAACCAGCAATTCTAATCTTAATAGAGCTATTCAACACTGAAGAGTTTTCGCGATTAAGTGGAAATCGGGTTAGTCAACCCTAATATCAATATTCCCATAACAATATCTCAACAATTTCGCCTCTACTTATAGGTGTCCGCCGCTTTGGCGCCTCAGTCTCACTTCATACCAGCAACTCCAGCCCGAAGAGATATCCCACCGGATGCATCTCCTCCACCGGTCCGATGTAGCGAATGATGCAGTCATAGTTCAAATTTCCTTTTCCAAAGAGGCTGCCAGAGACACGCACCAGATTGTTTGGCTTTAAGTAAATGACCCAGCGGCACAGGTCCTGATTCTGCACCATGCGCAACCGTCGCTCCGGCTCAAATATGCTAATCACATAGGGCCACAGGTTCTCGTTAACCTTCAGCAGATTCAGCTGTGGACACTCGTAAAGATTCTCGTACACCGGCTCGTGCCGAACCAAGTCGAGCACCTGCACAGTACTCAACTTGCAGCTGCTACCACCGCCTCCGCTGCACTTCGCAATACCGCCCACTGCGCTGCCCGCCGAGGACTGGCTCTGGAAGACCTTGATCAGCGTGCCCGCGGTGGCGGTTATCGTCTGGCTTTCGGACCGGTTGTCGCACGGCACCTCGGCGCTGATATGCATACGCAGCTCTGTGGTGCGCGTCAAAACGGCGTACTTGGTTATCATAGGCGTCCCCTCCATGGCAACGCGTACCAAATGCAAGTTGCCCTCTGCTCGATAATTGTCACTTTTTCTTTTTATTGCTACTAAAAGTTTTTTCACTGCAGGACCGACTAAAATTAAGACAAAGTAGTACAAAATCAAAACAAATGAAACAAATAGAAGAGAGGAGCAAAATATACAATAAATTATAACGGGCACGCACTGGACCGTGGACAAATGAAGAAGGCAACAGCGAAGATGAAAGGGGAAGCGAATCGAATGCACTTTAAGTTTTACATCGCGTACGTCGCACAAATAAGCTATATTACTCACTTTGCTCGCTTTTTACACAGCCGCAGCGCGTTTTGTCATTTTCCTCTTTGATAAGTTGTCTTTATTTACGTATTCTCCAAATGAACGCAATAAAAACAAAAATCACGTCACCGATGAATAATACTGAAGGGATCGATGATGAAAGGAAAAGCAAAGCAAAGCTCTCGCAAGACAGCTGACGAGCAGTGTTGCTGCTCTCTGCCAATGACGGTTCAACTGTTCAGTTGCGTTGAAGGTATAATTAATCAAAATTTTTGTTGACTAATTTAGTTGATTATACCACCAAAGCATGTTTTCGATTGACACAGAACAGAAGGAGCTCGATTTCGTCGCGAGGATGCAATTGATTTCGATGTATTGTAACGAATCGGTGTCGTTGACTTTTACAGGAATATTTTTTGTATTGCTATGTAAATGTTTGTTCGTTAAATAATAATGTTTTCCATTCCATTCGAATGGAAGGAGGAATATATAAAAGAGTGGCTTGCAGTAGAGAAGAAGTGAAGTAGGACCTACTTTTGTTCAGTTATAATGTATCATACAATTAAGAAAAAAGCACCATGGGCTCAAGTAGCTAATGCGCTATATTAATAAGTGTAATATTTTATATTGCCCTAATAAATAATAATAGGACCTAGGGAGCAACTAAATCAAGTAAAGGAAACGATTAAAATTCAATAGAAACATAACATAAAAAACATGGATAGTATAAGCTCTGTTCATGCTTGCAGCATTCCATACTATAAATTTTGAGGTGTACGCAACCATTTTCGTTTGGTGCCGGACGAACGGATGTATAAGCACTGACAACTGAATTTAATCACTGAAAACTTTTGATTTTTTTCATGAAAAATTTACTTAAAAACTAACTTTTACACAGAGGGCAAATTGCAATTAGATAGATAGATTTGAAAGGGGAAATGTGCACAGAGACCAAAGTTGATCTATTGTGCCCCTACAACTTTAGAGAACGTCCCCCCAATCCCACCGACCTAATGAAGCTTAGTAACTCACGTGGGAGAAAGTGTTTGACGTTCTCTTCTGCAAGCCAGTACTTGCCCAGGTGCTGTCTCCTACTGCGGCATACCGCATCGCAGTGCAGTATGACGTGCTCAGGAGTCTCCTCCGCCGTTCCGCAGTCTGCAGACGCTTACCTGTTCTAACCCAATTGTGTGCATGTGTTTCCTCATCCTGCAGTGCCCGGTTAACAACCCGGTGACCAGTCTAAGCTGGGTTTTCCCCAGTCTGAGGCATTCTTCACTACATCTGGATTTATAACCTCTGATGAAGATTTTCGATTGCCTAAGACCTGTGGCATTTGACCAGTGTTTTGAGTTCCTGGTTCTTTCCTCAAGTCTTAGTGACTCTGCTAGAGTGCTTTTGCCCAGCCCGATGAAAGGTTCTGGTGCAAGGGGGATCGTAGCTGCCCCAGTCCTAGCAAGGCTGTCAGCCTCCTCATTCCCTTCTATTCCTCTGTGTCCTGGAACCCAGAGGATTTTAAAAAAATTGCAATTAATTGCAATTAATTAAATTGCAATTAACATTACATTAAAATTAACATTAAAAATAATTAATACATGAGTTTTTTCTTAGCATTAAGCACTACAGATTCTGACTTAATTAAATTATTTCTGCTAATTAATTTTGTCAATTTTTAGTAGACCCAGTCGCCCTCGGAATAAAATTTCATCAATTTTGTGTTTTGCTAGCAAACGCTGCGTAGATGAAAGCTTCCGGTACTCAATCGCCCACGCTCTGGAGTGTATTTCGGCCTCGTCACTTACGGCATTTGTTTCCCAACTGGATTTGCTCCGTATTTCGGGTTCCTCACTGACTGCAGCCAAATGTTCATCAGTGCCTCGGCTTTCACTTTCGTTCAACACCTCTGGTGACTGGCAATGTCGGCTATCCAATGGGGATCGGCATACTTGTTTGTCCACACCGGTCTCGGACATCATCTCTTGCTTGCAGTCTTCATTTTCACTCTAAAATTTCGATATATTAGCAGTTTTATTTAGAAATTAGTTCAATGTTCAAAAACGACGATTGTCGTGTTAAGCGGTTATTGCTTGTAGGCAAGGTGTAAACAAACTTTTATCTGCATAGAAAGTTTTGAACACATACCAAAAATACGGTTTCGTCATATGTCGGCATTATAGATTTCTCCTCAAATTTTACTTCCTGCTCATTCAGAAAATTCAAGTCCTTGTAATACCAAAGAGTGGGCACGTACACATCATCACCCGCCGCCGCGGACTTGGTGCTGTCTTTAATTTTCCGCAATTCGCGGCGATAATTCGACCGGAAAGTATTCAACTTTCGTTTCAATGCTCGCATATCGGCGTCCGGGTCAATTTCACGGAATTTTTTAAGTAAGATTGCGTATCCTTCATTCTTAAGATCTTTGTTTTTGTACTCTTCACTGCCGGCCTTCCACAACTCGGTGCGCCATCGATAAAGTTCAAATAAACTTTTCCAGAGAAGTTTTCGTGAACTGCCCGTTTTAGGCTCAAAATCCATCATTTAAAATCTAAACAAAAAGAGTACAACTCCTTGCAATCCGCGTCAAAAAATATTACAGGACTGAGACTGGTCGCACGGCAGCTGGAACATTCTCCATCATGCGTGATTGTCAATCAGGGATGCCAACTTCCTTTTGAGCTCTCTCATATGAAGCCGAAAAATCCCGTATTCTAGAGTTCCAAAATTGCATTTTTAGATAATGATTTCCGAAATCCTGAGATTCATGAGCAGAAGTTTCATGTCAGAGAAATCTCACTATAACTCTTATACTTATACTCTTATAACTCTTATACGCACAATCTGATCGAACAAAATTAAATACAAATATACTAAATTAAGTTTGTGGTTTACCTAATTTTCGTTAAGTTGCCTGAAACTGTGAAATTGGTTTTAAGGTTCTCAATTTGTTCAATCTAAATATTTTTAAATCAAGGCAAATCAAACCACAAAAACCAATTACAAAGTACATTATTAATTATTCATCAATATCTACATAAGTTCATATGTATGCGAATTGCCAACGAAAAGTAAGTACGACAATCTAAGATGAAAATATCTTACGCGAGAAAAATTGTTCACGAAGGAAATTGAAATGCGGTCTAACTAATATTTGTTCGTGTCATAACTAATATTCTGTCCCTTATATTTCAAAACTGACTTCGCAAAGCTTGGCAATCAATATTCGGCGTTCTGTAGGGTTGCAATTTGTGTACTAAATCCATTATCATGGGGCTGGCGGTTTTATGTGTCATAAGAGAAATATTTGCACTGTGAGTCACATATATTGGTTTGTGGCGTGGAAGAACATCAGCAAATAGTTTAATTGAGCAGCGGTTCGACTGGTTTCAGAGCTGGCATTGCGGTATTAATGTGTGAAGGAGCGGCAACCCTAGCGACGGCAATCCTGTATTGAATCGGCTGAGAAGTGAAGTATGCTCTTTGGCAGAAGCGCAACGCTGCAGCAGAAGCAGAGCAGGAATGTATCCAGTGACGACACTACATTAGCACAACTAGTGAAAAGAATAGCGAAAGATTGTGAAGAAATTTATGAGTGGATACAACCGTGCGAACACAAGTGATTTGTAGAAAAGCGCTTGGCAGCAGCTCGGAGCCAAAAAAGTGGTCGACAGCGGGTAGAAATATAGCTAACCACAAGCAGGGTGGTTCAGGTTCTCAGATCGTGAGGGTGTTGCCTTGATTCGTTGGCAAAAACATACCACACAACAACAGTAACCGCAGCGGTTCGCCTTCTTCGTCTCTTCTACCGCCGAACCGACGACGAGCAGTTCCCGTACTCGCCATACGCGCATCTCAGCCTCAGCAGCAAGAGTATATTAGTACCTGTTGGTGGTAGCAGCGGCTGGCAGTGGAAGCGGCTTTGTGCCAAACGATCAATTTGCGTGAAATCGGATATGGCAGAGGCAAGTGCGGCGGCAGGTGGCTCGCAGCCCACTAACACAGGCAGCACCAATGGGGCCGTTGCGGCCTCCTCCACTGCCGGAGCGGGCAATGCGAATGCGGCAGCAGTGGCCGCAAATACGAATCCCAACGCGGAAGTGATCCGCGCCCAGGTGTTCGAGGTGGGGCCGCGCTACAGGGACTTGGCTTACATTGGAGAAGGCGCCTACGGCATGGTGGTGTAAGTATCACGCACAAATATGGAACTGTTGATGCAGCCGCGCCGCAAGGCGGTGGTAATGTGGCGCATCACTACGCATGTGAACGTTTTCTAAATACTCTAGCGAAGTTATTGATTATACCTAAAACGTAAGGAATTTTACTGATAATGTAGTTGAACACATTCCGCTGTGCCAAAATTGTTCGGTTGTCCATTATTTCATTGTTTATACGCGGATGATGAATATGAAAATTTTTTTCTTTAATTTATTGGTGTTTTGCCCGGAGTTGACGTTTTAAAAGTGAGCTTGGCAAATGTAGGGTCGAGCAATTTAACTAGCCATCACTTTTAGCCTCTATGCCCATGAGCAATCTAACTCCAACACAATTCTGTATACACATGGTTTTTAATATTAACTGAATGATATTAAGAAAACTGCAAGCTATTTCAAAAAATCTGGCTATTAAACCTTTTTTCATATTTCCAGTGAATGATAAATAAATAAATCGATGTCGATTTGTGCAACATTTGTAAGTTTCGAGTTTCCTTGCCTCGAAAACATGTATATGCTCAATTCGCTTAAAAATGATTTGATTCACAAAATGTACAATAGATTAATGTTTCAAAGAACGTCACAATTTGTTGCGTTGAAGTGTGGGCAAAAATTGAGGTTAAATTAAATTGTTATCACAACGAAACAAACTCTTTCTTGCCTAAGGGCATGTTCATAATAAGCCTGAAGCTATTTTAAGAACAGCAACGCCTGCGCCATTCCACTTTCATTCGGCACATAGCTGGGCGCGTTATCTTTAATCTTAAACTTGCCGCACAATATCAAAACAGATAATGGTGTCACTTTGCAACTACGCCAAAGATACAGACATATCCGACTGAGAAAATCAGTTCTAACCATAGTAATCATTAGAAGAATAGTTGGTGTGAATGACTCATCCAAAAGAATTTCATTCATTAAGTGTATTTAATCGATTACATTGGTTACCTCAATATCCAATTCAAAACATAGCTGTTGGTCTATGGTAGGCGGAAGTTATGCTTTACTCTAAATTAATGCCTTCTGTACATATTATATATTAATTTTCCGTTTTCTCTCAGGTCGGCCCTAGATACTTTAACAAACACAAAAGTTGCTATAAAAAAGATTTCGCCATTCGAGCATCAAACCTATTGTCAGCGCACGCTGCGTGAAATCAAAATTTTAACACGCTTTAGACATGAAAATGTAAGGAAAGGTGACTCGCTATCACCAAATGGTTCTATATTGTTGTGGATTTGACTCTTTCAGATAATAGATATACGAGATATACTGCGAGTAGATAGCATAGAACAGATGAGAGATGTATATATTGTACAGTGTTTAATGGAGACTGATCTTTACAAACTACTTAAAACACAGGTACGTGTTTGCAATCCATTTTTATTTTATGCTGTGCTTGTTAACTCACTTTGCTTTGGTTTTGTACTGTTCCACAGAGGCTAAGCAATGACCACATCTGCTATTTCCTTTATCAAATCTTGCGCGGCTTAAAATACATCCACTCGGCGAACGTGTTGCACCGCGATTTAAAGCCCAGTAATCTGCTGCTGAATACAACTTGTGATCTAAAGGTAGGTACACACACACAGCTGGTAAATACTTCTTTTTTACTAAAATACTGCCCTAAACTCCATTGACAGATATGCGATTTCGGCTTGGCGCGTGTAGCTGATCCGGAGCACGATCACACGGGATTTCTGACAGAGTACGTGGCAACGCGTTGGTATCGAGCCCCAGAAATTATGCTTAACTCGAAGGGCTACACAAAATCGATAGACATTTGGTCGGTTGGCTGCATTCTGGCTGAGATGCTTAGCAATCGACCAATTTTTCCGGGTAAACACTATTTGGATCAATTGAATCACATTTTGGGTGTGCTCGGCTCACCCTCGAAGGAGGACTTGGAGTGCATTATAAACGAAAAGGTGCACATTGGCATGCTGGTTGCAAATAGTTTAATTGGTTAACTGCTTTATTTTAGGCGCGCAATTATTTGGAGTCGCTGCCATTCAAGCCGAAGGTCCCATGGTCACGACTCTTCCCCAATGCCGATCCGCTGGCACTGGACTTGTTAGGTAAAATGTTAACGTTCAATCCGCACAACCGAATACCCGTGGAGGAGGCGTTAGCGCATCCATATTTGGAACAGTATTACGATCCTGGTGATGAGGTGCGTGAACTTTAAACATAAATGAAATTGTTAATCAGTTAATACCAATTTGTTTAAACCAACTGAGGTTAAAAATATTGATATTTTTATTTAATTATTGCATTTCGATTAACTGAGATTTTTATGAGTAGATTAACAATATGTTAAATTTTACGTAGAAACATAGTCAATCAATCACCTATATATATTTAAATATATAATAATAACATAGTTATAAATATTTATTGAAATGATACTAAATATAACTTAATCTTTTCATAAAATAGTTTTCTTAAAAAGCATGCAGCAAAAATTTGACTATCCCGAATGTGCCAGAATTATTTTTCTTTCGAGTGTTGCGAAAACATTTTTTGAGCGATTTAGTATGAAACATAGTGTGACCGTGAAACATAGGCACTACCGGGTTAACTTTGTTCTGCTTTGCTGTTATTTATATATTTCAATTAATTTTAAGAATCCAAGCTCTTCAATTGTTGAACCGGTGTTAATGTAGATTTTGTATTGCCTTTTGCAGCCTGTGGCGGAGGTGCCTTTCCGTATTGGCATGGAACTCGATGATCTTCCAAGGGAAACATTGAAAACTCTTATATTCGAGGAGACGCTTAAGTTCACGGAGCGGCAGCCGGATCAAGCGGTATAAATGCCCTTTCGGGCGCTGTGCACACTGCATTTTTTAGCAGCCATCTCAGTAATCAGTCAGTTGCCCGATCGCGACCGGGGCACGTTCGCTGCGATACATAGGTCGTACGATTTGCCATGGGTTCGCCTTTAACTTAAGCACTCGTCAGTCAGTCAATCAATCAACTAACTCATTCTTGTTGCCGTTTTGCACATGGCATTTTCATTGTGATTTTCTTATATAAATTGCACTCTCAATTGTTCTCTTATTTCCTAACAATAAGATCGAAGAAGTATTTCTAAATGTTTCCCTGTGTTGTAAACATTGTTCTACTTACATATATAGTATATACATTTACATATACCTACATGCGAAGCGTACATATTTTATATCCAATTTTATTTGATTCAAAGCTGTTTCCATTAGCAATTTCGGCATTACATATTTTTGTGCGTATCAAAATTTGTTCAGGTTGCTGTACGCACTGCAGACAATGCAAAAGAAAACGAGAAAAAGAAATAAAGGCGAAATTCACAGCAAACCAAAACAAAAATGAATGAAGGAAAATCACAATCTTTACTAAAACATACAAACAATTAAAAATGAAATGCAACAAACCAAATTTTTGTGGTGTAGTAGAATTATGTATTAAATTCTTCTCTATTTGTGCACATTTATATTTTAAGCGTTTTACAAAACATAACTTGCAACATTTTACAAACATTAAAACAAACAAAAATACATGTTAATAATACGAACATTAAACAACAAAATGGTGTAAACAAATTGAAGAAGCTGCAGACGTACGCACGCAGGCCCGCTGCGAATGCCATTCGAAGCCGTGGGCAATACCAAGCGATGGCGGTCTGCGGCAGAGCGGAAGGCGTTTTTATTAATGCATTAAATTATCATACGTGGTGTTTACTTTAACGTTTTTCAATGTACTCGTACATACTTTCGTTACTGCTCCCCCAACCCTTGTATGCAATGGCCGCTGCTATATGCCGTTTAATTGATAAAGCGTGTTTGCAATTTTAATGTTTTGAATCAATTAATTACATCTTCATTATTGTATTCGTGATGTATTATATTTATACTTAAAAACAAAAAAACAACAAACATACATACACATATTTTCGGAGCAAGCAACGCAAGGTCGACTTGGTCTTATCAAAACAAATCAAATTTAACACAAATACATACATATATCACACGGGCAGTAGTGGCTTGTCGAAAATAAATACCTAAAGCAAAAGCAAACGAATTCAAGAACAAACCATAAAAATTTGATTTTACATTACTGTGAAATATATCGAGAATCTATCGAAATGAATTCGTGGTTACTGAAGAATTTCGATAAAAATTCTTAAACCTTAAAACTAGTGTATTGTATTGCAGTAGAGCTTAAGCATTTAATTGTAATCGTGAAGCGAAATGCTACACGCACAGCTGATTTGAAATATTTTGAAGCGCTGCTGCAGAGCAGTCCTGCTTTTTCGATTATCTTTATCATTACTATTATTATTACAATTACTGCTATTACATATTATATTTTTACTATTACTACAATTATATTGTGTATGATATTTAAGTTATTTTTACGATTATACATTAACATTTTGAAGCAGATATCGGTGTAAGCTCTAGTGTTATTTATTGCAACAACAAAAAACTTAAAAATATATGCGTACATATTTAATTGTAGTTAATACAAAGCGGACTATTTGGTATTTCGAATGCATAGTTTGAAGCGTATTGAATTCGCGACAGCTAAATTGCAACAATTTTCAACAACTTGCGGGATTAATCACGCAGCGATGCTATATGCTATGCTAAAACCGGAACTCTTTAGAATGGGCCTGAGTTTTTACAAAAGGATACCTTAATTTTATTATTGCGGGGCGCTTTTCATGGCTATCATTCCACTTATAGTATATGGTTTAAATTCCGATTGTTGGCTTGCCCTCCTTGAAGACTCGCATTGGGTATGATTTCCGCCAACACAATAAACTGATTAATACTGATGAGATCATTGCCTCTAATTTGACACTATTATGGTAAAGTCCTTTCATATATATGTATATACTTTGCTGGGATGGCGCAGTCGACATTTCTACATTTTGAAGCAGTTTTACTCTGCTGTGACATGTGATCCCCAAGCAAAAATTATGTTTCAACTGGTGTTTATAAAAAGCTTGTGAGTTTTATCGAACTAAACTGAAAATAAACAAGAATTTAATTTTATATAGCATAATTTGGCTCATTTCCTCCGCTCTTAAACAATGTATTTTTTGCGTACTGGTTCGTTTGGAGTAAATATAATTAAAAATGTCTGGTTAAAATTTTTAGTTCGAACCGCGAAACGTTCTTATGAATAAATCAGATCAGTTGAGAATTTTTGGTTACTTCCAATGCGCATTAAACCATGACTGTTTGTGGAATATATTATGTCTGTATAGAATAGCTACGTAGGATGTTGCACTTTTACATAGATTACATTTGTCCAGAAGGCTGCCAGAAATGGTTGCTTGAATCGTAGGAAAAGTTCGAAAATGCCATTTATATTTCTTCGTTAGTTTTACCAATTATGTTCCTTCTGCTTTAAATCGTTTCGACCGAAAATCTTTCAATACCAGTTTGGATTTAGTACGGATACGTTTTGTAGTTTATACCATGATACAATATTGTATACCATGATACATGATTGTTTATACATATTTTTATTTTCTTAGCGACCAGATTTGATTTGCTTTAATTTGTCCTCTGGAAATTGGACCGAAATCGTTTTGGTAGCTATAGCTGTTGACACAACGTGTTTTAGCACCCAGGCCCGCCTTTGGGTGGTGAAGTCACATACTGTACAGAGGTTGTTTCGGCAGGGCGTCAGTTGTGACGGTCGAATGGACATTTGAGCATTTAATTAAATCCGTTATTGACAGCAAATCCAATTGTTGTTTCACGCTGATCATAACGATTGTTATGTTGATATTTGTTATAGACAGTGTTGAAAGGCGACAAAAAGGCGCGTAGAAAATGTATTGCAATTTTTAGTTGTTAGGCTGCGCAGTCAATGTGACAGCGGCGAATGTAGAATGAGTGTTGTCCACAGTCCGCAGTGCGGTGAAATGTGGGCGTGGCAACAGCAGATGCGCTGCATACAAACACACACACACACACATACACACATATATATACCACACTATGTAGTTTATCAAGATTACTGTATGGTATTGTATTGTATTCCGAACTTTTTCGATGTTATTTTACTTATATTATCAAATAAATATATCTTACAACTTCAAGGCGTTATGACTAAAAAATGAAAACTGCTGGAGTGGAAGTTGACAAGTAAACAGTTGTCGAAACCCAGACACCAAGTAAAAGTTAGTAATTGTTGGCTTTGTTGACCTTTCTCCCTTAGATGAAAAAGCAAATGCAGCATTTTGCTTAACGTTTAGATTTATTACACACTACATTGTATAGGTAATTATTATAAAGCATTTCACGAATATTTCATAAAAATTCATCTTGACATTTGTGTTAGCCATATAAAAAAAGAGGAAAAGGAAACGAGAAAAGAAATAAAGATGCAATTGTTATAGGGACTCGCACGACTGATCTTTGCTAGGCGCGTTCGCTGGCATGCTTACTGCGTTGAATTGCGTTGCGTGCGTCTTGGGCGCTTGCTCGCTCCGTTACGCTTCTTTCGTTGATCACCGTCACCATAACCATCATCGCCTGCAGCTTCAGCGTGGCCGTACCCTAATGGCGACACATACTGCACGTCGCATCTCATCATATGTACATCATCTCGGCCATCGTTGACATCTTCTTGGGTATGTGTACCAGTGTCTCGAAATAGCTGGCTAGCTCGTCAATCGTTACGTCGTCGCAGTTGCTGGCCGCATTTGCTGCTCCGTTCCCTGCTTGCTGCGAGCACGAGGTGCTGGCACGGGCTAGCGCGCTGTGCTCCGGTGACGACGAGTTGCGCTGCATAATACTGTTCGACAGAGCGTCGCTGCCGCTACCAACGCTACCGTCGTTGCCCGTTCTGATGCTACTGTTCTTGCTGACCGCGTCGTGTAACTGCATCGTGGTGAAATTCTTTGTTCCTCTAAGATCGCCCAAGTCTTGCTCCAGAGATTTCTGGAAATCAACGACCAAGCTCGTGGCGACGCTCCAAAGGTCAGTAGCTGTGTTCGCTAGTGAGGGCTGATTAACAGCGGCGTTCTCACCGTCCCCCGAGGCTGTGATCTGCAGTTTTCGGCGCACATTTTGCGCGTGGAAACAGTTTTGCAGCGCACACAGTACCGGCTCACGTATCAGCGACTTTCGACTCATGCCCGTTGACGAGGAGGTCTTTTTGAGCGGCTGCCGCTGCACTCCGGGTGTGAAGTGCGTCGAACATGTCGCCACCGCAGTATTTGTCGCTGCTATAGCGGACGCTTTGTACTCGTCGAGTACACTCTCGGACCGCCGACGCAACCGGCATCGGCGGCACTTCAATTCACTTTTGCGAATCCGCTGTGTGACACTCGATTGTGGGCTGTGCCCAGCAGTAACTTCTTCCAGCTTTTTGTCGTCTTCATAGAAGGGATTCAGGATGAGCGGCAGCTCGGTGCTGTCGATAAGTTTAAGTGGCGCTAGACCCAATTCGTGCAACTCGCCTGGCGCGATTTCCAGTTTATTCAATTCGTCTGGCAGCTCCTCAGACATGATGGCACCTCACGGACGCGGTTCGAGAGTGCGCCTGAGATGAACGCCCTTCACAAGATCAGTTACTCCACTGCACTTTGCAATCAGATCGACCAATCCGCCGCTTCTTTTAACTGTATTTGAGTGTTAAAAATGTCTTTGTCATTAAGTTCGTATCGATGCGTGAAATTTTCACCGTTTGCGTAAATTGTTTTCACGTCCTTGTTGTGCGTTGGTCGTGCTCTGGGTTCGCATCAGATACGTCTGGATAGCCCGTGCTGTGCGCTCGCAAATGTATACTACAGCGCAGTTGCCGAATATTTGTAAGAAAAACAGTAATTTTTTTCAAATGATGAATTTGAGCACATACAAATTTTTTTCCTTCCTGATGATATGATTTTTTCTTTCTTCTTCGTCTATTTGTTATTTACTTTGTTGTGTGTGTTCAGTGCGTGGGGGCTGCAGCTGCGGTGTGTTCACGCTGTTATCATTTGGCTCGAAGCAGGATTTTTGCGTTTTGACGATTAATCTAGAAAAATCGTGCGGAGTGGAAGGATTGCAATACAATACAGGGTGCCTTAATAAAAAATGATAAGTTACTCATAATATATATAACAGCGTAAGTGGACAGGTGGGAGACTTGCATACGATGTAGTATAGTTAGTTAAATATAGTTAGATAGATAGAGATGTTTTGGCAAACTACTATTTAAGTATGTTTTGGATTCATGAGTCGTTATATATTTGATAGTACAAAAGTATTTCTGGAAATGAGTTCCCCCATTCTAAATTGATTGCTCTCTGTAATTGCATCCCTTGACGCAAGGCGAATTAATACAGGTGACCTCGTTAAAAGAGGCGTATTGATTTTTTTTGTGGACGAGGTCTATATTGTCAAAATACCTGTGTAAAACTTTGACAGTTTAAAAATGAAAAAAGCAAGCTTTGTTCGGATTGGCTGATTTTGACAATCTAAACCCAGAAAACAAAAACAAAATACATTGAAATTTTGCTGTTGCCCTTACGCTATCACCTGTATCAATTCGCCTTGCCTTTGACGTATGTCATATTTAACAAAACGCAAACGCTCCTACAATTCGTAATGCTCGTTACCGCTACTGAGTTAAAGAAATAATAATTATTACAAGAAAATGGACAGCACTGTACTAACGTCTTGGCCTCTAATACTAGTCGTGTGTCTTAAGTTTTACAAATGCATTTTCAAAATTGATAACAGCATAAATAATCAAAAATATTTTATAAATTAGGTACTTTATTTCACTTCCCCGGTGGAGAGTGTTTTTGGCAAGCAGGGAAATTATTTTTGACCCATTGTCAATTCCGATTTCGATCTGGCAGTGCCGTCACTTCTTCGTTGAGTTCGTTTCATCGATGTAGGATTTTTCTGCTGCGAAATTTTTTCTAGCCAAAAATTTCACAAAAAGTATTTAAATCTCTAGAAGATTGCAAAAACTTGAAAATTAATCATTGCGTGTTTTATTTTTACGATCGCAGGACTTGCGATTTTTGTGGGATTTGTGCAAACGTACGGAAAAAAGACGAGTAGCAAACGGGGCGAAAATTGTGAAACTCGAGTTTTTTTTCCTCTTCAGTCGTTCGCAATTACAGCAAGACGAATGGAAAAACAACGAAAATGTCAGAATATTAAATAAAGTGGTGAGTGTGAACTAAAATTTTTTCACATTGTGATGCGTATAATACTTTAGCGAAAGAAAAATGGAAAAGACCAAACCACAGAACAAAAATTGATGCAATTTGCTTGTTGCTTGTGTTGTACGCTGTGGCGTAGGCCTCAGTCTTAAGTTGGTCTTGTGGAGGTACCTTACGAAACAACGAGTGAAACGTCCATTTGCTTTTCTCATGCCTCGTTTATGCTCCTCGCCGCATCGCGACCGTATGTCGAACTTGCCCCTCAATGCCGCTGCCCATCATGACAACGGTTCACCTCTTCCGTTCGCACGCTTGTTCGCCTTCGCCCCGTTTGGATATGAATTGCCCAATCCCTCAGCACTGACTGCGTCGGCCGCGGCGTTAATTCCCCCTTACTGTACAACAACAATTGCAGCAATTGTTCAATCGATTTCTGCCATTTGGAATAACTTTTGTATAATAATTGGCAATTAGGTGACGAAGCAGCGCAGCGAAACGCAGTCAGTCAGTGCTTAGCACTTGAAGATGTTTTCCGACATCCAAATGAGATGTGCGACAAAAAAAAAACAAGCGGCATAGGCAGACGACGATGAGATGATGAGAAAGACGTAGGTACCAAAGTCATTTGCCTTTGTTCCATTTTGCGACTGCCGTGTGCGTATGATAAAAATTAATAAAAGTTAATGTGCTCTTTTCTTTCTTCGTGACACTTTGTTCTGCAGTAAATTGCGCATTGTGGCTTTCGTTGTACGTATTTACCACCACACACACATAAAAAGAGCATTTAATTTTTGCCAAAACGACCGAAATTTGAATTTGCTGGCTATTTTCATTGTGAAAATGGAATGCCTCCAATGAAGACGTGGAGAAAGGGCTATTTCTGGCAGTAGTTGCGTTGAAAACATCTGTGAAAACAGTTGTCACAATTCTGTTTAGCAAGGAGTGGTGATTTAGCCATGTCTGTCCACATGTCTGTTCTTGCGTACACACGTGAAGGTTTGAAACTGTTGAAATGTCTACATTGACTCCCGAATTTATGGTGTCAAGTCATAGCTCAATTGGAAATGGGCATGGTTCACACATTACATTGCTGACGTGCAGATGTAATTTTCGACCATTTTTGTTTTTTTATTGTAGAACCTGTGATGTTTATAGTCAAGAATGAACATGGCAGTACCCTTTAACCTATTTTGTACTACAATTTAAATATTCACTTTGTTTGTGTATGCGCCGATATGGATTAAACATTTCTGCACTTTAAATCAAAGTAACATTTCACGTCTGACATTAATAAAGGTAAATACTAAGGTACCTAATATTTATTAAAATTAGTTTTGCTAACTATATTTTGTTATTCCGTACTTACTTTATAAAATTAAATAAATACTACTTTTCTTTTTTGTTAATTGATCAATATAAAAATAACCAAAACATAACTAATTGGTTCAGTCAGTTTAGATCTGATTTGACTGTGCTTGCTTCGCAACCTTAATTTGGAAACGGTATTTGTATCCTTTGTATATCCTTTTTTCATTATGGCTTATCATAGTCAAGGCTCACCATTAACTTGCTGGATTTTTTTGTTTGTATGTTCGTTTTCCTATAAGTACATATTTTTGATATTTTATAACTTTTTCCACTCCTGTTGACACAATGTGTAAACAGTGGGAATTATTAGGTTTTACTTGTTGATAGAAGTCAAAATATAAAACTTGAATTATATGGTCAGTGGATATGCACACGCAAGCAAAAAGAAAAAATTAATAAAAATCATTTACATACATAGATAGTACAAATGCAAAGTTGTTCAAGCCATGCACATATTCACTGAATTAACAGGGGAAAATTATTAATTATTAATTTTACATTAATTTTTGCTTACCGTCATTGTTTTTGCTATATGCCCTGAATGTTGTGAGTAATCAATATTGATTTATGTGTAATTTTTCTTTTTGCACTCGTGAAAAAAACGGACTCCCACACTTTCCATGACACAGGGCCAATCACAAAGCAACAAGGCGAGCGAAATGATTTGAAATAACACGACAGTTTCAATAAATTTATTTGATTGATGCATTTATTTATTTATTTTCAGATCCGAGACTAACAAAAATAAATCGAATTTGAAAACCTATTAACTAGTGCAAGACTATTCAATATAACAAAAGGTAAGGCTTGTGTCTGCGTATATAGTTGGGAATGTAAAAGGAAGGAACCTAGATTTGAACTCTAAATGGATTGATGTTGATTGCTGAGAAAACAGCGAACAAACACAGATTTCGTTATATAGCGACAATTTACTTAAATTTTAGAACTTCTGACTTGTGTTCTACATATCGCACACGCACTACAAAAGTGACACAACTCAAAATTTTTGATTTTTCAGGAAACGCAAAAAACTGGTTTTGAGATAAATAAACATTTTTTTTAAATAACGTATAGACCGTTCAGTAGAAAATCCTTACAGATTATGCTTTAGGATAAGTTACAAGAATTTTTTTTTATTTTACACTAGAAAATCCAAAATTTTGAGTTGTGACTGTTTTGATGATATTTTAATTCAATAATTACGGAATTATTTTAAGTTATGTCACTTTTGCTGAGTTTTATAAGTATTAAATTACAGTTAAAAAGTCGAAAGAAAAATTTTGAGAATTCGAAATTAATTTTTTTATTTAAAAATACAAGGTGCGTTCCAAAGTAAACAGGACTTTTATAAAATAAAGAAAGCGGATGATTATTTTTGTATAATTATTTTTCGATACAACGTTTTGCACGGTCCAAAAACATTTGGAATGAGTGTTTTAGGCCATCGGCCGGCATCGCCTTCAGAATGTTGGTACAAGCCTTTTCAACGTCCTTATAACGTTTTCCTTTCATCGGCAAATGCAACTGACCGAATAAGTAGAAGTCACAGGGAGCCATATCAGGCGAATACGGTGAATGATTGATGGTTAAAATGCGATTTTTGGTCAAATAATCGGTCGTAACTACGGCTCTGTGAGCCGGTGCAGAGTGCCGGTGCCGGTGCGGAGCTCGTACCAAAGTTAAAAACATACTGTCACATTGAGCGGGATATTTCGGCTTCTACTACACCTTTTCAACCTCAAAATGAGAATATGTTAATCCGTAATGAGAATACGTTAATTCATAATGTGCAATATAAATTCGTAATGGGAATACGTTAATTCAAAATGAAAAATATAAATTCATAATGAGAATGTGTAAGTTCATAATGTGCAATATAAATACATAATGGGAATACGTAATTCAAAATGAGAAAAGGAAAATTCAAATTGAGAATGTGTAAGTTCATAATGTGCAATATAAATACATAATGGGAATACGTAATTCAAAATGAGAAAAGGAAAGTTCAAATTGAGAATGCGTAAATTCAAATTGGGAAAAGGAAAATTTGAAATGAGAACTATGTAGGATAAGGTTTATTTTTAATAATAATTTAATAATTGACTGGCACGACAGCCCGCTTACGCGAGACTAAGGCCTAGCTTCCCGCAACTACCCGTGTTGTGCGTGTGAATTTGTACGCGGGTTGAAGGGACCTACAGTTTTTATGCCGGTTCCGAACGGCAGGTTGGGAGCTTTATCATAGGCAATTTTTACTCTCAGAGGTTTGCCATTTCCAGCTGAGAGGACAGCCACCGAAAGAGAAAACGAATTTTCCCGTTATTTTTTTTTAGGTGTTATTACGGGCAGTATTTGAACCTGCGGTTTGCTGCCTTCGACTCGCGGTCCAACGCACTAACCAACTGAGCCACGGCGGCTGCCGAGGTTTATTTTTAGTAACTTTTATTATATGATTTCAAAAATAATGATTTCAAAACATAAAGATTTCAAAACATAATGATTTCAAAACATAAAGATTTCACAACATAAAGATTTCAAAACATAAAGATTTCACAACATAAAGATTTCACAACCTAAAGATTTCAAAACTTAATGATTTCAAAACATAAAGATTTCAAAACATAATGATTACAAAACATAATGCAAACAAGCAGTGCTTAAACAATTTTTACATCCCTACGTTCATATCCTGTAAAGCAAGGCCATTTGCATGGAAAGTTGTGGTGTGCTGTACAGCTCTGGCACAATCTCCACCAGTAATGGTTTGCTTTGCGTTATCAATTATTGCTTCCAGATACTGCAAACGTTGTTCGTTCACATACTGAAGGAGCGTGGACATTAAGTATGTGCAGATTATTTCACTTTTCTTCACTTCTAATTTTTGCCCAAATAGTTTCGATTGGATTTGACATTGGCAAATATGGGGCCAAGCGCAAAACAATAAAAAAAAATATTCTCATTTCGAATTTACGCATTCTCAATTTGAATTTTCCTTTTCCCATTTTGAATTAACGTATTCCCATTACGAATTTATATTGCACATTATGAACTTACGCATTCTCAATTTGAATTTTCCTTTTCTCATTTTGAATTACGTATTCCCATTATGTATTTATATTGCACATTATGAACTTACGCATTCTCATTATGAATTTATATTTTTCATTTTGAATTAACGTATTCCCATTACGAATTTATATTGCACATTATGAATTAACGTATTCCCATTATGAATTTATATTTCTCATTATGAACTTACACATTCTCATTTTGAGGTTGAAAAGGTGTAGACCAAATGTCATGAAATTTTGACAGGATGTGAATGAAAGATGTACCTTTCCAACGCATGTCCTCACACATAGATGGCGCCACCAGAAACGTCCCTATTGTAAAAGTTCTGTTTACTTTGGAACGCACCTTGTATATACTAAAATTGTCAGAACTTTGCTTAAAATTAACTTCAACAAAAATTTATTTCGTCAAAAGTGTCACAATTTGAGTTAGGACACTTTTGCATTGAGCTTCAGCGATCAAAAAGCATAAAATTTCTGACATAAAGAGAGACCTAACTGTATTTTTGCAACAGTTAACAACAACAAAATATACTGAGCTTTTGCTTATTGGTAGATTGATGCATTGTGCACAGTATTAACACATAAATCCGAAAATTAAAAATTTTGAGTTGTGTCACTTTTGTAGTGCGTGTGCGATATACCTTGAGATCCTATTAAACTGCGATCGTAGTCGATTCACAGTCGAGAAACAAATAAAATTAAATTAGAATGTGTCGTTCTCAACAATTTTAATGATATCTTTTTTTATTCATAGTACACTTGAATGGTTTTAATTTGAATTCCTTATACTTGTGTGGCCCTTTGCTCCCGCGAGGAACCATAGGACTATATATATATATATATATATATATATATACTTGTGTGGCTGGCAGGTGTAATTTGTCAGTTCGGTACTTTTACCCAATGCAATAAATGAAAGTTGTTTAATTAATAATAATTTGATTTTTATGTGAAGTAATTGTAATTGTTTATTAATTTCTCACATTTTAATTTGAAATCAGTCTCGAGTGTGTGAAGAACTGCGGTTAAAGATTGCTTCCGAGTTAGCTGGAATTAGCATTAATAAATCAAATTTGACGTTCTTCCAACATCCTTTGTTTTACTGTGGTCTCGTTTGAAAGAAGTTTTCATTAACTGCTAAAATTAAAACTATAGCAGTTGAGAGGTTCTTTTGTTTCGACATTAGTAATTTGCGGCGAGTTACTTATTACCAACTGCATACTTTCACTCTGATTTGCTGATAATTTCTTATAAAAACTAGGATAGAAAACCTGTCAGAATTTGTTTACCGGCAAAAATTTTCCATACTTCAATTCCTAAACTTCAAAATTTCGTTACAAAATTAAAATTTCACTGGCATTTTTTCTCTGTTCACTTGCAGATGGGGGACGTCGATCCGGAAACACTCTTAGAATGGCTCTCCATGGGCCAGGGCGACGAGCGGGACATGCAACTGATCGCCCTGGAACAACTTTGCATGTTGCTTCTCATGTCCGACAACGTAGATCGCTGCTTCGAAAGGTTTGTATTGGATGTTCGCTTTCCTTGTTGTCTGTTCTGGTTGTCTTCTTCTCATGCGATTGATGTGTAATGTACAAATATTTTCGTTTGGGTGTAATCGTTTACAGTTGCCCGCCGCGTACTTTTTTGCCTGCTCTGTGTAAAATCTTTCTGGACGATCTTGCGCCTGAAAACGTGCTAGAAGTGACAGCCCGCGCCATAACATACTACTTGGATGTGTCTGCTGAGTGCACGCGCCGCATTGTGGCTATCGATGGCGCCATTAAAGCTATCTGCAATCGTCTTGTTGTTGCCGACTTGTCATCGCGTACATCTCGCGATTTGGCCGAGCAGTGTATAAAAGTGCTGGAGTTGATCTGCACGCGCGAGGCGGGCGCTGTGTTTGATGGCGGCGGCCTGAACTGTGTGTTGTCGTTTATACGCGACTGCGGTTCTCAGGTGCACAAGGACACTCTGCACTCGGCCATGGCAGTTGTGTCACGTCTTTGCACAAAAGTGGAGCCAAACGCGCCCTGCATTCAAAATTGTGTTGAAAGTCTGAGCACGCTGCTGCAGCACGAAGACCCCATGGTGGCGGATGGCGCTCTCAAGTGTTTCGCATCGGTCGCCGATCGCTACACACGCAAGTGGGTCGACCCGGCCCCGCTGGCCGAATACGGGTTAGTATCAGAGTTATTAAAACGCCTTGGTAACGCGGCCGGGCCAGTGAATACTGCAACTGCCGCTGGTGCTGGCGCAACGGCCACGAGCCCAACCACGGGTAGTGCGGGACCCTCGACGTCGGCCGGACACAGTGAGAATATTGCCACCGTCTCCACAACTACCACCACGGGCAAGACACAAACTGCAGATCCCTCGCGCACGTCCCAATCCATTTCCACGACGATCTCGCTTCTGTCGACTTTATGTCGCGGGTCGCCTTCAATAACTCACGATTTATTGCGATCGCAGCTGCCGGATGCCATTGAGCGAGCACTGAAGGGCGACGAACGCTGTGTGTTGGACTGCATGCGCTTGGCCGATTTGCTGCTGCTGTTGCTGTTCGAAGGACGTCAGGCCCTGAATCGTGTGAGTACGTCCGGAGCTCAGGGGCAGTTGACGTCGCGCGTACGTCGCAACGACTCTAGCGTGGAGCGTACGCATCGTCAGCTCATTGATTGCATTCGCTCTAAGGATACGGAAGCACTGCAAGAGGCCATTGAATCTGGTGGCATTGATGTTAACTGTATGGACGATGTCGGCCAGACACTGCTAAACTGGGCCTCAGCTTTTGGTACGCTGGAGATGGTTGAATATCTGTGTGAGAAGGGCGCAGACGTGAATAAGGGTCAGCGCAGCTCATCCCTGCACTATGCCGCCTGCTTCGGCCGTCCGGGCATAGCGAAAGTACTACTCAAGTATGGTGCATATCCCGATCTTCGTGATGAGGACGGGAAAACGCCGCTAGATAAGGCGCGCGAACGTGCTGACGACGGACATCGTGAGGTGGCGGCAATTTTGCAGTCTCCCGGCGAGTGGATGGCAGCTGGCCACATTTCCAATAACAAAGATGCTACCGATGAAAACACCTCGCTAGAACCACGCGGTGATCCTGAAATGGCGCCGATCTACTTGAAGTTCTTTTTGCCAGTGTTCTGCCGCACTTTTCAAGGCACAATGCTGGGCAGTGTACGACGAGCCAGTCTCGGGCTTATCAAGAAAATGGTGCAGTACGCACAGTCATCGGTTCTGAAGGGACTTTGTGTACCGCAGCCGGATGCAGCCGCCAGTAATAATTCACAGAACTTGGGCACGCTTTTAGTAGAAGTGGTGGCCAGTGTGCTAGACAATGAGGTACCAACACCAACATTTTTAAAATATTTCAGTGTTAGTTAACTAATCAAATTCCAAATGTTCACTGTGCCAAATAGGATGATGATGATGGCCACTTTGTTGTGCTGAGCATTATCGAAGAACTTATGAGCAAAACTCAAGATGAATTCCTTGACCATTTCGCACGGTTGGGCGTGTTCTCGAAAGTGCAAGCACTAATGGAGCCCGACGCAGAAATCGAAATAGCACAGGCCTCTGGCAACACGATTACGGCCAGCGAGGAGCAACAGGGTACTGTCGCTTTATCGCAACCGTCAGGTAGATTAGATTTAATCAACGTTTCTAGCTGGGATTTTAACCGTTTCGGTTTGTTTTAGAAGATGCCATGGAAGATGCTAAAGAGATTCTTCAAGGCAAAGCCTATCACTGGCGTGAATGGAGCATTTGCCGTGGGCGCGATTGTCTCTACGTCTGGTCAGACTCGGCAGCTCTCGAGCTTTCGAATGGGTCGAATGGCTGGTTTCGCTTTATATTGGATGGCAAGTTGGCCACCATGTACTCAAGTGGAAGTCCTGAAAATGGAAACGACAGTTCAGGTAATTTCAGATAGACGGGTAAAATCAATAACTGAAGAGCGATTATCATGACACATTGCGGGTACTGAAAAAGTTTCCATGTTATCTGTGTATTTTTATAAATACGAGTATGGATTATAATTTTGTGTAAAAATTAGTTGTAAGGAGGTTCAATGTTTGAAGAAATTTTTCGCAGTACTTTCAATTAAGGGTATTATTGCTCTGCTCAATTTATTTCCAAATAGTACAATTTATATTTAGACTATAGTTAGCTTACATACAGTATGTGTAAGACGGAGTTATTAATTAAGCAAATGTAGAGACTGTTGAAACACTAACAGACCGGGTGTGGTTTAAAGTGAGCGTGTTACAGATTTTCCTTCAATTAATTTGCTCAGCGAATGGGCGTTTCTGTAGTTGAACGTGTAGTTGTACCATGCGCTTTTGGCTGTAAACAATTGACTTTAATCTTTAAAATTAGGTTTTAGATAAAATTTTTTAATTTATAATTAAAAAAAACATTACACCTATTTTTACGTCGTAGGAAGGGGTCGTGGAATGGACTCTGTTACTAGTGAAGGTGAGAGCATTATTATTCTTTTTTTTTCTTCCCACCTTGCTTTATGTTTGTTTATTTCTCGTTGCGTTCTTTCACGTTGTATTTAAGGTTTTTGTTTCTGCCCCTTGTTTGTTTTCGTTTATAATGAGTAATATTTGCGTTTATGTGCATTGTCGACGCACACTAACCGCTCGTACATTAGCGATACTAATAATGTCAACAATAGCAAAGTTCACGTCAGGTTCTTGTAACATTGCGTGCTTGCAATATTTCCAACAAGAAAAGTAAGTTAACGGCTTACAACTGCTTTTGAAATTGCAATTCACGGGCGGCTGATTGTAACTAAGCTGCGATTCGAATTAAGGCATTTCTAAAGTAACAAGCAACATAGGAGACTAATTGCTCAGAAAAGTGCATACTATACTGCTCGGTGCTCGGTTGCTTACTCAGGTATCTTAAAATATACACTATGTACGTATTTAAAAAAAATCGATATTTGTTATAACCAGGAGAAAGAGTCAACGAACTTGTGCGTTTCTTAACAGTTTTTTGTGAAAGTTGCTTGCTTATAAACATATACAGGTAGACCTCGCTTAACACGGTAGTTACGTTCCTGGAAAATGCCGTGTTAAGCGAGGTCTACATATACATATACATAAATAATTGTTTGAATCATGCATATAAATGATTAAAATGAAATAAATCTTTAAATTTGCTGCAAATCATTTTGTATACGCCTGTAGATATGTGTATATGTAAGTGTATAAATCAGGGAATCATAACGAGATTTTTTTTGTTGTTTGGTTTCACAACTGTGGTAGACCGAGGCTTTTTACGTGTGGGAAATGGGAACTGTGTTAGAACGAGGCCGTGTTATCCGAGGTACGTGTTAAGCGAAGTTTACCTGTGTAAGCGTGTAAATTGATGAGTCAACAAAAGCAGGTAGTTAAGTGTTATGCCTTGAAAATTGGAGTTGTTGAAAGTGATTACAGATACAAATGAATTTATTCTTTTGTTATCAAAAACAAACGGTGTAACAGAAAAATGTGCAATGGGCCACGTGGGTATCAGAAAATTTTTGATTTTTTAAAACCAAAAAATAACATCGCAATTTGTATGATGTAGATAGATAGATTTGAAAGGGGAAATGTGCACTGAGACCAAAGTTGATCTATTGTGCCCCCTACAACTTTAGAGAACGTCCCCCAATCCCACCGACCTAATGAAGCTTAGTAACTCACGTGGGAGAAGGTGTTTGACGTTCTCTTCTGCAAGCCAGTACTGGCCCAGGTGCTGTCTCCTACTGCGGCATACCGCATCGCAGTGCAGTATGGCGTGCTCAGGAGTCTCCTCTGCCGTTCCGCAGAGTCTGCAGACGCTTACCTGTTCTAATACAATTGTGTGCATATGTTTCCTCATCCTGCAGTGCCCGGTTAACAGCCCGGTGACCAGTCTAAGCTGGGTTTTCCCCAGTCTGAGGCATTCTTCACTCCATCTGGAGTTATAACCTCTGATGAAGATTTTCGATTGGCTAAGACCTGTGGCATTTGACCAGTGTTCTGAGTTCCTGGTTCTTTCCTCAAGTCTTAGTGACTCTGCTAGAGTGCTTTTGCCCAGCCCGATGAAAGGTTCTGGTGCAAGGGGGCTGTATGATGTATGAAGTTTGTTAATTTGTTTAGTTTTCTCATCTGTTGTTGCCATTTTTGGACCAAAGTTATAAGATGTACAAGATTTGAAAAAGAAAATATAATGAAAAGTAAGCTCAATTGTAAGTCAATGGCCACTGAGGCTAGTACTCATTGTATTTTACATTAGGTTGAATATTTGTGTATATATTCGAATTAATGCAGAAAAACTTATTTATATTACAAAAGCAGTTTAATAGCACCTTTTCTTAGAAAGTTAAATGCGCTATTTGTTGCTTGCATGTTCTGTTTCCCTCCTGCGGTGTATCAAGGATTTCAACAATACCTTAAGTCATAAGTTATAGTCTAACAACCTTTATAATTGCGCATTTTTTTTTGTTTTTTCCTTTTAATATTGTATTGAACTGCATCCCCTACTTACAATGTAGATTTTAAGATAACACATAAAATCAATTCAGCACATTTCTAAAATCAAACAATGAAAATTATGCACCAATTCATAGTGTATGTGTTGTTTGTAATCCTGAATAGTTTGCAGTGCTAACGTTTTGTTGAAAGTATTCGATGGATGCTGGTCACGGTCCACTATCTCAAGTGAAAGCAGCAAATGTGTATAAATGAATGTAGGTAGAGTGTGCTTCGCCATTAAAGAAGTCAGTACGAATTTTCGGAGTAGAAAAACTGGTGTGGGTCATTCAATTTGATCAAAGCGTTTTTGTTAATTTCTGACTTCTACTTTTGATTTCACTAATCGAGCTACAAAAGTGTAGGCATATATCGCTCTTCAAATATGCGAGGTAAATACCCACCAATCAATGTCATGTGATTCACTCATTAAAGCAATTTTGGTTCAAATCACCGTTTAATTCTGCACATTTAAAATACGTTATGATAACAACGGCGTATTTCGCGTTTTAAATTGCACTCGCAGGGATGATGGTAGCAACGAAACAGCACTAAATTTAATATGACTAACGGCAAAATAACGAGCTTGTGCGAAAAACTACGATTACTGACCACACACATGCATACATAGATACTTCAACTTTTAACATTATTTCGATTTGAAAAAATTTTAGAGATTTTTCAGTTTCGGTGGTTGTTGTTAATCTGTCTGCGTAACTGAAGCAATGGTATTCGTTTATTTATTGATTATTCAAATTCGACTAATGAGCGTCTAATTGGATTGCACAACCAATTTCAAACATATATAAATGATACGTGAAATTTTGTAAGTCGGTTTAATCCGTTCGTCTGTCCGTTTGCTGCCTGGTTATCACGAGGGTTTTCTATCAATGTGTATGTCTTAAAAATGTGTGCTCTATAACACGGATGTTTTAGAATTCGAACAGTGAAGCAATCTTTTGGCCAATCGATTGATAAATTGTTTCTGCAGCGCTTTTTATTGGTTAGAAACGTTGTTAACCGCCTAACATCTATTAAATCGAAATTGCCTAATCGATCGCTCCTGAATCTGAACTTTGAGTTGCGGCACATACACATACGTATTGAATTTTTACAGTTAGCCGCTAGCCATTGCAATCGATTGCCATCACTCAATGGGACGTGCAAGTATTCAATTGCTTGTTTTTCTTTGTAGAGAATCGTGGCGAATTTCTGGAAAAGTTGCTGCGTGCTCGGTCGACTGTCCGTCCCGGTACACCGTCACAGCCGATTTTGCCCACGGTGAGCGTGCTGCGCCTAGTAGTGGGCAACTGGGTGCTGCAATCACAGAAACCCAATCAACTACAGATTCATAACAGCGAGGGACATCAGGTGACCGTTTTGCAGGATGATTTGCCAGGTTTCATATTCGAGAGCAATCGCGGCACGAAGCACACGTTTACCGCCGAGCACACGCTGGGGCCTGACTTTGCTTCCGGTTGGTCGACCACGAAAAAGAAGAAGATCAAAACAAAGACGGAAGTGCAGAAGACACAAGTGAAGAACCTGGCACGTGATCTGTACAACAAGTATTTCAAGGCTGCACAGGCAGTGCCGCGCGGTGCTGTCGCCAAGTTGACTTCGATTGTGAAGCAGATCGAGGTGGCGCTAGAGGAACAACGTCTATCGCCCCACTCCAATTGGCAGGAGAAGTTACGCGCACCTCTCAGCGAGCTGGCGCAGCTGCTGCACGAGGACGGTGTAGTGAGCGCCTACGAGATGCACTCTTCGGGGCTGGTGCAGGCGCTGGTGGCGGTGTTGTCGAAGAACTACTGGGACGGAGGACTGTCGCGCAGCAAGATTAACAAAATGCAAAAGCAGCGCATCGCCATATTCAAACAGTGCGTACTGGAGGGTAAAATCGGCGGCGATGCAAAGAGCACGGCAAGCATACTGGTTCAGAAGCTGGTTGCCGTCCTGGAGAGCACCGAGAAGCTGCCGATTTTCATGTACGACGCACCGGGCGCCGGTTACGGCCTGCAGATACTGACCAAGCGTTTGCGCTTCCGCCTGGAGCGGGCTGCCTGCGAAACAACACTCTTCGATCGCACTGGGCGCACACTGAAAATGGAGCCGCTAGCTACCGTCGGCCAGCTGGCCAAGTACTTGCTGAAAATGGTAGCGAAGCAGTGGTACGACATGGATCGTTCTACCTTCCTGTACTTGAAAAAGCTGCGCGAGCACAAGCAGGGTATGGTGTTCAAGCACCACTACGACTTCGATGAGGAGGGCCTCATTTACTACATCGGCTCGAATGGCGGCACCTGCGAGTGGGTGAACCCGGCCCAGTACGGGCTTGTGCAAGTGACCAGTTCCGAGGGCAAGACCTTACCCTATGGCAAGCTCGAGGATATACTGTCGCGCGACAGTATCTCGGTAAACTGCCACACCAAGGATAACAAAAAGGCCTGGTTTGCCATTGACTTGGGCGTGTTTATCATACCGAACGCGTACACACTCCGCCATGCACGCGGATACGGACGGTCTGCTCTGCGCAATTGGATGCTGCAAGTGTCCAAAGATGGTGTAAACTGGACCACGCTGGTCACACACACCGACGACAAGAGCTTGGTGGAGCCAGGCAGTACGTCCACCTGGCCCATTGTGTGTGCACCCGACGAGAACCAGGGTTTCCGGCACGTACGCATACAGCAGAACGGCCGCAATGCATCCGGACAGACGCACTATCTTAGCTTGAGCGGCTTTGAGATCTATGGGCGCGTGGTGAGCGTCTGCGATGACATCGGTAAGGGAGCAAAGGAGGCCGAGGCGAAGATACGTAAGGAACGTCGACAGATTCGCGCGCAGCTTAAACACATAATTACGGGCGCGCGAGTGGTGCGCGGCGTCGACTGGCGTTGGGATGACCAGGATGGCTGTTGTGAGGGCACGGTGACTGGAGAGATACACAATGGCTGGATTGATGTGAAGTGGGACCATGGCGTGCGCAATTCTTACCGCATGGGTGCCGAGGGCAAGTATGACCTGAAATTGGCTAATTGTGACAATTTGTCAATGTTTGAAGGCGGAACATCGATTGCGCCCACCACCACCAGCGGCATTGGCAAGAAGTTCGATAAGAGTGGCGCACTGACCTCGCGTAAGTCAAGCTCTACCCCGTCGCTGCCGGAAGCCACCGAGATAAACCGCAACACGGAAGTTCCTTCAGATCAGGCTGCTTCCGCCGATAATCTGGCTTGGAAGCAGACTGTCGAGGCCATTACGGAGAGTGTTTTTACATCGGCCAAAACCCAAATGCTGAACTCTACATCGGGCACAAGCGGCGACGAGAGTGAGACGAGTGGGCTTGGTGGTTCGTCGAGTGGCGCAGCAGGTGTTGTCAGCGGCATTCCATCGACCTTATTGCGTGAGCGCGATAATATATCCGATTTGTCTGCCATAAACAACTCAATGCAGGCTATCAACGCGAATGTTGTCTCCGATCTGGCTACAATCACCGAAAATCTGGCACTTACAGAAACGGCTGCCGCCACCCCAGCTGCCGGTGCCATGACTGGATCGTCCTCTGGCTACTCTAGTGCTACATTGGCTGCCATCTTTGGTAGTGCCGGTGTGCCAATGGCTCCAGCCGCTATTCAGTCGGCATCGAGTGCCACATCTTCGAATGCCTCGGCGGCTGGCAATGTGATGCGCATAGCAACGCAAGGAGATGAAACCAAGTCCACCAACATCGAGGCCAACAACAAAATGAACGCAAATAATTCAGTAAACAGCATCGGCAAGGGTCTTTTGGTAAACCTACGCTCCAACACAGCTGGTCAACGCGTTTCGCAGTTCTCATCTGAGGCACTGGAGATGATAGACAAAATGCGTGATGGCGTCGATATGATACGCAACAACACGAACAACATCCTTTCGTCGGACATACTATCTCTGCCTGGAGCCAATCTACTGGCGACCGGCGTGAAATTGTCTGGTACGAAAGCCGAAGGCGGTGAACAGAATAGCAGCACAGAGACATCGTCCACATCGATGGACTGTAATGCCGGTGCCGCAGCAGAAAAATCCCGACATCAAAGCACCAAGGCTGACTTGGAGAAACAAAGCAGTGAAGCAGCAGAGTCTAAACAAAATGCAGTTCCTTCTACCAATCGCTCAGGTGGTGAACAGCATCCACCTGAAGCACATCAAGCTGCCGAAACGGCACAAAACACCGAAATGGCCGCTGAAAATGTATCAGTTTCGGTGTCGAATCAAATGAGCGTGAGCGTGCCCAATTTGACTACGACTTCGGCATCTGAAACGCCTTCTCAATCGGAAGCTGCCAACCACAGTGGCCTGCTGGAGACGTTTGCCGCCATGGCCCGTCGTCGCACCTCGCAAGGCACTAACCTGCAGAACAACCAAATGATTAATTCGAATTCCAATTCAAACGAACGCAATAATCAAAGCGTCGGCACCAGCTCATTCTTTCCCAGGGGACCGAATTCGGTTACTAGCTTGGTGAAGCTGGCACTGTCAAGCAATTTCCATTCGGGACTGCTGAGTACTGCCCAGAGTTATCCGAGCTTGTCCTCCAATAACACAGGTATACAAAATATTCTTTATAGATATAATAGTTTAGTAAAAGACAAAAAAATTCTATTTTGTTTCCAATTTCATTTATTGTCTACATGTAACTTTACTTTTAATTTTGATTTTGTAACTTATTAACATATAACTTGAAAACTTTAACTTAATTTGATTAAGCCTTTTAAATATTTTGTATGTACATCGAACAGGCAACAGCGGTGGATCTAACGGTGGCAATGGCGCCGGTAATACTTCTACTGGTCAACAAGTGCAAGCCTCAATTAATCCAGCGCTCACGATGAGCCTCACTTCAACATCCAGTGACAGTGAGCAGGTTTCTTTGGAAGACTTTTTGGAGAGCTGTCGTGCGCCCGCACTTCTGGGCGATATGGACGATGACGACGATATGGACGAAGATAACGACGACGAAGAGAACGAGGATGAATATGAAGAAGTGGGCGTAAGTGAACTCATCGTTTTGCAAATTCTTGTTTACTTAAAGTGTTTTCTTTTACTTTGCAGAATACTTTGTTGCAAGTGATGGTGTCCCGTAATTTGCTCACTTTCATGGACGACGAAACGCTCGAAAGTCGCTTGGCTGGCGTTAGCAAGCGAAAATCGTGGGATGATGAATTCGTTCTAAAGCGGCAGTTTTCAGCACTTATTCCGGCTTTCGATCCTCGTCCGGGGCGCACGAATGTGAATCAGACCTCTGACTTGGATATACCAGCACCTGGCACCAGTACCGAATCGCTGCGCTCGCACGAACATGTGCCCTTGCCTCAACCAGTGCTGTCGCTGACGTTGCGTGGCCCTAGTATAGGCGGTGTGCCAGATGTCGAAATTGAATTGGGTAGTAGCGAGTGGACAATTTTCCGAGCTGTGCAGGAATTGCTGCAATCATCGCAGCTGAGTAAAACAGACAAATTCCGAAAGGCCTGGGAGCCAACTTATACAATTGTTTATCGCGAGGTGACACCTACAGCGCAACAGGAGGGTGTCAATGTTGATGGTGACGATGGTCCGAACACGCCGGTTGTGTCTTCGAAGAGCGGTGCGTCGACGCTGTCGCCGAATTCGCCAATGCGTGGCGAGTTCACTACCTCTGAAAATGTCACCTGCTCCGTGGACGATGTGTTGCAGCTGCTGAGTCAGCTAAACGCCCTCAACCAGAAAGAGAACGCTATAAATGAGCAGACCGCCGAATTGCATGCTGCAATTGGCGCTGCGTCGTTGACGCCTGAGTTGTTTATGAGCAAGAAAATTACAAACAAACTGTTGCAGCAGATCCAGGATCCGCTGGTGCTGTCTAGCAACTCTTTGCCCAGCTGGTGCGAAGATCTCAATCAGGCGTGTCCGTTTCTGTTCCCGTTTGAGACTCGTCAGCTGTACTTTAATTGTACTGCTTTTGGCGCATCGCGAAGCATAGTTTGCCTGCAATCGCAGCGAGATGTTACATTGGAGCGACAGCGTATGCCAGGGCTAAGTCCCAGACGTGATGATCAGCACGAATTCCGGGTGGGTCGACTCAAGCATGAACGCGTGAAAGTGCCACGCAGCGAAAATTTACTCGAATGGGCCATACAGGTGATGAAAGTGCATTGCAACCGTAAGTCGGTGTTGGAAGTGGAATTTGTGGGCGAGGAAGGTACTGGTCTGGGTCCCACATTAGAGTTCTTTGCATTGGTGAGTTGAATGAGTAGACACTACGATAAGCGAAAATTTGTAATCATAAATTGGTTTTCTGACTAATCGTAATTTAAAATTGACAACTTTCAATGTATATGATTTTAATTGTAACTATTAATTAATTTTTTTTAAATGCAGGTTTCGGCTGAGCTTCAACGTACCGATCTATGTATGTGGCTGTGCGATGACGAACCACAAACCTCGAATGAACACATTACGTACAGTTGTGGAGCCACTACAGCGGACGAAGCCAAGCCTGTTGGCTACTACGTTAATCGTCGTGAGAGTGGCCTGTTCCCTGCCCCGTTGCCCCAAAACTCTGAGATATGCGAGAAGGTCTCGAAGTACTTCTGGTTCCTGGGCGTGTTCATTGCCAAAGTGCTGCAAGACATGCGGCTGGTCGACTTGCCTCTCTCGAACTCGTTCCTTCAGTTGCTGTGCCACAACAAGGTGCTGTCGCGTGGTGTGCATCAAATTCAGTCCACCGTGGTGTCCGAGGATTTGATGACATCCTCTATTGTTTCTGAGGATTCTGAGCTGGCAGACACTTGCTCCAAACTGTTGGGCAATGAATATCCAGAGGCGTGCTGGTACGATGGCATACTGTCATATGAGAACCTCGCCGAAATCGATCCCATACGATACGACTTCATCAAGGAATTGCAGGATTTGGTGGCACGCAAGCAGGGAATCGAGAGCGATCCAAAGCTAACAGCGGAGCAGCGTCGCGATGGCGTCGTCGCATTGAAGCTGCGCACAAAGAATAATGTTGAGGTGGATTTAGAGGACCTGGCACTAACTTTCACATATTTACCCAGCTCAGCCGTTTACGGTTATTCGTGCGCTGAGCTGGTACCGAATGGGGCCAACATCGATGTGACGCTAAACAATCTAGAGGAGTATTGTGATCTGTTGATCAACTTCTCACTGCAGGACGGCATTGCTAAGCAATTGGAGTCGTTCCACCGTGGTTTCTGTGAAGTATTCCCGCTGAAGAAATTGGCTGCATTTAGCCCGGGCGAAGCACGCATGATGATCTGTGGTGAGCAGCACCCGGAATGGACTCGTGAAGATCTCATAAACTATACCGAGCCGAAATTGGGATACTCGAAAGACAGGTAAGAATGGGACAGGAGACAGGTAATGAATGGTATAATAATTTGTCCGTTTCAGTCCTGGATTTTTGCGCTTCGTCAACGTATTGATGAGCATGACTGGCCCCGAGCGCAAGGCATTCTTACAGTTTACCACCGGTTGCAGTAGTTTACCGCCTGGCGGCTTGGCCAATCTGCACCCGCGGTTGACAGTGGTGCGCAAGGTAGACGCCGGCGATGGCAGCTACCCATCGGTGAACACGTGCGTCCATTACCTCAAATTGCCCGATTACCAGACTGAGGAGATAATGAAAGAGCGTTTACTGACTGCAACTAAAGAGAAAGGATTCCACTTGAATTAATATATGTGTTTAATATTTTACTTATAATTTTAAGCATTTGCCGAAATTTCAAATTGGGCGTTAACTTTGTAGGAAGGTTCGAAATGATTTTGATTGAATTTTGTTTTATCTATTATCTTTTTTTGAGTTATGTATAAATTAGGAAGTGTAACTGATAAAAACAGAGGAAATTTTCGTAAAATAGCACATGAAAGTCAACGAATCGACATTGTTTTGCTCTCGAGATATGCGGTCACAACATACGTGCGCGCGGGCGTTCAGCTTAACTAACAATAGCAAAAGCACAGCGGATACTCTTCGTCTCGTTTGAAATAAAATGAAATGCAATGTTATGTATAAGGAGATGCTCTAGTGGCGATTTTTTCGTTATTACACTCCCACTAGTAGTACTACATAGCTTAGTGGTGATAGGCCAGCAGAACACAGACAGTCTACTGATTGTTTATTCAAAATGTAAATACAATTTTAACTTTATTCACATATTAAACAGTAAATTATTTAACTAAACTACAATGCAATTGAATTAAATGCATGTATGCGCCACTATATCGTTAACAAATAAGGTGCACCCAACTCCACTGGGCAAATATAATATGACTAGGCAACCGAGGCAGAGGAACTCGCAGCAGCTTGCCCGCAAATTAAACTAACTCTGCGTTTGGCTATTCTCATTTTGTTTTGATTTTTTAATGGTTTTCAGCAAGATAATGTGAATGTATGGCTAGTAGGGAACATAGCACAGAACACGTTAAATATCGCTATATACTTGTGGCAACCCCGCCACCAATACTACCATTACCACCAAAAGCAAAACGAGAAGAAGTCAGAAGTATTCCCCTCTTCTACAATTGCATTTCGCTACACAAGCTTGAGAATTGAATACAAGAATTTTTAAGAATGACTAATACAACTAACCACTTGGGAGAATAAACGAATTATTTACAATGCTAAATTAATCAACATTTATATTTGTATCTAACGAGAGGATGAATTTAAATTCAATTTAAAACGGGAGAATGAAAAAAGTGGAAGGAGAAACTAGCAAATAAAAGCATTGATTTTTAAATCGATCAGAACAATGTTATAGTAATTTTTTCTGAGTATTTTTAAATAAAATCTTATTAAAGTAGTAAAACAGAAACACCAAGTTTTGTATTTTCGGTTTGTATAGAAATATTGAGTGCAAAACTTATATTCTAATTTTATCAAAAAGTAATTTTAAACAGCTGCAGGAACAAAGCAAAAATTTTTAAATTCGATACATTGGCTTAATTTTAAAGGCCATTAAGGGTTAGTCAAATTACAATAAACTGGAAAATTTACATATTTATTCATTGGTCTCTGGTATTGCCAGAACTGTTTTGCTTAATTGTGAATTCACCAGAAGTTACTGTGAATGACGCAATTTGTTGTTGGATTTTGCGATAAGAATGTGGGCGGTGAGAAGATTTGGAGAATAGCCAACAAATGTCAGCAGCAATCAAAAGCAAAGATTCCAGAGTATTTGTTGCCCCTTCAATCGTTCCACGTATATGTTTACAGAGAGATTTGGGGAAGTGAGCGAAAACGGGAATTGGCACCACTGACTGGCCCCCAGTGCCGAGTGGCCTCTTTATCAAGTTCTAACTAAATATAATTTTGTATGCCTCACTTCGCTTCTATCTGCTCAAGTCTCCGGTTGAATTCCACTTTGCATTTCGCATTTTGCGATTCGTGTTTTGTAAATTTCGTGTTTCCAAATATTCTCTCGTTTTTTGCAAACCACCTTAAGCCACAGAATTCTATTACAATAAAATGGTAAGTGCAAAATACTCATCATTTTTCGACAATCCAGTTGGAGTGCTTTGTATCGGATATGTATATTTTTTTTACTTCACCTTGATTAGCCATCCAGTCAGACGTACGTGTGTGTGTATATACGCGTACTGCCTTTATATAAGTTCGCTTGTCCATATTTTGCGGGGATATAAGCAAACAGCTATAACTTTCATTTGACCTTTTCTTTGGGCCTGCAAGTAGAGCGCATAAATTATAATGTAAGCGTAAATTACTTTAATTCTCGTGTGCATTCGAGTGCAGCGAGCTCACGGCCGGGAAAAATTGAACCCGCAGGGATGCTGCAATTGGGCCGTTGCATTTTCGTCAGCTTCGTGGCAGTCCGGAAGGGTTTGAGTGGAGCAACGTTTACACGCTTGTGCGGTGAATTGCGAGTTATTTTCACAATGCTTTTTGTAGTGTGTCCGCCCACCTGCTCACCCCCCGGTCACAAGGTCGCAAATGAAGGCCGATATTCGGTCCTACCTGGGCATTGACAGCACAAGTCGATAAGCAAGCAACACTGGAATTGCAGGCAACCCTTGTCCTCGCGCACGGTTGAGTCACTTGGCACTCACTTGGCCAAGTGCACTCGGTTCATCTCATTGACCCTGATGTAAATGTTGTTGTTTTTTATCCGAAATGAAATTGCCGGTTTATTGTTTCTGAAAAAAAATTTGTCTGCGAGGGTGCCAATCATCCAAAGTGCACTGGTACAGACAAGAGCGACTACATATGTATGCTGTTTGACATATGTACGTATGAATACTGTGTGGAGCCAGCATTATAATTATTGGTTTGTTTGCATATTCTTATCAATGTGCTTAGTCCAAAGTTTACGTGCAAATGGGCAACATACGCTCCATAAGTAAGTAAACCAGTTTGCCGTGGTCTTTTGCGCCTGCTTTTATCGAACAGAAATATAGATTTGCTTATTAAATAATCAGCGGCGATAATGATTTGCCGCCGGTCACCCCATTACACATACAAAACGCAACGCAAAGATGACGTCTCTATGTTCATTTGTTAATTATGAGCGGAAATGCTGACGCAGAATTTTTGAGCTTTTTGCATTTCTGCTTACTACGAAACGCTGATCTTGTAAATAAGATCCCACAAGCTTAGTCTTTATAGCAACTTTTGTTGAAACGCTTAGATTTGAAAATTTTTCGAAATTTTAGGTTCTTACAAATATTATTTAGATCTTACAAATACTATCTCTTTTTAGATTTCATATAGTTTTTACTTATTTTCTGCAAATGGTAATACATTTTTCACAATATTTCAATAGTTCAACTTTTCTATATGTTCTCATAGTCAGTATTACCTTTCTTTGACCAACATGGCCTCTCGTGTGACTTGTGACAAATGTCACAAAACAATTTTCTACAATTCATAAGATATATGTATATGCCCTACATGACTTGAGAATGGAGGGGTGACAGTCAAATTGGGATCAGGTAAAGTTTGTATGTGATATATACGAGTATGCTTCATTAGACATTGAAGGGTTAATATATAAGTACCAGAATTCTATATCTAAATCCAACTACAGCAACAAATGTTAGTTTTACAATTCAAGTTACGAACACTTTTCTATGTTTCATAACATAAGTTTTTGTTGTTGCAAACTTTCCCATCACAACAGAGCGTAATTTGTTTTCCATGCGAAAGGATTTCGAATGCTAGTAAATACATTAGGCATATATATATCTATATAGTGTGTACGGCTGTTTATCCGCAACACACTAATATAAATATATATATTATGCATATAGGTATATATGTTGGTATATTCCTTCATCTCATGTCTTGCTGCGTACTCAAATACATGAGAATGAGAATTGGTAAGGGGTATATTGCACTGAGACCAGGATTGATCTATTGTGCCCCCTACAGTTGTTAGAGTACATCCCCTAGACCTACCGCCCTAATGAAACTTAGTAACTCGCGGGGGTCTAGGTGCTTGACGTCCTCTTCTGCAAGCCAAAGCCGGCCCAGGTAACGTAACCTGCTGCGACAAGCCGCATTACAGTGCAATATAATGTGTTCGGGAGTCTCCTCTGCTGTTTCGCAGAGTCTACAGACGCTTACCTGTTCTATCCCGATTGTATGCATGTGTTTCCTCAATCTGCAGTGCCCAGTTAGAAGACCTGTGACCTGTCTAAGCTGGTTTTTCCTTAGTTTGAGGCATTCTTCACTCCATTTGGGGTTATAATCTTTGATGAAGATTTTCGATTGCCTGAGACCGAAGGCGCTAGCCCAGTATTCTGTTTTCATGGTCCTTTCCTCAAGTCTCAGTGACTCCGTTATGGCGCTTTTGCCCAGCCCAATGAAGGGTTCAGGACCCAGGGGGGCGTGGCTGCCGCGGTTCTAGCGAGGCTGTCCGCTTCCTCGTTTCCTTCGATACCTCTGTGTCCTGGAACCCAGAGGATCTTCACCTGGTTACATCTGCCCAGTGCATTCAATGCCTCAATGCATTCCAGCACTAACCCTGAGGTTATCTCAAATACATACATATATTGTAAGATACAGCAGAAGAAAAACAAATTGTCACGAAAATAGCAGGACTATATAAACAGTTTGTTTTTCTGATGAAGATAGACAGTTTTGCAATGTTTTAAATGAAAATCATATATTGCTTTTTGCAATTACAAATGTTTATTCAGTTTTAGGAATAATTTATACACATACATTAGCAAAAAGACATATATCAATTTAATGATTATTAAACACACTTTATTTGTTTACATGTGCTCACGCTTGCAATATTTGTTTGCTCGAAGACCGCAAAGACCAATAACTTTTTCTGAATTGTTTACGTGAAGCTATTGTCTTTCAAAAGTTACGAAGAATTCATTTTCCAATGACATTACACATTGGACTACGTAATCTAGATTGTTACGTGCACTAATAAATGGGATTGCATTCGATAGAATTAACGGAAATTTGAATTATTTAATTTATGTCTATTGGGTTTGCTGCTTCCAGTGCAGCAAGAAACAGGCAAGTTGACTCACTCGCAATTGAGTTGCAATTCATGCAACTCAAACATTAAAACATTCGAAGCAATCATTAAAAATTCAACATGTTTGTGACGTTTTTCAGCATTATTGTATTTTTATAATTAATTACCTATAACACTACACAACAGGCAGTTGATTTCCTGTCGTTCTCATAAACTTGGCTTTTCTGTGACTTCAGTTTGGCGAATTATGCGTCAGGACTTGGGTGATAGTGTAATCAAAGAGTCAACGTTTATCTTGCTCAAGCCCGTTTAAGTATTGCACTAATACTAATGATTTTCCCCACATTCTGTAATTTCAGTCTGAACCTATTCGTGTTGTCGTTACTGGCGCCGCCGGCCAGATTGCCTACTCGCTGCTCTATATGATTGCACGCGGTGAGGTGTTCGGCAAGGAACAGCCTTTGATTTTGCATTTACTCGATATTCCGCCCATGATGGGTGTGCTAGAGGGCGTCGTTATGGAGCTGGCTGACTGCGCTCTGCCGCTACTGCGGAAGGTGGTGCCCACCGCCGATCCGGCAGTTGGCTTCAAGGACGTTTCGGCCGCATTCCTGGTTGGCGCCATGCCCCGTAAAGAGGGTATGGAGCGCAAGGATCTGCTGTCAGCTAATGTGAAGATTTTCAAGGCGCAGGGTCAGGCCATTGACCAGCACGCACGCAAGGATATTAAAGTGCTGGTGGTTGGCAATCCGGCCAATACCAACGCACTTGTGTGCTCGCACTACGCACCATCGATACCACGCCAGAACTTCACTGCTATGACGCGCCTGGATCAGAATCGCGCCACGGCACAGATTGCCGGCAAGTTGGGCGTGCCTGTGGACGCGGTCAGCAACGTGTTCATCTGGGGCAACCATTCGTCCACGCAATTTCCCGATCCTAGTAACGCTAATGTTGTGGTAGGTGGCAGCACGAAGCGCGTCTGGGACGCCATCAACGATGCCGCCTTCCTACAGGGCGACTTCGTGGAGACCGTACAGAAGCGTGGTGCCGCGGTGATCTCGGCACGCAAAATGTCGTCTGCCATGTCAGCGGCGAAGGCAGCCTGTGATCACATGCACGACTGGTGGAATGGCACCGCGCCCGGAAAATATGTATCTATGGGCGTGATTTCTGACGGTAGCTACGGCGCACCTAAGGATGTAGTCTTTTCGTTTCCGGTGGAGATTAGCAACAAAAGTTGGAAGATCGTGCAGGGTCTGCCCGTAGACGACTTCGCCAAGTCGAAGTTGGCTGCCACCGGTAAGGAGCTGGAGGAAGAGAAAGGCGAAGCTATGGCCGTCTGTAATGCAGATTGACTAGTCGGCGCAGGAGATGCTAAACTGTAAACCACTTTACTAGACGGAGCACTCCAATGCGCAATGACCGTAACAGCAACAACAATAACGATAACAACGACAAAAACACCATTATACCGATGGACATTAGCAGCGCGATCGTTTTAATAATAGTACACTGGTTTCGAGCACGCGGCCAGCAAGAGTGCCGAAAATTCATGAATTCGAGTTTTCATTTGATGAACAGTTTTTGGCGATCGCGTTTTAAAAGAGGCATTCGTACCACTACACTCGATGCACCCCGTATCATTATGGTAGACGAATAAGATGAGACGATGTTAATTATATTACATACATACAAATGTATATGCATCGTGCTAAACACGTTGTCACATAATACTATGTTGAAATAAAGTTAATGATTTTTGGAAGAAACTTCAGTGAGCGATTTTTATGGGCGCGAAGCATCAGATAGGATGTGCAAAGGCATTGCAAAGTAAAAAGTATAACAGCCTCCTTATTAGATCTTCGTTTTCCAGCTACATATTTTATCTAATTTTTTAATTATTAAAGACAAGGGATTATTCTCGTGCTGAGTATACAATACTAGAAGCATTTTGTTTGCAACAGCAAATGAATTAAACGGACCAAGGGCAATCGACCAATATTCCTGCACTGACACTGTGACAGTTGTATTCTCAAATAAAAAAAATGTTTTTTTTTCAATTAATGCAATTTTGTGAGCATCACAAAATTTTACATTATAATTATTTGTATTATTTTAATTTCAGCAAAATAAGGGTTTATGATAAATCTACACGCGGTTTGTTTCTTTCTTAATTTAATTCAGGGGTTCACACAGAAATTTAAGCAGGAAGAATAGTTTGTAATTCAGAATATGTAATGGTAGTCTAGTTTTTGTTGTTTAAATTTTGGGCATGTACAAATATAAATGAAAGTTGTCAAATTATGTTGGTAATTCCGTTTGGGAAAAGTATTTCGTAAAAGCTATCATCATCGCGTACATTGATTTTGCACTTTGGCAGTGACGGGCAACACGGTTGTGACTGCCAGCCGCTTTCCGCCCTGCGCTCAATTGGGGTACAAGATGTCGTAGTGCCCTGGCCTATATATAAGAAAAACTTTGGCTGTGCTGCCCTCGGGGAAGTCGTGTGCCTTCACGTGAGCATCCCCTCGGTCCATGTACTCGACGCGCACGCCCACATCCAGCGCGGTGCAGAGCGCTATAATGTGTATATGATCGGACTCTTTGTACATGGGCTCGACCTCTTGATGGCGGAACTCTTCGATGGTGAAGTTGCCCTCGATAAAGTTCTGGTAGAAGTCAGCCTCCTCCTGCAGCTTGCCAGATGTCAGCAGTCGCAGGTACACAACCACATAGTCTGAATAGCCCTGTTCGTTGAAAACCTTGTGCAGCTCGCCCTGCATATTTTCCACAGATCCATTCGTTGGATCCACACGCTTTACCACCTCCATGAACTGAAAAAGACCAAACGTAAGTTATATTCCAGCTGCACAGACGGGTGCATGGTGCACAGCACAACAACCCACAGTGTCATGAAAGTCTTCCAGTGTGAAGCTGGGGAAGCCCAACTGAACGAGTTTGTCCTTGGACTTCTCGGCCAGCTCCCGAAATCGTTGGTACTCGTCTTTGTTCGAGATCAAATACTCCAGGTAGGCGTAAGCAAAGGCGCGGAAGAAGCAATTGCCGTCTGGTCGTGTGCGACGTAAGAACTTGTACTTGCCGGCCAAATCCTGAATTTTCGACAAGAACACCTTATCTCCCAGATATTCGGCATTAAGGCAAGTAATAGGGAGCTGCTCGCTCACTAACGGTGTGGAATCGCTAATCTGCAAGCATAAAAAACCATTCAACACTCCACACCCGATCCATTGCCGTATCTGGCAGCCGTGCCCGATTACGCTTACCTCTTTCTCGATTTCTCGTTGCTGTTGCATTATCAGTTCATCACGATTTATGTTGTCATTCTGTTCGAGAGCATCCATTTTCGCCAGCAATAATTAATTTTGTTTTCAAAATCAATAAAAAACACAAAGTTTATTCGTCTTCTCTACTGCTGCTACTTCTTGATCTGCCAACTTAGCTCGCAGTCACGGTAGTAGACAAGCAAAAGCAAAAGTTGAACTCATTGCGTTCAATGACTCACAAACTGTCAGTAGTTGTATATGTTATCCGACCAAATAAGTGAGCAAAGAGGATTACTGAAGATTTCGCATATTCTCTCATTTTAAGTAAATTCGCCTTTTTGTGTAGCATTGTTTCATTCTCCATAAAGAATACGCCAATCAACGCCAATGCATGCGTAAACACAAATACTAAGCAAATACGTGGAAAATACAAAAAATATTGTGAAATTATTCAGCAGAATTAGTTGTTGAAACTAGACTAAACTAAAATGGATTGCGAGGATATGCAGATGATTGAAGAGCCAAATCTTTCGGTAAGTATAGAGCTCGAAGCTAATGGAGGAGAATCACACAGCAGTGCCATTGAACAAATGCTAATGCGTAGTAGAAGGTCACTGGGGAAAAGGGCGCTGCAAACCATGGACAACATTTCGAAAAGTCACTAAATTGACAACTTTTTGCATTGTAAAACACATAAAGTACAGTAGCTGCCTAAAGGAATGCAGTCTGGTTAAAGTAGTTACTGGTTGTTTGGTTACAATCCTCTCTCACTTGTACGTGGTTGCTGCTTAAGGGTGAAATATGAACACCAATTAAAAGAAGCCTTGCTATTCAGTGGTCTTAATAATAGAGGACTTTCCAATAAGCCAATTGTAATTGTGTTGGTGCTTTACAGGAGCGCAAGGAGACAGGCAAACGTGGACGAAAGCCAGGACGAAAGGCGTCAACGGAAAAAGTCGATATTAGAGCGAAACTAGGTAAAAAATTCCATATAAACATAAATGCAAACAATCGATATAAATTATGGTATTCAATTGCAGAACGTAGTCGACAAAGTGCGCGTGAATGTCGCGCCCGGAAGAAGCTGCGCTATCAGTACTTGGAAGAGTTGGTGGCCGATCGTGAGAAGGCGATTCTGGCGCTGCGCGATGAGCTGGAACGAGTAGGTTAATACTTTCGCGACTGAAGGTCTTGGCAGATACACTAACGAATTGCAGCATTTATTTATTTACAGTACAAAAAATGGAGCAGCGATCTGAGTGAGGGCACCATACCGGAGGGCTTTCAGCAACTACTCGAGGAGGCTGGTGTGCTGAAGCAGGAACAAGTGATGTAATGTTTTAATTGCCATAAAGCAACGCAACTTCTGAATGTAACATTTTTAGTTTGTTAAGGGTTTACCCTGTTTTTGTTTTCGCTAATGTATTGTGTAAGGAAAATGTTCAGGCCTATTTTTAATGCAATTGTTTAAGCATGCAAACCATAAGGCCCTATAATTGAGAAAATATATATGAAAATATTAGAATAAAATGTTTGTGATTATATACCAACATAAACACTTATTTTCCTTATTCATTGCATTCCAACACAAAGTTATTATTTACGTAGCAAGAATTTGTTTTTCATTTGAATAGCCTTGGTGGAATTGTGTTGTGTTCCTGAATTCGCAAACGTGAAAAGCAAAAACAAAACTTCTTGACTGTACCATTATAAGTCCAAGAGACGTTTAACCTGTAAAGTTCCCTTGCATGTTAAAAAAGAAACCACTCAAACTAATAAAACAGATTCATTTAAATTAAATTTCTTGTTTTCGCAAATGTTTACAATAAATATGTGCACCGTGTACTAGGTATGTGCTGCTTGCATATAAATATTGAGTTTTGTGATCAGTCTTGAACGGTTTTCCGTTCAATTTGTTCACGAACCGGCTGATGTCTGCACCGGCAACGAGAATCCTAACGGCTGCTGAAAGGGCATCGAGTGCAGTTGAAAGAACTGCAGTGGAAACGCAATGGGCTGAAATCGTGTTAGCATTCGTAAGTCGTTTGTGGAGGCCTGTGGTTGCAAATCACTTGACTGAGATTTTGAAGCAAATGTTTGCGAAGCGTCACTATTGCTGCTATCAGCGACGCGAATCTTTAAAGGCTCCGAAGTGGGTGCAACAGCCGCTTGAGGTATCTTGCTCTCGGACATAATTTGTTCAAAATTTGTGGGACCAGGTGGCTTTTGGTAGTCGAAATTGTGTAGGGATTCAGCGCGTATAGTTGGCTTTGGCAAGCTTTTCTGCTGTTCACTTTCGCGAGGCGAAAGCCGCACAAAGTTACTTCTTTGATTCGAAGAGTAGCCGGAAAAGTCGTGATGACCTTTGTGCTGCTGCTGCTCATATTCATGATGATGTGGCTTATGCTCCTCATATGCGTGGTCAAGCCTTTTCGAATCCTGCTCGTCTTGCTCGTGCAAGTGATGCTCGTCTGTGTGGTGAGCATGTTGACTTGCATGTTCGAATTTGTACGGTTGTTGGTGATGTATGAATATTGGCACTTTCTTTTCCACTTCGACTTTGTAGGGCACCGCTACCTTTTTCTCCACCTCAACCTTGTACGGAACTGGTACCCTTTTCTCAACCGGATATGGAACGGGCTTCTCGATATGTATCGGAACTTTCACCTCCACTGGATAGGGTACTGGCTTGATGACCGCATATGGTTTCGGTACATGCACTATTTTATTGACGATTTTCTCGACGGGATACGGCTTTGGTATGTGCACGATTTTCTCGATGATTTTCTCTACTGGCACGTGTACGACTTTTTCTACAATTTTTTCCACTGGATACGGCTTAGGAACGTGTATGATCTTCTCCACAATTTTTTCCACTGGATACGGCACCTTCTTCTCTACGATTTTCTCAACGGGCACATGCACAATCTTCTCCACCGGATAAGGTACTTTCTTCTCTACAATTTTCTCCACCGGATACGGCTTTGGAACGTGCACCACCTTCTCCACCGGCACATTCACGATTTTCTCGACGATCTTTTCAACTGGGTAGGGTTTCGGCACGTGCACTATTTTCTCCACGATTTTCTCGAAGGGCACGTGCACAATCTTCTCTACAGGATAGGGTTCGGGCACCTTTTTGATAATCTCCTTGACATGATTGTGATGATGGTGATGATGGTGATGCTTAACTTTTACCTTTTCTTTCTTCTCGCGATGCCCGTGGTGCTCATGATGTTCATGATGTTCGTGATGTTCGTTCTGCTCGTGGTGGTCGTCATGCTCCTCCTCGAAGTGGTCCTGATGCTGTGTTGCATCCGCAAATTGCTCTTCTACTAATGACGGCCGCTTGAAGTGTACATTGGATGCGAAATGTTCTGAAGCCTGGGCCAATTGCTGCTCTTCTGGCTGATGTAAGGCAGACATTGGCGACTTTTCCGCTATGTGTTCGTGTGACTCCTCATAGGTGCGAATCACCTTGGTATTTTGCTCTTGATTGTAATTTTGGTCGTGTGCGTGAACGGAATCTTTTCTAGGTTTATGGTCAGTATTCGTCAATTTTTTTTTCTTCTGTGTCGGCTTTACGAGTGGTACATAGTGCCGAAATTTCTTGACACCGCGCTTATCACGAGGCATAAGATTCTTTGGACCGGCACGATGAGTGTATTCCGTTCGTCTCGACTCTTCAGCAAGTAGATCGTTGCTCGATTCTTGGAGTTTTCTTGCGGCGTAGTTGTAATGATGTATGGCATATTCATTACTTTCGTCGTATTGACGGGAAAGAGTCTCCTTGACTGCACCGTTCTCTACAAACAGGAGTAGTGATAGTAGCACAGGTATGCCCAATTTCTGTTGGAATGCAAAGAAACAAATGTGTCAGAATAAATAATATATACAAAATTAACACAAATGCAATTACAAACTGATATAATTTGAAGCGAAAAGTCATAGCGGCTACAATAATATTGTCCTTTACAAATTTATATCCTATTCAGTTAATATTTGTTAATATATTGTTCAATATATTTTAGCCTGTAAAAGCCTGAATATATAGTCAAAATTCAAATCCAAAGAATGGACTTAGATTGTAGTAGTCGACATTAGTTGATTTTTTTCTTGTTTCTTGAATTACTTTCATGTTTGTGTCGATCATGTACAAAGTCAAACTTAATTTTTGTCGCATAGTGCTATAGATGAATGTCCTTTTCTCGCTGGCAAAAAAGTTTGCTTCCTTATTTATTTAAATTGCATTGTTTTGTGTTTGTTTTGCGTAGCCTAATCTTATTTTTCACTTGTTCACACGTATCCGAGCTATGGTTTGAGATAGTTTTTAGTTCACATAGTCCTACGAAAAATTGATTTTCGCCAATATTTCAACAACTCGTGTCACTTAATCAAAATAATAATTCTCGAAATTTGCAGCGCGTTCATCACTGAGATTTGCTCACCACTGTATTCATTGTATCCTTTCAATGCGGATCACTGTCCAACTATCGCACAATTTACGTCGCTGTGGTCGCGTACTTACAGTGTTTCATTCACTGCGCCTTCAGTATTCAATCTGTTTGTGATTTTCCGTCTACTTTCGTTATTTATAACCAACGGCGGGTTTTTGCCGATTTTTGTTTGAATTTTCGCATAAATGTAGAACAATCAACTTTGAGCGTGCCTGATTGCTCACTCATTCAGTCATTCGGCGTGTGTGTACCCACACTATGCGCCGGAAAGAAAGAAAGAAAGAAAGCATAACAGCCCGTACCCCCACCCATATTTCAGTAGCTGCGATTACGGCTCACGGCGTGTTTTCAAGTGCAAGGTAAGCCAAGCTAACGTAATCGGCAGTCTTCAGTCGCCAATCTTTCGCTGGATTGCGTGCCATCAATAATTAAGTATCTGCAATCTGCTGCAGCGGCATATGGAAGCGCACAATGCAACACACACCCATTGCTGCGCACATCGACTCATATTCATACAAAATTGTTTATAATTGTTGAACTAAAACCGAAATTCGAAGCCACCGCTTACATAAGCGCCAGCAAAGCCTCCACCAACCAGGCACCACATGGTCGGCTGAGTCCGTTCGCTTCCTGCAACTTTCGTTTGCCTCTGTTCGCCCTCCGTCGTCTGCCTCTGCGTATAAATATTACGCTTGAAGCGGTTGGGAATGAAATTAACACAAAAACTCTTATAAATTTAAATAAAAAATATTTTTTTTTTTTAATATGCGGCACAGCCTTCCTGTAAGGAAAGCGAAAACCAAGCCATTAATGGCTGTTTGTCAAATGCTGCAGCAACATGAAGTCATGCCAATACCTAATTTCATAATTTCGTTATTGCTACCAACATACGAGTACTGTTTGTGTTGCCTGAGAGAGGAAACATGGACGGTATAGATAGAAACTGTCCAGACACGGGGCCTGAACCGCTAATTTCATTACAATGCAGCATATTGCATTCGTTTACCACTATGAGCCAAATATGTGGGAATCGTACAAGATATGTATGTCGGAATGCGAGCCAGCACAGGAGTTGTTGCAACAAATATAACCACAAAAGCGAATAATATACACACAGCGATTTAATGCGACCTGTAAGCAATTACGAAACAACAAGAAATATTATTGGTTTGCAGTAGTTTACGTACCGCACTCATACTTTATATTACTAGAGAGAGCGGCAATTTGTGTTTAAAACCAAATGCAAAAATCCTTCAGTTACGTTTTACATTATTAGCAGGAAAAGGTCAAACAAGTTTAACATCTCATTGCTAACGGAATTTCATAAGTCACATTGACTGCGATCAGGGGCGGATTCAGAAAAATATTTCTGATTAATAAGTAATTATTTAATATTCATAAATGTTTATGTATGTATTTTTAAAGTCGACCCTAATATTTCGGGGGGTTTAACCCCCAAAACCCCCCAGGAATCCGCCACTGACTGCGTTGCGTACTTATAGTGTGTTTTCATGATGCCAAATTTGAGATGACGTATCAGGAAATTAAAAATCAGACGTGTCTTAAGCTGTTTGTTTTGTGATACAGTTGCAAAATAAGGTTAGGGTTCCAAAGTGCTTATTTGTTATCATGATAAATATACTCCTACTATTTGTACGTATTTATTTATGATATATATATGAATATTTATTTATTAGTTTAGTATTTATTAGAGCATTTATAAAACATAAAAATATAATGTTGTTAATAGCGATTCGGAATTTTAATCGATTTGCTTTTACGCCCACTATTCCCTAATTCCGCAAACAGGATGTGGGTACAAACCAGTGGACGCTGAAAATTCAAACAATATTCCGTTCTCTGTTCTCTGACTAGTATATTTAATAAACTGTTGCTGTAGTTTTATTTGAGAAATACATATGCACGTATGTAAGATTGTTTAAAGTAATTTGAGCTTCTGTATAAGAATCTACATTAAGAAGTACGAGTGTGTATGTAATGTAAAATAAATAGTTCAGTTATAGCTGCTCACACTTATTAATTAAAAAAAAAACCGTATGTCATCGAATTATTATAATGGTGTACCCTCGGTCATACTAGTAAATAGGTATGTCGCGCAGTACATACAGGTGAGTGACTTCGGTTTGATTGTGGTTAGTACGTTTGCTAGTACGAAAGTGGCTTCGCGTTGCCGCGAATTTTGCAGCTTGTGCAATATGAAACTTGCGCTAATACAGTTTGCATCCTCGGTAAATGCTTCTAACAAACTCCTTTTCTTCTATTGCATTTAGTACATAAATTAGGATAAGTGAACTCAAAACAGATGGGAGGAACTGATTGCTTGCTGGGAATATATTGTTAAGTATGTATGTGTGTGCAAGTATAATGGAAAATATGCGGATACAAAGAGTGGAGCCAACGATGGCGGGAGCAGAATATCCGGCCGCAATCTACTTGGTTGACGGGTAGTAGTACAAGACGGTGTTGCCGGGCAGCTGCCAGTGTGATGCCTGCAGCTCGATCAGCTGCAGCAGCGTTCTGCGAATGGCCGGTGCAGCGTCACTTGCATTCAAGAAAGCATCTCGCACCAGCGACAGCAAAATTTCCAGCTGCTGCGGTAATTGTATCTCCATGTCTTGTCCGATGCACGTCAAAACGTAAAAAAGACATTCAATCTGTGGGTATAAACGAATTGAAGCGCAAATAAATCACCAAAAACTTGGGAGTTTGTACTAGGTGGCTTACTTCAGACAGCGATCTCACTGGTGGCTTGACACAGTCCTCGCAGCATTTCGAGAGCAGTGTCAGCAAGACGAGTGGAGGCGGTGCACCCTCGCACTGTGTGCGCAGCTGCAGCTGACGTCGTTTCAGCTGACAGAACATTTCGGTGAGAAAAGCCATAAAAGCGGTGAAACGCAGGCGCGACGGCGACTTCATGCCCTGAATAAAGTAGAGCAACTGCAAAGTGCAAAAGGCTTTATTAAATTCTTTATTTCCCAACGCTCTCGAACAGTTCCGATCGAATCGACACACCTTCTCTCGCTCCTGATACCACTGTCGGCACGTATTCAGCAACGCCTCCAGGAAGGTCTCTTTCTGCTCCTTTGCGATAATGTTCAGACACAGACGAGAGATGGGCAGAGCGAAGCGCCGCCCCTCAACAGCGCGCTTTATGAAGTGCGACGTCAGCTCCATCAGGCAGCGCGAGTTCAACTTATTCGGATCATCCAGGGCCGTGTCAATGAGGGCCTGAATTTCGGGCGAGAACTGGCCGATGTCGGTCACTTCGTTGCCTAGCGCCAGACCCAAGCCGGCTATGCCTCTCGTGAGCGCATCCGCCGACGACAGCGACTTGGAGCGTTGTAGTGGACTGATGTTGATGCTGCTGTAGGCATCGCTCGAGCCATTCATGCCGTTTGCCACGACATACTGGTTCATGGCATTCAGCTGTTGTTGCTGGTGTTGTTGCTGTTGATGATGGTAGTCGTTATTCATTTGGGCCATTTGGTTGTGTTGGTTTTTGTTGTGATGCTTTTGCGGTTCGTTGGCGAATTTGACACGGTTGGTGTTGGCCGTTTGCTGTGAACGGGAATCGGTTACAAAATCAGATGTGTTTTTTCGAATTGGGTGGCGCACCAACTTACGTGCAGAATGTTGCCACTCGATGGTGAAATGATCAACGGTGTCTGTTGCGTCACGCTGCCAGGGAAGCGATTAAGCTGCATGGGATGTGAGTGTGTCACCAATATCGGCCGATGGCCGACGTGATGGCCCTTGACGTTCATATTCGGCATCGGCATGCTGCCAAGCGAGAGGCCGGCCTGCCGACGATTGGCCATTGCGTTGGTGGCAGCCACATACTGCATCTGCTGGTGGAGGCTTGCCGTTGATTTGGACTGTGGAATAAGACTGGGCGACGAGGTGGCGGGGTAGACCACTGATGAACTGGAAGAATGTTGGAGGTTGAAGTTTAGTTCTGCAAATGGAAATTGAAGCGAATTTCAATTAAAATAGCCCGTTGCAGGCGCCTTTACCGAGGACTGATCGCATCTCCCGGCGGTGTGGAACGCGTGTTTGGCCCCATTGTGAACTCCTGCGCGAAAACGTTTAATTTGTTCAGGGCATTGGAAGCGGAAGCGGAACCGCCATCGCTGCGTACGTCTGTGTGTCGACAGGGAAATCAACAAATTTGCCGTCCACCGACCATCGGCCAGAACACCGCGTCCCACACACATATGCATGCAGACATGTGTAATGGCGTGGCATGGCGTGGCGTGGTGACAACGAGCATTGAGCAAAATTTTCGTGCACAGACGTAGTGGAACGTAATCGAGCGTTTTGTGACGGACGTTGGTTGGTTGGTTGTTTGTTTGTTGTTGGTGTAATGGTACGTGTTGAGGTTCACAAAACGATTTTTTTTTCGGTTTATTTTTGGGGGAAAATGATTTATGTAAACAAGTAAGGGACATATGGAAAAAAAGAAAATAATATTTTCTGAGTTAGTGTCAGATATTTCACGCGCGTAACACTTGCTCGCATGCGATGAAAATCTACCGAAAGCAAAAGCTTTTGAAAGACAAGCCAATAGTACGCTGATGGGAACATGTTGAAGTAAACGTGTATGCAAAATTTTAAAATTAAAAATTGAAAGCACAACGACAAAAAACGCTAATTTGTATAGTATTTTATATGAAGCATGGCTATAACTACTCATCATAAAGTAGTGCAACATTAGTGGGGTGATATGATGGCTTTTGAAACAGACATTCTAGCATCAGAACTAACTATAAAATGTTGAAACTCTGTTTTCTGGCGCCGTCCAGATTCGCATGAAAATTATGCCTTACTATTATGCAATTTTTAGATGGAGTCTTTGGATCCATTAGCTAATACTTTCCAACTATGAAGTATAAAATCATATAGTCCACCTTCACTGAAATCATCATAATTTACATACTATGTATGTATACTTGTACATGTAAGTACAATTTCGAGAACAGAGCTGTGCTATTCCAAATAGATGGTTCACATGTAAATATTTATATATAATGTATATTGTTTTACACTTATGAGATTTCCCTACTTAGTGCCGGCTGACGATGTTACACAAATTGTTAGGCAAGGTTAGGTTAGGTAGGGAAGGGTGTGTGGCAGAGACCGCCATTCAGAGGATTGTGAATCCCTTCTTAACTCGCTCTGGAACTAACCAATATTCTCAATCCGGGGCAAACCTGTTCGACCTCTTAATAAAGAGGGTATGGAGTTGACGTTTCTGCGTTTCTGTTTTGGATTGTTTCTACTTGTTAAGCAAATGAAGCCTGCTTTTTTGGTCGGCCTAGTTGGAGCATACGAAAGACGGGTCTTACGGTGGTGCGCAATAAAAAGTAAATTTCTCCACACAAATCGACTGTTTAACCCCCATATTTTACCAGCAGAATTGTTATGAACGTTGAAATGGTTCCATGAACTGTTATATAAAATTGTATGGTCATGAGGTATTGCGATATTTATATAAACTCTACTAATATAATTTTAAATCGAATTTATGGTCAATTGATTCAGCGCTCTGTGCTCTGACAACTCTGTGTTGTTTACGTGCGGAATGGTTTAGCAGTGGTAAGTCGTGAATAGTTCTTTTGAATACAAACATTTTTAATATTTTAGCTTTCAACAAAATTCCGAATAAATATTTAAAATGTTTGTTATTTGATTTCAATATTTTTTATTAATTTTTAGAATAATTGTATTTTTATTTGTGAGTAATTTTTTCGATTAAACTTGCATCATCATTCATATATTATATAATTTAGTGATGATGATAAGTCAAAGTACAACAGTTTTGGAATTAACACAGACTAATATAAAGCAGCCATGCGAGAGTAAAAATCGAACTAACAACAACACACAAAGTTTATGTTTGTTCGATACGACGCGATTCTGTGGCTCGTAGAAAGTAGGAACTAGCGCGGTTTCATAACGATATCAGAAAAGAGGGCTTAATTTGTGTTATTGATATTGCAGAGAAGTGGCATTTGTACAGGATTTATTAAGATTCGTTTGCACATCAATTGCAGTGCATACTCTGCAAATACCACTATGAACCAAAATCGTTGTTTTAACTGACTATTAAAAGTATAAATATATAATATAATATAAATTGTTGCATTCAAAAATTAAAATAACATCATGCCGAATTATGAAGTTCTGACTGGCATTTTAAAATAATAGTTTCCGAAGCCAAGCCAAATATTATGGAATGTGTGAGTGGTCTAGAGGTAGAAAATTTGCTAAGCTATGACATGCCAATATTAGATAACGCTTCATCAACCAACAACCGAACAAATGAATTTCTAAATGTGTGCTTACTCGGTGGCCTGTAGATATCAATAGCCGGTTTTCCGCGTATTTGGCCCTGCTGATTAGCGCCCGTTTGCACATTGAAAGCCAGACTGCGTCTTTTGTTGATGTTCTGTCCAAATGAAACGTAAAGCATTTTGAGTAATTGACACTTTCTGTAACTGGTCGGCGTTGCCGGCGTATGTACCTGTTGATTGGAAGTGCGTACAAAGCTGCGTTCGCGCAGAATGGTGGCCGGTGCAATATTGCCGTGTGGTTGAAATTCTGGCGATTTTCGCAATTTGCGTCCGTCACTTTGGTTATTTAATTGTTGTGATTGCGGTTGTGCTTCCACTTTCTCAGCCATCTTAATTGTGTGTTTGTGTGACTGTGCGCATGTATGTTGAGTTTAATAGATCACCTTGAAATTCTGATAGTTTGCTTCAAACTATTTAAAAATCTTTGGCTTATTCTTTTATACGCAGTTGTAGGTATTTTTGAAATACTACTTTTTAGTTCAGTTAAAATGAGTTATTTTTAAATATCACAAAGTTATTTGCGTTACGCATCTAAATAATTATCCTTTTTAAAATATATACATAGTATATCATTTAATGCCTTCTACGGTAATGAGTGAAGAACTTATCCGGTTCGTCTGAAAGCAAAAATTATTTATTCAAAGTTAGACAGTTTGCTGTTGTTTTACTACTGGAACGACATGAAGTTGTTGCTACTTATTCATGGATTTATGCAAATTTTTTTTAAATATAAATTCAGCATGATGATGATTAATATCATCAAGAGGGACAAGGTTTTATCTTAAAAAAAATTAAAGTAAAAAAGGGAAATAATATTTTGTCTGAAAAAAATCTCTAAATAACAAATTGAAAAAATGAAAAGTAATCAGTTCAACTAAAGATGAATACACAAAAACATAATAAATAATGGTACAGAATGGTATGCTCGAGTCAACTTTTTGATGGTTCTATATTTTTTATTTGAACGAAGTTACGTATACATATATATATACATACATATATTTATGTATATTTCAATTATATAGCTTAAAACTTAAAGTGAAGTTTTCCGGATAATAGATAGAAAAAATGTAGGTAACTTTAAATAGTTCGACTTGTATAATATTTCGATTATGGATTAATTCACCGAGCTAAGCCTAAACAGATTCTTAGCTTAAATATATGCATTGCTATGCGAAGAATTACGCTGCACCCCAACTCAAACCTTCTTATACTTCACTACTAAAATTGTGGAGCCCACATGTCGACTGCAGACAGAGGGCTTTGCAAAACTACTTCTTCAGCTTCTAAAGCAAAACAACAATTTGACGTCACACACAGGTGCATACATATTTATGTATATATGTTTGTATGTATATAAACCTTGCGCACCCGGCAGCTAAGCCGCTGACTCAACCTTGCTATATTAATTGCCTTTACTTCATAGATGCAACCACGCATGCTTTGATTTTCCTCCCCTTTCCTCGCGCTGAATTCGCCCAAGTAAATCGCATCGGAACCAGTTACGTTCGGACAACATATTAATTCACTTGAAGTCTTAGTGTATAGTTTTACAAAACGTCTTGGCCACAAAGCCGAATGCAATGATTTAGCTGCAGGCGTGCTAACCACAAAACACCTCGAACACACACACACTCGCGCACATAAGTATTCGATGTGGGCGTGCAGGTTTTCGAGTGTGGTTCGAACCGACGCGGTTGTCTGCCTCCGAATGACATCAGCCAAGCCAAACCAAACGAAACGGAGCCAAATGCCAGTTCAAGCCCATACAAGTCCAATACATACGCGGAACAGCTTTAGTTCTGATCAAACTAAACAAACAATAACTATTTATTTACATACTTATTAGACGCAAAGGAACTGCCGGCTTTTAAGTGCGATTTTTTTTAAGGGGCCCTTAAACGGTTCTCTTTGAACTGTTACAGTTTAAACATATAAAGATACATTCTTAGGGGCACTCATGTGGATTTCACTCTCACTCACAAGCTACGAGCAAAATATTGAAAGTGGAATAATATTAAAGGAAAAGCTGCTTCGTCTATTAATTAAGGTTTAGCGATCCGACACTATCCCTGTTGTGCGAGCAAATTTATTCACGCACAGAAGGGACCTACAGTTTTATGTCGATTACGAACGCCGGCTTGGGAGCATTTACGATCAGAGGTTTGCCATTTCCTACTGAGCGGAGCCACCTCTACTGCTTCCTCTATTTAGTGTTGCTTGAGTCGACGCTCAAAATTCAACTCTCAGAGGGCCGCTCAACTAATTTAAAATGTGGTTGTGTACATATGATATTTATTTCTGTTTTTGAGGATCGGAGGATTTTTAACACGCAGTACGGTTGTCTAGAAGTAAATTATTGTTGTTATAAATGTAGTTTTCGGTAGGAAAACATTTTCACGAAGTATGCATGTCGACGGCAATTGTCTTTAGCTTATACGCAAAGGCTAAACAATTTACCCACCTTTAATATAAATGGACTGGCTTCCAATTTTTTCGACTCCGATTTTATCGATCGATTGTGTATTGCTGCTATACGCAGATCGTTTTGTAATAAAGTCGTATGTATAATTCGATTTTTTTATTTATTTTTTATTTTGTGGCTGTTGCTCTTGTTGTTGTTACTAACTTTAAACTCAAATCCAAATTCAAAACACGTTGGGGTAGACCAAAAAGTTATGATTATTAGTTCTTGACAATTGGAGTGCGCAATCGGTGACTATAGCCGTTAATGGATGGCTGGCCGGGCGGACGATTGGCGATGAGTCAGTGCGGCGGGCAGGCGAGTGGCTGGTGAGCACAGTTCTAAAGAAAATTATGCATACGTAATTAGGCAGTCACGGAGTGGAATAGAGAGCAAGAGTGGGTATGTAGTTCGGGCTGGTCGGTGGCTCGGCTGCTCTGCTGGCGTGTGCGTTTCGGTCACTTTTATTTGTTTGTACGAAATGGTTTCTAGTTTTTCTGCTAGTTTCTCTGCTGGCTTTACGTTGTCGTACGCTGCCTGCTGGCTCGATTATTGGCTGTTCGTTGTGGGCTTTCAGTGTGTTATTGATGATTTGTTTTTGTGTTTTCTGTTTTAGTTTCTGCTTTCGCTGATGTCCGCCAAGTTGGCGGTGGGCTCTGCGTTGTGCTTGCTTTTCCTTGCTTTTGTTTTCTTCCTCGATAATTTACTTAATTCACGTAATTCTTGCTTTTGCTATTGCTGCTGCCGTGCTTTTCTTGTATTTTTTGTTTAATTCAGTTCGTTCGATTTGATCGCGATCACGCCGGACACGATTTTTAAGCTTATTCTTAACGTTCGAGTACTCGCCGCGCTAGAGAAATCTTTCAGCGCATATACTGTGCGCAGGGCGCGAGCTTTTGTGTTTGTATTTGCGCGAGCGCGCGCGCGCGTGTGTGTGTGTGTGTGTGTGCGTGCACGGGCGTTTACTTATAGCACATGCATGCGGCCTGTGCTGGTTCTGCTCGCACTATATGCTGTACCGTGCCGCGCCGTGCTTTATGACAGATCGCCGCGGTGGGGTGGCTGCTGAAATATTACGAAAAAACAAAAATAGATTCGGTACGTTCGTGTGCTCCTTCCGTTCTCCGTGCAGATTTGTTTCTATGACAATAGGGAAATTGTATTTCACACTTTTTGTGTAATATTTTTTGTGGCGTTTGAAGATATCGCGACGCATAGATAGAGGCGCAGATATATATAAAACGGTTATTATCGACTATTTCGAGCACAAAATGAATCACGATATCGCTTTGAATTCCACACTTTAATTATATCTGCGATTAGGTTGAATTTGTGTATAATTTAATTTTTAACTTTTATGCATATTTTTCATTTATCTGTTTTCCTCACCGTCGATTTCTTAACTAATTTAAATTTCGTGTGATTTAATTTTCGTTATCTCGTATAGTAAACTTGAACAATTCTGCATAGTACTTGGTATGCAGCTGAACTGAAATTTGATTTTGAATTCCTCCGTGCGTTGGGAATACGTTAAGTTGCAGCTTAAATTAAATCATCGGAGCGATCAGAGATAGACTGAATTCTGGTTGACTACTCTTGGCGTCAATTGCTTTCGCAATTCCGAATTGTATTCAACGCATATTCGCTGGCGATCGCGGCTGGCGGCGAGAGAGTGCCGCAGCGCGCCTGCCCGGTGAGCAGCGATCGTGCGGAGCATGACATAAGCGCCGAATCCCATGAATGGAAAGAACGACCAATGTGCATGACTCAAGCTGGCGCTGTCGCTGCACAATTGTCTTCATTTTGGCCGTATTTGTTTTCGTGTTTTTCGTTTGTTGTGTGGCCAAAATTTACTTCCCGCTCAGTCGTCTGGCAAAGTGCTACAACTTGTCCAATATATAAAACAATTTGACAACATGCGCTCTACTCATTGTTGCTTTAATTGTGGCTGCTGCTGCATTACAATATTCCATATCCAACAATTGATTGGTATTTTCTTTGGGTGTGTTTCGTCGTTTCGCTGTAGTTGTATTGCAGTAGGCACACTTACTTGCGCTCGGAGTGTCTATTCACGCCCACCTCGTCCACTTCGGTGATCGTTCACTTAACTTCCGCAACGCACGAAAGTGAAGGCGCATCAAAGCGTATGGTATCACGAAGACTTGATGCTTTTATGTAGTTCATATAAAGAGGTTCTTAGCGAAATGTACCGAGTTGATAATTTGCTCTACTGTGTTCATACGACGGCTCAAGTCGGCAGAGCTTTGTCTCTAATTAAATTAAAATCCCTCTTACTTTCATATTTCAATTTCAAGATTATGTTATATTTCTTCAAACACGCCTCTTATTATTTAGTAATGCTTTTTATTATAATTATATAGTTTCGTTTATGGTCTGTTTATTACAAAGGGAATTTCAAAATAAATTAAGTTTATGTAGTGTAACTATTTATTCTTACAGCCTGAAGCAGCACTTTCTTTCAACTATACTCTGTTGGCAAAAACACGCTATTATTACAACAGCAAAACATTAAAGTTTGTACGTGAAAAATATATGCAATTTAACGGTCGCAGTTCAGCTTTCCGCTTCTAACAATAATGGACTCGATCACATCCATATTTTTCTTTTGATGGTACAAAATCGCAAGTAAATTATATAAAATGGATATTACAAAACTGTACTGCCATAGAAGCCGTTTCGCTCGCGTTCGGAAATCCGTACGAGGAATGTGATTATAAGTAGTCGAAAATTCTCTAAACGATTTTCAAATATTTCATGCAACACAAATCCTTCGATAATTAAACTTAAACAATTACAAATAAAATTATCTGCATATATTTATGCGACCCTATCAAATTTCCCTCTATTTGGTAGGTGTAAGTGAGTTGTTCATTGAATTATTCAGTTGCGCTTCCTGGTCTTTGTCTAACCCCAGTGCCATGGTCAACAGTCGAACAACGCATTTCTGTTCTTGCACTTCGCCCTTTTCCGTCGAGGTGATATCTTCCTCTAGCTTCAGCTTTTCCTCTGCCACCATTTGGATGCCCTCCTCAATTGTGCTCTCCGAAATCAAGCGATATATGCTAACAGGACGCGTCTGACCCATGCGATGACAGCGATCTTCGGCCTGTTTATCATTGTAGGGATTGAAATCGATGTCATGTATGATGCAAGTATCGGCGGCGGTCAAATTGATGCCCACGCCACCAGCTTTTGTTGACAGCAGAAAAATGAATATATCGGAATCAGCGTTGAAATCGTTGATCATGTCCTGACGCTCGTCCACAGCCGTTGAGCCGTCCAAGCGCACGTAGCCATGCTTCCGAATATCCAAATATCGTTCGACAATGTCCAGGATCATGGTGAATTGACTGAATAACAGTACTCGATGACCTTCCGCCTTCAGTTTAGATAAAAGCGTATCGAGGTGCTTGAATTTTCCGGAATCGCAGACCAATTTGTCGGGAATAGTGACATCGTAGAGCTCCTAAAAGAGAAAAGAAGGAGCAGAGTTAGAGAAACTGAAACCATCTGCTTATTTCTTAGTACTTACGTGCTTTCTACACAATTGCCACACTTGAAAATCCGACATTACCGCCAGCTCCTCGAATATATATTGCGAGTTTGTCTTTTTGTATGTGGGCACGCTGGCCAAGCGCTCAGCAAATTCGTACAGCCTCTCATCGCTAAAGTAGTGACGCATTAGCAGCGGATGATTGGCTGTCTTTCGCATTTCCATCATAATGGTAATACCGGCACGATCACCACTGCATATTTCGCTCTTCTTGTTAGAGTAATACTCGACCAGATCTACATAGTACTTCCTCTGCATTTCGGTCATGGGAACTTTGTGCTATAATTTACATTTTCAAAGAGTTGTGAATAATTTATCTTTACATAAGATATTTTATACATACAATGTAGGATAATTTTTGCGGCAAATTGTTGAGCACATCTTTTTTGAGGCGCCTTAGCACAAAAGGCTTCATAATATGCTTGGCACGCTCCACCTGCGTTTCCTGAAACTTTGAGACATCTTCGTTGGCATTTTCAGTTTTACTACGCTGTTAAAAGAAATTTATTTTAATTCGTATGAAACATAAATTAAATATTAAACATAACATTAACCTTGGCAAAAAGACTCTTAATATCGTTGATGCTCTTAGAAAAAAAGGACGGCATTACAAAACATAACAACGACATTAGTTCGAGCAAATTGTTTTGCAACGGGGTGCCGGTGAGCAGGATACGCATCTCAGCATTAATTGTTATCAGATTCGAATAGCGTTGTGTAGTCATGTTTTTCAACATGTGAGCCTCATCGAAAACCACATAGTGCAGCTTGCAAACGCGAAACATTTTCCGATCTTCTGGTGTGGAGATGACAATATGATATCTGCCACGAAATCAAATTATATACATTTCAATATTTCTAAATGAAAATTTGTACAAAATCACATACGTGGTCAACAGTATATCAAAGCCAGTGAATCCGTCTTTGGCATAGCGCACACGCATGCGCCTTCGCTCATCTTGACTACCATGGTACTTCTCCACAACCAGGCTGGGACACCATTTACTTATCTCCGCCTCCCAGTTGTCCAGTGTTGATGACGGCACCACAATCAAATGCGCAGCCTTAGCAAGATTGTGTTCCTTGAGGTAGGCGAAGAATGCTATTATTTGTATGGTCTTGCCGAGACCCATTTCATCCGCCAGAATGCCATTCATCTTTTGATTATGTATTACGGTTAGCCAATTTAGGCCGATCATTTGATAGTCGGCCAACTTGTGCCTACAGGTAAATTATGTTTGATGTTTATTACAATTAATAAGTCAAGTAGTAAAAACAGAATTTACTGGATTGATAAATATGTTAAGTTTTCATATAAATACTTCGCATGGTAGACGCTTTTGATTAGCTCAACATAACTCAATATATATGCATAATATTTTAACTTATACTTACTTATCGTTCAGTAGTTTTGGTTGCTCTACTATACCAGCACCAGTGGCAATTGCCGCCTCCAAACGTTTCACCATCTTGTTGCACTTTTCCAGAATGTTTGCCACGTTATTTTGCTTGTTTATCAGCTCCTGTGCATTATTCAACAAATCAGCCGATAACAACTTATTCGATTCCAGTTTCGTGCATAAATCCAGCCAGTCCTTAAATGGTCTCAGTTCCACAATCAAGCCAGCCTTCTTCTCGGACAGTGTTTTCACGGTCTGCAATTCCAGAAGTTTGGCGTTGTTCATGAACTCGAATACTTTCTTCCGTTGGCCTGTCATCTCGTTGGACACTTCGTTGTCACTTTCCTCGCTATCGTACACCTGGTCCGTCGATTGTCGCACCTCATCATCCGAGTCTTCGCAATCGGAATAGTTGTGGGTGGGTCGCGAACGCGCTTTGATGCTTCCATTTTGAGCGGCTGGTTTCACGGCGCTGGCACTGTTAGCCTGTGTCAGCTTATTTGCTTTGGGTTTACAATTCTCTTTCAGGTAACGCAATGCCTCCGATACGTTCCAGCTGTTGCGCACAAGTCCATCTTGAATGTCCTGCAAGGTGAAGGCAGAGGGGAGAACTATGTAATAAGTATGAGAGCACCTATAATGCATAATTACCATCGGGTCATAATGCGGCGAAATCCTAACGGCCGCTAAATATCTTTCCTCTTTCTCCTTTACAGTCAATTCCAATTTGGTTTTTTTTTGGCAATTGGACATTTCTGCACCATCGCTGTCACTGTCAGCCATCACTTGTATGCGTTTCTTGCCAGGGACGCGCTCTGTAAGTAAGGTAAGGTTGGTAAACTATAAAATTTAACATAAAAATAAACTATTGCAATTTTTGCGATTTCTGAGTACTTGGTCCTCTACCTCAACCAAATTTTCATTATTTATTGTCGTACCTTACTATCAAGTGATTTTCCTACATTTCATAATCTTAGATACATTTCACAAGCACTAAAATGTTATTAGTAACAATATTTTTCGTATTCGTTATGGGAAAGCTGGGACTTGTCGATTCCACCAAGTGAAGAACCAAATAAATTTTGGGTTTTGTTTGGTTTTGTATTCCTTCACTGAACAGCTGCTCGCTACCAATTGATCATTGGCGTCTGTCTTACCTGTCTTGTTTGCTGCGGCGCTTGCACCCGCCACATTTTTATTAACGCGAAACTGCCGCAAGTCACTTGCCAGGCTTGACGTCTTCGGCTGTGGCTTCAACTCGTCTTCGGCCACGGTATCGCTCAATTTCAACTCGTTCCCACTTTCCATTTAAATGCTTGCGTCGGCTTTTCTTCAATTTACATTAACTATTTCTTTATTTTACCAATTATTCCCTAGCTTCAGTTTTTCACTTTTCTCAACCTTTTTCCAAGCACACCACCTTCCAGCAGAACGCAACTGCGCTGCTTCTTCTATCACAGTTGACATCTTGCCGCAGCGTTGCATTTGAGCGGTCAGCTTATGCATTCCTACCGAATGGCTATGGACTTGATTAAAACTAATCGCCGATTATCATTTTCGTTTGGGGCTTCGTGCACAGCTTATTTTTATAATTCTTCAATGAGACTAGAAAAAGGTAAAATATTTGGTTATGCAAATGGTGCTTCTCTAAATGTTCATATCTGGGATTGGTTAAAAACGAACAAATTGTGAAATGTGTTATGGAATCCCTTGTTGGGTGTAACGTAACTGTTATATGATTGCATGATAATAAAATTATTGAAATCCATTATACCAAACGATCAATGGCCGACGTAAATGCATTTTAATTTGATCTAGGTTATAAGCTCGATTTTAATTCGTGACAGTCTCGAAACAAGTGTTACCAGTGAAAGGTGTCAGGAACTGTAATCTACAGTAAATAAGATAAAAACTGATTCCTTAAACTTTTATTTTGCTTTGGACTTGATACTGCATACGCATATTAAACGGCCGAAATGTCTGCTATTACGAAAGGTAATTCGTATTGTAAACGCGACTGTGAGACGTTTGAGTTTTTACATTCGAATTTGTGAGCACACTTTACTTGTTACATGTTCCGAGAAATATAAAGTTTTTAATACGATTCATTATATCATAAATTTTTTCATTGGAAAAGATACTTTAAAAATTTGTATTGTTCACATATGTTATTATAATATCTTTAAACACAAAAGATGGATATATAGTAGTTAAATGAAAAATAAAATTTTAAAAGTATAATATTGGTATAGTAAGTTATTTGAAATTTCCGCATTTGTAATCAGTTGGAACAGTTGTAACTATAATATAAATATTAGTAGAAAATAGCACCCGCAGCTTTTTAACGAATCATAACTTTTATGAAATCAGATGTATACACAATTTTTAACTCGGTGGTAATTGTTCTTTGGACTTTCATAATATAAAATTTATTTTAATTTATCGTCATTCCAATGAGCAGTGGCCTTAGTCGTTAGCGTCGAACGTTCGAGAGGTGAACTTTGAATAGAAACACGTTCACAGGCTTCATTTGGATACTTCGATAAGAGTATGTATGCATGTACATATTTGATAAATTTTTAGGAGTTTACATAGTGAGCGCCAAGCGCACTGCCTTCGGAGCCTACGGTGGTGCATTAACGAGCGTAGCCTTGAAAACGTTGCAAGCCACTGTCGCCCAGGCAGCGCTGGATGCTGTCGGATTGCGTGGTGAACAGGTGGACACTGTCATAATTGGAAATATTTATACTGTAAGTGAGTAGTGTACGATCTTGTTCAAGCACGTATGTATGTAAATTTACTTAAGAGAGATATTTAGTTGTCCACTCCTTTCCCCCCTTATTCCAACTTTTTTCATACCAATATGTACATATATGTATATTTATGTATGACCACATCAATTGTGGGCCGCCATTTCCTAATTACCTAATCACGTCTCAAACAATTTTTTCGATTCGCTTACAGTCCTGCGCCGTCGACGGCATCTATCTGCCTCGCCACGTTGGACTAATTTGCGGTGTGCCAGTTGATAAGCCGGCTTTGGGCGTTAATCGTCTTTGTGGCTCCGGTTTTCAGTCGGTTATCAACGCTGCTCAAGACATCATGATCGGCAGCGCCAAAGTCGCCCTCACTGGTGGCGTAGAGCACATGACGAGCGCGCCTTTTATTATGCGCAACATGCGTCTGGGCACGGTGCTGGGTACTGAATACAAGTTGGAGGATTCGTTATGGTCTTCACTGACCGATACTTATTGCAACTTGATCATGGCCAAGACCGCTGAGAACATAGCAGACAAGTATAAAATCGGCAGGGAGCGCGTTGACGAGTTTTCGTTGCGCTCACAGCAGAATTGGGCAAAAGCCCAACAGGCGGGTGTTTTCAATAACGAAATTGCACCTATAAAGATAACGGTTAAGGGGAAAGAGGTGACCTTTGCCATTGATGAACATCCCAGGCCCCGAACAACCATTGAAACGCTACAAAAACTGCCGACACTGTTTCGGAAAAATGGCACCGTCACCGCTGGCACAGCGTCGGTGTGTTGTTGCTCACTTCATAGATTGCGAAATAAATATATTACATGCGACAACTACTTGTAAACTTGTATTTGTTACGTTGTTTGCAGGGCATTTCTGATGGCGCTGGTGCTGTGATTGTTGCCTCGGAGGAAGCTCTCAAAGAGTACAACCTGAAGCCCTTGGCGCGTCTGGTTGCCTACTCTTATGTCGGTGTTCAACCAGAACTCATGGGCATGGGACCAGTACCAGCCATACAAAATGTGCTGAAGTTGACTGGCAAGAAATTGCAGGACATCGACTTGATTGAAGTATGATGGCGAACTTTAAAATAACAACATTATTTTGCAAGTTATGAATTGCTTATTGCGTGTGCAGATCAATGAAGCCTTCGCTGTGCAGACTTTGGCTTGTGTGGACCAGCTCGGCGTGGATATGTCAAAATTAAATTTAAATGGTGGTGCCGTTGCCATGGGTCATCCGTTGGGCGCTAGCGGCTCGCGCATTACCGGTCACTTGGCGCACGAGTTGCAGTCAGTATTTTATTCTTACTAGCATTACTAATAAAATTTTCTTATTTAAATGTATTTTAATGATTTTTTCAGACGCAAGAAGTTGAAGTATGGTATTGGTTCGGCCTGCATTGGCGGTGGTCAAGGAATTGCCGTGTTACTTGAGGGTTGTTAATACTGGTCTCAGATTTAACACGTTAATTTTACAACTACTCATGGAAAATGAGCCTAATACAAACAAATATGCAATGCTCATATAATAAAATTTCACAAAGTTATAAACTTTTTGAGCTCCTGTAATTCACTCACTTTTTGTAGTTTCTAATTGCAGGCTTGCCAAAGTCGTAGCAGCAGTCAAGTTAGGGCAACAATTGGTGTAAGTTATTGGAAATTTTTGGCTACTAGGAAATTTTACTATCTAAATTTTATATACTTGGTTTTTGTTGTAAAAATAAATGCCAATAACCGAGTACTCGTCCACCTTTGCATAACTATCGATTGTGTGCATCAGAAGTCACGAGCACTTTGTGTTATCAGATTCACATATATGTACATATTTCTTTAGCTCAGTCAACACTGTCAGCACGTAATACACTCAAATTCTGAGTGGAATGGGATGGTCAAACGATCGACGGCTGGCACTTCTTCGTTTCCCTTCGGGCAACAATTTGAGCTGCTATCGCCGAGGGGTTATAACATTGTATGTATTTGGAATTGGCTGTGCGCTGAACTAGATTCGCTTTAAGTTTAATAAATTCGCTCGCAAGTTCATTTGCATTTGCCTGTCGCAATAAGTATCGAGAAAATCGAGCAATCACCATTATGTCCGCCGTAACTAAAGGTAATTAAAAGTAATTAAATACAAGTTTCTTACAATTAGGTACTTTGCAGTGGGGCGTTTGAAAAGTGTGGAAAGTGTGGGTGCCAGAGCTGTGCACACAAAGTTGTTTTGTTTTCACTTGTGCCGATTGCACTTTGGACTCGTTTAACAAAAGTCATCGTGACAGAGTTATTATAACATTTATCTCTTATAAGCTGTCGCAATCTAAGGGGCTGGTAGCAGGCGCCCACTTCGAACGTCTGCGTGCTGAACTTTGAATAGTGCCTTTGAGGAATCTATTTTGGGCTTTTGGAAATGATTTTAATTACAGCTGTTGTGCTCGATTCTTGTAGGAATTTATATTGTGGCAGCCAAGCGCACAGCTTTCGGCACCTTTGGCGGTGCTTTCAAGGGCGTTCATCAAACTCAGCTGCAGTACACGGCCGCCAAAGCAGCGTTGGATGCAGCAGGACTTCGTGGCGAACAAGTGGACACCGTGGTGATTGGAAATGTCAATGCAGTGAGTAGTTTGCGAAATAAATATGTAAAATTGGCTCCTGAATGAACTTAATGAAATTAACCTTACAGAATATGAGAATATGAACCAATGAAAAAGTATTTGCATATGACAAGAAAAATTCCTTGCATCTCTGCTGAATTAATTTTTTACATTTAAAATGTTTTTTACAAAGAATTCAGTGTGCTATCACCAGCTGATAACTTGAGTTTGAGTAAACATAGGCTGATTTGTTTGACTAATACAGTTTTGTTACTAGACTGATAAGACGGGTCTAATGAACACATCCGATTATTTTATAGCATTTAGATAGACGTACATATGTATAATGGAAAATTTCTCAATCCTTGCAGTCTGCCTCCACCGACGGCATCTATGTGCCTCGCCATGTGGGATTAAAGTGCGGAGTGCCCATCGAGAAACCCGCCTTGGGCGTGAATCGGCTCTGTGGTTCCGGTTTCCAGTCGATCGTTAATGGCGCTCAAGATATCATCATGGGTAGCGCAAAAGTGGCACTCACTGGCGGCGTAGAACACATGACGCATTCGCCGTTTGTTCTGCGCAACATACGCTTCGGTACGACGCTCGGTGGCAATTACAACTTGGAAGATGGTCTGTGGGCCGGCCTGACGGACTCCTATTGTAAACTGCCCATGGCGTTGACCGCTGAGAACCTAGCAGAGCAGTATAAAATTTCTAGGGAACGTGTTGATGAGTTTTCGTTGCGTTCCCAGCAGAATTGGGCTAGAGCGCAAAAAGAGGGTGTGTTCAATACTGAAATCGCGCCCATTAAGTTGAAGATTAAGGGCAAAGAAGTAGACTTTGTTGTCGATGAACATCCTAGGCCGCAAACAACCATAGAGGGTCTGGCAAAATTGCCATCATTGTTTAAGAAAAATGGCATTGTCACTGCTGGCACAGCGTCGGTGCGTAGTCAAACATGGGGTTAATTTTTAAGAATATTTAATAACGACCTTTTGCAGGGAATTTGCGACGGTGCTGCTGCAGTGATTGTGGCTTCAGAGGAGGCGCTAAAGGAGTACAACCTTAAGCCCTTAGCACGTCTGGTGGCTTACTCATATGTCGGTGTTAAGCCTGAAATTATGGGCATTGGACCAGTTCCAGCCATACAGAATGTGCTGAAATTGACTGGCAAGAAAGTGGAGGACATCGACTTGATTGAGGTATGTTTGTGGATTTTGAAATATGAAAGCATTTTTGTAATTCATAAATTATTTCTAACGAATACAGATTAATGAAGCCTTCGCGGCGCAGACGTTGGCTTGCGCCGAGGCGCTAGGCTTGGATCTGTCTAAGTTGAACGTGAACGGCGGCGCCATTGCTTTGGGGCATCCTTTGGCTGCAAGTGGCTCACGTATTACTGGCCATCTGGTTCATGAGTTGCAGTGAGTGCTCGGTTCAGACTAGTCTAAAGCACACATTTTCCACACTTTCACCCTTTCACACTGGTACTAATAAATGCTTTATTTTACAGACGCAAAAAGTTAAAGTACGGTATTGGGTCGGCCTGTATTGGCGGCGGACAAGGCATTGCTCTGTTGCTCGAATCCTGCTAACCCTGTCCACGGACTGATAGTTGAGGATGCATTTACTATATGAAATAATTTGGAGATTTTTTTAATTATATACAAATTAACGATTATGTTACAATTTGTCAATAAGCCGAAAAGTTAGATGATTTGCGTAGATAATAAAAATTCGAATGCGAAAACCAAATATACATATTTGATCCGTATCTGCAGCAACAGACTCCTATCACAACTTTTATTTGCGGCCCTGTATAACTGACTACTTCAGCTTTGCAGCCATTCATACACATTGCATTAAGGTGCCAGGTTTATTCAAAACCTGCACATACACCTCACATCGAAAACCACAAAAATTATGCACGATATAATTAAAATATTTTCAGTTTTTTATTTACTTTCTCCGTAGAAGAAAAATACGTAATTTTCACACAGATATTTCTAAGCAAATATCAGCGTGAAAATGTTTCAAAATGGATCTTGTTTACTCCTTTCGTTTTAACAAAAATTATATGTTTTCAAATAAGAGATGAAATTGAATCTCCAATGCTTCACAACTGCACAAAAATGTGCTACAGCGCCATACAGCGAAGAATTCACGGAACAATAATTTTAAATATGCTGTCCCTCGCGTCGACTCAACGGCTGTCTAATTGGTTTGAGTACTGGTGGAGAAAAGTGCCAGCGCACCGCTTGCCAAGCCGAGCGAAATGATGTAATTAACAATTGGTGACGAATTTTTTAGCAAGAAAAAACTGATGAAGATAATGATGGCCAGGAAAAGGGCATTATTATAGAAGATGGAGTAGGTAGTGGCCTCGTAATCGGCCACCTCGTTCTTCTTCCACAAGATGCGCTCGTCTTTCTCCTTTCGCGTGATTTTCTTGTCATCGCCCAGCTGGCGATTGATCTCGCGAGTTACAGCCTCCTCGCGACGCAGTGCAATCTTGTGCTTTAGCTGAAACTTGATATTTCGGTATGCCATCGCCATCAGGTAGGTGCTGGCGGCAGTCATCAGCACAAAGAAAATGCCACTCGAGAGCAAATCCATATTGTGTACCCGCCAAAAGAGCCCTGCAAAGAAAAACAATTCATTTTTGGACACCGCAAACCTGCCAGCCACCGCCAACGTGTCACTTACATATGGGAATCGCAGACACGATGAAGGCGTTGCCATAGAACAGCGCTGAAGACTTTGTGCTCACATTGCGACTAAAATCCTGCAGCAGCAACTCTTCCTCCTTGGTGAAGCCCGATGATTGCACTTTCTGTTGCTTGCCGGAACCCATTTTTTCTATTAAAATTTGTTATTAAGCAGGAGTGATACTTGCTCACAGGTGTATAATTCGCCAAACGGTGAAAGAGAAAGCCAGCCGGCCAGCTATTGGAACAATCGAACCGAATGAAAAATCACGAACAATAGTTCGTGACGTGTAAAGAGTGAGCTGTCAAGCCAACGATTGCCAACCGGTAATGCCAGACCAAGGTGATAAATATTAAAAGTTCTCAAATCTAAAATACTTACAGTATTAAAGATACTTCAAATATAAGTCCATAATTTATTCTTATAAAATATTTATGTAAGTAAACTTCTACTTTGTTCTGCAAATAGCTTACTTGTCAAGATAAGTACATACACGGATGAATACATAGTATAATAATATAAAAGTCTTATAAAAGAGAGTACCCTTATGTACCTCTATTGTGATTGACAAATATTGTTAAAAAAGTCATCAGCAGAGTCTTTAAATTGTGGACGGGGTAAACAAAATTGTATTAAAAAATACCTACGCATCTTCCTTTTGCTTTTAGTACGATTTTATTTGAATGAAGTTGCGACTGTGGTTGAACATTTTTGAACTGACAAATTTCAGACTTCAAAATTGACGTAATTTCAAAAAATGTTTTATTTATTATTTATACTATGCTATGGATGAATAGCTGCAGAAAAGTTACTGCTCATGAAAACTTATGTTGTCCAATTTGACACAAAAAGTGCAAACGAATTTCCATAAAAATACTTTATTGTGAACTGGTCGCACTGGTCGCTGGTTCGTCGCACTTGCCCAGACAATAGTACGCCCTCGAGCGGCTAGTAGTTGGTTTCCTTTATTGGCGGTCAGCTGTTTCTGACTTTTCTTTCCGGATTATTGTAAATTCCGAATTCACCTGGATTAGAAATGTACATCTTCCGCAATATACGTGCCGCCGCTGCGTTGTGTCCAGCCGCCCGGCGTACACTAGCCACAGGCGCCCAATTCACTACAACTCTTGTGAATGAGAAGACGGGCGTGGCGACGCTCAGCATGAACAGGCCCCCGGTGAACGGACTAAATCTGGAGCTCCTGCGTGATATCCGCGACTCCATTGAGGAGATACAGAATAACAAGTGCCGCGGCCTTATTCTAACATCGGTTCGTAATTGTGTGTTACAGAAATTTGGAGTTCGATAGTAATTGCTTTTGTCATCAGGCAACCGATGGCATCTTCTCTGCTGGCCTTGACATCACAGAAATGTACAAACCACAGCCAGAGCGTCTGAAAAGTTTTTGGAACACGCTACAAAGCACATGGATGGCGCTGTACGGCTCAACAATGCCGACCGCAGCCTTAATCAATGTAAGAAAAGCTATTTATAACTGAACGTTGTTAAATTACTAATGCGTTGATTCTAGGGCCACGCCCCTGCTGGCGGCTGTCTGCTGGCCACTTCTTGTGAATATCGTGTTATGTTGCCGAAATTTACCATTGGCCTAAACGAGACAAAGTTAGGTATTGTGGCACCCAAATGGTTTATGTCCACATTTCTAAATGTGTTGCCTCGACGAACCGCGGAGCTGGCGCTTATGCAAGGAAAGATGTTCACTACGGAGGAGGCGTTGCAAGTGGGGTTGGTGGATGATGTGACCGAAAGTAAGGCAATGGGTTTGGCCAAGTGTGAGGCGTTCATTAGCACTTTCGCCAAAGTGAATTCTTTTGCACGCGCCATGACAAAGCAACAGTTCCGGCTGAAAGAATTACAGCAGCTGGAAGAGGAGCGTAAGCAGGACTTGGAAGCTTTCTTGTTGTTTGTCAACCAGCCCAGTGTGCAGCAAGGTCTGGGCGTATACCTAGAAGCGCTGAAAAACAAGGCTAAAAACTAATCTACTTGGCTGCTCCGTCTATAATGCTTTTTGTGTTGATTTAAGTTATAAAGATTTAAACTATCAGTGTATGACGTTCTAAAAAGACGGTTGCATTTATTTTGCTAATACATTTGACCGTTTTACAAGTACGTAAATCGAAATAAACTATTATTTTTTGAGCAACTCTTACCATTCCGTCATTGTAGGGTTTAACCCTCTTCGTTCAACACCTCTTCATGAATTGCCTGCTGTAGTGAGGCTAGTGAATCCGTTATAAGATCAAGGAACGCGTTGATCTCCAGAATTTTGGCACGATTTCTTATCAACTCTTCACTGTCGGCGTTATAAAAAAATATAGAATTTGTTATTTCACCATTTGTCGTACCTACTTGTTTATATCGTCGATCATATTATCGATGAATTCGCGACTCCGCACTATCAGTCGGTCCTCGCGCTCATCAATGCGTTGTATGTGGGTGTCTTTCATTCCGGCCACCAGGCTCAGAACGGCCTCGCGATCCTCCATGCAGTAGAGCAATTCTGGCGCCACGTCGTCAAAATCTTGTAGTGCTGTTTTCATTCCAATGTAGTGCGATGCGACATCGGCCATCTTCTCGGAGAAGCGCAGCGATACTTCGCGGAGCTGACCGAAGTACGACTGTACTGTCTCTACGAATTTAGCCATCATCTCATAAATGCGTCGTTGGAAGTTGGTCGTGGCTTCCTAAACGAATAGAGAATTTAATGTAACTCCACGACAAAGTGAATTAACCTGGACACCCCAGTACAGGGTATAAAATGCTCAAGTCGAAAATACAAAATAAAATGCTTAAGTCACCTCTATACTTTCGTGAAGATGCAGTTCCTGACTCATCAGTTGCTGCCATATTCCGTTAATGGTATCATCTAAGGACACTTTGATCTTATCAAATTGATCAATGAGTTCCAAGCTCTCGGGTGAGTCCTCTTCCTCACCACGCAACGTGCGTAATTCCAAGGCTTTCAAACACTCGGAAGCCTGCTCGAACAACTTCTCTTTGTGCAACAAGAAATTCTCAATTATAGTTTGACCCATCTTCTGTATATCTTCTTGTCCCTCCTCTAGATTTACTCTAAATTCATCAATTTCTAACTGTCGTTCCTCATATTTTAGCAGGCCAAATTTGTATATCTCCTGAGTTATATCGTATATACGCTTGTCATACTCCTCAGCCAGGTCGGACACCTGCTGACCAATCAACATGAGGACACGGCCGTCGTCATCCCCCTTCCATAGTGATTCATACAGCTGGTGCTCGTTTAAGTGCTCAACGAAACTGGATGCCAATCGCTCAGCATCAAATTTCTCTTTGGCCTCCTGAACACGTTCTTCGATCTCCTTCTCTTCATTAGTTTCGATTTCGCGTAGCTCACGACTGTTGGAAAAGTTTCGGAAAAGGAGCGTTAAAAGTTTGTTGTTAGTTGAGGTCAACAAAAGTCCTGATTCGATGCCTCCCAAATAGATTACGATGCCAGGCTCAAGGTTACAAATACGTTTCTAACAAGTACTTCGATTTTGGTAACATTAAAAAGGAACTTTTTAATCTCATCACCTTATCTGTCATGAAATAAATCTCAAGGTTATGTACTTATTTAAACGTTAAAACTTACCGAAATTTCTCTTTCCCCTTAGCTCGTAAGTTATCAGTTATTGCAGCGTACGCGTAGAACTTAACGTTTGGTAATACGGCAGCGATGTATAATGAAAGCTTAAAGTCTGGTTGTTGCGCCAGTGGATTGCCTTCCAGGTTTAGCACACGTAAATCCTTGAAGAAGCGAAAGCGCTCAATCTGTAAAAATATTCAGAGCACCTCTTGAAATGTAAGACAACACTTGACTCGTCATATAACTAGGTAGCAGCTTACTCCTTTTGTTGATGTGATGAGATTATTTCCCAAACTAAGGATGACTAGTTTCTGGAGAGTGTCCATGTTTTCGATTTTCGTAATTAAGTTATCGAATAAAGATAGAACTTCGAGGTTGACCAATTTTTCCAGATTTTCAATTCGCTCTATGTAATTGAAACTCAGGTCCAATTCCTTTAGCGAGGTCAGCATTTCAATGTTCTCGATGATCTCGATCTTATTGGAGTTTAAGGAGAGCTTTGTCAGATTTGGTATTATCCATAAATTATCAATGCGCAGTATATCTGGAAAAAAATAGCGATATTAAATATCTTTGGCTGACATATTTAAAACATATTACTATATTTTACTTAGAAATTCCAAGCGGAGCGTTGTTATACGATCATATACCACTGGCTCCATTTGATGTAGACGCGCCACTATACCTTTCTTCCCGTCGTTTAGGTAGGCCTTCTCGATCATGGCCTTGCAGATGATGCCGGGCTCGAGTTCCGGGAATATCACTACCTCTACCGACCTCATGTCTTCAAGTTTTCTAGTGAAGTTTGATTCTGTCATATTTACGGCGACGCTAACAAAAGTGTTATATTGGAAATATTAAATACAAATTTGTTGTGACAGTTAGAATTGCACACTAATATGGTGCTATGTAATAGGTTATTGTTTAGTAAAGGTTAAAGGTAGTCTCAAAGCTCATTGCCTTCTAAGTGAGCAGCTGTTATATTTTGTAACCGCAGCTTTAGCTAACGTCAACAATATTGATCCACTATGTACTGATCGATTTCTGTTTTTGGAATTATATGTAACTGACTACTGCAAGAGTCTGCATGACTTTAAAAAATACGGCACAGTTCTAAGCAGAAAAGCAGTTTTCCATGACCCCACTGTTTTTACTCATTTGCTATTTACCTTTGGCTGTATTCGCGGTTCTTGTCGTTATTCACTTACGCACGTTTTAATTATTTTGTCAGAGCCTGAAACAGGTGCTGACAGGACTTGCAGTTTTCTTACAAATTATTTAGGGATGAGGGTGGGTTGTGCTGCTTTGCGCGTTAGCCGAGCTGCGGTGTTAGGCCGGAGCACTCACTAAAACGTTCGCTTTCGAATTTTGCTGTCACTATATAGTGCATATGTACGTAAAGGTGCGATATTGTGGTCCTGTGGACTGCGCTTATTATTTGCGTTTTCCAGATGCAAAAAAACTACACGAATCAAAAGAAATCAGCTGGCTAATAAATATGTTCCAAATCTGTTTGAAAATTATAGCCAATTTTTTTGTACAAATTTGTCAAGGACACGTGAATGAAAACGATAATGTTCAGTGAGAGTAGATTTTGCTGGGCTGCGTACAGATCACGGTAGGAACGCTCATTGTTGATGGCGGCAGTCAGCCATGCTGCGGCAACAGTTCCATATGAAGGAAATGCAGGAGCGTAAGCAGGACTCTGAGGTCTTCTTACTGTTAGACAACCAGCCTAATGTGCAGCAAGGTCGGAACACTAAAAGCTAAGACAAGGCTAAGAATTAATTTGCCTAGTTGACGCTACAATGCCTAATGGAGTTAAAATGACTCCTTTGATGCCATTTATTATTTTATTGTATCGATTTCCGAAATCTTCCGTCGCTTTTACTATTTTTTGAAGTCAAACTACAAAAACTAAAAATATTCTTAAAAGCTTCTAGCCTTATTTTGTAACTTGATTTCATATGGGGAATTAAGAAAGGTCGGGCGCTCTAGCCTTAAGTTACATATAAAGAATCAAAGTATCAATCAAAATTGTTTTCAAAATGTGATTGAATTTATTTTACAAATATACAATGCAAAGATGACCGTTTTACAAATACATAAATCAAGAAGAACGACTGTTATTTTTGCGCAACACCAACTATTACGTCTTTGTTAGATTAGACCCTCTTCGATCATCTCTTCATGAATTACCTGCTGCAGTGAGGCTAGCAAATTTGCCATAAGCTCGAGAAAGGAGTTGATTTCCAGAATCTTGGAACGATTTCTTATCAACTCTTCACTGTTGACAAAGAAAATTAGAGCGTGTTCTCGCCGTTTGTCGCACCTACTTGTTTATATCGTCGATCATATTGTCGATGAATTCGCGGCTGCGCACTATCAGCCGGTCCTCGCGCTCATCGATGCGTTGTATGTGGGTGTCTTTCATTCCGGCCACCAGGCTCAGCACGGCCTCGCGATCCTCCATGCAGTAGAGCAATTCTGGCGCCACGTCGTCAAAATCTTGCAGTGCTGTTTTCATTCCAATGTAGTGCGATGCGACATCGGCCATCTTCTCGGAGAAGCGCAGCGATACTTCGCGGAGCTGACCGAAGTACGACTGCACTTGCTCGACGAATTTAGTCATCATCTCTTGAATCCTTCGTTGGAAGTTGGTCGTGGTTTCCTAAATGAATTAATCCGCCCCAGTGCGGGGTATAAAATGCTCAAGTCGAAAATACAAAATAAAATACTCTCAAAATCACCTCTATACTTTCGTGAAGATGCAGTTCTTGACTCATCAGCTGCTGCCATACTTCGTTAATGGTATCATCGAAAGACACTGTGATCTTCTCGAATCGCTCCATGAGATCTAAGCTCTCAGATGACTCCTCATCGTCGCCACGTAAAGTGCGTATTTCCAAGGCCTTTAGACACCTAGTCGCTTCCTCGAACACCTTTTCTTTTTGTTGTAAGAAATGATCAATTACAACATGACCCATCTTCTGTATTTCTTCTTGGCCCTCCTCTAGATTTACCCTAAATTCATCAATTTCCAACTGTCGCTCCTCATACTTCTGCAGGCCTAATTTGTAAATACTCTGAGTTATATCGTAAATACGCTTGTCATACTCCTCAGCCAGGTCGGACACCTGCTGACCAATCAACATGAGGACACGGCCGTCGTCATCCCCCTTCCATAGTGATTCATACAGCTGGTGCTCGTTTAAGTGCTCAACGAAACTGGATGACAATCGCTCAGCATCAAATTTCTCTTTGGCCTCCTGAACACGTTCTTCGATCTCCTTCTCTTCATTAGTTTCGATTTCACGTAGCTCACGACTTTTGGGAAAGTTTCGGAAAAGGAGTGTTAAAAGTTTGTTGTTAGTTGAGTTTGTTGTTAGTTAGGTTACGATGCCAGGCTCAAGGTTACAAATACGTTTCTAACAAGTACCTCGATTTTGTAACATTAAATAGGAACTTTTTAATCTCATCACCTTATCTCTCATGAAATAAATCTCGAGGTTATGTACTAATTTAAACGTTAAAACTTACCGAAATTTCTCTTTCCCCTTAGCTCGTAAGTTATCAGTTATTGCAGCGTACGCGTAGTACTTAACGTTTGGTAATACGGCAGCGATGTATAAAGAAAGCTTAAAGTCTGGTTGTTGCGCCAGTGGATTTCCTTCTAGGTTTAGCACACGCAAGTCCTTGAAGAAGCGAAAGCGCTCAATCTGTGAAAATATTCAGAGCACCTCTTGAAATATAAGACAAAACTTGACTCGTCATATAACTAGGTAGCAGCTTACTCCTTTTGTGGATGTGATGAGGTTATTTCCCAAACTAAGGATGACCAGTTTCTGGAGAGTATCCATGTTTTCGATTTTCGTAATTAAGTTATCGAATAATGATAGAACTTCGAGGTTGACCAACTTTTCCAGATTTTCAATTCGCTCTATGTAATTGAAACTCAGGTCCAATTCCTTTAGCGAGATCAGCATGTCAATGTTCTCGATGATCTCGATCTTATTGGAGTTTAAGGAGAGCTTTGTCAGATTTGGCATTATCCATAAATGATCAATGCGCAATATATCTAAAAAAAATAGTGGTATTAAATATTTTAGCTGATACATTTTAAATATAGTATATATTTTACTTAGACATTCCAAACGGAGCGTTGTTATGCGATCATAAACCACTGGCTCCATTTGATGCAGCTCTGCCGCTACACCCTTCTTCCCGTCGTTGTGGTAGGCCTTTTCGATCATGGCCTTGCATATGATGCCGGGCTCGATTTCCGGATATACCACCCTATGTAACGACTTCAAGCTTTCAAATTTTCTACTGTTGTCCGACATGTTCACGACGTGCGATTGTAATGGAGCTTTTATATGGAGCGACGCTAATAAAAGCGATATACTAGAAATATTAAATAAAAAGTTGTTGTTGTGGTAGTTTCGAGTAGTATTGCATACTAATTTATTTAGACAGAGTTTAATTTTCAGAGCTCGGTACTACTGCAGCTTGCCTGCCGAACAGACAGCTGCAAAAACATTGTTGTAATGTAAACGTCTGAATGAGTTTTGAGAAGTTCTGCATTCTGTAGGCTTTGCATAAAAACAATTCTTTCCAGAACCATTTTCTATTTAACTAGCGGATATTGAAGTGAAAAAATATATTTGTTTGTAAGGTCTTGACGTTTGTAAGGTCTCTAGAACGAGATTGCGCACGCTGGGTTCAGATGTTATGAGAATGGACGAAGTTCATTCTCTCACCCTGTGTGATCTCCTGAAATTCATTAATGAGTCCGGGAAATTTGCACAGGAGACCTCATAGCCCTTTCTCCCTTTCCACCCACTTTCTCTTTTCTCTTTCCCATTCCAATCTCCTCTATCAACCTTTTTCCTGAGCCTTAAGTACAATGGGCTATAAAGCTTGAGTGCTTGAGGTAATGACCTCCCTTAGGTTATTTCCTCGGCTCCCCCTCATATCCATCCATCCATCCAAGGTCTTGACGCAGTTGTTATTCTGCCGGAGATAGACACTTTTAATTCGAAAACTTTACACGCTTTAGCTCCTTAACTAGGAGAGCTGCAGGTCTTATATAAAGCGCATTTTGATAGTGGAACTCAGCGCCTATGTAATTAGTGTTGAAAAGTTATCGGTTCTTAGTACCTTTTGTTGTTCTGGTGATTTCTTTGGTTGTTCGTTTGTGCACTTTTTATTTATTGTCTGATTCGTTACTTTCGGCGGTAATTCGTCTTAAGGGTTGGTTAAATTGTACAGCCGCGCTGCTGGGTTGGGATCGGAGTTCTCAATAAAAAATGCCTTAATATTTTATTGGCAGCATTCATACATACATACGTATATTCGTGGTAGGTACAATGTTGTGGTTGTTGTTTCAATTCAACCTTGTGGTCTGTGTTTATTATTCGCGTTCTCAATATTTGTCAGGAAAATAAAGATCACTCACGAAAGTGAAAGAAGTCAACAAGATAAGTAAATTCTAATTCTTAGTTTGAAAATCAAAGTTCATTTGGTTTTTTACAAATATGTCAAGAAGAAGTCAACCATAGCACGATATTGCTTAGTGAAAGAAGAGTGCTGGAAAGCATGAAAGTACACAAATGACGGCTGTAACGCTGCAAAGCCCAATAATGACGCTGGCAGCGAATGTATCGGTTATCAACGCTGAGGTGTTTATTAGTAGTTGCAAAATGCCACTTCCCTGATGGCGGTCGTCTGCAGTCCAGCTCCTGCGAATACGCAGTCATGTTGCTGAAATTCACCATTAGTCGGAACGAGACGAACCAGGCCATTGTAGCGCCAAAGTTGTTAACGATAACATTTTCAGTAGATGACGTTGCAAAAACAAGGTGATGGTTTTGGGTTTGTTTTAAACTCCAAAAGTTCGATGTTTTGAAAATACGATTGCATGTATTTCACTAATATACATGACCGTTATTTGTGTTTTTACTACAAAACGTGACCGTTATGTTTATGTTCACTTATATACACGATAGTTATTTTACTGTTACATATGATCGTTTTTTTGAAATACGTTAATTGAAACATAAAATTTTGTGATTGCTGCGCAATACTACTCTTTCCGATTAATTGCCGTTAACCCTCCTCATTCAAAATCTCCTCGCGAATTTCTTGCTGCAACGAGGCCAGCGAGTCGGTCATTAGCTCGAGGAAGGAGTTGATTTCCAAAATCTTGGCACGATTCCTTTCCAACTCCTCACTGAAAATATTAAAAAATAGAAAAAATACGCTGTGAATTGTTTTCTGTCGCACGTACCTGCCCAGTTTAGTGATCATATCCTCGACGAACTCGCGGCTGCGAACTATAAGTCGGTCCTCACGCTCATCGATTCGTTGTATGTGGGTGTCCTTCATGCCGGACACCAGGTTAAGCACAGCGTCTCGATCCTCCATGCAAGGAAGTAGGTCGGGATGCACATCAGAGAAGTCCTGTAACGCCATTTTCAACGCAACGTAGCGCGATGCGATCTCGGCTACGTGCTCTGAGAAATGCAGAGCTACATCACGTAACTGGCTGAAAAAATTTTGTGATTGCTCGACGAATTTAGCTATCATCTCTTGCATGTTCCTATGGAAGTTCAGAGTGGATTCCTGAAAGAAACGGAACCGATTTCAGTCAAAAAGTGCACAATGCGGATACAATTAATAAAAGCTAAAAAAAAAACTGCACCACTACCTCACCTCTATACTCTCGTGCAGATGCAATTCCTGGCTCATTAGCTGCTGCCATACTTCGTTGATGGTGTCATCGAACGTCATTGTAATCTTTTCGAATTGCTCCAGTAATTCAATACTCTCGGGCGATTCCTCGTCCTCGCCTCGCAAAGTACGTATTTCCAACATCTTTAGACACTCGCTCGCCTTTTCAAACAGCTTTTCCTTGTATTGTAAAAAATTCTCAATTATACGCTGGCCCATTTTCTGTATATCCTTTTGCCCATCCTCAAGATTCATTCTAAATTCGTCAATTTCCAGCTGTCTTTCTTCATACGCTCGCAACCCATACTTGTAAATCTCCTGTGTGATCTCGTAAATACGGTTATCGTAGTCATCAGCCAAATCGGAAACCTGCGGACCAATTTTGAGCAGAATTCGACCGTCGTCGTCATCCTTCCATAAAGTTTCGTACAGTTGATGTTCGTTTAGGTGCTCAACGAAACTTGACGCCAATCGCTCAACATCGAATTGCTTTTTGGCTTTCTGGGTACGTTCTAAAATCTCCTTCTCTTCGTTATTTTCAATTTCGCGCAGTTCACGCCTTTTGGAGAAATTTAAGGGTAGTGAATGTAAACAATACTTCATTTTCAGCAACTCTAAATATAAATCGTAGGAGTATACTACGAACTCTCGAGTTTATCTAAATATTGATTTACACTTTCGGAACTTACTCAAATATCTCTTTCCCCTTATCTCGTAAGTTATCAGTTATCGCAGCGTACTCGTAGTACTTAACGTTTGGTAATACGGCAGCGATGTATAAAGAAAGCTTAAAGTCTGGTTCTTGCGCCAGTGGATTGCCTTCTAGGTTTAGCACACGCAAGTCCTTGAAGAAGCGAAAGCGCTCAATCTGTAAAAATATTCAGAGCACCTCTTGAAATATAAGACAAAACTTGACTCGTTCGGAGCTTGGGCGGTTTTGTACTGGCAACGGCTTATACTAGTAGTTGACTAATTGTCAGTTGATTTTATGTCAAGTCGTAAAAGTAGCCGTCATATAACTAGGTGGCAGCTTACTCCTTCTGTAGATGTGATGTGATTATTTCCCAAACTAAGGATGACCAGTTTCTGGAGAGTGTCCATGTTTTCGATTTTCGTAATTAAGTTATCGAATAATGACAGAACTTCGAGGTTGACCAACTTTTCCAGATTTTCAATTCGCTCTATGTAATTGAAACTCAGGTCCAATTCCTTTAGTGAGATCAGCATGTCAATGTTCTCGATGATCTCGATCTTATTGGAGTTTAAGGAGAGCTTTGTCAAATTTGGCATTATCCATAAATGATCAATGCGCAGTATATCTAGACAAGAACGACTATGTTATATATCTAGCGTTGATATATTATTTTACATACTTCGAAATTCCAAGCGGAGCGTTGTTATGCGATCATATACAACTGGCTCCATTTTGTGCAGACGTGCTGCTTCACCCTTTTGTCCGTCGTTGAGGTAGGCCTCATCTATCATGGCCTTGCAAATAATGCCTGGCTCGATTTCCGGGTATATCACTTCATCCAGTGACTTTAGATGATCAGTTGTTCTAGCGGCGTCCATGAGTGGCATTGTGGCGTCCTGTGTATGCGGTGTTAATGGGGAAACGATATACATTTAATGGATGCACATGTTGCTAAAATAAAAGTCTTTGGGCCAAACTTGTTTCTTGAGGGTGACTTTTGTGCAGTTAATTCCCAACGAATTGAGTGCCAAGTAATCGGTTGGACACTGTAAATCAACTCAGTTACATGAATGAAAACCTTGTAAAATAGAGGCTCAACCGCTCTAAAATAAAATTCAATGTAAGTTTCTTTATGAAAGCAGTGCCACAGAAATTATTTTTGTTAATACTTTTGCCTGAATATACTGAATATTGGTTACTTTTGTTATTCATTTTCGGGAAAACACCACTTGAACTTTGATTAGGTAGTTTAAAATGGTTAACCCTTTAATGTTTTGTCATAACTTTTATTACTTCTGAGTCTTTTATGGAACATCAACGAGTAAAGGGGTATGAAGTTGAGTCATCGAGGGTTTGAACTGGCATTAAAATAATAATTTTGTGCCATTGTCTCACAAATTTTTATTAGGACTACTAAACAGAAGTTAAGAGAAGATAACAAACTTGTACAAACGATTGTTTTTACGACGTTTTCTTCCCTTTAACCTGACCGGCTGTAAACGATCCGAATCATCCTGGCAAAGCGACACACTAGCTTCCAGCCATTGTTTTGGCTGGCCGTCACTAAGGATACAGCTTAAACTACCCTTTCTGACAGCTGAGCTATTGTCGACTCACAATATTTTTACGCTAGCACAAGGCGGGTCCGGAGCGTCCTTACGCATTTGCCATTTACCTTTCGCTGTTCTCGCGGTTCCTTTGGCTGTTCGTTTGCGCGCTTGTTATTTACGTGTTGTGTTTGGTCCTGAGACAGGTGCAAAAAGTTGCTGCTGCTTTCTTGAAACTGCCTTCGTTATATTCGACATTTATTCACGTCGGCGGTTGGTTAATTGACTTCGCTTGGTAGGCGGGCTGCGGTGCAGGAGCTGGGACTTGTACGGGCACCAGAAACGTTAGCCATAGAATTTTGTTGGCAACGTATGTACGTGGTAGTTACGGTGATGTGGTTGTTGTGGTGTCAACGTTGTGGCACTGGACTTTTTATTCGCGTACACAAGAACTTAACAGTTCAAAGAATTTTTCACGCGGACAAAAAAAAAAAAATAATTAGCAAAATAGAAAAATACAAAAAATCCGTATTCCAGTTTGAAAATAAGTGCTCGGCAGCATTTATTTTTGTATTTGTCTAATTTGTCAAAAAAGCCAAAACTAATCTGGAAGGGCGAAATTCTACGAATGTGTGACGAAGTTAAATTAGTACTTTGTGTGCTTGGCATACAAATCTATCAACATTAATTGCAGATAATCGATACCATCACCGCGTACTACCATCCCACCTGACGAAATCAATTCGGCTCGAATGTAAAAAAGTTCTGTTGTTGTTCTTTTTTATTAGATCTGATCATATGAAAGTGAAACTTTCCAAGAGATCTACATTATTAACATTAATAAAAATTTCCTGAAGCGGGCGTTCAAAAGTTTGTTTGTGTGCAGTTGATTACGGTGACGCCGTACATGAAAAGTGTTAGGCCAAATTCAAGGAAGCCATAAATACGCCCACTTATCACCCACACACACACACAAACACGCACAAGTATTCGTGTATCTGAATAAAAGTATGTTATCCTGTTCTTCAGCCGTAATTGTTCACCTGGAATATGTATAGAATTGAAGCGGTCTAAGATAGTAAGTACCTATGGTGGGGTCTTATATCAATTTTTTTTTTTTTATTAAACGAGCCAACGCGCAGGCGATACCCCTATAAATGCGAGGCATTGCGCTGGTTCAGGAAGGATATATACCATATATGGTAGGTTGGGAGAAAGGATGTTTGGTGAAGAATTTATGGACTCTTGTCTTGAACCCATCAAGATCATAAGTGCTGGGGAAAATATCTACAGGGAGAGCATTCCACAATTAAATAGTAAATTTATACGAGTTCAGATAAACTTAGCAGATCACTGCAAAAATTGTGTTCACCCGAAGAAAGGCTAAATTATAATATAGTACATAGAAAAGTCGACGTTGAGACACTAGTGGTCGCTCGATATAAAGAATATATCCGAATGTCCTTTATAAATTCGTATTTCGTGTTAAGTGTTGATAGCTTATTGGTAAATTAAGGCTTACTCGTATACTCTTACTTATTCAGGCACTCAAAATTATTCCACGAACTCTAAGAAACGTAACACCAAATACCTAGACTTAAGTTTTAGCATTAACATTTTGAAAATGATAACAGGAAACCAATTTCTTATCAAACTTTGTTGAGATAAGTAGTTGCCCAACTATGGGTCTCATTAGATTCTCAAGTTTTGTTTTACATGAAGCCATTAAGACAGTTTTTGTTACCATGAAAAACGGACTAACTCTACCGCTTCGGTTGACGTTACTGTGGTAGCTCTGTATATTGAGTGGTTATAGACTAATTTTATTAGAAGAAGAAGGAAACTTTTGTAAGAAGAAACAAATTTTAATCTTTTAATGACTTCAGCCATTTCGTAAGAAATCATAAAACTTCGACGGTTGTCTTAATAGCACTTTAATAATAGAATCAACTTGCATGCGCATTATTCATGTCTATTGACCTGTCATGCTTCGTTCGCTCCTTACATTACTTCCCATTGCCACTCAATTAACTGCGAACTTTTTAGCCATTTCATGTAATTGATATGCTTTCAGCTATACTGAAAATTCCTTTGAATTTTTACCTTAACAATTTATGAATTAATTAATTGACCAACAGTTGGGTGCAAGTCAGTTGAGTGCATACAACCCAACCCATCACTACCTACGAGTACACAAAATGAGAGCAACAGCGGCCAGTCAGTGGCAGACAACGGAACAAAGAATATGAAAATACAATAAAGTTTGCAAGGGTATTGAAGGACTAGCCAAGTCGCTCAATGAAGCGAAGTGAAACAGAGGCAACAGCAGGGAAGTAGTCTAGTTACTTGAGTGATCACGATAGTCACGATAGCGTTTATATTAAAACACCGATAATTTGAATGCAGCCAGTGCAAACGTTGGCGTTTCGTGAGCTTTGCTTATCGTCCTACTTACAGCCCACTGCTCAAGAAAATTGAATTGGGCCACATTTACTTTGCCCAGTTGTTGTGCTTGCATGAGGCTAATTGTCTCAACACAGCTTTTTCAGTTTCATAATTAGGGTTTATATGTCAAAGGATCATCACTAAATAAACTGTGAACGCCACATCGGTAGGTTAAATGCAGAATCAGCTGTTTGAGACGATTTAGTAGGATCTTGGTCGGTGTGCAACTGCGATTGGCCTTGAATGACTGTAATTGTCTAATGGTAGTAATTTTCTGACAGACAGGCGGGCAAGGAGGCAGCTCAATATATTGATTTGTAATAGAATACTATTGCCCAAAACGTGAGATGCGTGAATAAAGTGTCAATGAATATAAATGGCCGACTTTGAGTATGGACTTGAATAAATGAATGTGTATGTGTGTATTCAAGCATATAGTATTTATTTAATACACTTGACACATAAATACAACGTCACGGTGCCACACGAAAATCCATGTCAACGCAATATATTCAAATGTGTAACTTACTAACGAGACACATGATCCGCTGGTTTAGTTAAATAATTGAAATGAATTTAATAATCTAATCTAATGAAAATAATAGAAAGCAATCCTGCATACAATCTTAAATCTCTGCAGGAAAAAACTAACAACCTTGGGAGATAATAACATTTACCAGCAGAACTTGATCGTTTTATAGAAAAAGGCTAATGAGATATTTAATTTTTTAAAAGCTCGTGATTTTTACAATATTTGCAAAACCATTTAGTTTCTTTTAAACATGACATAATTCGTTACAATACTTTCTGCAATCGAAAATGATAATAGAATATTTCGTTACTACGTATCACCACTAAGCAAATAAACACATGTGTTTATTTGCTTAGTGGTATCACGCTCTCATTTCAGCATTATGACAATACGACAACCGGCTGAAAATAGAATTTTTTATTGAAATAAAAAAGCCGGCACGTGTACTATGAATCGATATATAACACTCACTCAGCTGGGTGATGGTACATATGGGACTGTGGTGCTTGGCCAACGGAAGGACACCGGCGAAAAAGTGGCAATAAAGCGCATGAAACGCAAATACTACTCATGGGAGGAGGCAATGAACTTGCGAGAAGTTAAGGTATAGCATGCACAAAAATTAAAATTGCATTGTTAATTAAAGTTACCGCACACATCTATATTTATCCTTTTAATAACCCATAACTCATAATCGTGTGGTATTGGTCCTTCGAAATATTCACAGTCTCTCAAAAAGCTTTCACATCCCAACATTGTAAAACTGAAGGAGGTTATTCGCGAAAATGACACCTTGTACTTTGTATTCGAGTACATGAAGGAAAACCTATATCAGATGATTAAGGATCGCGACACTCATTTGCCGGAGCCAACACTAAAAAGCATACTTTTTCAGGTAAATGAAATTGCAATCGCTATTAATTAGCATCGTCAGGACTTCAATACTCGTATGTGTAGGTGCTCACTGGCTTGGCGTTTATGCATCGGCATGGGTTCTTTCACCGCGATCTCAAGCCAGAGAATCTGCTATGTTCTGGGCCGGAGTTGATAAAAATAGCCGATTTCGGTTTGGCGCGTGAAATACGCTCCAGGCCGCCGTTTACGGATTACGTCTCAACTAGATGGTAAAACATAAACTTTCTCGTGTTTCGGAGTAAAACAGTCCTTATTTGCAGGTACCGGGCGCCAGAAGTGCTTTTGCACTCAACTAACTACGGCAGCTCTATAGATCTGTGGGCTATGGGTTGCATTATGTCCGAGCTGTACACGTTTCGCCCATTGTTTCCAGGTAGCAGCGAAGTTGATCAGCTCTTCAAAATTTGTTCTGTTTTAGGAACACCGGATAAGGTACGAAATCTGTAAAAGAACATAGAAGTCTCTCATAATCAGACACTTTGATTGCTTTCGCAGAGTGATTGGCCCGAAGGTCATCGACTCGCAGCCACGATACACTTTCGCTACCCGGACTGCATTAAAGTGCCACTGAAAACCATCGTCACGCGCTGCAGTCAGTCGGGCTTAGAACTGCTTGAGGATATGCTGCGCTACGATCCCGATAAGCGACCGACAGCACAACAGAGCCTCAAGTACCCGTATTTTCACGCTGTCAAACGTATATCGCCTGCTGCGGCCACCAATGCCAACGTAAAACTCTCGGCGAAATACCACTCGGGCTTGCTGCAAAATAACGGTCTTCCGGTGCAAGAGAAGTTAAAGTCGGTGGCGGAGTTGCTGCAGCAAAACCAGAGCATCATGAACAACGGCAGTGGCAACAAGCAACATAATAATTACAACAACAACAACAATAATAACAATAGCAACAGTGACGCAATGCTGACAAACAATAACAAAGCCAAAAAGGTGACCAATGGCATCGCGCAGAACGTCACCCAGATGCAAATACCAAAAATCAGTTTCCTCGCGCTAAGTGCCTCCGACATGGGACATCCCTCGATGCCGATGCATTACGCCGCCACCACGCAGTCGAAAGAGCCGCCCGATGAAAACGCCTCAATAAAGAGCGGCTCCGTTCGGTACAGTACCATTTTGGCGCCGGCGAGTAATATTTACCTGAGTAGCGCCAATGCACCGCAACGAGTGCCCCACGCCAACGAGGAGAGTGTCGCGTTCGCCGAGACCATCAACGACATTTACCTCAATCGAAACGCTGTGCAGCAACATCAACAATATGCGCCGCAGCAACAGCAGCAGCAGCCAGCGAATGTGTCGTTCAATACGGGGAGTATGAAAGGCAGCGTCATTTACCTCGCCAGCGGCCATCGCAATTACGCGCTCTTTGAAACGGCCTCCAAGAATGCCAAGAACTCGGCCAAAATTGGCGGCTACTATCTGCAGACTCATCCGAGTATCATGAGCATCGACTCATTTGGCAAGGACGCCAAGGTGTACAATATGTTCTCGAAGGTGGGCTCGAGGCCAGCGCCTACAAACATACTGATTCGCAACGCCCACGAGCACGGCAACGGGTATTTGAACGGTGATAATCTATCGGCGCGCTCACGGTACGGGCGTACACAGGACAAAAAGGAGAATGCCGCCAACATTACGGAGGATAAATTGACGAAAGATGATGAATTGGACTTAATACTGGGGTGAGTCCGTAGCCATTCAGCAGTGCTATGAATTTCACATAATCCGTGTTGGGACTCTCTGCAGCTCCAAAATTATGACCTCTGCCAAGCGACAGCGACAACGTAACATAAAAGCGAATATCGTACTAGAAGATCTATTTGGTCACCTATCGTTGGACTCCGATAGTGATACCAAATATCCGAGTACAGTGCCGGTAACACAACAACAGAATTTATCGGAGCGCACCTCCAGTTTGCCAAATGGTTATACGAACGATAACTCAAAGTCAGACAAACACAAGGCCAAAATTCTTAGTAGTCTGGAAGCGAATAATGGCAGCCGAACCGACTCTCTGTCGACCAATGCGTAAGTAAGCCCAACTCCTAACCTATAACACTTTTTGTCATTTGATGGTTGGTCTTGTTGTTCTTTTTGTCATTTGAACTCCGTTAAATTTTTCATCCGCTTCTTACAACATTCATTACTTTACATATACATGGATTTTTTATTGATGTTGAAGTATATAAAATAACAAAAATTACATGCCATTAAATTTTATCTGTTTTATAAAGTTTATGAATTTTAAATTGCATTTCATTGAACTATTGTGCGTGACGGTAATATTTCATTTAGGTGCTCAATCGACCAAGCAACTGATGATGAATGCCAGTTTTGGCCCATCAGGTAAACTTGACCTCAAGCTTGGCAAAGCCCGTAACATAGCCATCATAGTAGTGTAATAGTAATTAGCAGTCGATTAGAAATAAACTCCCATGCGCTCTTCTTAGACCATTTTCCTTTAGATTGATAGATGAATTAAGGTGGTTGCTACTACTAATCTATTGTGTCCCATTCTACAGTTTGGTTTTTTCGTTTTAGAACAGCACATATCTGCTCATTTATGGCACATTTTCTGAGTTGGTTTTTGATAAAAACTCGTATTTTTCAATTGTTGCTGAGCTGTTATGATTTTCTAGCGAATTTTTCGCGTCATTTTGGAATGGTTTTTTAGTAGTTAATTACTTTTTTAAATAATGATATATTTATATTATATATATTTGTGTATGCCTTGTGAAGCACTTTGGGAATAGAATCTGGAAACAGAACAATTATTGTGATATATTTTCACTCGGCATTTCTAAAAATTGTATAGCATGAGGCTGTAGTTGATATACATAATTATGATTCATTGCTTTATCCACTAGACGGATAAGATATTAGGACAACCACTTCTAAAAAGGCAGTTGCTCAGTAAGTCAGGTCGAGTAGCCCATTCGACTGAAACTGAGGGATTATATTAGACTATAGATATGGCAACTGACTGCACCTGCATCGCTTTAAAAAATTAACATTTAAATAAGCGTCAGTGCAGTGCAGCTTATCGCATATCTGGATCTTTAGTTTTGCTAGCACCAGAACACCAGAGTCAAAATAATGAGAAGCAGAAGCTAATTATAGATTAATTTGCGGTAAAGGTTTCATAACATCTAACGTAACTGAGCACTAAACTCGCACGCTTAGCACCGATCTGTTCACCTACAATTGAATGCTCAATCATTATACATATTTATCTACACAATATTTTATGAATTTATTTATTTAAATTGTGTAATGAACACGTTAAATACTCACATTTACTATAACGGATTTCCATACTTATAGAGCGCATATCCAAGAGGACGGTCGCAGCACGAATCAGGGCACATTATTTTCCTGGGATGAAACGAACAAAACGGAAGACGAGAAACTGACTGCTTGGATGGTGGCAGAAAATGGCAAGTTGCTATTGGAATTTTTTTGTATAAATGTGCAGCGTAAAAATGTCGGACTACTCTCCGTTCAGGTTCGTTGCTGGAGAAGAAGATTTTGAATGGGCTAAATGACAACAAATATTCTGATTGGACTTCATCGTACCTGAACTACAAGAATGCATGAATTACAACCGCAGTGTAGTGTAAAAATTTCGGAAGAAATTTCAGTTTGTACTGTGATAATTTTAACTAACTTTAATTTGATTTCAATTTTTCTAAAATTAAAATTGAGCAGTTTTAGAATAACGATGTAAATACAGTTGCGATACTTATGCATGTGTAATATATGTACGATAATAAAAATTAATATATAAAGTGGAAAGAACAAAACACAATTAAACGAATTTTGTGTTGAGGGGCACCACCAGGAATTGTTCGATTGAAGTTATAATTGGGAAGTGATTGTTAAATATGTTTAAGTAGAGCAGCACATTTGCTAAAAGCTCATTTGACTGTTCGTGTAAGTAGAGATGTTCAGTTGCACATTGTTTAATGCACACAAACAACACAGAGCATCACATATCGATGCTCTCCAAAAGTGTGAATGTTACTATCATTTCCTAACTGTTGATTTAGTTGTTGCAGATTGTTACAGAAATGCGATACGCAGTGCAACCACATTTTATACTTTGACTTTTAAAATGTAACCGTAACCAAGTACATACATACATATTTATGTGCATGTAGATGTGCAGCATTGTGGTCCGCTGGTTTCGGCATCTTGACATATAACAGTTGACTGACTTTGCGATTTTTTGTCTTGTATATAATCTTTTTTGAACTCCAACTTGTCTCGATAAAACCCGCTTACATACACACATATATACGTACGTATGCGAATTTATTGCATAATTTACACCAGTAATGCAGCCCATGAGAACCGGCAACAGGATCCGGTAACAAAGCCAAAGACAACGACAGACGACGCGAAACAAGTGCAATAGGGCAGACACGCATTAGGGCAGTCTCTGGCACAGCGGAAGGTGTGCGTATCATGTTCGCCACTTACTAGTGCGCCAGCCCAGCAGTGGCCAGTATAAAAGTATCTACCGCAATGCAGCTCAATATTAATCCAAGCTACCAAGCTAAGGCCTTCAGTCGGAATCAGTCAGCCCGCAATCCAGCAGCGCTCAAATCATGAAAATCCTAGTAAGTCCACTAATGTTTTTGCCCCCCTAAAAACCACAGTTCCATTGAACTAATTCTGTTCACAGTGCCTTATTAGCGTTGCTTGCCTGCTGGGCTGCAGCAGCGCTGGGTTCATCGGGCATCATGCAGTGCCTGCCGCCGAATTGGAGGAGAGCCCGCCGCACTACGAGTTCCACTATTCCGTGCACGACAGTCACACCGGCGACGTCAAGGATCAGTTCGAGCACCGTCAAGGCGACTACGTGACCGGCCGGTACTCGCTCATCGAACCCGACGGCAATCGACGTGTTGTGGAGTATAACTCGGACCCCTTGCTAGGATTCACCGCGCAGGTCCATCGCGAGCCGGCAGTTATACACCAGCTGGGCCATTTGTCAATTGGTGCCGCAGAGTCGAAGGTTATTGAGAAATGGCCAGCACCAGTGCATCATCCGTAAATGTTAATACCAGTTGAACTGACGTGTACAAAGTTTTTAGCATCATTTTATATATAAAAACGATTCAAATTATCTACACTGATTTTCGCATATCATACGTACATATATGAAAATATCCACTATAAACTATAGCATTTTCTAACCAAACTACTATATTTTCTGGCAATAAAATAGATACACACATATAAGCGAGTACATACCCGCACTTGTCACAAACTATCATCATATTATATCATATCAACAAGCAATATCAGCACACACAATTTTTTTCCTAAAATCAATCCAAATAAATTGTATAAAATATCGTTATCCTATATATGTATGTAGGTAAAATATTACTTAATAAATTCAAAAATAATATTCTAAATTCTTATTATTATTAGGTAGGCGAGGTCATTAAATATTTGCAGTCTGAGATTAATCCTACTACAGTTGAACATAAGGTCTTAAGATCCCAACATCTTTGAGCGAACCACCTGATCTTCATTCAATTAACTTACCGGATGTCCCTACAAGAACAAGTACTTTGGTTCAAAAATAACAGACGTAGAGATAGGCTGTGAATCTGCAGAAAATTATAATAGACTTAGATAAATGTTTTAATATACACGTGCCTGAGAAAGGCATATGCCAATCTATTGTGATCCATAAAATTAGGTTAGTACCAGCCGCACTTCCACTCAGAGATCTAAGAAAAGGCCGAGGGTGAGTGAGTCCCATATGTGGACGTATATCCAACTGTTTCTTACCAACAAATTTAGTAGATAGTTCAGCTGCGTGGATTAGACATTGTTCCGTCCAGTTAAAGGATTAAGAAAGAAACATAGTTTTATTGGGCATTTTAGTTTTATTTCAAAATGCGTGTTTGCCTTTTATATACATACATACGTATAGTACAATAACTGTTATTATATACACATAAACATATTTACAAAATAATAGTTTAACGGAATAATGTCAGATGTAAATGTCGTGTGGGACATGCAGACCGGAGTGAAGGTGTCAAAGATCAACAAGTGAATATCGAAGATTGGCGTATGGCGTTGAGGTGCAATCAAGTGTGTGGTGTGGTATGAAAACAAAGCATATGGATTGCATACGGGCGATTGATGTGCTCTACCGGTCAGTATGCGATGGTGTATGTTTGCTGAGAAGATGGTGATGTGGTTGGTGCGTTCAATATTCGTAATGTTCGTTGCATTTGTTGTTGGCGAAATGACCCGTAAATATGGATGGATGACGATGGATTTGGTTGCATAGCGACGCAGTTCGCTCTCGTCGTCCCACATGTTATGTGAGACACGGAGCACAGTGGCATTTGGCAGTGTGTGTATTGTCTTTGTCACCGTCGCTGAGGCCGTCGTCATTTATGCGCTGGTGCTGGCGGTGGTGGCTTAGTAGTGTGGCCCGTAAGGCGACAGGGCTAGTTTGGGCGCAGATAAGGCCAGTGGAGCGATGACCTTGGCCACTGGGGCCACAGCCTTAACTACCTTATGGCCCAAAGGATCGCGGCGCACCACTGCATTGAAGCCGTTGTGTGCGTCCGAGGTGTAGTCGACCGTGCGCAGATAGCCGTCAGCATCGATTAGCGTGTACTGGCCCTGCACTTGGTCGCCTTTGCGCGACTCGGTCTGGCTCTTTATGTCGCCAGTGTGGTCATCACGCACCGAGTACGAGAATTCATAGTGTGCGGGCGCTTCCACCTCCAGCGTCTTGACCAGCGCAGGCTTCACAATAGTTGGCGTGTGGTAGAGTGGCGCATGAATAGGATACTCAATGGCGGTGGCCGCTCCCAGACCGACGATGAACAAGCCGAGCAACTGAAAACGTATTTAAAAGTGTGTCGGCAAATATTTGATATTTGTACACCACCCGTGGCGCCCAATGTACTCACAGCAAACATATTTGATGTGAAAATGGAAAATCTGACTGAGACGATAAATGTTGTGACGACTGTTGGGTTGCGTTGGCAGCAGCACTATCACTAAAATTGTTTATTCACGTGAAACTCCTGAGGTGAACTACAATTCTGGCCAATTAATTGCTTACTTTTATATGTAACCGATCGACGCGCCGGCTCAACCGATATTCGGCTTGGGCTGATTTCATTTGCGTTTTTTTGTTCAGCTTCCACAGCCGAAGCGAGCTGGCTGCCGCTAACCGGCTGTTTGTTATTGTTGTTGTTATTGATATTTTGTTACTCTTGTTCGGCGAATTAGTGGTTATTTCTTTATTTTACTACACTTTTATATTGCTCGTGTTTTATTTGTATTTTGGCTGTTGTTTTTATTTTGGAATTCATGCGTTTGTGTTGCACGCATGCATATTGCTCTCGCGTTAGCGTTTTTCTTGTACAATGTGCGAGTGTTTGTCTATTCCGTTGTTACTTGGTTGGTCAGTCGATCTCGCTGTTGGTTTCTGATACTAGCAAAAATCCTACTTTGCTCCAATTACAAACATTGTGTCAATTTGAATAAAGACGTGAGTGCCGACTGTGTACGTATGTGTTGGTCTGGCTGAGTGCCGCAGATTTATTTGTGCCATAATAAGAAAGAAATCGGGCCATATCGCTCAAGATATGGTCCAAAGAGGACCCATCGCCCGAAAGATATTTCCCTTTAAAAGCCTAAACTTTTAATTTATTGGAAATCAAACAGTTTTATTAAGTGTTTTTTAGTAAGCATTGTAACCAACTTAGAGTTGGATTATTGCTTGAAGGCTTCGAATCGCGAGCCCCTTCCAAATATTTGTTCGTACATTTGTATATTGGTCTGCACGCACATTCAACCAATATTGTAGGTGTGAGCTAGTAGCCCTGACCTATAAAACAACTTTGTCACTTACCTACTAGACATACTCACATAGATATGTGCAGTTGTGTACTTATAAAACGCATTGGGTTGAGTTGTAATAGCAATTTTGCTAAATTGTTGGCACTTGTGCCAAAGACCTTCTAACTGTGCTAATCAGTAAATACTTTTCGTAATTTCTTACTTCGGTCAAGTGAACTCATTGAACAAAACTTAATATTGATATAAAGGACCAGACGTTCCCGCTGCATGCCACATTTTCGTTTGTTTTCTTATTGAAATACCCATAAAAACGATGTTAATGACTCTTTTTGCATACATGTCTTTGCCTAAATATTAGAAATATTTATTATGCATATTTGATTCGTTGTTTGCTTGTCTATTTTCCTAGGCAATAAGTTGAGCAAAGAAATATAACCAAACCCACGCATACCTTTTTGTCGCCAATCTACGCGTAATTAAATATTGGAGTATTGCAAAATACGAAACTGTTGAGGAAAAATGAAAAAAAAAAATGTAATTTTTTTGGGTTGGGCTGGGCCAGGCCGTGTCGCACTAGACTGGATTGTATTGGACCGCCGCTTGGTAGTGGTGGCGGCGGCACTTTTTGAAAGGCTTCACAAGTAAAAAACCACACGCCAGACGTCGAACGTCGAACGCATGCTGCCTGCCACATGCCGTCTGGCCCGACGGGCCTGGCCGGCACTTGTCGCTAATGCATGTGCGCGCGCGACTACGTCCGTAATCGTGTTCTAATTTAGTGTGCGGTGCAAAGTGGACGCATGATATATGTACATGTGTGCAATATTTCAATTTTGCGTAAGATGCGTGAGCAGAGTTGTGGAGTCATGTACATACATACATTCATATACATATGCGCCCAAAGGTGATAGCGGGCGATTTCAAAGCTTGGGCTACGGACTGGGGTTCGACCAGGACGAACGCCAGAGGAACTATCCTTCTCGAAGCTTTTGCTGAGCTCGATGTGGTGTTGCTTAACGTCGGCGATGAACCAACATTCTACAAGAACGGGCGTGTGTCGTACATCGACCTCACGTTCGTTAGCCCGTGTTTGGCCAGAGGGGCTACGTGGAAGGTCCATAGTGGTTTTACGTACAATGACCACCAGGCGATCGTGACAGAAATCAAACTACGAGTGCTGCAGCAGACGGCACGAAGCAGGCGAAACCAGGGATGGAAGCAAAAGTCCTTAGATGTGGACACCCTGCAGGTGGCCATGGATCAGGCGCCGCTCTCAGGCTCAGCGGAAACCAAGGTGTCGCAGCTTATGAGAAGACTGGTGCGTGCGTGCGACGCATCAATGCAGCGTCGCGGTACTTCAAACTGCAGGCGACCAGTGTATTGGTGGAACAGCAACATAGCTGACCTTCGAAAGGGCTGCATCAGCGCCAGACGTAAGTTCCAGCGTGCAAGAGGCGGCGACGGTGGAGAGAAGCTCCACGCCGCGTATAAGAAGGCGAAAAAGCAGCTAAAAGAGGCCTCAAGGAAAGCAAGAGAAAATGCTTCACCGATCTTTGCGACAGCGTTGACCAGAACCCGTGGGGCACAGCGTATCAGGTGGTGATGAAGAAACTGGCCTCTTTCAGCCCGCCACCGCCTACCTCGGCGCCATTCCTTAAGCGCGTGGTACAAACGCTGTTCCCACCACAATGCGGCCTCAGGCAAGATGCCATCCCGTACCCGCGCAGTGCCGTTTATGATGTACCGATGGTAGACAGCGACGAGGTGATTACTTGCTGCGGGAGAATCGGCGACCAAAAAGCACCTGGGACAAATGACATCCCGAACAAGGCGCTCAAGGCTGCAATCTAAGCGTACCCCAGCCTTTTTGTGGAGGCTTACAATGCCTGAATAACAGAGCGAGTTCCCGGACAGGTGGAAGATGCAGAAGCTGGTGTTACTGCCGAAGGGGAAGAATAACCCCGAAGACCCGTCATCGTACCGTCCTATCTGCCTGCTGCTAGAGCGCTTAATTTGCACTAGGCTGGAGGCAGCAATTGCGGATGTCTAAGTGCCAGCTTGGCTTTAGGAAAGTAATGTCGACACTCAACGCAATCGATGTTGTGGTCTGTGCAGCACAGAGAGCAATCGAGGGTAAACGCTGGAGGTATGGCTCCAAGGAATACTGCTGCATGGTGACCCTGGACGTGAAGAATGCCTTCAATACGGCGAGGTGGTGTGACATTTTAGCAGCGCTCGAAAAGTTGCAGGTGCCGGGATACCTAGTGGAGATTAGCACCAGCTACTTCACGAACAGGGTACTAGATTACCACACCGATGACGGAGAGATGCGTCACATAGTCACCGGGGGTGTTCCACAGGGGTCGGTACTAGGTCCGACGCTGTGGAACGTGATGTACGACGGATTGCTGCGGCTGGCGGTACCAAGAAACGCCCAAATTGTGACGGTCGCCCTAATAAGCGACCTCCACATGTGGATGGACCGTGCGCATGGGGTGGTGGACCACTATCTCACGCAGATAATGACAGGCCATGGCTGCTTTACGGCATACCTACATAGGTGGGGGTATGAGCAGAACCCCTTCTGTGACTCCTCTAGCGGGTCAATCGAGGACGCTGAGCCCATTGTTTTTAACTGTGCAAGGTACACTAGCCAACGGCGCCGCCTAGCGAATAAAATCGGCGGTATACCCACAGTGCAGTCGCAAGTCGGAAAAATGGTGGAGTGCAGGTCCTGCTGGGATGCAGTAGCGCGGTATGCGGCGGATATCATGACAATGCAACGCGAGATCGAGAGGGGCAGACGTGCCTATGAACGTCTTGCTGTGGAAGAGCCAGGATAAGGCTTTGTCCCCCCTGTGAAGAGATGCTGGAATGCGGTTCCGCAGGGGGAGATTAAGATTGGGTAGCGGGAGTCGAGCACCACCTGCCCGAGACACTGCGTCCAGTGTTGAACTATTGTGTCACATCCCTTTATCTTACTGGAGGAGTTCGTATCCTCCGATGCTATCCAGGAACTCCTTTATTTTCCTTAGATCAAATTCAGAAAGATCTTGCGTCTGTACCAGTTCCCTTCCCAGTACCCGCTTTCTAGCGTGTATTAGGGCGGGACATTCCGTTATGATGTGTACAGAAGTCTCCTCGTCTTCCATACAAAATCTGCATAGTTCGTTGTCCGTGATTCCCAGTCGCGCTCTATGCATATTTAGCAGACAGTGTCCGCTTAGGATCCCCGTCATGAATCTAAGCTCTGCTCGGCTTAGCTCCAAGAGGTAATTAGATTTCTTTGCAGAGTAAACTGGAAAGAAAAGCTTGGAACAGCGTTGTCCCACTGTGTTCGACCATTTGTGGTTAGCTCGATTTAGAAATTCCTGTTTCACACAAAGTCTGTAATGAGTCTTGCTAACACCTACATATGATTGGTTCAGGTCCATAGGGTCGTGTTGCCGCCCCCTCCTTTACCAATCTGTCCGCCTCTTCATTACCATCGTGTCCACAGTGCGCAGGTACCCAGTGTATTATCACTTAGTTGTCCTTGGAAAGGTCTTGGAGGACATCTACTGTCTCCGAGACCAGTTTAGAGTCAAATGTCGTCGAGTTCAGAGCTTTGATTGCAGCCTGACTGTCAGACATTATGAATATCCTCTTCCTTTTAAAGTTGAGTGTTAGTATTGTCCTGGCACATTCATTAATGGCATAGACCTCAGCCTGGAAGACTGTGGCCTTGTCCCCAAGACTGACTGAAAGTTGGGAGCTAGAGCTATAAATTCCCGCTCCTGTTCCTTCTTCCGTCTTGGACCCATCAGTGTACCATACAATATCGTCACACGTCGGACTGATTCTATTATCAGCCCAGTCCTTCCTGTGCGGTATGTACGTTTTGTACCTTCTTCTGAAGAGGTGCTTCTGAGGCATCAGATCAAGGGGCATCCAAAATCCTTTATCTCGCCTCCTGTCCCTCAGCAGAGATAAGTGACCGATTGCCTGTGTATCTTTCGGTATAAATCCACTATGCACCAGTCTGTGAGTGCTGGCTATTGCAGCCATTTGCACTTTGAGTTCCAGCGGCATCGCCCCCAATATAACATTAAGGGCTGCAGTTGGAGTCGTCCTGAGACATCCTGTTATGCAGGTATTTGCTAGTCGTTGTAGTTTCTCTAGCTTAGTCGCAGTAGTTACTTCTGTGGCCTTCCTCCACCAGACTATCGCCCCGTAGGTTATCGTCGGCAGAACAACCAGGGAGTATAGTTTTTGAAGCCACTTCGGCCTCAGTCCCCAGTTTTTACCACAGATTCTTTTGCAACTCCAGAGGGCATTGCCTGCTCTCTTGATAGAGCAATCAAAGTGGGGTTTCCAGTTCAATTTACTGTCTAGAGTTACCCCTAGGTACTTGACCTCATTCGAGATGTTCAGCACCTTACCAAAGATCTCTATCTGTCCAAGGTCAAATTTCCTTTTAAAGGTAAAAGGCACTATAATTGTTTTGTCCGGGTTCACAGACAATTTCTGTCTTATACACCAGCTCTCCACAATTTTCATCGCGTTCTGTAGCAAGTCCGAGACTGTATGTCCGTCTTTGCCCCTGACCGCAATGACTAGGTCGTCTGCATAGGCGATGACTTCATATCCCTGCTCCGTAAGTGAGCGGATTAGTCCATCAACGACCACAGACCACAGCAGCGGGGATAGTACCCCTCCTTGGGGACATCCCCTCCCTGTTCTTGCAGACAGCTCTACCGCCCCTAGATTGGACTGAATCACCCTGCTTTCAAGCATGGATGATATCCATCTTATAAGAGTGGTAGGCACCTGAAATTCTTCTAGTGCCTTTTCAATCGCTTCGAAGGTCGTGTAGTTGAAGGCCCCTTCTATGTCTAGAAAACCTGCCAAACAGATTTCCTTTTGCTCCAGGGACTTCTCTATCCTGCCTACCAGCGCCGATAGGGCCGTTTCAGTGGATCTACCTTTCTGGTAGGCATGTTGGTTCGCACTTAGGGGGCACCGAGGAAGAATATCTTCTCTCAGGAAGCGGTCAACGGCCTTTTCCAGGCCCTTTAGCACGAATGACATCAAGCTTATTGGCCTGAAGGATTTTGGATCCTTTTTGTTGGATCTTCCAGGCTTGGGGAGATAGACCACGTTTACTGCTCTCCACGTCTCTGGAATATGTCCAAAAGCTAAGCTACATGAGTAGATTTTTGTTAAAATAGGCGCCAGTATATCCATTCCCTTTTGCAGAAGTGCCGGGAAAATGCCATCTATTCCCGGCGCTTTGTATGGGGAGAACGATTCCAGCGCCCATTTCACTATTGGTGTGCTGCACACCGCTCTGGCAACCTTCCAGTCTTCCCTACTTGGACAATATGTCTGTCCTGTACTGTTTGCCAGAGGTACGGTTGTTGATAATATCGATCCCGGGAAGTGGGTGTTAGTGAGTAGGACGAGTGATTCCATTTCACTACTTGTGGACGACCCGTTAACATCCACCAGTGTTCCAATAGGACAGGATTTCTCCTTCGAGAGGACCCTTTGTAGTCTGAAACTGGAGGACAGGTCTGACACGTCTTCACAGAATCGTCTAAAGGACTCTCTCTTGGCCTTCCTTATTTCGTGGTTATATTTGGTGAGGGTCTGGGAGTAGGTCTGCCAGTCGTTATTCCGCTTGGCTTTATTAAATAGTTTCCTGACCTCCTTCCTTAGCTTACTAAGGTGACCACTCCACCATGGCGTCTGTTTGCTAAAGGTTTCAGTCTTTAGGGGACAGTTGTCTTCATAGGCATTTGGAACGGATTCCTTGAGAGTTGTGGTGGCCCTTTCTAATCTGTCTATGGTATCTATTTTGTTCTCTATTCGAACTAGAGTATCTTGTCCTAACTGGTTGCAGTAACTGCTCCAGTCGGTCTGTTTTTTAGGTCTAAATGACACTTCAGAAAGCCTTTGATTCCCTAACGTGAATCTTATATGCCTGTGGTCTGAGCAGGACGGCTCATCAGATACTCGCCAATTGCTGACAAGATCTTTTGTCATTGAGGTTGTCAAGGTCATGTCCAAGACTTCCTCCCTGACTCTAGTAACAAACGTGGGACTATTCCCAATGTTGCATATGTTTAAATCTAGGGAGAGTATGAAGTTGAAAAGTGACTCACCTCTAGGGTTGACATCCGAGCTTCCCCACATGGTGTGATGGGCGTTCGCATCACAGCCAAGTATTAGCTCCAGGTGGTTGCCCCTAGCATAGTCAATCAACTGTTCTGCTATTTGTGGGGGGCAGTGGTCGTCGTCTCCAGGGAAGTATGCTGAGGCTATGATAACCTCCCTGGAGTTCCACACGATTTTTCCCGCGCAGAGATCAGGCGTGACGTAATCTGTCAACGGAAAGAAGGAAACATTGTTAAATATAATGCAGGCTCTGGCTCTTGTTGATGACTGGCAACAAAGTACTTTACCTGCCTGAGTTAGCCCCCGGATTTGTCCGTTGGTGCTGGTCCATGGCTCCTGCACCAGGGCTATGCTGGGACCCAAGGTATTCAGGGTCCTGGTGAGGACAGCCGAGGCTGCCGACGCTCTATGGAGATTGATCTGTACAATCTCCATATTACGCCTGCGGTCCTTTGGTGTGGGAACCCGCACGCTTACCTCCTCTACCCCTTGTCTGTACCCGTTCAATACTGCCCGGAGTATGGACAGACTTATCCAGCAGACCCAGCTGTCTGGACGGATTTGCCACCCCAGTCAGCCGGGTCTGCCGGACGGGTTTAGCTGAAGCACGCCTTGCGGGTCCCACAGATGCCGGTCCTGGCGTCTTGTCACTCGTCCGTTCGGTCGTCTTGTCAGTCCGAGTGACGGTCAGCACCCGTCCGCTGGTACGCGGCCGGTCCTCGCTCACCCTTGCCAGTGCCTGTCTACTGGTGGACGGTCTCTCCTCATCCACCCTTACGTTGGACGTCTTCGTCTACGTACCGCCTTCACTGGTCACCAGCGACTTGGCCCCCTGCTCTCGACGCAGCCTGAACTGAACCCTTCCCAACTCAAAGAAGGGAAGGTTCTTCAGTGCAGAGAGCTGAGTCACTGAAGGATCGTCGATGGCCAGTGTAAGCGTTGTCCCCTGCGCCGCGACAGATCTGTTCAATACCTTCCAGTTTCCTGTCGGTAATGAATGGTTCTGCGTTCGAAGCATTCGAAGAATGTCTTCGTCCGGTAGGGAGCAGCCTGGGAAAAACGAGGTGGCTATGCTGGGTTTGGCTATGCAGGGGGAGATAGTGGGGGTTGTTTTTAGTCGGTAGGAATCCGGCATAACGACGAACTGGAGTTCCGGCATCTTCCGAAGATTTTCCACCTCCGTCAGAAAACAAAAAAAACACATATGTATGTACATATATGAACATCGTTGACTATAGCAACCAATCGACAGTCTTGACCATTTCTTTCGTTGAGTGATACTCAAAATGTTCTGGGGAACGAAACAAAAGCCCTAAGAACGAATTTTATAATAGCCCGATGTCTGCCAACATGTTGATAATGTAATTTTTCACAATTTTCTCAGCATGCATCAGTTTCAAGCCGAATTGCCAAATTCGGATCCAACCAACACTGTTGGCGCGCTCGCCCCTCATTGTGAATTACATAAATAATTTTATTTGAAAAATTGAACGAAAAGTCCTTGTTTAACTACAAAATTTAAGTCCATGCATTTATTGCATCAACTAAGACTCGGTTAGAAAATTAGAATAAATTAAGCTTAACAGGTAGAACATATGCTAACGGGAGCGCTGCGACACTGCTCTTCAATACGGGTACGATATCGCATAGGGTGCCTGATACGGCGGGTATCTGTTCGGCTGCGCCGAGTATGGGTAGCCCTTAAGGTAGTTCATCAGCGCTAAATCGTACGCTGGGTTGCTGTTCAAGGAGGGCGCGCCCAGTTGATCGCTATTGGGCGCGGGCGTGGTCGGCTCGTATGTGTTCGGTGCGTTGGGGCTCTTTTCTTTGGAAATGTAATTGGCGTTTTGATAATTCGCGTCGGACGCTTCTGGAACGGACGAGTATGGATTGGCAACGGCAGGTTTAGGATTCAATACGCTGCCGCTATACGTGTACGTCACCGGAGAGTATATCTTGCCATCTGGGCTTGGGTTCGGTGCTGGCGCTGGCAAACTTGGATAGGAAGGCGCAGGTGCTGGAGCTGGGTTAGGACCCGGTGTGGGTCTCAATGGGAGTGGTAGTGGCAGTGACGGTCCATAGCCATAATTGGGAGCGGCCACTGGCGCATAGTATAGCGATTGGGGTTGATAAGCATAGTTTGGCTTGGCCAGTCCTTCGGATTGTAGCAGTTTGGTTAGTTCGTCGACTGAGTAGCTGGAATCCAGCAAGGCCTCCGGATAATAAGTGGTTCCTTTTGGGTCAGCATATATGTCAGATGAGAGTGGTGGAGGCACTGGCGCACTGGCTGGCGGCTTGGGCAAACCATAATTAGGTTTCGGCAACTCGCAGCTGCTGTCACCGTCTCCGCAGCCTTCTACGGGGTAATTGTAGCCGGAGCTTGGCTGCTTTTGTGGCCCGTAGCCGGGCGGGTATGGGTCTGGCACAAACTTGCGATGATGCACGTGCTTCATCTCCAGCTGGCCTTGAAGGCCATGCTGCGACGTCTTGGTAATCTGCGTGATCTCCTTGTTAAGGTCATTGTTGACGACCACCTTGCGGCAGAACTCCTTGCAGCCCACCTTGCACTCACAGTAGCATTTCTGATAAGCGCCCGACGGCGTGGGGGAGACGTGAGGTCCCGGCGTGGGGTGGTAGCCGGCGGTCGTGTTGTAACTGGAATAACTGGGCGTACTTGTGGGTCTGATCGTTGGCGGTGGTGTGGGTGCGGTGGGATGTGGTCTTGGTCGGGTGGGACGTGGTCGACTAGTAGGGCGCGGCGTTGGAGCGGTTGGGTGTGGGGCAATGGTGGTGGTGGTTGTGGTGCTGGTTGAAATTTCTTCACATGGCACCTCTTCCCATACCTCCTCTTCGCATTGCGAGCAGTACGGTGGGTAGCGCGTTGCACCGGCGACCAATGTCGTCGCCACGGCGATCACGAAAATGTTCAGCGGAATCTGAAAAGGCGCAACAACAATGGGGTTACCAGAAATGTGTGTCAGTGCGGTGCCGTCGAAATGGCAAAGCCCAAAACCCCAATAGCGGTTACGCAAGCACACCAAGTGCAATCCCCCAAAGCGAACGGCGAAAACGAAAGCAAGTGTCAATTTACCTTTAACAGCATTTTCTGCATTCTGCGACTACAAGCAACCGGAGACGATTTTCGAAGCGCTTTAAAATGGCTTTATTGGAGTGCGCCGAGTTTTATAAGAAAGCATTATAAATCGAAAACAAATGCGAACGCGAACGCTCAGCTCTGGAGAATGGAGAAGGTCATGAAATGTTTGCTCAATAATCACGTATGATTTGGCAGAAGCAGCGTCGCCAAGTCAAAATCTGCAAAGCACAACGCGCTAATTTTATGGCAGCAAACAAAAAATCACAAATCTGTGATCAATTGAACATTTGCGCTGCACTCAGCTACGCGCCGCCTCAATGTTATGGAAATGTGTCACAACGCGGTTTTCGAAGAACTAGAACTATGAAATAACCTTAAGCAAATTTAGAACACGTCTGGTTACTTCCTCAGCGCGTTGCATATCCTAACGGCACGCACAACAACACCACACAACACGAACTAGAATATGCACTGCTGCAGGCCCCAGACGTAGTTTATATATTCGCATGCCATAAGACAGTCTTATCGTCAAAAGCATTATCGAAGCAATTTGGTTGCTGAGCAATGAGGAAGTTCGTAACGCACGCGCCACTGACCGCTGGCCAAGCTGACGATGGGCACCAATAACACTGATCAACAGCAAAATGGCTTTTCTGGTTTAAACATCAGTTCTGGGGTAATTAGGGACCGCTGATTTCGAATCCGCAAATCGTTTTTAAAACTTAGTTTCCGTTTCCAATTAACGAGTTAGGTGTTAAATCAAAGCGGAAAGATCGAGTAATACAACACAGCCAAATTATTTGGTGTAGTTCAAATTCTCATCGAAATAATAGCAAAAATGTACCATAGTCATTTTCATCACTTTTCATACTTTTTCCTTAAAAAATTAGGGGCCTCGAAATGTGCTCTTTTATATGTTCCATTTATAGTCTGGAATACAAGCAAAAAACAAAATGATTTTTAATTGCTCGAAACAAAAAAAATTAAAAACTTTGCATATTTTGTGGCCCCTAATTTTTTAAGGAAAAAGTATGAAAAATGATGAAAATGACTATGGTACATTTTTGCTATTACTTCGATGAGAATGGGAATTACACCAAATAATTACGCTGTGTTGTATTACTTGATGTTTCTGCTTTCGATAATTGATTTACGAAAAAGGTGCATGTTTTTCAACATCAAAGAAAACGCCATGAAATTCCTTTTTTTCCGACTTTGAGGTCCAATTGCTGCGGAATTTTAAAACTTATAAAAATAAATTACATTGGGAAAGAAGCCGTGAGGTGTTGTAAATGCCACAAAGTTAAAATCATGTCAACCGGTTTATTAGTTTAGAAATTACAATCGAAAACGTGAAAAAAGTCAGGGAAAATCCGAAAAAGTTGCACGCCCATTTGTTGCGAAAACGGAAACTAAGTTTTAAAAACGGCCAATTACTCCAGAACTGATGTGAAAACCCGAAAAGCCGACAAAAAGTCGAAATTTGTTGCCCTGTGTAATTTTAAAGTGATATTTTCAAATCTGAACACTAAGCCATATGAAGCAGAAATATTAGATTAGAAGGACTGAACGTTGTTTTTCTTTCTTTTTTTCGTAAATTTTGTTTTAAAATAAATAAAATGTAGTATGAAATAATCTTCTCAACGAGCTGCACTTTCACATGCCACCACCAGGTATTTCAGTCTAACATTGTGTATATTTTGTGATGTAGCTGTAAAGTAAAATTAGTATTTCAGGGTTAATGAAAAATCGTGACAATGATCCTGTTTGGGTCAAGTTTAGATATTTCTGTTGACTGCGATCCTTCGAATTGAATGAAATGAAATGATTAAAAAACAAGAGTTCTAAGTCAACCATTTTCTCATTTTATTGGTTGACCCAGAAATTTGAAATCGAAAATTGTTTATCTCTGAATGCATTATATAAAATGGAAAAGACTCGAACACTCGGCCTTAGCAAAGTTGGACTAAATTTGGAAGAACCTCCTTTAAAAGGGCTCTATGAGTAGTAATTGAAGGACGTAAAAGCATGCAGTACATATTTCTCATCTATAATATTCAACTAATTCGGAATTTTTTTTTTCTCTTTTAGAGCCAGTTTCCATTTATAATTTCTTTTCCAGCTACTTTATTGAAATTAAAAGTCACTAAGCAGATCTGTAATAAATGTATTTAGGTTTTTTTAAGTAAAGAAGCACCAGTTCGACTTTATTATTCTAAAGTTTTTATTCGATTCGCAAAATTTGCAGCCATAAATAATAACGTTTATAAACATAGGTCCGTTAAGGATTATAGTTAATACAATAAATAAGTATAAATATAAGCAAAAAGTATTGTTCTTTGTTGTTGTTTACGCTTTATTTTCATGCACTCTTAAAGCCGATCGATAGAGGAATTCCAGATCGCGTATATGTGGTGGCGGTTCGATGGGCTGATTGAACAGGGGGGTAGACGGCTGACTACTGGGTTCCATGTAGGGCGGAAATGTGAGCGGGTGCTGATACATCTGTGGCAGGTAATAAGGATAGATGGGTGTGAACGGCTGAAAGGATAGCTGCGGCTGGGGCGATATAATCGGTTCCTGACTATCTTTTAAATCATCTGTTGCTGATGGAACTGTATTCGGCGCTTCTGCGACTGGTTTCGATTTTGGAGTGACAATCGGTTCTTGCGGCTTCTGTTTTTCCTCTGCTGGTTGTTGCCGTGGCGTCGCATCTGTTGGTTGTGGCTCTAGCACCGGTGGCTCTTTCAACAATTTTTCAGGTTCAGAAAACGATTTGTGGTGTTTATTCGTTTGCAGTCTTTGGCTGTGCGCCTGCTGTGGTGGTACCAGTTGTTGCTGCTGCTGCTGTTTCAAACTGATTTGAGCTGCGGTTGGTATTTCAGTTGGGGGTGATTTCTGGTCAATCTCCGGCTGCTGAACGCTTCGCTGTGCCAACTGTTGTTGCTGTAGTTGTTTAAGTCGCTGCTGCTCAGCCAATCGTTGTTGTTCCATATATTTCTGATACTGTTTTTGTTGTAGCAGAAATTGTCGTTCCTGCCATTGCCGTTGCAGATGTAGTTGGTATTCTCGTTGCTGTTGCTCTAAAATAAGTTGTTGTTGTTGATTTTGTTGTTGTTGCAGTTGTTCGATTTGTCGTCGTTGCTCTTGAAGTTGTTCCTGTTGCAGCTGTTGCTGCTGGAGTTGTTGATGTTTTAGCTGTTTCTGTTGAAATTGTTGTTGCTGCAGTTCGTTTTGTTGCAGTTGTTGTTGGTATTCTTGCTGCTTCTGATGCTGCTGTTGTACTTGTTGCCGTTGCAATGGAGTTTCCTGTAGCTCTTTCTGACGCATTTTGTGTTGTCGGCGTTGTTGTAGTTGTTGCTGCTGCAGTTGCTGTTGCTGCAGTTGTTCTTCTTGCAACAATTTCAGTTGCAATTCCCTTTGCAATAACTGTCTTTGTTGTTGTCGCAATTGCTGCTGTTTGAGTTGTTGTCGCTGCAGATGCTGCTGTTGCAGTTGCTGTTGCTTCTGCAGTTCCATTTGTTGTAATTGTTGTTGATGTAGTTGCTCTTCCAGCTGTTTTTGTATCTGCAGTTTCTGATGTTGTTTCTTTAACTGTTGTTGTTTTGGTTGCCTCTCTAACCGTTGTTGCTGTATCTTATTAACTATATTGTGCTCGTCGAGCTCTGGGGTCGAGGAATTCGAATGCAGCGCATCCATTTCGTTCAATTTGTTTTTCGGCGATTTCTTTTGCTTTCTCGAGTTTAAGATTATAAATTTCACAGGCAACTTTCCTTGTTGTCCAGTACTGGCATCGGCGCCATAGTTAGCTTTTGCAGTGGAATTTATCTTATTGTTGCTTTGCGTCGGCTCACACCTCGACATGCGTTCGTACAACTTCAGATTTTCATAGTAGTTCGGCTGGTCCTCGGTAATTATTTCCGGCTGTTCATCGGGATTCAGCACCTGATACTGTGGCGCACCGAGTTCATAGGTGACGGCATCGGCCTGGCGCACCTCGTTCCGCAGATCACTTTTCGACCAATTCCGCAAGTCCAAATCCAGGTGCGCCACACTTTGGCCATCTCTGCGTGTGCCTTCGCTTCCGTTTGCACTTGCGTTGATCAGGGAAATGGTTGCCAGCAACGCAAACACTGTTGAGGTCATCTTGCGACTGATGCGTGCTCGGTGCGCAGCAAAACTGAAAAACGATAAGCTCTCGAATCGGAACAGTAGTGCATCATGCACGCGGAAAGCGTTCGATTCGCATGCAAAAGTAACACAAACAATAATGTATATAAATATGTGCACATCTACCTACCATGTATGTATATATGTATGTATTGTATATAAATGTACATATGTATGTATGTATGTGAGTACGTCTTCAAGAGTCTTCATGCTGTTAGCAAACAAATAACCGCATTCTTAACAACAACAACAACTTGATAGTATTCGTTTGGAACACAGAAAAACCTGTGCGTGCCTATTTGCTATACAACACATTGAGAACGCTGCTCGATAAGGGGTTTCGAGCGCCTCGTCCTGTGAGAGGTGCCAAAACGTTGCATTAAAACACGTGTTTCACATGAGTCCCATTGACTGACAGGAAAAACTTGTACATTTCACGAGACCTCAGCGAACGGCGAACAGCTGATTTTGAATTAAGTAAGAAGCCAGAGTTTTGCAGTGTTCTTCTGCAGAACAGTTTCAACGTGCACACACTTTATTGCATTCACTATACAAAACTAAATTCTCGCTAACTAGAACAGTACAGTATGTAAGTATGGATGTAATTCGTAAGCTGTGGGAAAGAAGGTGTGGTGAGAAGAGATGGTGGGGGTTGACGGCTTGCACATGGGGGCTCACATATGTAATCTGTATGGATGATGAGTATTTATGGTATAGTAAGTTGAGAGACAATTAAAAGCAGAACATGGACACAATTAAGTGTGAATGTGTGTATGTATGTATGGTGAACAAGAGTCGTTGTGGTGCTGATGACTGAAACGCCTATCACTTTCCTTGTCCAATCTTCGATTCACCCAGTTCTCGCCGCAACTCATGCCGAAATTGCTAATAATTTCCGATTCGCGCTCGCTTACGGCCTATGTGCGTAGTGAATAAGCGGCGCGCGCGACAGAATTTTTGTGGCAATTATTTTATGCGTCTCGGGCAGCGGGATTTTAATATTGGTCGGCTCGCGCACCACCACCGCCTCGAAGCCGTTGTGATCGTCCGCCTTGTAGTGCACGACGCGGCGATGGCCGTCCGAGTCGATCAGCTCGTAGCTGCCCTCTACGTGATCGTCTTTGCGCAACTCCTTTTGGCTCTTGATGTCGCCGGTGTGCGGATCGTGAACGGAATAGTGGAACTCATACTGGACCGGGCCGTAATCGGGCTCCTTGTATTCGATGGCCTGCACATGCAGAACCGCGGCGCAGCACACGACCACAATCAGTAACTGAAAGCACAGTAGAGGTGGACACGACACGAATGTGAAGCAACAATATTGAACCTGCAAATGTCCTTAACGACTGCTCACCTTCCAAAGCATGTTCACCGTTTACCAGTAGTTGCGTAGTGTTCGGATAGTGCTGATGTTGGTCGTATTCGCACAAATCGCCAGCGACAAGTAATTAGTTTCGGCCATCCTGTACGCACTTATATATCAATCCGCCGCCAAGTGCGCTCCTGTCTGCAACAGACCGTCGCACATTAAAAGCAGAACGGTGGCATTTTCGGCGCGGCTGTGCAGTGTTTCTCGTTGACTTTGTCAAACGCTCCTCTAAATGGAATTGTTTGATATGTATTTGACGTTATCGAGTGCATTTCCAGCCAGTTAGTTGGTAATCAGTGGTCGACATAGGCGTGCGTGCATTTGGAAATTTCGCTAAAAAATATGCCGACGTCGTGTAGTGCAAAAATGCATTCAGATTCATTATGCAAATGCGTTACGCCGCGCCGCGTCGTGCCACACACCACTCGTACGCACACATTCATACGCGCATGACGGTACGAATGCTTGCACATATCTAATGTTGTTGGTTGTTGGCCGCTTATTTCATATGGGCCGCGGATATTGGCAAACAAGATTGATAGTGTTTCGTTCTCAAATTAAGTGATGAAATTTCGAGCTTTTTAATTTTGTCTACAACGTTTTAATCGCTGTCGCCGTTGCAACACATCGCACGAAGCGCGTACGAGTAGCACGCAGTGCACAACACCCAGCACGCGTCCGAGACATGCACGCATGTGCGCGGCTGCCGGTCGCTCATTTCAAAATCATTTTGTCAAACTCGTCGTGCCACCCAACTAAGTGGACACTTCTTTTATATTATTTTTTTAATGCTCCCTAATAAATAATGCAATTTACGTGTAGCTGCAAACTCGTTTGAGCTTGCAGTTGGCGGCGTGCCGTCGCAGTGAGCAAATTTCAGTATTAAATTTAACCTTGTAATTTGCCAGATAATTACACTGTGCAAGTCCAAAATTTAGACATGGGGGGGACCTACTGGGTGAGTTTCCTATAGGTATACTGAGTTGAGATCCACCAGCCGTTTGGTAAGATTGGCTCTAGTTTATGAGAAATCCGACTTTGAAGTTTGGTAATTTTCGTCAAGTTTGTCGCTTAAGTCTTCGAACGTTTAAATGCTAATAGGTCCTAAATCGTTCCGAATATCGCTTTACTGTCTTCGGCAAGTTTGTAGATATTTTAACGACCAACAAATTTTCTGAAGACACCAATCCAAAAAAAATACATTCAAACTGTGTAATTGCGATATGTGCATTTTTTGCGCAGCGCAACGTGGCGTATGAGTGTCAATTATATGAGTGTTAATTATAATTAAATGACATTAATTATATTACCATAATATGGTCGTTAAACGTTAAATGAACATTGACGCTTTGATCTCTGAACTTTTGCCTTAGGTCAATTTTTTTTAATTGTTTGTTAATTTTGTTAAAAGGTTTATACCTTTAATTAGATGTCAGTTTAAAGTGCTGTGAATAATTTGTATTTTATAATAAATATGTTTGCCTGATTCTATGTGTTAACTCTTGATATAATTTCTAGCCTTTAAATTGTTATTGTTGTTATCATAACCAAAACTTAATTTTCAATTATGTTATAAGTTATCAATATTAGTTGATTTTCCATATACTCAAAAAATAAGGAAAAAAAGCCAAAACTCATTCACTACCATCTGTGTACCCGAAATTATTGTACAAATTGTAAATTGCCTTGCTGGTGTTTTCTATAATTTTATTCATACATACTTGCATATTATTGCTTGCATACAATCTGATATATGCAACAGTTCGGTTATCACACATTTCTCATAATGCAAAAAGTTTCCATAAAAATGTTCGCCGCAAAACATTACGACATGTTGTCTCCCAATTTCCAACATTGCTGATAAACACTATCATCAAAAAGATTTCAATGATACGCGCCGATGGCTGCGCCAATCAGCACCTCAGTGGAATATGTATCCAATTCTTGTGCGTAACTTGCAACTTGTCCCAAACTGGGTCAAATGCGTTTGAGCAGAAATTAAAGCACGAAAAATGCAAATGCGGACAGGAATATGTATCGGTCTGAAATCGGGCTGTTTGTTTTGGGCGTTTGTTAATGCAGACGTAGACGCAGATAAAAAACGTAAAAAAGCGGGCCAAGACGCAGTCCCGGTCGCCAATTCAGCTCCAAATTGAATTCGCTTGCAACTGCACAGCCAGTTGAATGAAGTGCATGCGGCGCAAATGGCTTCTGATCAAGTGACGTTTTGTTTGGTGTCAAAAGTATTCACCTTAAGGCACATTCCAGCCACTAAATGGGCACACGCCAGTGTTCATAGAAGTCAGGTAATAACCCTGTTTCGTAATTTCCAAATTGAGTCAACTGTTTTCGTAGGTCAGCAAACTGTGGCTTCCAGTAGAACACAATGAGAAAAAGAAACAGAAAAATGCTGTCAGCAACAAAAAATGCACTCACGTGTACGGTGCACCTTAACCCTTTCGCTACAGGTTTTTACTGGGGAAAGTTAAAATTTTATATTTTACGTCTTAGGCTTCTGTGTGGTTATATTAGCAACATTCCATAAGAAATTTTTTAATTTTTATACTCGGACCCTGTATTTTGGAGTGTTTTTCTATAAGAGCAACCACATCGTTGTGGCTGTAATAATTACTTAAACATACAACTTTTTACGCATAACGAAAATTTGAATATTTCTTGATTTACTTCAGCCAAAATTAAAAAAAAAAGAAGTATCTAAATTGAAAGAAAACGTCAAAATAAAAAGTTCTCCAATTTTTTTCTGCTTCTTCTACCTTTACTATGTCAAGATGTACCATTAAAAAAAGTGTATACTTCTCTTCTTTAAACTTAAATATTCAGTTTATTAATTTCGTATTTTTCCTAAAACTTCAAACTATTCTAAAGACCAACAAACAAATTTATTCTTGCAACCATAGAGGATGCAGACGTCATCCTATGGTTGTCATATGGCAACAAAATAGCGAAAGGGTTAATTGTTAAGCACCTAAGCTAATGTTGCAATTGTCAGTGGTACTTAAGGGGTTATATACGTTTTGGTACAGAAAACTTAGGGCATATCTGTGATTTTTTTTGGGCTATTTGAAATAATTTATTAGAAACTCGCATAACAGGTATACATAGTACATATTCTTACGAAAAAAAGAGTGGTCGAATATGAAAAAATATTGAAAATTGTAAAAGTTGTAGCTCTTGTCCTGATGCGCGTTTTTTCTGCAGAGTCTAGCGGTGACCACGTTTGAATGCCAACAACTCAACTGTAATCAAAAAGACAAGAAATTTACAGTTGTTTACTACAGCGCCGAGTACTTGAACGAAAAATTTCGAAAAAAACCTTTTTTTCATACGGAAACCATAATGCAAAAAAAGGCGATTTTTTAGTCTCGAAAATGTATTTTAAAAAAATTATTAGTTAAGACAAATACTGCAAATGAAAAAATGATCGTTCAAGTACTCCGTATTGTAACTAGGAAAAGAATAAAAAAAAATTAGATGAATTGGTCAAGTAGTTTTTGAGATATCGTGGTCACCGCAAAGGCATTTTTCAAAAAACATCATTTGGAGAAAATCACGTTTAAAGTTTTGAGTGCACTTCGCAATGCCTATCGCAAGGCAGATAGCGCGCTACAAATCGAGTTGCTACTTACGATCTACTGCTCGGATTGAAATTTTGAACATAAACTCTTGAAAGTATGTTTGTTCGAAGTATGTAAATCATAAAATTTTTTTCGATTTTTTTACTCATGAAAACGTATATAACCCCTTAACAATGATGGAACAGTACCTTTTGTAAGGGATGACTGTCGACAGATTATGCTCAGTTGAACGGCTGGGTTCATTCTTGGCCTTCATTTTCAATTAAAGTTGTTATAACTGAGTTTTCATTGAGAAACTGAAACTTTTAAAAAGCTTTGTCCAATATATTGTACTATATAATAAACCACCTGAATGCTTTGAAGATCTCTCTGTGCAACAATAAAATAAAGAACTTTCACACATTTGCTGTATCCAAAAATAGAAATTTCATTAAATCTACTAGACATGTTATTTTCGGTAGTGGTAACCCTAACAGTGGAAATGTCTCTTCGGTCGCAGCGTGTTCTGCAATCGACATTTAAGAAGTTCTCGCCGCAGCTGACTACTCTCGGCTTCAGCTTTCTGCAGCAACTAAAATTTAATAAAATTATTTAAAACTAATTTGTTCGAGTGACAAAAAATGCCCTAGCACCACACTTACACTATGCGTCAAAGCAGCGCGTTCCAGTGTCTCATTGTCGGCATCATCGGTAAACAAAGATTCGCGGGAGGACGATCCAACGGACAGACGCTGCTCGCAGCGCGCTACTGCGGCCCCGTCGAGCTCATCAGCTGCCTCATAGGGTGGCGGCGCTTCGTAGTTATCTGGTACCACAACGGCAGCAGCCGCAGAACGAGCTGTTTGTGCATTTCCAGTTTTTATTGCAGTCAGCTCTTTACGCATACGCTGGTTCTCCAGTTCTAAGTAGTCAATCTGGAGTGTCAGAGTTATGAAAATGGAGTATTTAGGAAAAAAAATAGTATGCGCGCAAATCGTTGAGAGACGAGTGGCGTCTGCTACTCACACTTTCCAACTCGAATTCAAGTTCGTCAATTAAGTCATAAGCTTCGTCCAGAGCACGTTGCAGTGTTTCCACATTTTTTGGCCGCGTGCCGCTGGTTAGACTTTCTGATAAAATCAGTATAAATAATAATATAGTATATAGCGAAAAAACTATATAACGTAACTATCATCTGTAAACGTTTTTAGCATAAAAACAATTTTGAAACGTAAAGAATTGGGCCAAATTGTTTTTTATATTTAAATGCCACAGTAACTGAATTGTTAGTGTGTTACTTCCAGACCAATAGATCTTATGTTGTGCACATCTACTCAGTCAACAGCAGATAAAAGTGGCTGCCTACTCAATAAATCAGTTGGAAAAAGGCTTTCCAATAGTCGACAGTGGCATTTGTCTGCGGGAGGTTCATACCTGCCGTCGCAGCCTCAATCTATGCCTAGGTCAATTATCAGGTTATTGCGCAAACTCTTTAAATCTAAAAGATAAATTGAACCCTTTGTACCACTTTCTTTCTGCTTGAGCGATGATTTCAGTACCAGGCCAGACAGGGTCTTCTGCCGCTTGAACATCTCATCCAAAGCCTTGCAATGCTGCACTTTGTCCAGAAAGGCATTGTGCAGTTTGTTGTATTTCTTTTTTATGTTCTCTAGATTCTCATACATCTGATCGCGCTCATCTTCGAACTGCAAGGCTCGAATTTGTGCCTCAACGTTAATAGCGGAAGTAGAGCGTTGATCGCTGGTCAACACCTGCAGTTTGTGACGCAGCAAAAGATTTTCCTCCGTTAAGCGAGTGTTTTGCGCCTGTACTAAATGATAGGAAAGCATTGATTTTTAGATGATAAATACAGAATTGGTTGACGAAACGTAAGTGCTTGAGCTCCTTGCAAGTGGTGCTAATGCATGTCACACACTTCGAGAAACTACTGTACCAAGCAGCTGTGGTCACTTTGTGTACGACGTTTAATAAAAAAAGGCGTACAAAGTGCGTTTAATTAAGGTAAATACATACACGCATCCAGCTGTGCCTGCAGCAAGTGTGCGCTTCCACTCTGACTCATCCTCATCCGTCGCTTCGATATTTGACCAAACGCCAAATATATACGATATTTCTATTCAAGAAATATTCGACACAAGACCGCACTAAATGCAACTTCAGCTAACAACGAAATGGGTCAACTGTGGACTCCAATCATATTTGAGCTACCTGTACAAAAATGTTGCTTATCGATCGGTACATTTTCGAAATGATAAACAATTATGGTTGATTATCTCGCCGTATCTATTCAACACATACGACCACGCGGCGTGAAAAGCACTGTGTAAACTTTTGACTGACTGCTAGCCTAGCCACGAACCAGCTGTGTCTGAGTTTTGTACGATAGAAAGCACACAACCGGTAAGATCGCACCATTTACGGCTGAAGCGCTCCCCAAGCTTAAGCTTTTATTCGGGGTTTCACTACATCCTTGAATTGTTGCAGGTATATCTCACGCTCGGGTTTTTCATCTAAAGCAAGGGTGAGCAACCTTTTTAATCAACGGGCCAATTTAAATTGTAAACTTTTTGGCGGGTCGCACATAAAGTAACACTTATTAATAATTTAGAAATTTTTATTTATAATAAACATTAGAACAAAATCGATAAAATCAATTCAATTTTAGAAATGCTTGGCGAGCCGCATAGCCGCATAAACATGTTTAACTGGCCGCCTGTTGCTCATCCCTGATCTAAAGCATCCTAAGTTCGTTTACCTGGGTAATAATATTTACTTCGTGAATGGTATCATTTCGCAAATCCCATACAGAATCAGTTTCTTACTATGTATTTCAAATGCATTGAAAAATATTCTTGTCTGCCACTAACTGAGAGTGTAAGATGGCAAGTATACAGTTGTCGTTCCGAATTTTTTTCCAATTTAATGCATCTTTGAATGAAGTATTTACCCAAAACCAACATCAGCAGTTGCTGCCCCACACCAACGCACACAAAGTTAATCAAACAACACCATTTCGGTTTTATAGGCTTTCTACTCATCTATTATATTTACTTCAACTCTGGGAATTTTTGTTTGCCAATACAAAAGTGCACATCATTTTACATACTTGTATGTTAAAATCACATTCAGTAAAACTACATTCTCGTTTTCCTCTCTACTATATTCATCTGTATTGAATTATTCAACTGTTGCGACTGACCGGTCGCAACTCCCTAACAGTATGTAGATTTGTGTACTTTACCGTTACAAAATAGTAATTTATGTATGTGTTTAAGGCAATATTTACTCTATCTTTAATATATACTAAAATCGCTTAAACTTAAAATCATTACATTTTATTTCATTATTAATTGGTTTTCACATTTCGTATGTGTGTGTGTGTGTGTAAATCTTAATTCAAATTCATACAGCAAAGAAAATGTCGACCAATGAGATAACCGTTATTGCCTTGTTTACAAATTTATAAACATAAAATGTTAGTAAGTTTGTGGCTTGCTCTCCGTAATGCAGCAAATCAGAATGCAAAATACAAAATTTGTGGTAAATATTCTTTAATCTTAATATTGCATTCTTATGTACGTTTTGTTATCGCATTATACAATTGCATATATATTATGTATGATATGCTATTCTATATATTTTTTCTAGATTTTTCATTAATTCTCATATTTCCGCATATAAGGAGTGTTGCCATAATGCTTAAAGCCTACTTTACACTACTTCACTGAGTTTAAGAATAAATGAGAAAATGGAAGTAACGTGGAAAGGAATTTGAAGACATTTTCAAAGAACTTTGGAATATTGTTTGCACAAGGGTTTCATACTCAGTGTATTAATGTAACGAATGCTTATTCTTCCTTGTTTGCTGCACAAACAAAAACATTAGCATTAAATCAGACGAGAAATATTCACGTCTCAGAAGGTGTTGCAGGGTCTGCCATTGACGTGTTTGTACCATTTAGAATCGGTTAAAACTTCATACATAAAAATCGTTAATTTTCGCTTCATTAAATTACAATAAACCTTTTAGTATTTGCATTCATAATTTCAAATCTGGTTTCTAAACTACATAGATTCCCACAGATTCGCATTTCACAGCACAATTTTTCATTGACAAAGTATGCATTCATTTCCTTAACTTTAGCTTTAACTGTATCTGTTTTCGTATGTGTAACATTTTATAGGCATCCATGGACTTGTATGCATGGACATGTGTACGCATCTACGTATGTGGATGTGTGTCGGCATGTGGTTAAATTCAGAATATTCAGCAAATATGTGTTGCGTTTCCTTCAAAGTGCCATGCAATGTCCGTGTTAAAAATGTTCAGAGAGAAGGAGGACGTCTTCACGTATTAATGAGTTTTGCACGAGTTGGCTACGTTTCGATTGCATTTATATTCGTGTTTCTAAACATATGTAAGAATGTACTTTTAAATGTAGCAGTTGGGGTGAAGTGGAGCGACTTTCCCATGGCTGTTTCAAACAGTGCAAACCATTAAATATTTCCAACCAGTTGGAGCCCTGGAATCCCGAGCCTATTCAGCCTTAGTATTGCTAGTTACATTCAAGTAGTTCAAAGATTCAAAAGCAATATATCGCGATTTATATCGTACAAAATGTCAGTGTTCAAACAATATTAAAAAAAATGTTTAAAGGGATTCCAGTAACAATGGTCCACCTTCGACACTTGTAAGTACACAGGACATGTTTTATACTGAAAACAAATTCAGTCTTAAGCGACACTATTCGCTAACTTGCTTTTCGCGTTTTAACTACAAAAAGTATATTCGTGAATTTCACAACAAATCAATTAAATTTGCTCAACATAAAAAATACGATTCTCCTTTTGGCAATAAAATAATTTATAAAAGATTGAAAATTATGTTATAAAGTCAATAGTAATTTGCTAAAAATCACCAGATTTTTTATTACACGTTTACTTATAATACAAATAAAATCGTCGTCGCGGGAGGTAATTTTCACTCCGCGGAAATTGTAGACAATTTTAAGGATAATGAAGAAATATATGAAATTATATATGTTACAATTGATGGAGCAATCATTTCTGCACAATGAGTCCAAGTGCTGAACTTGCGATTGCAGTGTAAAATCAAATTGCAGCGACATAAATAAAGCAGTGTATTTGAGCAAAATATTTAAGTACGCTTTTACTTGGCTTTACAACTATCAAAACCTGTCCGCATGGCACGCACATATACTGGGACAAAATTTGGAATGTGTTCAAAATAACATTGAGAAATCCTACTCACATTCGTCTCCCCGCCAATTGTATTTCGGCGTTGAATTTAGCAACTTTCTGGGGAGCATACATTTCGAAATATTGCACAGACCAACGCTTGTAGTAGGGCAAGTAATCACCGAACCACAACAAACAATCACACCGTTTATGGACGCAATGCTTCATGTCTTAAGCGCTCGTCGCATCGTTATCGTCCTCGTTGTCCGCATCACCGCTGGCGATTAGCTCGTTGCGATCGTCATCGATCTGGATTTTGTGGTGCGATGCCTTGCGTGAATGTGCGTGCTTCAACTGCAGTGCGCCACCTGCAGTGGGCGTTGACGTTGCGCTGCTGGTAGCTGTGTCGGTGCCGACCACAACCGACGGTGCATAGTTTAAGTCTTTTGAATTAGTGCGCCGATGCCGCAGTATACTAAGTGCGGCTTCCGTGGCATTGTGTAGTGCGTTGGTGGTGGTTGCAGCCACCGTTGGCAAGGCGGGGCCGGCGGCCGCATGTGCCACCGCTCGATTATTCAAGTCTTTTGAATTATTTCGGGAATGTCCGCAGGAAGCGGACGCCTCAGTTTCGTTTGAATTTTTCACCTTGTTCTCCACAACGTTCTTCAGCACGTTGACGTTCTTCTTATGGCCGCGGAAAAAATCTGCGTCGAAGCGTATATTGTTAGGCATATAGATCTGGTCGTACGAATGGTTGCGTGCATGCTTCTTTACGAAATGGCCGCAGCCGGTCGTCAGCTCCTCGTCATCCTCCTCCTCATCCTCCTGCGGCTTCAGCTGGTTTTGTATGTAGCGTATGTTAAAAGCCGGATCATCACGTGAATTTGTGCGGGAATGCGTAAGCTTGTAGCGGAAATCTGCATTCAGATCACTGGAATTATTGCGCGAATGTGTTTGAAACCGTTTTAAGCTCTTGAATTTAATGGGCTCGTTGGCGTCGGCCGGTGCAGTGCTGACGTTCTGATCTTTGGAAAAACTTCGTATCATTTTTACGTCACACGATGCGCTGCGGAAATGCTTCTTCGATTTGGTTTGTGGCGTCGTCATGCCTGCGGAGTGCACTGCGTTGTTCAATTTGTCATAGCTGTGTTGGAACGTTGGCGAGGGTTAACGTCAAATGTATATTTTGCCAAGAAATTTCATAAAATCTCACCCGTACTCTAGTTGGACAGTGCGTGAATCATTACGAGAATGGCGTAGTATATCGGAGGAAATAATCAGCTCTCCACTGCTACCATAAATTGGGTTGGTTTCGTTTATAGTAAACTTCTCATCAAATACTGTAAATTTATAATTCAAAACAAGGTTAGCAGATTCGTGAAAAATTTCGGTATCGAGAAGCTGACTTTAGAAATATTCTTAATAGTACTATTATTTACTCACGTTTATCTAGACTAATAATAGACCCAATTATAGGATCACTGGCGTTTATGGGCTTTAATTTATCCAACTGCTTTCGTCTTCGTACCAGCCACCAATCAGCAATGAATATTGCTAAAGCAACTATTTTCACAGTGGCGCAGAGTCCGACGTATCTGAGTAAACGAACAGTACAAACATTGTTTATACATAAAATACATACATTTTACGTATATAAACATCGAATTCCAAACTCAACTTTAAGAATACTTACTTGTATCTAAATTTTTCGATATCATAGATCAGGCATCGTCCGCCTTTCTCCCCGCACGTTGACTTCCAGAGCAAACAAGTCGAGTCGATCAGATTACCGAACAGTATGGGCGCCGGTATATAGCCAAACAGTCGAAATATTACAAATTGCATGCCCAGCGCAAACGAGCGCTCCTCCTCGGACACCGAACGTAGAACGATCATAAGCAGCGGCATCTGCGTCGACGCCACAATGAATGTCATGAAGAACAGCAATATGAGAAAGGGGTAGATTGTGCGGCAAGGTGTTGCACATGGCCCGGCAGTTGCAACAGGAACTACAGTAACTTCGGCAAAGTCTTCGTTGGCATTTAATGCTTGAGCTTGGCTGCCGCCGGCGCCAACGAAAATACTGCTCGAAATATTCGAATGAACACCTGTATTGCGAACCAAGAGCCAAATGGTGTAAATTCAATGCCATCTTCTTATTGCGGCAAGCACTTACATGCACAATTGGTGTAGTTGGAGGTCGATGAGAACGCTGTGCAGCCAGCATGGCAGGGACTGAAGTAGGTAAGACCGTTATTGCCGCAAACCGGCTCTACATCACTGGTCAAGCATTCACAACCGAAGTTGCAGGCAGCGGTAAGATTCACCTGAAACGGCTCGATGACACCGTGCTTGGCGCTCTTGTAGTACGGAATGGTGGTGCCGGCCATTTTCAGATTGTCACAGCCCAAGAAGAATAGCATACCGTACAGCGCTAAGCAAATGGCATTGGAGATGATGACAAACTGCACGGCGCCCTTCGGCTTCAATTGGAAACGCTTCAGTATGCAGCCGCCGATAAAAATGCCTATGCAAGCGCCAGGCACCGCAATGGAGCCGGTGAAAACGCTCGCTTGGCTTTTGCCCACACTAAACTGCGTTTCGAGGTATTTCGGCAAAAACACCACAAAGCCGGAGACGATCCAAAGCTCCATGCAGGCACCGAGGCAGGTGACAATGTAAACGGGATTGGTAACAAGGCGCAACATGGATTGTGGAATATCTACAAAACAAAAATTATAATATAAATTGATAGATTTATCATGTTAAGTCCGCCACAGCACACAACACCAACCTTTAATATCTTTGCCATAGCCTGTATCGACTCTGGGCTCATCCTCCTCTTTCGCACTGACCGCAATAATTTCCTTTTTCACTTTGCCAGTGGGATCTGCGGTACGTGGAAGACTGTTGGAGTTATTAGGCACAGCCGGTTGCATAACAGAACTTTTGCGGATTTTCTTTTTCTCCGACGTAAGAACCTGCAGGCAAGTATAAATAAGTTAAAAGGATAAATAAATCCTTGTATACTTGTGTGGATGACACTCACCTTGGGAAAGGAAAAGAATGGTACGGCCACAATGAGCAGTAAAACTCCGCATAGCAAAAATCCACCCCACCACATGCCAACCCATCGCCGATCGCCAGGATCTGCATTTAGCAAAAGATATATTTGAGATCATTCTAATACGTAAAAGAGAAAACCAGTCAAACACTTACGGATCGATATTACTGCTGACGACAGCGAGTCCATGTGAAACGATAGCAGATATGCGCCCAGCAAGAAACCCAACACCGGCCCAAATGCGGCCATACTGTACATGCAGCCAATGTACATGGATGAACTTTCCGTCCGAACATGATCATCGACGTACGTGGTGCCGAGCGTAAAGAGCGGACTGCCGCCACAACCGAGCAGCAATTGAGCAATTACAAAGAGCAGCACTGGCCCAAATGTCGATAACTTTCCCTCGAGGCAATTGTCCTCGCGGAGTGTGTGTGGTGCCAGTGGCGGATTTGACAGGCCGCTCGATAGGCGACCCAGATCCATGTCTTGGTCGCGTACTAAAGCACTGCGGCAGATATTGTCACTTGTCTCGTTGGCGACCGAGATGCCCGGATTGGGTTCTCCCGTGAAATGGGGCACCATGAATACCAGCGAGCCAATACCCATAATAGCGGCGCCTGTGAACGATACATATACGTATGTATGTAAATGTAGCGAATATAACTCGAGTCAACACAAGTCTCACTAAACTTACCGATACCAATCCAGACGGGAATGTGTCGCCGACTCCCTAAGTAGCTAACAAATATAACGGTTATCACATTTCCGATTTCATAGCTGGACGCTATCAGTCCCGAATAGCTAGAGGGTATCTCGAAGCGTTTCTCAATTGTCGTAATCACCGAATTAATATAACCCGAGCTTAACGCCTGCTGCAAGGTGACTAGCATCGATAGGAGCAGGACGAATATTTTTATTCTGGCGAATTTTTGAACTCTTCTCGGTCGATAGTTCAGTATGCCGCAATCGCGCGACTGCAAATCGTCGTCGTCGTCACTGTTGACCGCGTTCATATTGTAGGCTAGCGCCGCTGTTGTGTTGCTGCCACTCGCACTTACTGCCACACCAACACCGCCGACCGTCGACGACGGCTGACGGCTGTGGCATTTGGCAAGACCATCAGCGCTGCACGCAGCGTGACTTTGGTGGCAGTTGCGGGCATTTTTCGATAACACGTTCGTGCTGGCGACGACAGTGGAAGCCGGTGCAGTGGACGTATGCGACGGTGCTTCGGCCGGATTAGCGGAGTCCTGTGCCGCATCGAGACTGCTGTCATCGCCGCTGTTTGTTTCCGAGTACAAGCCGGTCATCTGATACATAGACTCCTGCCGTCTGCAATTAAAGAACGGACATGGAATTAGCGACTCCAGTGCCAGTGCGTGCGAAAGCCTCGACGACAATCTCACCGAAATAGTTCGGCATCCATTGACTTTAAAGCGTGAGCATTACACGACTACAAAAAATACGTAAATACCAGACTAACTATAAAACTGTCAATTTTGCTAAAATAAATACTTCTGAGCGGTGACAATATTTGTTTTGTTAATTTTTTAATTATAGTGCGACCACAAGTGGATCACACGGCTTTGTCTCTGTAGATTTCTTATGATTTTACCTGTGCAGCTACTGAAGAAAAGTGCCGAAGGAGGGCACAACGCACCGCGACAGTACGACGATTTTCAAATTATGCAATTATAATTGATTTGGGGTTCATTTCGTGTGCCGCCGTACAATATCCAATTAGTAATGGGTATTGATAATTACACCGACGACTTTCCGCCTCTTTGTACGGCCGTTGCCTGGTTGTGTATGGGTATTGGAAAACGATTATGGCCTCCCAAAATGAACGTGCTGCAGTGATATGATCGAAGTGCCACGTTACGGCCACAGCAGCACGCCGAGGTCAAACGTCAAGCCAAGTAAAGGCCACCGAGTCAAGTTCATATTTCTTTTGACGGCTCACCAGCAAGAATTTATATTGCACCGTATATACCCGGAGTGCTTCGGAGTTTTGGGTTGAATCATTTCACGAGGTGGCCTCTATGGCCGGCACTGCGGCTCTGTCGCACTTCATTGGCGTCTTTGCTTCACACACAGGCAACCAGGCACACACACACCGTGCAGCTGAAGGCTACACACTGTTCACAATTTAAAGCGCAACTACTCAGCTACTAAAATATTTAAATTCCATAAAACTCCTGCAGCAATTCACTTCCTCATGCCAACTCGAAAGGACGACAGTAACTAAATCAATGGTGCAGAGCACGGTTTCAACTGGCTCGAATAGTAGCGTGGAGTGTTTGTGCAGCGCACGTGTTCCCACCATTTTGTCCGTCCGTTCGTCCGTCTTTCCATCCGTGCAATGTAATTGAAGTTTAGGTGTACTTAAATATGTATAAATACCCGTGTAACTATGTGGGATTTGTTAGTGCCAGTGCCCGAATCGGGCATCGAAATTGAAATCGATTGCTGTCAGGTTTGTGTACAAACCCCACCTACAAATATACATATTGCACGTAAACCTTCGTTTTTTACGCTAGCATTTTGTGTGCCACGACAGGCAAACACTTTCACCTTCTTAAACGACAAAAATCAAAAGACATTAACTTGAAGAGTTGTAAGTAATCGACTGGCGTACTAGCCGCAGTCGAATATGCTGTTTACTTAATGGATTTCATATTGATTGAATTAGTAACGAGATGCACCCAACATTTTTGTTATTTTGTCGCAGTAGGAACAGTTTAGTGATCTGTTGAAAGAACTCACCTGTGTCCTTTTCGATGTGTTGAACTGGTGCTGTGATTTCTACATACTCCCTCACCTCCCCCTCCGCCACCATTAGTGCAATTTCCAACGTCCACAGTGTTGGTCGCACTACCGTGCTGTCTTCCGCTATTGTCTTCCACACTCTGTCCGGCAGATTGATCGGCACAGTGTTGCTCCAGTCTGTCCTCCGTCTGTGGTGCAGGTCTGTTGGCTGTCATAATGCTGCATTCATCGATCGCGGCAATACTTGCTTACATCTTTTCCCCCACAGCGATTAAAAGAGCGTTGTCTCACTTACACGCATGTGTACGTATTTTGCTGCAAAAATTAAATGAAAATGGCTTTTAAGATGTTGCATAAACGAACACAAAGTTTTGGTACATGAATTTTGCACTGATGAGGTGGCCCATAAACTAAAACTTGAATAGCTTCCCACTTCAACTGTTTTGACGGTGTTATAATTTTGTATAAATTTAAGCAAACTGCGTACCTACAAAATTATGTGGTAGTTGTATTCAACTTATTCAACATTCGCAGCTCAAGTCCATAATTTCACGATGCACCCGACATTTGCCACATATTGAAGTACTTTGCCTCCGTGCCGCATTTTCTCTCTCTTTCGTAAAACCGCCAAAGCATGGTTAATTAAGTGGAGCATCAATTTTCAGCAAACAACTTCGCTCTGCCATATGCAATATGGCCAACTATTTAGTTTTAGCATATGGATATTTCGGATTACAAGCAGAGCACAGGCGACGAGCGCAGTCAAAATGCAGCGAGGCAGAAAATCTAGTAGCTTCGCTGCCAGTCAATTACAAGTAGCCAGGTCGAATTACGAAATGCCTTACCACTGCTTTTACTCTGGATAATAAATATAAATGTGCTTGTATATGTATAGCACAAAATCCATTGATTGGATTACTTAATCAAAATTTGGTAATTCACCTGAAGTTTTCATGCTGGCAGTGAAACGTTTGCAACTAGACGAGGCAGGCGCGTGGAAGCTTTAATTTGCTCGTGCATTGCATTTGATAGAAATACAAGGATACCAGCCACAGTCCTCAATTCAATTTCACACGAAAGGACACCTCTGCAACGTGCATACCCTTTTTAGCTGGCACACGAGTATGTAAACAATCTTCAACGCCCTTCCGTCGTGTGCCTGGGCAGCTGGTTAGCTTGCGACTACCCTTGGCGGGTATTTGGTTGTCTTACGTAAGGTCAAGTTCAATGCATGCCAAAGTATATGCGAGTCTGATGTGTAATATGAAGCACTTTGAACCAACCCAGCGGGAAAGTTGGGAATGCATGAGGTTTTTCATGCACGAATTCGTATATGAAAAACCCAAATAGAAAACATATATTACCACGTAAGCGAGGGTGTAATGCATAGCTTTCGTTTCTTTAAATTGTGCTTTGTTTTTTATACCAAAGAGATTGCACTTTTCGAAGAAATTCTGAGAGAGCGGCGCAATCTTTCTTAGAACAAGAAACTGTTTCTTTGAAAAGGTCGCTTCTATTGATTTTCGGAAAAATAACTTCAGTTGTGATAGAAAAATCGGTGAAACAGCAAGCGCGCGGATCGTTGCATCAAACGAGGTGAGTTTTAATAAAGTTTCATTCGCAAAGACAATGAATTTCATTAATCTTTATTAATATATCTTTAGCAGCTCCCAGCGTTTTCATACATATTTTACGAAGCCACGTGAATTAACGGAAACAAGAAATTTTTACAAAAATATTCAAAGCAACTTCGGTAAGTATGAATTTACAAAACAACTTTGTTTACTGGATTTTTTTAATATTGATTTATTTTCCTTTTTCAGAATGGCTGCCCAAAGACGAACAAAGGAGCAAAGGGATGTTATTTAAGTGAGTGTATTTTAGTTTTTTTAATTTTTACTTATCTAATGTATTTATATGCATATATTTAATGTATGTGTTTATATGTAGGCTATTGAACTTGAATTACTTTAAAAATAAAAACGAACATAAAGCAAAACAACAAACATTTTATTTTGGGTGTACAGGTTTGTGGTAGATCATTTTATGCATTACCGAGTAATGCACGATTTACTACATGCTATGCGATTTATGAAAACGTACATGTTTTTGGGATGCAAGTCTTCATATACTCCCAGGTAATGCAAAAAAGGGAAGCATTACATTTCGTAGGACATCGCCGTGAGAAAATTCATGCATGTTGTAATGCATAGCTTGCAAGCAAATATGCATTCCTATACATTATTTTTTCCGCTGGGAAGGGCTTCAAAATGGCATTTGCAGGTCGAGATCTCTATTCGGTATTAAAACGTAATACAACTAAACCAAAAGTTAAAATATTTGACAATAAGTGCGTATTTGCAATTTTTGAGAAAAGTCAAATTTGGCTAAAATCGACATTAATATAGTTTTGTGAAGATCAACAACAGCACTAGTCGGTCAATTGACTCAGCACTCGATTTATAAGTAAGATCCAATTAGATTTCAATGTGAAATTTACTGTCAGTGCGTTTATGCGGGGTTTTGGAGGCACGTTTAAATTCACAGATAAGGTATCGTTCACACCTTTTCGTTCATGCTGTTTCACTTTGATATATTATGAAATTAATTGGCTACTCTTAGCTGGGCACCGATAAATTGCGACAATTTATCAGTTCATTTTTGCTTTACATAACCGTAATTTTCTCGGCTGGCTGCGCAACTAGAGCAACAACAAAATTTGGCCAAAGCCACACCACGTACATTACCTTCAATTTATTGTGTTTCACTTGGTGTATTTGTAAAAAAAAAATTGTCATAATTTTATGGCTGCTCGCATTATGTTCACCGGCACGAACCGTGCCGCGCGGCCTTCGCTACAATGCCCAGCCGCAAAAAACTAAATAAATTATCTACTCCCACACGGCAGGCGGGCTTCTGGCGAGCGCTCGATTGGCGCGCGCTCAAATGTAACACAATCGATAACCGACGAATGGCGCGGCTGCTTGTCCGGCTCTCTGTCCGCCTGTGCGTCGGTGTGCCCGTGAGTTGGTCCACTTGACGCCACTTTATTGGGACGCCGTGCAAATTATTCGACGTTCACAGCAGAGCAGAGTCAGAGTGATTCAACGAAGTTTCGGCTTTGGTGGCATCGGAAACTACATCCGCAACAAGCATAGGAGTAAACTGCGTAGGCAGGCCAATGTGTTTACGACTTCATAATATTTATGTACATACATGTGTAGGTATGTTTGTGTGGACCAATTTGTGAGTTAGAAAGTGTACTTCTGACCGCAAGCAACTTATGTGGGACACGGGTACTGAATTTGAAGTGGGTCCACCGTTTACTATGGGCAACCACAACAAAACAACCATAAAGTCGGTGGCCCGAGAAATTTAGTACAAACACGAAACATAGCTATCTTCAATTACGATCAGGTGTAGTCTCATCCAAAGAAAAGAGACGAACGGGAAATGAGTGTATGAAATTGAGAAACAATGGAATTGTTGCAGAAAACTGTGCAAAGCAGCGAAACAATCAATTGATACTATTTCTAGACTGATAGCAGATAAAAAACTGATCTTTTCGCCATACATGCCTAATTGTCTAATTTTGTAGAAATTTTCACATATGTGCGAAAGCCAAATGTATAACCTCAGATTTTGCTGACCAAACTAAACAACTCAAATGTGTTAAAAATGTCATAATTTCAAATGCTCAACAATACTTCCACGCCCGTCCCAACCGGCAGCCGTAACGTGGAAACAATGCCGTTCATTCGAGTCAAAGTGTGTGTTGCAGTTTTTCTGTGCTAAGTCGCCCACGGAAACATAATACGCAAATGCTTTTCATCTATGCACAATTTCATTAACAACGTGCAACCATACACCGGCGCAGATACCAGCACAGAAGGAGTGCAATCTTGTAAGTTTTCACACTTGCAAGGTTTCTTCCGAAAACTGTGCAAGCTTCTACGTGGCACAACAACAACGACGTGGAAATGGCTAACAGGTGAAAAGCGAATTGCGCTGTGCTTGTACGTGCGTTTGTGGGTGCAAAGTTGTGCTGCTTGTCAAACTCACGAAATGAGGCGTCATGGTGTGGGGGTTGGTAACATCGTCTGCTCGAAGTGGAAAGTATGCAGCAGCGTCAAGTTGCATGGCGTTCAGGCGAATAAAAACTGATTTAAAATTAGAGAGTTTCAGTCGAACTCTTTCGCAGACTTAAGCAGTTTAGGTAAGCTGTCCAGCGCACCCTCAATATTTAAAATGCATTAACAAATAATAAAACAGAAATGACACATTACAATGAATTATTACAAACATTCTTCAGCACTAAAGCTCTTACGGCAAATGTATACAAATGCTCCAGTATTGAATACAACTGTATCGTTTTCTTATCTCTCAAGCGGAGACCAACTTCAGCAAGCGGACTTGGAACTCGAACGCCACAACTTCGCGTTTCGCAGCAATAAGAACTGGAATCAATCACAATTTTGCTGCCTTGTCAAAGGTCATGTTACAAGTCACCCAAAGTAGCAGCAAATTGAATAAACAGCAAGAAAAGTGCATGGAAAATAGTTCAGGAATAATTCCATATGGAATTAATTGCACACATTGTTGCAGTGTGGTCATACATATGTACATACATGTGTGAAAATCTTCAGCAGCGAAATTTTCAAAATGTCGGCGCGTTATCAGTTGTTTTCATTATATAAGTTTCTACAATATTTACGCAAATGTTTTTTCTTAATTGTTCATTGTCCGACAATGTCTTTCAGTTTTCGTTTTTGCTGTAGTGTTGTGCGCCGGCCACTGTTGCTGTTCCTATAGCTTTGAATGTTGCCGTTGTGGCTGCTGCTAATGTGTTGTGTTGTCTTTGCAATCATTGTGTTGACTTGAACTAAGCCAACATCCGTGGCTTATCAGCTTCTAAGCTAAATCAGTTTATGAAAGTTTTGCGTTTTATTATAATTTAAAGCATTTTTTGTACAGTCAACAAATGTAAAAAACGATTTAACCCTCTAGTTCCCAAGTTTTTAATCTTGTTGAAAAAATTACCAGTGATAGTTTTGTGGTGGAGAAGCAATGTTTGTTCGGGGAAAAAAATGTCATGTGAATAGGAGGCGTGATAGAGGGTGTAGAAAGTAGCAGGCCTACAGGCCTGCTTGGGAAACAAAGCCAAAAAAAATTTCATATGAAGATTTTTTTTTTAATTAATTTAAATTTTTAATTTTTTTTAAATATATGTAAACATAAATAACGGGTAACAGTTTCAGTTCTGCGTGCAATAGACAATAAATAAAAAGGGGTAGGGCTAAGGCGAGCGATAATGTGTCGTGGGGTAGTTTATACACTGCTTTTGGGGGGTGTATAAACTAGGAAAACTAAAAAATCGGTATAGGTATATATATATGGCGGTTCTTATTATTTTTTAAAGCCTTGTTATCTTTTCACACAGATATCGACAAATCTACTCCATGAAATAAAGGACTAGGGGAGACTAGTTCTCTCATCTACCCCCACGGACTACTTAGTATAAATTTTGACATGATCATTTTTACATTGTGGTGTATCAAAATTTCGATTCAAATAGAAAAATAATGCTTAAATAGCGAAAAAATATCATCAATGACCGTAAATTATTTACGCTTATCGTCCCAAGCAGGCCTACAGACACTCTAGGGTTCTTGTTAGGTAGGAGGAGTGTAACAACTTTTTTCACAATTTTTTTTTTATTTTCTCAAAGAACACATTAACAGCTACTCACCAGTAATTTTTTTAGTTTTATTGAGGCTCACAATTTATTTAAAATAATGTTTGTTTTTCACACAATTTCAAAAATAATTACTTTCTTACTTTCTCACGAAACTTCAACTTTGTCTTACAATTACTACCGTTGTGCATATCGCAGCGTTTACTGACTACATTTATTTTGTAAAGTGAAGATTCCCCTTTCCATACGTGTAAAATCAGCTAAAAAATCATAAGGTGTAATTTACAGAATTTTTTAAGCTTAGGATGTCTACAGGCCTTCTTGGGAACTAGAGGGTTAAACTCTAATAAAATTTGTAATTCTTTAATTTTTCGCACTAACTAGAACTCTAACTCATTCACAGCACTATAAAAGACACTTTTCTCATTAGAAGCGTTATCAGTGCAAACACAAGAAATAATATTTGTTCTGACAATCAGCTGAAAAACAGAGGCCTTGAAACGTATGAAAACAATCTGTATGAAACGTTTTGAAGGTATGAAACGTTAGCATTTGAGAACTTCAGCCCGAAATTTGGCACAAAGCACCGTTGACTGCCTGTAATGGCCTTAAAAGGTCTTGCAAGTACCGTTGGAATTTATATTTTTAAGAGCACGAGCACTATTCACTTCGTAGGATCAGAGTGTGAGAGTGTGATAGAGTGAGAGCGAGAGAATGCGCTGGAAACGAGTTCAGCTGTGCCAAATTTGTAAGCGGCTTAAAATTTGGTGTACGTTCCCAAAATGAATCACATGGCATGCGACCTTAATAGCGATTGTAAAACTAGTTGCAAAAAATGACACGGGTAGATTTGCACGCAAGTACATAGCCACACATAGCCGTATGTAGTATATATATACGAACTAGGGATCGCAATTTTTGCCATTTTGCGATCCCGGGATTTTCGGGATTGAAAAGTCAAATCCCGGGATTCATATAATAAATTTTTTCAATAAAACAATTTTCTCAAATTGCATAAATATTTGTTTATATATACTTGTTTATTTACCATAAAAAGGAACACAGTTGAATAACATTTGGGGTAGTTTTAAGATTTTTTATCTTGAATTTAATCACATGTTGTTTAACTTAAAAGTTTTTCATTTAAAACATAAACATAACATAACACTTACACATAACTTATTGATTTGCAATAGATGTATCATAAAGTGCATATATATGCATATTTGATAAAAAAAACATAAAATAGTTAATTCGTTTGTACTTTTAGTTTTACTCCGATTATTTTGATAAAAAAGTTAAGCGTTTTGATTAACTAAAAACTGAGATCTTAAAAATACTAATGCATTAAGTGTTTTGTCCTCTAATCTGGAGCGAAATTTATTGCACATAAACCCTGCTGAAGAGAAACATCTTTCAGATTCAACACTTGTTGGTTGAATGCTTAGAAGATAATTATAAGCCTTTTGCAAAAGACGCCCTCTATCCCCTCCATTGCAAAAAAGGTCAATTTCTTTTCTCAAAGTATCAGCTAAGGAATTGGTTTTTTTTAGCTTTTAAAATTATTTCATTTGAACTTTGAAGCATCTTTTGCAATTTCTCTTTTAAAGAGTAATTTTCGCAGTTGGAGACTTCCTCCTCTTCTCTCTCTGCGATTTGACTTATTTCTGCTTGTAGCCTACCAAGCAGCATTAATAGATTAGATGTAATTATAGAAATGCTAGGCATTTCAAAACTTTGAGATCCATCGTAAATTGAATTGTGATTTGAAAGAAAAGTTAACAAATTAGAGTACATTGTACGACGCTGTGCTACTCGCCTCTGGAGGCTTTTATATAAGTCCTTGCTTAAAATCGAGTTATTGTTTTTAATTTCAGTAAACATAAAATGTAAAGCCACATCCGCTTTAAATAAATTCATATCGCAGTTACATAGTGCCTCGACAGTTATCTTTACTGGCTGCAACAGTTTTATTAAATCTCTAACTAAATCCAGCTCTGAATCTGGTGGAGGATGTAACTTCAAGTCGACGAGTGCTTTTTTAACCGCTTTGACGTAAGATTGCAAAATATCGTTTTTTGTAGGCGACTTACGGAATATGCGCACAATTTTTCGTATAGCTGTAATTGTGGCACTCAAATTGTATTTGCCAGTAATTTCTCGTTGTGATGTACTTTCACTGGAACAAATTATGAAGCCATCCATTTCGTCCGTTTCAAAATCATCATCGCTGCTATCAGAGAAATTAACATCTGAAATCAAATCAAATTTGAAAAATTAAAACTTCAAATTAAATTTTGAAAAATATAGCTTACTTTGTGTTACTAGGTGTTCCTTTTTGTACAAAACGTCGATTATGGCCAATTGTAGGCCATGCGCCAAGCACAGCTGCTGCTCGCAATCTATCAGTCTTCCTACCTTCACCATTGTGCTCGCTCCGTCGGTTGTAATGGCAACTATATCTCTCGTTAAATCCATGTTGAGCGTTGAGAGATGGTCTTTTAACAGCTGCACGCACACTTCCGCAGTAAATGACTTTCTAAATCGTACTAGTCCTACATTCCAAAATTTAGACTTCGAGTACAAATTTATGTTTAAATAATGCTTGTTTGCAGTCGAAGTCCACTCGTCGAAAACTATGCTGAATTTTTCTCCAACGCTTTTCAGCTCTCGTAGTTCCTCAAGCATGAGACTGCGCACTTTATCGAAATATTTTAAAATAACATGCTTCACCGTGTTTGGCGACTTTGGAATATCGTATCCCCCCGCTTGCATAAGCGCCCGCAGATCCTGCGACTTACAGAATGAGGAAAATGAAAATCCATCGAGGGCAGTCATCCTTGATAGTACTGCAGCAAGGTCGCGATCTTTCCTTGGATTGAAAAAACTTGGCAGCGTAGTTTGTTTAGGCCTTGGACTTTCGGTTGCAGGAGCAGAACTTGTCGTAGGAGCAGCACTGTTAATATCTGCACATTTGAATAAAATGTAAAAATGTCAAACTTCATCAAAAATACATACATATCGCTCCTTCGCTGCAAGAACGGCATAACTCAAAACTACATCATTCCGAGAAAATTCAATTTTAAAGTTTACCATTACAGGCAGTTCAAGGTATCACAAAATTTTTCATGTCGTCTTGTGAGCAACGTATTGAATATTTTACAAAGTGGTTTTGACAGATAAAAGATCATATCGCTCCTTCGCTGCAAGAACGTCATAACTCAAAAAATTTTTTTTTCAGTTTATGGCAACTCTGTGTGCATCTGCATATGATCTTTTATCTGTCAAAACTACTTTGTAAAATATTCAATACTTTGCTCACAAGACGACATGAAACATTTTTTGCTACCTTGAACTGCCCGCATTGGTAAACTTTAAAATTGAATTTTCTCGGAATGATGTAGTTTTGAGTTATGACGTTCTTGCAGCGAAGGAGCGATATGCAGATACACACAGGGTTGCCATAAACTGAAAAAAAAATTTGTTTTGAGTTATGACGTTCTTGCAGCGAAGGAGCGATATGTTGTGTTTTTTTAAGTGCGTATGCAATCCTTTTGTTGAGCCGCCCTTGGCCAAGAAAATGTACCCGCATAATCGGCACTTCGACGTCTCATTCTGGTTTTTTGCTATCAAAAAGTAAAACCATACAGACCGCTCATCGTGGGCCTTTGTTTTATGAGCGCCGTACTCAACATCTAAACAATTAGAAAGTTAATCATTAATTAAAAAATGTTTATGAATTAATTTCTCACCAGAACTCTTCCGCTTGCTCATTTTAATTTTGAGACTTCCAAGCACTGCTTTACACACTTTACGCGCAATAATTGAAAATTTCCCCGCGAACAAATCAGCTTTCGAACAAAACAGCTTTCGAACATATCAGCTGTTTGAGCTGGTATGAAAAAGTTGCCACATTTTGAAATAAGCTTTTACAATTTTTCAGTTTCATTTAAATGCAAACCCGAAAATCCCGGGATTAAAGGATTTGAATCCCGGGATTTTCGGGACTGGAAAAAGTCCGGGATCCCGGGATTGCGATGCCTAATACGAACCTATAAGCGTACGTATGCAGTGGCGAATACGGGATTTCATTTTGGAGGGTGCGTCGTATATATAACTGTTGAGCTCAATACCGACAGATATTTGGGGTGCCACAGTAAGTATGTGTGTATTATGTGTATGGATATTCAAATTTTACAAAACATCATTGCACACTGACAAGCGCCAACATAATTTTGGAACAATAGCTGTGCCAGCAATGAAAGGCGAAGTTGACAGAGTTAAAAATGGTTTTAAAACGTTTGCAAAAAGCACTCAACAATTAAGAAGTCTCTTCAAGTATGGCGCGAGCCATTTGTTGCTAAGAACGTATGGCGCGGAACCGGATTGAGAACCGGAACAAAAGATAAGTACGTTGAGTGTGCGTGTGTCTGTGACTGCGGGTGTGCGGCTGCGCTCTTGCGTGAAAATATTAGCTGACTGGCTCAAATCAATGCGCTCTTGTTTCAAAATAACTGAGAGTTGTTAATGATATACCGTTAATGCGCTGAGTCATGTTAGCGGGTGACTAGTGGCTTCAAAAGTACTAAGAGGGGCGAGAAGTTTCAGCAAATGAGCTCACCTTTTCAAGAAAACCACTTTGTTCTTTTCTAAAGACCAAACTATACCTTCTAACATTATTATTAAAATAATTCCTCAAACAATGTGAAGGCCCAAACCAGCCCCTGAAACAGCAAATCCAAATTGAACGAAAATTAAATTAACTTCAGCTTTGAGTTCAACTCAAGTTATTAGTGAAAATACTTTTAACATACATTTTACTATTAAAAATGTTAAGGAAAAATTTTACTTCATTTAAGTTTCTCAATTAGTTGATCGATATGTATGGAAGAAACGCACTGTGCACGTTCAGAAAATTCTGGACAAGCGCACTGAACGGAATGAAAATTAGTTTTCGTTGTTAACATTTTTAGAAACAAGTTTTACCAAATTAAACACTTCCGCAACACAAAATAACAATAACACAATGTAAACAACTATCCGCGTGTTAAAAAAAATGAGACTATTTCTACAATGCATTGCGTATGTCTACTTATAAGTACGTGCGGAACATTTGCACACATTTACACATTTCGAAGTGATAGATAATTTGATTTAGTTACGCTTTAAGCCCAAGCACAAACACATATGTGTGAATATAGTATACACATATGTGACCATGCTGCGCTGCAAATGCGAGCGCGCCACAGTAATTTTACATAATAGCAACCTTAACATGCGTACAAGTATTTATATCTAATAGCTGAGCATCATTTTCAGTTCGCTCGCTCACGCGTGCCTTTGTCTTGCCTCTAAAAGCCCTTAATTTCAAATTCAATCATTTTTTGATTTGATTTGCATTCAAATTCGAATTTAAGGTGTGCATTGGTTGCAGCATTTCATCGTTTGGAGTAATTGCGCAAGTCTCAAAAATGCATTTTGCGTTTGTGGCTTACTTTTTCAAATTGTATTATTGTTTATTTCTTGCTATGATTTTTCATTCATGTCGCATGTCAAACATTTTTATTTCATTTTATTAATAATACTTCAAATTATACTTCTTATTGGTTTTTATAAGAAAAATACCCCTTTGTGTTTTTGATATTTTTCTTTACTCTTCATTTAGAGTTCTGTTCTTTTTTGGGAGAAAGTTGTGAGTCGCAAAACGTATACTCATCCAATTCATGTAAGAAGCCAGGCTGGCTTGCCGCTCTATTCCGCACGCATTTGTTTTTATTTTTGTGTTTTTGTTTTTATTTTATTTAAGTTTGTTTGAATCTAGATACTTAATTACATCTTCGTGCCATGTGCGAAAATTCGAAAGTGTGCCGTAGTTTCTCACGGAACGAATCACTAATTCAACATATTCACCATATTGTAACAAAAAATCACAGATACGATTTATATGGCCCAATATTTCGATATAAACTGTATAGCAAGAAAAGTGAAAAACATGATAATACAAAATTAAAAGAAAACTTGAGAACCTACACGCCTAAATTCGGGCACGTAACGCGCACAACTGCAGCTTCTTATTTATCGTGACGAAAAAATAACCTCATTACAAAAACACGCACTCAAAAATTGAAACAAGTGTGTAATTTAAATGACCAAAATTAATTTTGATTAGTCGCTTTCTTTTTTTTTGAACATATTTGCGTCGTTTGTGCGCCAACCAAAAGAATTCGAAAAGTTGAATGTTCTTTTTACACTAATTGCTCACCGAATGCTTACACGTTACGAGCATTTAATTTAATTCTCAGTCTGTCCATAGTTGAAGTCTTTCTTTAAGACAGCTGTGTATTGTCTCTAAATATTGTTTACTCGGAATATTCTTACTCCGACCCATAAATGAGTGTATAGGCCGCTTCTACGCAAATATTCTGTAATTAAAAATAATTATGTCAGCATCAATCGTATGGACGGAGTGACGTTCTGCTTCATTGATAAGTTTTTAAATTTGAAAACACTGAGAAATGAGAGTCACATTGATAGTACAATGTTGAGTGCATAAAAGTAGGCTATTAGAGCAGGCAGCTCGTATATTACAACACTAATTTGATAATGTCTTACACAAGACCTCAACTGAAGCGCCTTACATATGCCTCAATTGATGCAATTTGACTTTGGAAGTTTAAGATTGGTAAACTTCACGTAGTAAATTGTTTTACTTACTTTCCAGGTTTTGCTAATATTGTATGAAAGGAAAACAAGTGAACGAAAAACGACTTTGGCTTGCGGTTTGTTCAGACAATATTTGAAGCAGTAATACTGGTTTGCAATCGGAGCCACTAGTTTAAACCTACATCTCCATTACTATGTATTGCTCTTTTAATGTGCATTGCAACACATACGGGACATGTGAAGGTTTAACTTAATTGAACTCTTCATTACCCGCATTTTAAAGGTTTACAATTAATAAAACATAGCAACTGAAAACTCATCATAATAAATTGTTTAAGAAGCAGCGTGCTTCAATCTTTCAGCATCGTGTGCTAAATCTTTTTCTTCATTGCTTATTTCAAGAACGTATAGCCGATCCGAAAATATAAATATGAAATTTGGTCAAAAGTTGTATTTTAAAAGTTAAATTCCGGTATTGAAAAAGTTGCTAGTAGAACCCAACGTAACTAACATATAAATAATAAAATTTGATCTTTGAAGTGAAGTTTTGAAAACTAAAAAGTTATGCGATCGATGTTTCCTAGATTTCTTTCGTTCTTACGTTGTAGTGCAAGAAAATGTGTGCAATATGGGAAAAATCAATTTCAGTAAGAATGCTACGCAAGCAATGCACCTACCTTATATATATTGGCCAAGCAAGAGTGTCGCTGATTGGTTGCAGTGAGTCCAAAGTGTGTTCGTAGTCGATGCTACCAATGTGCCATGGTAAAAGGGCACAGCGCGTCTTGCCGTCTTGTACGTGTCGCTGCTTCGCTCACTTCACTACACATGCGATATTGTGTAAACAAATCAAATAAGAATGATTGTTATTACTGAATATTTTTAGATACACACACTTATCTCAGCAAGAACGGAAAACACTAAAATTCACTTGCGGTGCGCCACAGAAGGTGAGCGAACGGGGCGAAAGGGTGAATTGTAAACAATGCGAAATAGAGTGATCAGGAATACATATTTCAATTTTGCAATTTTCGTACGCAAATTTCGTAAAGTTATTGATAAGCTAAGTGGAAAAACAAACAGAGCTGAAATGCTGGGCTTTAATTCTTATGAAAATTTCGATTTATTTTTTACGTAAACAAGCATAACGCAGGTCTTGTGGCAAAAATATATCCCACTATCATTTGCAGTTGGTTCGTGGGTGGCGAGTTAGTGGTAGCTCAAAGATCCTATGAACAGATGGAGAAATAATAACATTTCCCTTTTTGGTTTGCAAATTTGCTTATCTAAGCATGTATGTAAATGTGTCATAAATGAGCTACGTGCTGCATTCGCACCGCGCTAAATCATTTCTTCATGTCAGCCATGCATCGAACCAAGCAACTTCAGCCTCAACAATTTCGCAACGAAAGAACTCATCCAAAAGTGTATGAAAATGTGAGGAAAGCGAGGCTAAGGCACAAAACAAGATATTGGGTGACAACACGAGCGTGTTGAATTTTCTGTTGATGTTAAAAATATATCCACACAACTACACAACAAGAAGCAGCTGAACGAGAATGGTACAAGTGTTGTTGTCATATTTTAAATATCGAGCATAATGTTCGCCGCTGCCAAACTAAACTGAATGCCAAACCTGGCCGAAACGTGTGAGACAATGTCGAGGGACCGCAAAATGCTCCAACCAATAACTCAATTCCCCGCAGTCCCACAGCCAACTTTTCATGCGTTGCTAATTCATTAAACTTGATTCTTAGCTCAAAAAGAAACAAAGCAAATATGCGATTTAAAGAATGAGACAAGCAGCAAAAGGAGAGACCAGCCGAAACGGACACGTAACACATAGCATGGCGCTGCAGCTGCTGCTCTTAGCTCTGCTGTTGCTGCCATTGTTGTTGTAGTGGCTGATGGCGCTGGAGCTAGTGCTGGCGATGTCGCTGGTGGCAGCGACCAGACAGCGTTGTGGGAGGGCAAAACAGTGCGGGCGGTGAAAGGTGAAATACAATAAAAGAAAAGTCACAAGTGCTGAAACGCGTTCAAGTGATATTCAGCAATCACTTTATTATTGTGGTATTTATTGTTGCGATTTTCCAGCATTCTCTGTGCTGCTCTTTGTCTTTCCACACACAGGCGCACTCCAATATTATTGCTTCGCTGCTGCAGTCGATTTTTCCACTTTTTATTGCCACATTTTATTGATATTTTTGATGCCCGCTTGCTCTTAATTTTCATAATTGCTGCTTTTGCATACCACATTTTTAAAACACTCTGCATTCATTCTTACTTTGCGTGTGGCTGTTGCGCCCTTTGCCTTTTGTTAATTTTTCTTTCTATTTTTAGTTGCTGCGAAAATCTGTGTTTGCACCACTATTCTGCACTTCTTTTTCCCCTATCATCAATTGCACCACACAAATATATATATACATATGTATCTAAAAGATTTGTGTAAATTCATTAGGTGCTTTGTTATTGCATCCGCTTCCGCACGGCACACACAACAACCGAGTCCAACACTTTGCAACACTAAACTGAAGAAAACAACAGCAATGAATGAATTCAGTTTGCGCTGCCACAACATCAAGTGGGTAGTCTATGATGCAGGTGTACACAGAGATTAGCGGGCATTCGGTGGTTAATTATGTGGGTTTTAATAATAGTTAATAATAGGATTTTAATAATAGTAGTGTAGTTGAAATACACAAATATACTCAAAGTACTATTGATAGATGTTTGTTCTTCGTTGTAATTTTAATTGCAAATTTTCCTTTCAAACTACTAGAGTTTAGTTGAATTTACACATTTGCACTACATGATGCCCATTCAGCTACTCTCGGATATTCAGCACTAATGTCATCAACACTTCCTCTTTGGCTTCGATAGCGTTAATGTAGTACTCAATTTAGCTTTGCGCGTATTGCTGTCGACACAATAGTTCATGACACAATAGTTCATTACTTGGACGCAGTGTCTCGGGCAGGTGTTGTCTGATTTCCAGATCTAATTGCTGTCGTTGATATTCTTCATAATTATTCAAAAAATACACTCCCATTCGCATATTCCACATAAAAAAACTTCAGGATACAAATAATTTTCACATTTTGATTATCTAAGTACTATGTAAGTACAATATTTTCATAAACCAAAACACTTTCTACAAATGCCGATATAGGCTATACATCCTTGTAGTGCTTCTTTTAATCAGAATGTAGTTGAATATCGAATCGAATCGAATGTTTTGAAAACACACCAGATTGGAAGTCCTAAATAAATATCCTTTTATTCAAACTACGCGATTTTGTCAAAAGAGTTTTACCACAGGAAATGGTGTTTTTGGAGTCAAAGTATTTATTTATCAGCACGTAAAAATACTCGAGTAAATACATATTATGTAGAAATACTGGCAGTACTTAATACTAAAAAGTACATACAAATACGTGTATTATAAAATCGACTGCTGCTGTCATCAGCTGTGCTTGTTTTGCACCCCCACATGATTTGAGACGCCAGCTCAGCTGTTTTGCTTTACTTTCACGTGCCTCACTTTATCGGCCATTCTCATTGATGTGCGCCATACGAACTTGCTCGCAAGGTTCGGCGTTCGAACATGTTCGTGCTGTTACGTGAGCGCTGTTAGTCACATTGTTTTCGGCATCGCTGTTAGCTGATTGCTTGGGCGGTATGTAAAACCACAAAGCGGCAAAGAAAAACACCACTGAGCAGGCTTTGCCCACCAGCGCCAGCATCCACATGTATCTGAAGAAAAATATCGATATAAATAACAGGTCAACATTTCAAGTAATTTTGTGCGAGAGTCAAATTACCTGCTCATGTACTTATTGTCGTAGACGAGGCAGGCGCCCCCAGCGCGGCCGTCGCATGTCTCTTGCCACAGTATGCAGGTTTCATCAATCAAGGCACCAAATACCATGGGCGCTGGAATGGTGCCCAGTAGGCGCACTTTGATCCACTGTATGCCTAGCGCGAAGGAGCGCTGATCGTCGTGCACGCAACTGTAAGAACAATATTAGAGCTACATAGGTTTGCTAATTACGGTTGATTCAGGGCACTGACCGCAAAGTTGCCGATAGTGCGGGCATCGTTGACAAAAACGTAAACAGCATCAGCACAAAGCACAGTCCCACGAAATATGGCAAATACCGACAGGTCGACTCGCACATGGTGTTAGTGGCAGCCGGCAGTTGCGTTGCTTGCGCTTCAATGCAGGAGCAATTCGTGTAGGCTTTGACACTGTCGGCGCTGTACTCTACCTGACAGCCCGCGTAGCAAGGACTGTAGTACTGAATTCCGTCCGCGCCACACACCGGCTCGTAGTTCAATTTGTTGCATGTGCAGTGCGAGTTGCAAGTGGCGGCAAGCTGCGGACCCAGATACGTCCACTCAACGTCACTAGCGGTCGTTATGTTGTCACCAACTGCCACCGACTTCACGCTGCGATACTCAGTGGTGACGCCAGCAAATCCAATATTCGGGCAAGAGAGCAAAAAGCAGCACGTGAAACAGGTAGCGATGATGGTCACCACCAGACACATTTTGATGATCTCCGCGCAGGCGAGGTTCAGCTTTTTAATCAGATAGCCGCCCAGAAAAGTGCCGCCACCACCTGCCGGCACCGTTATGAGGCCCATCAATAGCGCCGACCAAACCGGCGAAATGCTGAATTGATTTTCGATCTGCTTGGGCAAAAATGCCGCAAACCCCGCTATAATTAGACCCTCCGTTGCGCCGGCCAAATTCAGAAAGAAAAAAGTGGGATTTCGCAATAGTGAGATCAGTGCATTCGGCAATTCTTTGAATTTGGTGAAATTCTGCTCAGTCTTATTCAGGTCGGCATTGTATGCTTCGGAGATTTTCTTTTGTTGTAGCTGTTCAGCACCGGGCAGTGATTTCGGGTAGCCGAAAATAGGTAAAGCGAGCAGGACGCAGGCGACGGCAGCAAACATAAACCCGATCCACCAAGCACCAATCCAAACGTTGCTCGCACTCGTGAGACCCAACCTTGAAAGTAATATGAAATATGCATACATAGTTATGTGTTCAGCAGGCAAATTTATTTTATTATTTATTATCATTTATTTATCTGAAATGTTTCGACTTACACTATCAGAATTTTTTTTTTGTAAAAGTGCTAGGAGTGTAGTAGTAAGTAACTGGTTCATAGCATGAAATGCCGCGGTCTTGCAATTTTAATTGTACAGCTTAAATGGTTCTTAGAACAACTTTTTAGCTCTCTACTTGCGGCAACAACACAGCAGTTTGTGCTTCATACGTATCTTTCGCACCACCGCCCGCAGTATTGTATTTAAAAAATAAAAACTGTCGCCTAAGCAAAAAGTAATACTTTTTCCATTTCCTGTTCCCTAGTTGGAATTCTTAAACGTAAATTTTTCTCTGAAAATGGCACATTATGAGACCGACTTTTAGCATCACCTTGGCAATAAATAAGGGATGAGCGCGTTCAGCTGCCAGCCCCAACCACCACACCCAACTCCCACACAGGCAACAGTACCTAAACTTGTTGTTGTGCGTTTACACCTTTCCCCACGTTGTCAGCACCAAATTTGTTTTATGAGTCCCTAGCGACGACGCTGCTGACTTGAGGAGGGATTTATAGCTGCAAATAAAAGTGCGCGGTTGTGTGTGTGGTCGTGCCCGTCGACACCTGTAGCCAAAAACAGCCAGCAGCAGCTAATTTGCGCATATTTACACGCATCATGTGAATACGTGGATTATTTTTCCAACGTGCTGGGTTAATGTATATTTGTGCTAACTTACTGCGAGGCGCCCACAGTCAAGAAGTCGGTGTATATGAGCAAAAGTTGACCACCAAGCACATAGCCAACAGCAGGCCCAATGATGGCCATGGTGTAGTAGATACCTGGAAGCAAGTGGGCGTTATTAATAATTACAAATTATCAAGTACGCGGCAGAGTAATCTAGTTAGTTAAACAATTAACTGAACTGCGTACAGCTTCCCACACTCACTTATGTTATGAATTGTTGCCTTTTTTATAAATAAAATTAGAACGAGTTGACGTTCCTGACCGGTCCCAGGACTAATTTTTATTTCATTCAATAACTTCTTCACTTTCTGTTTTATTTGAAGTAATTTATTTATGCTCACGCAATATCGGCAAAATCCTTGAGAATGTGTAATTGTCATCGAAATCTGGTCAATCTTGTACGTCGCCGACGTTCATGCGAAAACATGCTCGCTTCGCATTGGGAACGTCTTCTCAAAATGTAATTGACTCGTTTTATATGCTATGCAATACGAATTTAATACCGACATATTTTATAATTTATGTCTAGATCTATTACTGATAATTCCAAGTGAAACTCAATAAATTCTCCCCACTATCAGCATCTACTGTAATGTGTCATGGACATGTCGCATGCTGCAAAAACTTCCTGAATCAGCATCCTCAGCTCCCCTTCATTTATTTAAAACACGCTCGCACAGACAGACAGGCCGCTGCTGGCGGCAGACAATCGACGCGCGCGCTCCTTCACTCTGTGCCCACCGAAAATGGGTCACACCGAGTTGTGAATGAAAACACGCTCAAGATGCGTGCGATACGCCGAGCCTCACTCACTCGGCACTCACTCGTCTCGGGGAACGTCTTTTGTCTTGGCCAAAAACACAAAAGCAGCACACAAGGAAGCAACTACGCTGGTCTAGTGGAAATTATTTATTGCTGTGTGCAACATCAACAACCACGAGTCCTTTGTAGTTCGAATTTGGAGCTTTCGTTTGCCAATGTCGCAGCAAATAGCCTCACAGAAGCAAGCAAGCAAGCCTTCCTTTTCCATTCGTGTCGTAGATTGTTGTCTAGCTGTTTGTCTATTTGCCTGTCTGACTGCCCGCCGCTTGCCCTGAGCCATTGATTGTGAATAAATAAATACTGTACTGTCAATGCTCGTCGCATGATTCGCGCATCCTTTGTAATTCGTGCCGTATGCGGCGATACAGAATGTTTGTTATATGCAATAAACGAATAGCTACAAACTCTGTGCGCTCACCTAAGTAAACAGATGACATTTTCTTTGAGACGTTCTCGTCGATATAAGTGACGCCCAATGTGAATAGCGGCGAAGCGCCCGCACCATGCAGTAATTGCGCCGCAAAGAACCACCACACGGTCCACGATAGATTATCCTCATCGGCGGAAGCAGTTTCGTCATAGCCTAATGTGGAACAGGCCTGCATCGTAATTGATCAGGAAAATAAATCGAAAAATTAAACATTGAATTGTTTAAATAGTTTTTTGTTTGGACTATAATAGTTATTTATTAACTTTAACAAACCTCCAATGTTGCGTTCTCATTGGCTATGCAAATGTTCAAATCAGTCAGTGTGGCTCGATATGTGCCGACCAGAAAGTGAGGCAGTGCAAAGGTCAGCGATCCGAGACCCATCAGTATGACGCCCCAAGCTATGATCTTGGGTTTCGAAGCGCCCAGTCGGCCACCAAAATATGTAACCGGCACCAGGCATGCAAAGGAGGCGATATCATAGCCGCTGGCTACGAGGCCGGTTTGGCGGGACCGCAAGCCGAAGCGTCGCTCAATTGTCGTTATGACAACGTTAATGAATCCATTCACTATGAGACCTGCAATTGCAACAATCATAAATAACAAAACAGTGGCGTTTTTAATAGGATATCGATTGCCTATTAAAAATCAATTAAAAGACAGACACACTCTAATACAAATTATGTACACGTAAGGAAATATGAAAGCTGCTCCTTGAATGCGTTTATCGATGAGAATAACTACAGACAGTCACGTTTAACGCGCTGTTACCGAGCACCTCTTGACTGGCGTTTTAAAGGGCAACCCTTTTTTCTGGAGTGGTGTTGGAGGGCATTATCATACTTAACACTGGTGCGGCATTTGCGTGGTATTGCATTTCTTCGTGTAGTCCCAATTAATTGGTTCTAAGTCGAATGTATCGCTAAGAGGTTCATATATGAATGTAACATAAGTATGAAGCGTGTATACACACACCTCAAACACTATGCTCGCTCAGCCACTTCGCCCTAAACTTTTGACAATTTACTATCAAACATGCGCCACCAAGTCCCGCTCGGTGAAATGGGCGTCCAAATCGCTATTGTTGAGAAATAAATTGAATTTCTTTCAAGCGAAAAAGTTGCATTCCAGCCACTATTATGAACCAGCCAAATATGAGCTATAAGTACGCACTGAACTATTGAAAATCGAAAACCAATTTGTCACCTTTGGCTCGCCCACCCGCAGACGCTGCAAATCGCCAAGCCGGGTGGGTGAGTGCTTAAGTTGGGCGTTGCAATGGTTAATCGCATTTGACAGACGTTTTTCATATTTTCCATACAAACGCAATGTACGAATTTGACTTCTGAACTGCCAAATGGTTACTTAGACGCGGAGGGGTAGTGGCATTGCCATTGTCAGTGTCCTATGTGCCGCACACGGAAGTCACCGAGTCTACTATGCGTGTATGGGTGTGAGGCACTCCTTCGTAGCACTTTCAATTGTATTTATGAGCATATGGACGCTGTGCCCGGCCACCTGTCTCTGTTTGAACGGCGGCGGGTGAGGAAATTGAATCAAGTTGCAATTGGCGACTGAAGATTTTTCAAGAATCATATTTCCTTTCAGCTTGGGTGGGACAACCCAAATTTAACGTATTAGTGAAGAATCATTTCAAATACATTTTTTAAAAAGTTTTACTGTAGTTGAAAAATTATTGTATTGAGCGGAATTATGTTCTTAAAAAACTATTCAAACATAAATAATAAGCAAATTCAAGAAAAGGTAATTCGAAGACCCAAATAGCTTAGAAATACCTTTTTGGATTAACTTTTATCTATATCTATATTATGTATATAAAAATGAATCGTGGTTCGTTCGGCTTCTTAAAACTTGAAAACGACTCGACCAACTTGGATACTTCCTTCGGCGGGTTTGTTTGAAATTGTTACGTGAAGGTTTAGGAAAAAAGAAAAGTCGGGAAAACGGGGCGTGGCACCACAAGAATACATTTTTAGACAATAACTTTGGAACCATAAGTAACACATCAATTAAATTTGGTACGAACTTACTATTTAATCATGTCCTTCGCCCGAGGGAATGGGGTGGGTATTGAACAAAGGGGTGTGGCACCGCCCATACAACTCAAATCTTTTAAATGGCATAGCTTCCGAATTGTTAGTCGCACAGCATTGAAATTTGGTTTACCGTAGTTTCATAGATGTGTCATTCTACTGATGAGATTTGATCGGCGTTGGTCAAGGGGCGTGGCACATTTTTTATGATCCAACAGTTATGCAGTACACACACACACACATCAGTGAAACTTGGTACGAACTTTCCACTTAGTAGCACAATTCCACTAGAAGAAATTTGTGAGCATTGGACAAGGGGGCGTGGTACCGCCTCCATTTTTACATACATAGATTGTTTGTCCTGACTGACTGACTGATTGATTGATTGATTCATCATCGCTCAGCCCAAACCGCTGAAGCTACAAATATAAAATTTGAACTGTAGGTACATCTTGAAAAATGAACCTCCGCTAAGACGGGATTTTTTGAAATTCGGGTTGTAAAGGGGCAAAACATGTGTTAAGGTGTTGTATGAAGAAAAGTGATTTAAGAGACATATTGATTTCGAACTTCCTGAAAATACTCTAAATAAAAAATAATTCGACACGTATTTTATAATTTTTCGAAAATCAAAATTTATCTGGACCAACAATGGGTTAAGATTTGTTTAAGGGTAGACTCGAAAAAACATGAACCGATAGGCCTATTGACTTCAAAAATTGTAAAAACACTTGAAATAAAAATTGGACACGCGTTTCTCATTATTTTCAAAATCGAAATCTAACTGGATCAACGACGGGTTAAAAGTATGTATGGAGAAAAAAATTTTGTTGAGCCTTAAAACGTGTTTTTCATTTTTCCCGAATATTAAAATCGGACGGGGTCAACGACCGGTTAAAAGTTTGTATGGCGAAACTGTAAAAAAACATAAATTAATGGGGCCACTGACTTCAAATTTTGTGAAAGTACTCTTAGTGAGAAATAATTTGACACGTGTTTTTCACTTTTTTGAAAATCAAAATCTAACGGGGTCAACAATGGGTTAACAGTTTGTATGGAGAAACTCGATTTATTTGTCCTTTTGCCTTCAAACTTAGACAAAAAGCACTTCTATCGGGAAATAATTAAGATGTGCTTTTCATGTTTTGAGAAAATCGAAATCTACCGTGATAAACTAAGGGTTAAAAATTTGTTTAGGGTAAATGTGAAAACTCATGATTGAAAGGGCTTTTGACTTCAAAATTTTTGGAAATCCTTGACATCAAAGATAGTAGACATATGTTTTTTTTAAATCAAAATCTGACGGGGTCAACAATGGGTTCAGAATTTGTATCGGATGAAACAAGAGAGCTTGCGTGCGAAGCCGCGGGGCCCAGCTAGTCTATATATATAAAAATGAATCGTGGTTCGTTCGGCTGCTTAAAACTTGAAAACTACTGGACTAACTTGGATACTTCCTTCGGCGGGTTTGTTTGAAATTGTTACGTGAAGGTTTAGGGAAAAAGAAAAGTCGGGAAAACGGGGCGTGGCACCACAAGAATACATTTGTAGACAATAACTTTGGAACCATAAGTCACACATCAATTAAATTTGGTACAAACTTACTATTTAATCATGTCCTTCGTCCGAGGGAATGGGGTGCGTATTGAACAAAGGGATGTGACACCGCCCATACAACTAAAATCTTTTAAATGGAATAGCTTCCGAATTGTTAGTCGCACAGCATTGAAATTTGGTATGACATCCTCCCACAGAAGTGTCATTCGACTGTTAAAATTATATGGGCGTTGGATAAGGGGCGTGGCACATTTTTTATGACCCAATATTTCAGCAGAACTCTAAGTCGTACATCAATGAAACTTGGTATGAACCTACCATTTAGTCATATCTTTCGGCAAAAGGAATGAGGCGGGTATTTAACAAGAGGGCGTGGCTCCGCCCATACATCTCAAATTTTTAATATAGAATATCTTTGAAATTGTTAGTCGTACAACACTGAAATTGAGTACCCGTCGTCACACAGATGAGTCATTCTACTGGTAGGATTTTATGGGCGTTGGGCAAGGGGCGTGGCACATGTTTTGTGATCCAAATATTTCGCTGAACTATAAGTCGCTCAGCAATGACACTTAGTACGAACCTACCATTTTCTCTTTCGACAGAGGGCATTGTGCGGATATTGAATAAGGGGCCGTGGCCCTGCCAATATAACTTAAATATGGTTCAAGCGCTATCCATTTCTTTACTGAAACTTAGCAGCACCATTGCTTATTTACGGGCCTCGATTGCGTTAATCAGTAGCTCCCTCCTCTTCCTTTAGTTGGTTTTCTTCGTCAATTTGCCATTTGCCACATCGCCATTGATTCGCGTATTTCATTATAAAAAAACAACAAATGTCGTGCGGGACGAAGTTCGCCGGGTCAGCTAGTATAAAACCAAAAAGTCGAAATGCGAAATTTTCGTAAAATGAAATTATATGTATTTTTTATTATTTAAAAAACTGTTCATGATATACATGACATAATTTTAAATATTACTATTCAGTAAAAAAATAACGATTTGCTTATAAACATTTCTTGAGAATTCAGTTGACACTTTTTTGAAGTGACACTTTTTTCAACTAACATCCTTCTCTAATAAGTTCATTCCCTGATTAAAATTATCTTTACGAATTGTGCAGTTCTTACAAAATTTTCCCATTTCGATGCCAGGCACTTTGTCAGAGGTCTTGAAAATTCTCACTTGCCAGAAGCGCTTACATACCTTAGGATTTGTTGCTTAACCCAGGGGCCAACACTACTCGCATATCATTTGCAACATGCTGCCTAGTGTATGTATGTGGGAGTTAATTAGAATGCAACAGCCTACCTCATCCATCGTTCAGACCAGTGCAGCATGGGGCACTTAATGGATTAGACGCGACTTCGTGCTCCATGGCGGCAGTCTCGCACGAAAATCTGATACTGTAGTCAAATTTCGCTGCCCGTGAAGACTAACGGTCGGCGGAGTTGCAGTGTATGACGCAAAAATCCAAAACAACATAACGCGAAGCATCTGTTGCATGTGACAAGCGCACAGTTTGCAACGCCAAGTTGCAGTTTCCGCTGTTGCTGGTACTGGATTTCTGCCGGCCAGAAGCTGGCCTGCATGCGGCGCGACAACGCGTCAGCGTGCGGCCCATAAATCTCTATAAGCGATTTCATTACAGATGTGCCACAACGGCCACTTGCCACGTACAGTAGCACGTGACCCAAAATATTAATCAGCTGAAATGGAATTTGCATGAGTTATGGGCAGACGTTTTGGCGCGACAACCAACGCCTGCGGGGCGCTGCGAAAATGTGAATGAAATTCAAGTTCTAATAATGTGTATGTATACATATGCCTACGAGTACTTATAAGTAACATACATATATGTTGCGGCTGGCGTGAAGGTGTTGACTGAGCGCGTTAATTCCGCTCATGGCTGCCGTAAAAATTTCATAATGAAAAGTAATGAGCTTGATGATTTTTGTGAACTTTGCGGAGCGCAAATCAGCCATCTGTCAAAAGCCACACACTCTCTAATATCTGGGCTTAATACCTTAAACTTATTTCAACGCCCCTCAGGCATTTCGTTGTGAATGCGTCAACCCGTGGCCAGTTGTCCGCTTTAAATAGAAATGGGTTACATCAAAACAAATACTGCGTTGGCTATTAAAAAGCCTCCTCCGCAACCACCTTTCATTCGCACAAAAACACCACCTTGTATGAAGTTCTTTGATTTAGTCGTATGTTTATATTAGTTTGTAAGTTGCCGTTGTGTGCGTTGTGTGCACCATGCCCGATCCTGCACCTATTTGGTTGTTTTGAGAGCTACATTCAAAACAGTGTTGGACGTAAACAGCTTATTAGTTAGTTAAATAACATTTAAATTAAGGCATAACTAAATAGTTTAATTGTATATTCAAATAAAGCTATTCTATAGTTTGCGATGGATAATTTTTGTAGTCATAACTTTTCAACCAATGGTCATATGGAGTTTCGACCAACACTGAAACGTATATAAAAGTGTGTAAGCATTGGTATCTCAATCTTTTGTGACTATTTATAATCGTCATATCTGTCTTCAGAGATATTACCAGTGTTCTCGTAGGCAATTTGTCGCTGCATTCGCAACTTGTTTGCTTGAACTAAATTTTGTAGTCGAAATTTTTTAATATTTACAGAGAATTAGCAAGGCGGGGCTCCTAAAGTATGTTGATGAGTAAGTTGTATCATAGATAAAATTGGTTGATTCATTCATTTGAATCGTTCCTTTGACTTGCACGCGTAAAAGCATCAAAAAGATATACAAATGCAGCTAATAAAGATAAAGTGCGTTATTTTTTATTCCAGTACCAAAGTCTGAGCTTGTAAAAACAGTTGTATAGATTTTTATTTTTTTATTGTTCATAAACGCATACATAAACTTTTTTGTTTCAATCCTACCAACAATCCTAAGACAAATCTTCATAAATGCCTTCTTGTCCTCTTTAAAAATTTCAGTCACATAATTTCCCACATTTTTTAAAGCCTTCACGTCAATGATAGTTGAACTTATTGACAAACTAATTGAATTGCTTTTTAATACCAAGAATTACCAGTTTTGAAAGAGTCGTGAGTGAAAATTACTGTACAAATAGTGGTGAAATCTGCTAGTCCATTGCAGTAATAGCAGCCTCACACATGATTTACTGTCCATTAACACTACTCATCCCATGCGGGTTGTTTGCTATAAGACAGCCCGAAGCAGTTCATGGGACCAAAAACGCATTTATCCATACACACGCACCCATAAATAGTATACATATATACCTATGTAAAGTACAGATGCGCGTGCGTGGGTGGGCATTGTGCCGACATAAATATTGCTCAATCGGCGCGCGCAAATTATGGACGTGCTGTTTGTAGCGTGTGCCGGTAAACGGTTTAAATTAATTTAAATTTTTTCCGAAATTATCACTTACCAAATGGTTTATAGTTGATTTGGCTGTATATGCCACTATAAAATACAAAATGTGATGTTCGAATATAACTTTAAAAGAAAAGGTCAATTTAGAATTTTTATAACCACGAAAATCGAGAAATCGTTAGGTGAAAATAGGTAGATGAATAAATTGGCGAATTTTATGAATTAGCTGTGAAACTAAAAAAATCGTACCAGCATAAAAAATTTGCGAAATTATTTTTGCCGAAATTTGTTTGCGGTTATTAAAACCAACCAAAACAATAATGTATGTTATAGTATGTTACCTTGCATGGCTCCACCCCAGCACAGCCAGAAGAGCGCCCACTTCGCGGTGCAGAAGCGCTGCAGAAAATTCGGCCGAATTTTGCCCCAACCAAAAGACTTAGTTCCCAGATCGACAGCGGCATTCCCATTCGCCGACGCCAAAGAAACCGCATGTGGATCATTTGGGCCAGACTCCTCATTAAGGCCAGTGCCTGCGGCTTTTCCGTTGTGTGGCTGCGAAGCTGAGGCAGTCAATGCACCTGCATTGGAGATTTCTGTGTTTGTTGATGCCATTGTTCGGACGTTTGTCACCATTCGAGTTGCACAAAATTTATATGGGCGCGCTTGAGTTAAGATGCGCTGGCGAGTCTTGGCCAGATGGTGTTTGAGTCGAGTAAAATGTGCACTGAACTGCGTGACTACTAAGCAAACTGTATTTTTTTTTAATAAAATTAATTAAATAAATCGAGTTTTTGCACAAAATTTTTAACACGTTGAAATCTTGATCGGCTGCACATTTCGCACCAAATGCCGCTTTTCGCATTCACACCACCGAGACAAATGCGCGCTCGCAACCGCAACGCAGAAGCTGCAAATTGCAACTGAGTGGAGATATTTTGAAAAGTCGTCGACTTTCGCAGCAGCAACAGCAACAACAGCGTCATGCTCGCTGTCGGCGGCAGGAGTGAATTTCAGTTGGAAACAGGAAGCCGGAAGCTGGAACAGCAGTCCAAAGATCTCCACAGCAACAGCGACAGAGACCGTGGGGGTTGTGCGCTGTTGGGCTGCTGTTAAGGCTGCGTCGTTAACATGTCACCCCGCAGCCAGAGGCGCGGCACCAGCAACGACGCCACCCACGCGCAGCCAATGAAGCAGCGAAGCCACGCTTGCTGGTGGTGGTGACGGCTCGCCTGCGACCGTAATGTTTGTAAATAAACAAAACCGCTGCGTCGCGTCTCGTTTAACTTTCGCCATACATTTCATGCACTGGCCGAGTGAAAGGTTGGCGGGCGCGTTCAGCGCGTTTGGCTGTTGGATGTTTGTTTTCGTTTGCTGTCACCGCCGCTGTTGGCATATCAACAGTTTGTTGTTAATCGTTGAATTCAAACGCCCTCACGCCCATTCCGCTGGAGCCACTATCAGTGGGCGCATCAGTTGTAGCTACGTATTTAACTCATATTTAATAAAGTTGCGAGTTGCAGCGCGTTAAACGTGCCCACGAATATTAATTCGCGTTTACCCATCTTCGCTTCGGCGTTTTTCACTGCTTAACAACCACAATGTTCCGCGTTTTGGTGCGCTATCGCGCATAATTAGCTACAGCCACACGGCAATCAAAATACAATTCAATGGAATTTCACATTTTAATTGTTGCAAATTGCTTCAAAGTGTGTGTGTGTGTGTGTGAGTAATTTTGAGAGCGATCCGAGCAGTTTGGGCTGGAAGCAGAATGACTCTCCCTATCAAAGAAATGCTGCCCGATTAATACCTTTTTGTTAATTTACTATATATGGTACAGCGCGAAACGAGAGCGAAGATGAGCGATGTTATGCACAAAGATTCCACCTTTCCAATAGCTGATATCAATTCTTGGGCAAAATATTATATAAAGGTTTGGTCAGGACCAGACATAGTTGGTTTAGTAACACAAACCTGTGGAATGAAAAGCTTAAGGAAGGAAATTGCATTCTTGCATACACTGTTAATTTCATACATGTATATGAATGCACTTCTAGTAACAGTAAAATTTCCTGTAGAACCATATTTTTTCCTTCAACAATACAGTCGTGTCTGGGTATAGTGAACCCGCTATATAGTGAACACCCAAATTTTGACATCGAGCCTCTAAATATAGAAACAAATTTTCAAGCGAAAAACAAAGTGTATTTTGAACAAATAAAACGAGTATTTGAACACAAACGTTGACCTTGATATAGTGAACAATCTCAATACAGTGAACAGGCCTTGCCATAATTAGTTCACTATATCCAGACACCAATGTATATCGATTTTAAACTCGTATCATTATGCTTCGAAGATCCAAGTTAATCGTGTGCGCACAACGAGTGCAGCTCATAAATAAATAATGCATTTTCCTTCATATATGTATATTTCGGTTTCAATTGGTATTTTTATCTTGGTGTGTGTGACTAATTTGAACAATTTGTTAAATTTACATTAATTGATTTAGTAACATTTTCGGTTTCAGTTTAGTCGAAAGTACATCATACACGGAATTCGTGAAACACATCATTTATGATAGTATTTATGTATATATATATAGTATGTATGTAAGTATTTAATGTTGCATGTAATGTAAGTTTGTGTGTTTACTATATTTAGTACAACTTTTCTTGGTTTATTTTTTCTCATTTTCGATTTTGAGTGATTTTCTTCCCTTCTTAGGAAAGCCATATTTATGTACATACTCACTGTAGTTTATCGGTAAAATAACAAACAAGCTTAACGATACGGTAGTAAAAAGATAATCTTAAATCAAATAATAGCACAGATTTTAGTTTTCATTTTTCATTTTCATTGACTTAATTTTTTTTTTACTGTACGATAAAAAATATAGTTTAAAATTGTAATTATTCATTTTGTTTTGCATTCAATTGTACATACATAGGTAGAGCAAATAGTTGTAAACGAAAATATATATATATATGTTTCATATGTATTTGAGAAATTAAAGCTTTATCAATTTGTATACAAATCATGGTTTAATGAATATTTGTACATATCGTGTATATGTATGTGTGTATTCTTTGTTGTTTGTGTAAAATATACAATAGCCTTTGAACTGAGTTTGAATAAAGTTCAATTTTGGACAAAAAACAATAATATGTATATGTATATTTGCAGCAATGTGTTTCACAAATCATCATTGATCAAACTTTAAGTGCTATATTTGCTATAAGCGGGTTAAATCCTGTGTACAACGCGAATTGCCATTAGATATCGGAAACATAGGGCGAACCAAAAAACTGTCTAATAACAAAGTACTAAAGACAGTTCCAAGTTCAGTGGGCCATATCCACTGTAACAAGTGGAACTTGATTCGTATGAATAAGTACGTCATTGGTCATTGGAAATGCTGCTGGACGCATGAAATAATCTTGAGAATGAGCATAATCTCGAAACTCAATACCCATCTTGACGATGAAAACATTGTAGAAAAAGTTTAAGTAATTTCCAATTAAAATTAGTCGCCACAGCAAGTCAATATGTCATTATAATCAATTTTATCTGTTTAAGAACATATCAGTCTATAGCAGCTTAATATGTGAAATTTTCCGCAACTGAATTTTACAAATTGATTCAGCGTTTACCACAAAAACGAAAAGTTGCGCTTTTCGGAAACATATTATTCAAATTGATAATTTATTTGTCTCTTTACTGTTTTCAAATTCGATTACGTATAGTTCATTTCACTCATATGACAATTCTGAATAATGTGTGTTTTAGAAAAATGCAAGATAACATGTTGAAAGCGAAATGTTTACATATTTTTTTCAACAAAATAAACCAATACTTAATGACAATATCGTTTATCACACTATTTTACGGAATGAATTCAATGCAATTCATTTTACAATTGTTGGTGCTGAATGTGCCAATTTTCAGCTACGAAATAACCGTTAGTTTTTTGGCAATGAAATTTTCTTCAGAAGGAAAAACCTCTGATTTGTGTATATTTTATAGTAAGTATCTTATAGTACGCTGTAAGATTTTGTTCTGTAATAGTTAAATTAAACATTTCACGTACTGAAAGTAGCAAATATTATGAAGTTTATTATAATTTGGGAAATCAATGTCTGTAAAAAATATCGTTCCATTAATGTACAAACCCCCTATACATTTTTTTCTTAATCAAGTTTTGCTTCTTTTCTGATTACACACTTAAAAAGCAACAATGTGATGTAATCAAAACCAATTAATTTACAATAGGATTTCCCCGGTAAAATAGAAAATATGTAAGACAGGCTCTTTGAACATTATTGTAACAGTATACATTCGCATTTTAATTAAGCTGCATGATGTGATTTTAAGTACAAAATCAGCAAATATAAAAAATTATGAAAATTTCAGTTGGGCAAAACTAGTTGGACTTACAATTAAAAATTAACAACCGAAGAGGACTACGGCCAAACTTTATGTCGGTTCAATATAGGTTACAATTTCAATAGTCACAGTTCATGAACGATACAAAAATGTGAAACAAACTAATTCAATAATTTTAATTCAATGCTAAAATTATTTTTAAAAGCGAAAAAAATATTGCAGATTTTTTATTCTTGATTTCTTTGAATCTTGACCATGCAACAAAAATGTAGTCATGTAAAACCATTAGGAACTAAAAAATCGCTTCGTTGGATCTTTAGCCACTTTTGACTTTTATCTACACAAGTTTAGTCTCATGAACATAATAAATTAAACATTTTATTATTATATTGTCAGCTGAACACTAAAATATTTTATTACTTATCGTTTATTAGTTATTAGTCCAACCAAGTTTTGCTCAACTTCAAAACGTAGAAGTTCTGTTGCTTGCAGTTATTTTCTTAAAACAAAAACTCACTACAGCAGAATCCACTGCCAAAATGTTGACCCACAGTTTTTCGCTTATCTGACTCATATGTTGAAATATTAAAAATATGTATGGTGAGTTCTGAAATATTTTAGTCCAGTGGAATCTACCGTCTGCAATCACATTTTCGATTTCCGCCATAACAAAATTACAATAAGTAAAATTTATCCAAAATGTTTAATATTTATTTAAAATAAACCTATCCCAGTTCTTTAGCTGCATGTGTATTTATTTCAACTGGATGGGTGTGTTTGTGTGTATTGTGTGTGTGTGTGTGTGTGTGTGTGTGTGTGTGTGTGTGTGTGTGTGTGTGCGTGTATACGAGTGAATAAGACAAAAAGGTTGTCATTACAATAAGTAAAACAACTCAATCATTTCCTACGTTAATGTACTTGTGACACTGCAGATAAATTCTCCATTTTTATTATTATTATTATTATTCATAATTAAACACTAATCCTTATACATGGGTAAGGTATGGGAATACATACACGTACAAGCAAAAAATTATGACGGGGAAAATACAATCAGTAACTGAAAATCTGTCAACAAAATATTGAGTTGTAAAATTTAAGTGGGCCCAAAAAATCCTTCAATTAAAAATATCAAAAAACAATAGACAAGCGCAAAGTTAGTGCAGTTAACATAATTTAGTCTTAACATTTTCACAATAAGTACAACTTGGCAAAGCGACTTGAAAAATCGTAATCAATCAATCAAACAGTTGCAAAATCATTAAGCAAAACATAATTTTAATAGTAAGAATAGGTAAAGTTTGTATTTAAAAATACGTGGCCACAATCAGTGCTTAGGGTTTCAATTTTAAGTAAATTTCGGTTTTTAGAAAATTCAAATATTACTCATTTTATTGGAAATCACAATGTTGTTTTTTGTTTTATCTTTCTTTTCATTTTTATGAAAATTTCACTTCATTTCAAAGAATCTGTTTTTTTTTATCGCGTTCCTCTGTAATGCTGCGACAATTTCGGAAAACGTTGCGTTTTCATTTGCTTAACATTCTCAAAAATGCTTCAATTTGCAATTACTTTGCCCCCATTCAAACTAATCAAATTCAAATCAATCTAAATCGAGCGAACTTGAATGCTTTGTACTAAATCGCCTCATAATTAGAGTGTGGAATAATAAGTCACAAACGAATGTATTAAGACAGGAAAAAATGTACACAAGCAGCAGTTGAACGTAATACATAATTTCAGTTAAATTACGGATTATTTTTAATGGTCTGTGGTTATATGCTGAGCAAATAAAAATATACAGTTCTTTGTAGTTGCTCGTACTGTGGGCGCGAAGTGAGGCTGATCGTGTCCTTTATTTGCAGAAACAAACAACATGCACGGCCGCACATCACCGCCGCAATGGGATACTTTAATATCACAACATGAGATCAATAGGAATTTCGGCTGCGCTGAAATAACATAAACTAAACAACAAATCGGCAACGTTAACAATGTTTCGATTCAATGAAAAACACCTGGGCGCTTTAAATCTGTTCAAACTGGAAGGGACGGAGCTCTGTCGAGTGGAAAATAAACAATATTTGCAAAACACAGTTTAAATGCGGAAAAGTAGACAAACAGAGGTGCTGCTGATTATAGATATACAAAATTCAAGTAACTTCAAATTTGTCAAATTAATTTAAAAACTTTATGATTAGTCGTGATGCTGAGATATTTACTAGTTTTTTGGATTAAATTTCAAATCAAGAATCATGTGCAAATCATTTAATCATAATCATAGTTTGAATAACTAAGCAGAGTTATTTGCATAGCTAAGACGTAGCACTATTTAATTTGAATTAATTCCTCGTTAAGTCCCTACGACCTATGATTAACCGCAGTGTATCGTAGTTTAACAATTCCTATGGTTAGTTAATTAAACTTGGTTTTCAATGTAAAAATCAGAATCAACGAAGAAACCAATTTTTATATGTGAATACGAATGTTGACTAATCCAAGAACTGTGTGGGTTCAAAAATTAAAAGGGCGCTTCATACTTTATTTTGGGAAAAAATTAATTAATTCATGTGATTGCATAATCAAATTTTAATTGGGCATGATCGTTACTGATTAACTGATTAAACTGCACTTATTCAACTAGTTTGATTAAACTCAATGTTAATTATAATTGGTTTAAAAAGCGTTCAACTTAAGACAGGCATTGCGCACTGGTCCAGAAGACACAAGCGTTGCCATCCCTATCAGCAGCGATTTAAGGCTCAATGGTGAATTTGCAGGAAAACGTCACTGTATCGCGGAAAGCATTCAATTTTCGCTCTTTTTCTACGTGTCTTAAACTCTCCCTCTGTCTCTCTTCTTAACCCACCCTCTTCTTCCATTTTTCAATTTTTCCCCGCGCTGCCACTCTTTCATTTCTGCAACAGTAATAGCAAATTAAAATCATCCCAGAGGAGAACTCATTGCGTTCATTTCTATGATAACCGGCCAATAGCTCTTAGGTCACATGTATGTAATGTACGCATTCATTTAGATAAACAAGTTATCATGCTTAAATATAATTTGGGGACAAAAATAGGGAATGCCTTAAAACTAGAGCAATCATTAGAAAATGTACTAATCGTAGGTTACTTAAGTTCGTGCAGGCAAAAAAGTGTACAACAATACAACTCCCAATTTAGTTTGCTTGTTTGTTTTCCAAGAAAACTTATAAGTTAACGTAATCGGTGTAAAAATAGAAACAAGAAAATTCAGCTTAGATTGCGTTGGCCGGCGGCGGCGATTCTTCGCCGGTTACTACAGACGCGCCACCGCCGGCACTAGCGCCAGTTGCTGCTGCTGCTGTGGCTGCTGCTGTAAACTCGCACTGCCCGAGCTCCTCAGTGTGCGATACACAACCCATTCCCGTCTCTTGCTCTTCTCTTAACGCCAACTCGGTCGCCGACGATCTACCGGCCACGAGCAGCTCCGCCATCAGACTGCTGCCGGACAACTTCTGAAGGCTGTGCAAAGTCTCCTCGTTGATTGTATGCTCGGGTGAAATGTTTTCCTTAATTTCCTGTTTCACGTCGGTGGGTATGAGCGTGGCATCGTGTTGCTCCAACGACCCATTGCCACCGTTACCATTACTGCCGCCGTTGCCGTTATCGCTGCTCGCAGTACTATCCGTGGAGACGCCAGCTGCGATCCCCGTATTGGTAACGCCACCTGCGCCCACATTGCTCACCTCGTTACCAAAGGAGAGATTCTGCCGAAACACCTGCTTACCCAAGTCACGCAGCTGCCGCGACGCCACATCCAGAAAGGATCGTGATTGTTCCAGTGTTGCTGCAGCGGCATTTGTAACAGTGGTGTTTGTGGCACCCGTGGAGCTGGCACTCAAAATCTCCGTGCCCAGCTTCGTCCATGACGGGGGTGAATTCTTGCGAGTCGGCATAAGCGAGGTCTGTTGATTTTGCTGTGTGTGGGGCAACAGTTGACCCACACACTGCTGCTGCTGCTGTGGCGAAACACCACTCAAGGTGCAATCTGTAAAATGTATAGCTAAAGAGAAACAGATTAACGTAAGTATTTGGTAAATTTTATTTTCGTCACCTTGCTATACAACTGACTTTATGAAATTGTTTCCATTGCTTTCTTCAACCCCAGTTTTGGTATTGTAAGTTCGCTAAACGATTTCAGTATAGTATTTTGCAAAACCAAATATGAAATTTTGCTTTTGCAACTCATGGAAGATGATTTTTAATCAATCTCAAAAATTACGGACAATAATAACGGACGGACAGCCACACCCATTGGCTTTTTCTCCCAATTGCTGTCGAATTTACTCACTTTGTGAAGTGGTGCTGCCTGTGGAGGTGGTGTTGCTACTGGTATTGATGTTGATGTTCGATGCTGCAGCACTATTGTCCGGCGATGAGCTGCGCTGAAACATTGTCACTGAGTGAAACAACGAACACAGCTTGTCCACTGCTCCGGGGTTGGCCATCCAGGACACCTTGCGGACACGCTGCTGTGCTGCCTGCGTGCCGGCGATCTCATCCGCCGGCGTTGCACTTGTGCTAGCTGACGTCGCCCCTGGCCCACTGGTAGGCGGCAGCGGGAACTCACAGGCCGAATTCTTTGTGAGCGTTATGTCGTTGTCGGTGAAGACAGCGATGGGACAACGCGCCAAAGTGGCGGCCAAAAACTCAACCTGCTTCGGGTCGGACGAGTCCGTGTTGTCTGTGATCGGACTGCTGCCGCTGCTACTACTGAAGATGGTCGAGAGCGGTGAAGAACTCGACGTCGAGGAGCTGGATTGCAGCGATGCAGGCGACGTTGACGATGACGACGACGGCGATGAGGAGCAGAGTGGCGAAAGTGTGTTGTTGATTTGTGTTTGAGCTGTTGCTGTTGTTGCGTTTGTACTATCTTGATTTGTTGTGTGACTAAGATCATTTGTGCTGCTGCTACCGCTACTGGTAGTAGTGGCAACTGCGGTAGCGGTGGTGTTGATGTTGGTGCTGGCGTTAATGGTGCCGACACCGATGTTGCTATTGTCTTGCGGTTCGGTTTGCTGGCCTGCTGCCGTGGGCGCACTTACAGCGCCCGTTAAGAAATCATTTTTGTCAGAGTGCTTGGCTAACGGCGTTGGCGGTAGATTGAGCGGTGGTGTGATCGGTGGTAAAAGGCGGTTAGCCAGCGGGACGCGCGGATCTTCGTAAATTTTGCTCACGTGGAAACGCGAACGCGGCGAAACCGACATGCGCTTGATGGACTGTGTCGACGAAGTCACCGTGGCCATGGATGGCAGTGAGCTCGACGAAGGAAAGGAGGTGGAAACGTGTAACTTGTGCTGGTAACTCACAGTCGGTATAGTCGACAGTGATGCACTGCTCGCGGACACCGGCAGCGCAACTGGTGGCGAGGGTGACGTCTGTGCCAGGGGCGATGTCAGCGGACTCAACTCGTTCACGCGAAACACTTGAAAGCGGCTACGGTTCGGCGATGACGAGGGCGATATTGTCGGCGGACTGGGCACGGGCGATCGCAGACGCGCGCCCGTCTTCCGCTTCACTTCTAGCTTGTTGTTGGCGGCAGGCGGCGCGACTGTCACCACGGTGGTCTTAATCAGCGGCTGCGTATGGCAGGTCAGCGAAATTTTTCGAGAGCCCACATAATAGCCGCCGCGTCGTTTGCTCGCTCCGCTCATGCTGGCCGCCTTGTCCGTCTGCAGCTGCGCCTGCGTCTTCTCATTGCGAGAGCACATCGAGCGCACATTCTCCAACACTCGCGTGTAGTCCAGATGCGCGTCGCTGCCCACCTGCAACAGGAAGCGGAAAGCCTAAGTAAATATAAAGCAAATTTTGTTTGTAAAGCGGTCAAAGCGAAAGCGACTGAGCTCTTTTCGATTGCTGAACGTGATCAGATTTACAATCATAGCGGTCATTGCACCACGTCAGAAGCAGAAGCAGCATGGCAGCGATTTCACATTTCATAGTACTTACACTCTCCTGTGGCATGGGCACAGAAGGCGTACTATTCACATGGGGCACTAAACGCAATCGCTCAAACTTGATTAACAAATCATGCACAAGAATGGTTAATTAAGAGAAGAGTAGAAAGAGGTTAGGTGGAAAAACAGTATGTATATAGATTGAATTGGAGTAGAATAACAAATGAGTACAATCAAATTGTGTAACATTACACAAGAGAATGTTTACAAATGTTACATCTAATATATTTGGATACAGAAATATATTCATAGATTTATTTCAATGAAATTTAATTATGGTACATATATTACGTAATTCCTGTTAAAATCACTTTTTGTATGTTTTCTGAATATAAACAAATACCTTAAGCAATCCACAAATAATAGGAACTATATATGTATGTACATTTATTATTTTTACTATACACCTACATTTCAGGTCAAATTCAACAAGTTTTAACATAACACAAGCCTATAAGAGAACACAACAATATAAGAGAAACTCTGACTTACCGACAACCGCTTCGGCTCATCGTCAATATCGATTTGGGTAATTGTTGTGTTTGACTTCAACACCTCGGCGATCTTCGTCAGGCTTTCCACATCCAGTTTATTATCACGTATGTCTAGTCGCTGCAAGGTGCTGTTGCCACCAAAAGTCAAAATCGACGCCAATGTCTCGATGCCATTGGCGCTCAAATGAGCGCTCTGCAGTCCAAGCGTCGTCAATGTCGTGTTCTTCGTCAGGCTTTCTTTGATGCGCGTCACAAAGTCATTCGACAGGCAATTTTTGCCGATGTTGAGCAGTTCAAGCGATGTTGTCTCCGCCAGCAAATCTGAAATGTACAGCCCTGCATCTTTGGTCAAATTGTTGCTCCAGAGTGCGAGTGCTTTCAGCCCGTTTGGCGACTTCACTGTCGTCTCGACGGGAGGATCTGCTTGCCGTGGCTGCCGCGTAAGTGTATCATTTTTGGTGAGCTTCTCATTGAGCTGCGACGATGCGGAGAAGTTAAGATCGCTGCTGATGCTGCCGTCCAGCGAATTATCGCTGCAGAGACTGTCAGAACTTTGCGAACGGTTTCGCGTTGCGTTTGTAATGAAAGCAGTAGACGATTCGGTGCGACGCATGCCGTGACTGGCACCACCGGGCGAAGTCGACGGTGGCGGTGGCGTCGGTATAGGACTGCTGTCAGTCTCCTTTTGCTTCTCTGGTAGGCTGTCCTCCGCAATTGTGACTTTTGGCAGCGTGGGTAAAATATCCTCAAATTTACCGCAAGCAGCATCGCTGGTACTCCCACTACCTCCGCCACCACAAACACTACTCTCACTGGTGGGATCATCTAGGACAATTAGAGTTGCGGTGGCAACCACCGTATCTGTGCTTGCAGCCAACACATCGGTCATCGGCGACGGCGGTCTTACATCAGCAGGTGTGCTCGTGCGAGAGTTGGTAGCATCGTCACCCACTACGTGCATGGACAGTCGCGAAAGAGGTGGCGAGGGCGGCGTCGGTGTTGAGTTAGGCGTGGCAGCAGCATCGGCCAGAAACTCTGTGGACTCGGTGACAATTGTACCCGTTTCAATAGCAACCCCTTTCACAATGTCATCCATGCGTGCGCCATCGAACGACGACGATAGCCTACTGAAATCCTCCGGAAGGTGGCGGCTGATATCACCCTCCGAAGCGCTTTCGAACGCCGAGTCCGTGCTATGCGTGTCGTCGTAGTCATCACCGAGTTTGGTGTTCTTATTGACGTCCACGGCTTTGGTGGGTTGCTGCAACTGCAACGAGGACTCATCGCCACCGCGTTCAGGAGCAGCCACGCTGCCAATCAAACAGTCTGCCTCGCCTGCAGTAACCTCAAAAATTTCGGAATTTTGCAAGGCGTTGGCTTCATGCGGAACACAACGAAACGAATTATTTTGCAACTTAGAATTGTCCTGATCGTCGCCGCTGCCGCTACCATTGCCACTGCCGCTACTGTGATCTCTGCCGCTGCTGCCGTTATTGCTGCTATTACTGTTTCTGCTACTATTGTTATTGTTATTATTATTATTATTCACAATATTGCTCTCGGCTGCTGTGCTGTTGCTGTTACTATTAATGTTGCTTATGATGTTGTTTACGTCTGTGCTGCTGCTGCTATTGTCATTCGGTGCTGTAGCCTCTGAATCCCCTAAAGTAATTATATCTGCAAAAAAGCCAGGTGTGTGATACACCGATATTTCCCGCTTGCACGCCGAAATAAAATACTCACCGATAAGAACATTCTCACGCTCTACCACTGTTTCTTCCTCAACAGGCTTTCCACTCCGACCAGACAAAATGTCGACTGCTGCTGCAATGCATGCTGGCGTCCCTGACGTTTCGGGTGGTGCTTTCGCCTGCGCGCTGCTTTGTGCGTTAGTCGTTACCGTCGCCGTCGTGCTAGCGTCAAAAATATCGTCGCTTATAATGCTTGCGTCCTCCGAGCAGCAGGCCGCAATCGTATCGGTGGACAAGTTCGATGCGCCTTCCTCGCTGCTGCTCTCGCTGTTCATCGACAACAACTTGTCCAGCATTGACTGACCGCCACTCACGGTGTGCGATGCGTTCTTCAAATTGGTCGATTTGACCGTATCGTCAGTGTCGTCATCGGCGTCATTCTCCTCCAACGCTGCACCTGCCGTTTTTGCCACCGCGGTGACTATTGTCGCTGAACCTCCTATCTCGGACTCGACGCTGTCGCTGATCATCTTCTGCATCTGGTCGCAGACATTATCGTTCGTAGCGACGTCCCCATTGCGTTTGGCCGCCGTTTCGCCATTGGACAGCGTGTCGTCGTCCTCAGTGCTTCGTCCGCTGCTGCTTAGCGAATCACTTATATCCAGCTCTGCTGTTTGTGAAACCTCCATTGACGATAAACTGTCATCGTCGTCAATGGCTGTCGCGCGATGCAACATAGAACGCCGCTCAAGCTCGCGCGACTGCAATATCAGAGCCTCGACAATGTGCAACAGTCCCTCGTCTCTAATATTGTTGTTGCTAATATCTATTAGCTCTATGTAGTGGTTGACTTTAAGCAAATCGGCAATGGCTTCTGCATCTTTGCAGTCCAAATCGTTGTGTGCTAGCCAAAGTTCCTTTAACACGCGATTGTTTCGCAATTTGAAGCCTACAAAATTAAGTTGAATAAATGCTAGTTTACTTCGAATGAAGCCGAAACACAAAACACTCACAGAACCCAATTAAAGCGCCGTTTAATCCGCAATGTTCCAGCTTTATAGTGTGCAGCTTCGAAGTGCACAGCGCTGTCCCCAGACTATCGGCGCATTGCTTCGAAATCGGATTGCCTTGCGTAATCAGCATCTGCAGCTCCTCGCTGCGGCTCACCATGCATATGCAGTTGCTCCAGCCACGATGCGTCATCCCTCTGGAATTGGATGAGATGTCCAGCTCGTTGGTGGCCTCATAATACTCGATCATTTCGAAGAGTGCCACAAGTGCGCTCTCGTTCAGGTCACACGATGAGAGATCTATGAATTTGTACTGTACCTAAATGAAGCACACAAACGATCCCGGTTAGCTAATCTCTTAGCACATCTCGTAAGCAAATCGCCTCAAAATGCCCCCAAACAATGTTATTATGGTCTTCTCCATTTATCGACTATGCGCTACTCACCCTTTTAAAGATTTCTTCTAATGATTCACAGTCGCCGGAGACCAATTTCATTGACTTCAGCGACAACACAGGCTGTCGTTGCTGTTTACTCAATTCGACAGCCTTCAAATGATCCAGAATGGTTGGTAATGGCTTTGTTTTATGTTTCTGGCACGATATCACATAAAGTTCGGCAATCTCAGCGATGCTCTTGACCGAAGTCGCTGCAGAAAAATCAGTATTACATTAAAATCAATGCTTTAAATGATTTCAACGAAACCGTGGGAAATTATTAGTGTTAGACCAACAATTAGCTGCGTCATAAGGTTTTTATTTTAAATTTATAAAAAAAAACAAGACATTTTACTAAGCCATTATTTCATCGGCATTGAATTTTAAGAATTTTTGGAACAAATCACAGCAATAAGTAGCCTACAAAGGCACCCTGTGCAAGCACACACAGTGCTTACGGTTTAGTATTTTTCATACGTATTTTCAAAGCGAGTAGCGCCTCCAAGGCGGCTCACATGTGTAGTCAACGTTGGACTCTTTTCAGGCGAAATTAAATAATATCGAAAATAAGATAAAATTTATATTTTTAGATTAGCGATTAGCGTTCGCTTTGATGAATCATAACAAATAATTTTCTAACAACGACATTGTGAAATCGTTTTCGCAAACCATGCAACCGCACTGTCGGCGCAGACGAATCGGTGACAGACAACAGCAAAATGGTGACTTGAGGTCTATGTGCGCTGCTTATCACGCTACGTGCCACCGCTGGCACGCACCAATCAACCGAGCGCCGTAATTCAGCAATAAATTTAACGCGGCACCAAAGTAAATAATACGAGAACGCGAGTATTTACCCCAAGGGAGCCCTAGAAATGCTCTGCAGCACAAAACGACCGCAACACGGGCCCTCGAATATGACCACGAGCAGCTTGTAAAATCGCCAGCTAGTTACCGATCACATGAGGAAGCGCGCCTCATCACACACCCACAGCAAGCATCTCATTGCATCGAGGCAGATTATTGAGAATGAATGATCATTCAAGAGCACTTGATGACTGTGGTTTCGTGCGATAAAACACAAAAGCGAACTGTTCGCCAATGTACATATGTACATTATGTACGTATGTATGTGTGGATATCCACCGTGCTGGGATCACGTGCTCGGCGCAACAATGGCGCAAACTCAAACAAATGACGACATTAGTGTGCCGATTGCGGTTGCGGCGCAAGCATCTGTGCATTTTTGCCCACTCCGCACAGCAACAGGCGATACACATCTGCATTGTCCGAGCGACTACACATTCGCGAGAACGCTTAACGAGCATTACATGGCCTTCGGTGACAGCTTTTCGCAGTCTTGTCAAACTATTTATAACGTGGCGATAATAATAAATGGATTGATGTGCAATCGCTTGGCCCACTAAATGGTACTTCAAAGACGCGACATTAGTTTCTACCACATACGAGCCATGGCAGCGACAACTGGGTCGCCACTTTCCTGCGCTGTAATCAAAATTTTACTTTTCAGTTGCAATTTCGTAAATGCTTTTTTTATTCATAATCTTTCTGCTGACATATCAATGACGTTGTCGGATTACACGCACACAGCCGCTAGCTGTGATATGGAAAATTTATATGACTATCTAGCGGGTGCTTATCAATATCACTCAGTATCGAAACGTCAATGGAGAGCGTGCAACTATATAATCGGAATATGCCTAGCAAAACAACCAAACGCATTGCATCGTATTTAGATAAACATTTTTAGAACGACGGCAAAAAAATGATATCGCTTGTGTCCAACAATTTGACTGTTCACTAATGCATTCGAAATGTTCATATTTGTTGTTTATTGTAGGCAACACAACACTCGACTCAGAATTGGCCCCAATCTATCCACACGGCCTTCCAAGAGCAATGCTTTCCATTAATCGGTCTATGACTGTGTGGCGGTTGCCACTCTGCCAACATGCCATTTGAGTCCAAGCAAATGAGGTTTACGTTGTCGGGCAGGTAGCCCAAGCATTGCCTTTCCGCAAAAAATCGTCACTAAATCAATGGCAAAAAATCGACGCGCGTAGGCAAGTCTACTTGTGTAGCAACAAAAACACGAAATGACAGACAAATTGACGCACACAAAGTCAATGCTCTTCTTGACATTTGAATTTAGCTGTTACAAACCGCTGACCGACTGGACGGACTACCTGAATTTGCTAAATGTTTGCTTCAGTGTTTACATATCGTTGTTAATACTTTTACTGCCGAAATAATTTACAACATGCACATTAGCTTGTGTACTGATCGCTTGTATGAAACAATAAAGATATTAATTCATATTTGCGTAGAACATTATCTCGACGACATTGCGAATCGGTTTATGAAACGTCTCTACAACAAAGTTGACTCACGAAAAAGTTGGCGCAAATAAACGGGACGGGCTGACCAAGTGTGAAATCACGAAATCCGAACAAATAAATCACCCAAACATCTAGCACCTCAATGATTTTGTGGAAATACAGCAATTCTTGGCCACACTTTGATGAGCAAAAGCCAATTTATCAATTATGACCGAATTTCAGGGATCATGTGACTTGAAAAATGCGCCGACTGGGACCCAAAACAACAATGGCCAAATAATAAAGCACGGGCTTTGTTTTTATAGATTTTCATCTAAATGTTGTTTTCGCTCGTAAACTGCGGCAAACAAAAATGGAAAAATAAACAACGAATTGCAAAAGCAACCATTGGAAAAATAGCAAAATAGCGAAAACACCTCGACGAGTACATGCAAAGTGATTTATGATTGCAGATAAAATCAGAAATGGCAATATGCGGTGAATTGTTATCAGCTTTTAAAGACCGACCAAACAGTACCAAATTATAAAAACCTATTTTGATAACGCACCTGATATGAGCAAAACAAAACGTAAGTGTAAGTATATACCAATTGAAAATTGCTCATTATTTGTTAATGTTTGATAAGCATTCAGAACCAGCTCAACAATTGACGCAGCCAACCGCCGGCTGACAGCATGTTGATTGCGTTTGTTTTTTGCGCAAACATTGAGCCGAGCGGAGGCGTTGACGTTGACTGCTTGTTCCGTGCGACAAAAACACTTTGTAGTGATTTTATTTTTCTTTCGTAGAACTACTAAAAAATGAAAAACAAATTATGACTAAAATATAAAATATTGACCAATATTGACTTTTTTTGCATGTGTTGTTAAAATTTGCTACACATGTACATACAAATAACAAGATGTGTATTTTCAACTCTTTGGTGACGTTCGTTCAAAACGAGCATGGCGTTATGTACAGGTTATGAGTTCACAGTTTGACAATCCTTCATCTCCATTTGTGGAGGAATAAGCAGCTCTGAATACTGGGCCTCAAACTAACGAAATCGAACGCAGAAATCATCAGACGGCGCTAACTGGGCCAATATCGACAATCGGTTTCCGACAACTTCGAAATTTCGTTAGGGTGATAGGTTTAGGGGAATCGATTATTCATGGTCGCAGTGCGTCATTACTCCTAGGCTAATCTAATCGCTTTTTCTATTTACAGGTTGAAGCCGATTTGTACGCGGTATGAGATTACGTTGTAGCTTCATGGACCCATTATTGGTTTTACAAGAATATGAGCACTGCAGCTTCAAGCCTCTACCGTGAAATGCACAACTAAGCAATAAGTCTTAACGATGACATTCAGAGCGATTGCGAACTTTATATTCGAAACACTTGAACAAATGCCAATTTCTTTGAAAAAAGCTACTAACTACAGTGGCAAACCCCTCGTTCTAATCGAGCTTAACCAGTTGCAACCGGTTGTAATTGTATCTAAAAGCAAATATTGCACAATTAGTGACTCAGGTGCTCCTTCGCCCTTTTGACCTCTCCCACACCCGTCGAGTAGTTGCATGCAAAATTGCGAATTATCACAAAACTGAGAACTGCTCCGCAACAAACAACAAAACGCAACAAACAACAAAACCTTCAAATATACCACAAAGCGCTTTTCGAATTTGGCTCTGTTTCGCTAGTTGTCTGCCGGTATAATGTGCGAGTCCCACCAATTTGATTTATTAAGCTATATGATATTAAATTGTTCATTTTGCATACAGTGCCTACTTTTCTTATCGCCTCGCGTTGAGGCTACGTTCACGCCATCCACAATCAATTAAGTTGTCCAACTTGTTTTTCGCACTACGAGTGTCAGAGCCCACCACTCCCCGCATATCCAGTGGCTTTTCATTGTTTACTTTCGGTTTTCTGCAGTTTACTGTCTTCATTTCTATTTTCTTTGTTGCTTTCTTCTGGTTCGTACAAGTATTTTGGTTTTGTTTGTGTAGAACCAGGTGCTTGCCTATTAGTTAAGTTGCTTGTATTAATCAATATTTGCATCGTTATTGCTGTTATTATGGTTGATGTTGTCGCTGCTGATATTGCGGTCCGATAGTGCGTCTTCCAAGTAGGTGGCTAAGTAAGCAAGTGTGGCACTAAAGCTGTGAATTGACCTAGCATAGGTGTTTGACTTGTGCTAATAGCTCTCAAAATAAATAATATTGCATGACATTTACACGACTTTACTTTGTGGCTCTTACAGGTTTACACCGCCCACTGACGCCAGTACTGCAAACCAATATACCGCAATGTCAGACGTGCATAATGACACCAGTCAACGAAAATACCCATAGCTGTATTAGTGGTCAAGTATACTTCAAGTATAAGAAGTATAACCCGCTGGACATGTCGCAAATAGAATGACCTGCAAAGGTCGACACTACCGCAGTCGAGTGAATCACACCCAAAGCAATAAAATCCCCAGGTCATTGTCCGGATATGTAACACTTCTATGACTTATTTATTTAAAAATCGACAAAAACGAATTTCAACAAGATTCTTCAATCAGCACCGCTCCCATTATTCAATTTTTCATTACCGGTAAATTTACGTACACTCAATGAATTTGAATCTCAATTTGTTTTGTGGAAAATATAAAGATATCTTCAAACAAGCTTTCATGAGTTGGTAATGGGAGGTTTGAAGCCCGAAGAAGTCGATCTACGCCTTTAATAATACACAAAGAAATTGCTGAAAAATGTCCAGTCCAAAAAGACAAACGGACGCGTTCATTTACGTCGAATTATCCTTTATGCACTACCAGTAAACAAATAAGTACTATGTCGATTGTAACGGGTCAATGTCATAACTTTATAGAAAATTCACCCGTGTTGTGATTGCTATGAGGTGAATTTGTGTTTGCTGATTCGCTACACTGCTCTTATATATTAAGGTATATTCGCTTTGATAAGAATTTGTCTTGTCACACAGACAATCTATTTAGCTGCGTCCGGCCGGGAAGGAATTTTATTGAATATTGCACAAACTATCGTGTCGAAATGATTAGAACATTTTTAGCGCAGAGGTCACTACTTTGACGACTTTGAACAGCAACGAAGTCGGAAGGTCGCAAAATTTTGCAAAAAAGAAACAAACAATGCCGCGACAAGCTCTTGTCGAATTTAGTTGTCATCTGTCAACGTACAGAGCAGGCGAAAATGAGCAATACGTACCCTTGCGCGAGTGCACTCAAGTGCGGTTTTGTATGATTTTTACTTAATTGCGGGGGCAATGTCACCGCGCAGCAACAACGCTCCAACGCCACCGCAAATGTAAATCCTCAATCGCCTCAATCATTAATCGTGAACGACTTGAGCGAGACAACGTCTGCAGTTTTTTGCATGGCCGCAGTTTATCGCTTTTTTCAATTTATTTTTCTGGTGCGATTTTTACTTTGCTTAATTTGTTTGTTTCTTTTTGTTTCTGTATACTTATTTTTTGCTTCACCTAAAAAAGCGATTAACAAAAGAATTCGCAGCGCGGCATTTCTTTTACGCAATTAATGTGCTCGTTTGCGGTGAAAACAAAAATGCCGCACGCTAATCAATTTCGGAGGCTTTTTCTGCGCTTCGGCAAAAGTTAAAAGTGCCTGTGAGTGTTTTTTTGTTACTTCCGGTGTTTTTCTTGTGCATATTTCCTTTCGATCTAAAAATAATCCGCAAGCAATTTCGTCCTATTGAATAATCAAAACGATGGCGTTTCGCCTATGCAAAGCGAAATATCAACTACGTCCAATTCATGAACTAATAGAAATTCAATATAAATAAAAATTATGAAACAATATTTTAATATTTGTTGGTCTAACAAAGATTTGAGGGTATTGTGTGTGAAATAAAAAGTGATATTTGCACTTACCATGCTCCCACGGATTGGCAGGCTCCAGATAGCCCGTCACCAGTTCCTTATCGCTTTTGGGAAAGGACACGCGTCGCGGCAACCCGGTCGCCGTGTCTGATGATTTGCGGCCCATGTTCGGGGAGCCCGATGCGCTGACCGTCTCCGGCTTGATGACGATGCCGCTGACGGACACTGTGCCTGTACCACCAATGGAGTCTCTGCCCCACACTGTGATCTGCTTAGCGTCGTGGTAGCTCTTCATTTTCTGCTGCTGCTGGCTGCCGCGCAACTGAACACCAAATGTTGGATCACTCGAAATGTGTGGCAAATGGGTGTCACCAGCTGTTGCCGATGTGAACGAAGGCTTCGGCAGTGGGATGGGCGGTTTGTTGGCGGCGATCGCCGTTGCTTCTTTGGCACACGACGATTGCGTTTCTGGCGCATCGTCAACACGTCCGGCCGGGTGTGTATTATTGCTCACGGTTGATTTAGTGCTTGGCGCTGGCGGCAGCGGTGGTGGTAGAGGCAAAGTCGGTGGCGCTCTAACTGGCGGTAGCGGCAGTGGCGGCGGCGTTCTGGCTGGCGCTTTTGCTGTTGCGAATGGGTTTGATTTTGGTGTTGATGACGCAACGCTGCTGATTATCGTTTCGGTGGCCGTTACCAGTGTTTTTTCGGCTGTCGCAGCAGACAATTGGGTGGCGGTGCGGGCAGTGTCGCACGTGGTACACACATCAATGGCTGCACCCGACGCTACTACGGTTGCTGTCGTGGAAGCAGCAATAATGTCGGCTATTGGCAGCATGTCTGCCACCGCTGGCGCCGCTGTCGTTCTCACTGACATGACCAGCGCGTCATCGTCGCTGCGGGCGACCTCGCTGTCAGTAAGCGGGGCGATGCAAATTTGCCCCTCGCTGCATTTAAAATCTAAACATGTTGTTGGTGCTGCTGTCGCAGCAGCATCGGCTACTGCAGCCAATGTAGTAATTGTTGCTGCGGCGGTTGCTGTTGTTGCTGGTTCGATTGTGCTTGAATTTTGATTTTGGTTTCCATTGTTTTCAGCACAACTCATATTCTTCCTTTCTCTTTGTCCACTTTTCTACTACTTTTTCTTTCTATCTTCAGTACAAAAACAAAATTCAGTTTCAAGGCAATTAAAATTTTGCTATGCATTTATTTTCAATATGTACGTAAATTATCAGCATTAATATTAAGTTTTCAGTAAATCCTTAAACTAGCACAATTTTTAATCCATAGTTGTAAGTACAAATATCTACACGTGGATTTAATGGGGGCGAAAGCCAGTAAGGGAGGTAAGGAGCGGTGCGTATTCGAAATAAGGGATTGCGAAAGTCCAGCAGGACGCGGACTTTTTAAGAAATATTTATTTTTTGATTATTTTACAATATCACAGGCGATATACATAAATGCTGAACAAATTTTCAGTGCAAACCCACGTCTCTTAAAATATATTTACTACTAACTATAAACGATTTACGCATAGGGGCTTTGAAAGGTTAAATAAAAATTTAACTAATAAACCATTCGAGGTATTTATTTTGTAAAATCGTTACATGAACAAAATATTGCAAAATGAAATTATCGAAGAGGAAAGCACACATTTTACAGGAGGTTAAAAATATCGTTTTGTTTTTGTAGTGGGAAAACGCCTGCAAAGCCTGTACACACAAGTCTTAATACTAAATTCACTTCAAGCGAAGCATCGCAATGTTTCGACACAAAATTGTTGTCAACTTCATTTCCAATGCCGCCTTCTCATTTTAAATTCAAAACTGCAAACAAAATGTTATCTACACGAAAAATCTTCAATTCAAAATCAGAAACCACTATTGAAAGCGAAGGTCATCGCGTTGCTAAATGAAAACCGCCAAAACTTCGAAAAAATATAATATAATTTATCCCAGGGAATATCCTATGAAATAATTACATATAAATAAAACAAAGTATCTAGTAGATCTTGACCAACTTATTAAACCTTAAGCCTCTCAACTTTATTGAATTCTTCGGTTTGCTCACTTCATTTTGCCTAGCAGCAATACAAATTTTGTCTCATTTCAAAATAAACAAACCCAAGTAATTATTTCTTGAAGGGGGCACAATAGATCAAATTTGGTCTCAGTGCACTCTTTCCCCTTTTAAATCTATCTATCTATCTATTATTTCTTAACATTGTGCTTAGTGCACGCACAGAATTCTTTTTCTCCGTCATAAATATCCAAAAATGTGCCTTCGGCATGAAATCTTGCATTGGTCAAACTAAATTTAATTCCTACTTCTCAACCTTTTCGTATATAGAGGGTTGCTATAAGTTAAACGCACAGACGGACAGGCAGAGATACATATAGGTATGCATAGTATCATGGATGGACGGACGGCACCTTTTACTAATGACATCTCTGCAACGAAAGTGCTACGCCCTAGGCAACTCAAAATCGATTCAGCATAATATTGAAGCATCACATCATAGTTCGATACGATTTCCATGACTTCGGTACGCTTTTCGTGCTAAATGCCAATTCGCACGTTCGACGTTCACGTCATGCCGTTCGCGCAGTTCATTTTCTGCTATTAGTTTTTCGCAACAACACTGCTTCACTTATTCTCAAAACTTTGCGTGTGCACTTGGCGCGCTCACACACAGGCTGCGTTCCCGCTGGTGCAAACGCGAACTGCACTGCGGCGGGTACCGTTGCGGCAAGCAGCCGCACAAGATTACCTAATGCCGTTCGCTTTCTGTTTTTGCTCCGTCTTTCTATGTACAATGTGTTCGACACGCGGAATATACGAGCGGGTGCACGCGAGTGGGTGGAGGACTGCTAGCCATACTGGCTGCTATTGTAGTGATTGTAGTTGTGTTGCGGTCCGCGCTTCGCTGTAGCACCGTTTCTAGCATTTGTTTTCGTTTCGATTTCGTTTGTGATTTGTATTTATTTCATTCGCTGTGTTACTGGCACTATTGCTCCGTTTTATTTTTATGTTCTATTTTCTTTTTTTTTTGGTTTGTTGCTTTATCGCCACGTTTGGCATTTTACTGTTTGCTGTCGTTTTATCAACGCTTGCTTTGCTAGTGAAGCACTATTTCATTTATTTTTCTTTCAAGTTTAACTGCACTCATTCGAAAATGGAACAGCACCAGTAACATGTGTGCACTTTCCCCCGACTCCGCTCAAAACAACTCACACGCACAGTTGAATGGATAAGTTTCCAAAACCAACGCCAACCCGACCGGGCTTTCTGACAAGCGCTTGAGTGGCATTCGGACTTCTTTGAGAGCAACTAAATTGAGTCAGAGCACTCATTCAATCACCTTGATGGAGACCCCAGTGCATCGCATGTAAATTCTATTTTCTTTACAGCACGAAACGTTGCCAACTTGAGTGAGAACTTTGCTTGAATATGTGTAGGAATTGTGTGACCCTGAAGAACGTTGCCGCCGAGAAAATCGCATAACTATTGACTGCGCAGCAAAACGTGATTACTACAGGAAACACGGTCTAATTTCCTTATCTTTTCGGAAAGTTTTGAATCCCTATTCCCCACCTTCACTGTTTTTTAGTTTTCGGGTTTTCATGTTTTCTATCATTGTTTTTATTTCTGCTCATCTGACTTTTATCAATTTTGTTTTCCCTACACTTTTTTACTTTCAATTGTATGTCATTTCCAACTGGTTGGCGCTTCATGAACTAAAAAAACCTTAAGGCAATAAAAACTTGCCGCGACTATTTCTCCCGCTACTCTTTCACCGACATCAACGCTCGAAACCTTTTGTGAAATAATTTGTTACCCTATTGTTCTCGCAACACAAATTAATGTCTTTCGAATTCAAGATTTCTTCATGCACATTTTCATTTCGATTTTGCTTGCTCCTTTTTCTTTGTGCTCTCTTTGTCTGCGTTGTCGTCGTCGTCGTTACACAATGTCAACACCGTTTTCGTTTTACACGGAAAATGCCCAGCCAGAGCCAGACGAACGAACATCAATTGTTCCAATCTCATTTTTTTTTCCTTTTCATACGCACTTTACACTTGCCCACTAAAATCGTTTATTTTTGCGATTGCAAAACGTGTTTATTTTTCGCCAAGCACCACTTGATTTTCATATAGCAATTTTATAAATATAATTTATATTAATTTACAAAAGTGCGAAAGAAACATTTTTTTATGGAAACCAACCACGACGGTGAGATCCGAAAGACGGAGAACGTTACTAAAATAATGTGAGAAATCGAAAAGTCGAAAGAAAACAACAAATCAATTGACACTAGCACTACGCGTACAGTGTTGCACTCCAAGCTCGTTATTTTTTCTTACTCCGACTGTGAAACTTTATGACTAGTTTATGAGAATCTGGAATTAAAAATTCATTTTTGAATCCCCTTTAATTAAAACATTTGCAATTCTACTAATCCTTGTTCAATAACTGATAATCTCATCATTGAAGTCCTTTTTTTATTTGCTAGTACCAAATTTAGAGCAGCAAGGGCTTATCAAACTAAAAAAATACGTTGTGGATTGTTTTAGAAAAAAATTACAAATTATTTCAAAAGTGAATATTCGAAACACCGAACACAATTTTTTACTTCTCAATCACAAACTCATACTGTCAACTGCAACTTTTCCAGTGCGCAATTCTTTCATATGTATTATACTGCCGCATAAGCGCAGAAGCAATCAAACTTTTTCTTACATTCCCCAGCCAGCTTAAACTGCTACTCTGATGTGCAACCCTGTGTTTCGATTTTGAAAATGATGTCAGAGATTCACATTACTTGATCGAGAAGGGCTATGTAAGCGATTCACACAATATATACGAAAAACACCTGGACCTGGCAATATCCTTGATGTCTGTCCTCTATTTTTATTCTTTCCAGAGAAAACGGAAACCTATATTTTATACTGAAACTTATGCTTTAATTTTTCGACAGTCATCTAAAATCAAGCAATGGCTATTTGACTTTGAGGCGCTGCAAATGACAGAATTTATGCACGAAAAAAACAAGAATATTTTATTACTGTGTGAAAAATCGCTGTCGTCGTCGTCAAAATGCCATACGGTGCTCATGAAAAACCAAAAATCGGAAACACCACTTTTCGCCTGTTCTTCAGCTCACATTTCACGCACTGATTTCTTTACATAATCTTAACGCGGCTAAAAGCTTTTAGAATTTTCACAGGACTAAAATTTAATTTTCCTTTTCGACTCTCAGCACAGTACATCTATTGCGTTTCTACGAACTCGCGACCACATTCATGCGTAAAAGACGAAAAAGACACTGACGGCGGAGTAGTAAAAGACACTCGTATAACAAAAAGGACATATGGCAAAAGGGGGAGTCAGAAAATTGACAATTCCGAGCAGTGTTGTATACACCCAGCTACGTGCACCCAAATTTACTACTCTTTACCGTATGTGAAAAGTATTATTTTCATCTGAAAACTGATTAATATACTGTTTCACTCGAGTTATAGTAAATGTTCATCGTTTTCTAAATATCTGTGAGGAATTTACCTCGTGTATGTTCTAATAATTCAGTTGTTTGAATACTTAATAATAGCTAAGCAGAAATAAAGCAGTGCAACATTGCTCAAAGAAAAAAGTGCATAGAGGAATTCAAAATCAGCTGTTAATCGATAACAATTTCTTACGATTGGGAGTACCAGCGAGATTTGGAAAATGACAACAAAATCATTCTACGACATATTTTATTGTTTGAAAGGCTAAACAAATACCATATTTCAATAAAACATAATACGCCATTGCCTACTAAGAGTAGTAGTTATTGCATCTAGTTTACATTTACAAGTAGACCAATCTTGATCGAACGACATATGCCGTACATGACGCTTTCCAATTCGAAATTAAAATTTCGAAAGCGTAAAATTCTTCTTACCATAACATTTTCATTTATGTTTCACAATTCCTATTGTTTTCATAATTTCTTATTGGAAAAACATGAAGCATAGAAAAGTCACAACATATATCGCCAGCACAAAAACCAGCCGATAAGTCGCATTGCCTCTTGTGGCGGCGCTAGCGATTTGACGTTTTGTTGTCACTTTGATGTGTGGTTTTCTTTACACGAATCGGATGAGTATTGCTGTTTTCTGGTAAAGACGAATCTGGAAAGGGCGAAAATACAAGAACAGCAAAGTAATGGCTACTCCGGAGTCCAATCCTTTCGCTGCATTACTTTCGGAGTCAAAGTCCGGCGACGGCGTAAGCCAGGAGTTGATCGAGCGCATTCTCCTCTTCACGCTGCGCGGAGAAACATCAGCTGAACATAGGTCACTGGTGTGCATGACCGATCTCATTGTGGCAGCGAACGATGACGCTGTCGTGGGGGAGGAGCTGTTGGCACATGCAATTTTCGAGCGTCTAATGTTGACCGATACGCAACAGTACCTACGTCGCGGCGCAGATGGCAGCGCAGGCGAGGAGGCGGCAGCAGAAACGCGAGCCATTTGCTATCTGCACAGCGCTTTTTTGGCTTGTGAACAGGCGAAAATGCAGCTTTCGTCGCAGGCGGCGGAATGCGACAAAATTCGGGATCTAATAATAACGAACGCCAGTACGTGTACGCGACAGCCAGAGCTGTTCGGCAGTCAGAACCTGCCAGTACAGTGGCTGGAGGTGTTGCAGCAGGGTGACGAGGTTGACAACTTGACGCAAGAATTTCTCGTGCAGACCGTGGCCAAAGTTGCGGCCGAGGACGATCAGATTGAGGCACTCGGTGCGCTCAAGGCCATATTCTACCCGATGCTAGGAGAGCTGCACAAGCAGATTACACAGGCCAACATCATCACCATAAAAAAGAACATCTTCTGGACGCTGGGCTATTTTGTGCGCGACAAGCGGGTGCCACAGCTCGGCGAAGTTCTGATCGACTATACTACGCCGAATCCGAATGCGAAGGGTAAGGGCAGTGCTTTGATTCCGATGCAGCCATACTCATTTTGACGTTTTTCAGGCGGCGAGTACATGGAAACGGTACTTGGCCAGTTGCTTTGCCTTTCCATCATGCCTAAGAACTCGAACGGCCCATTTGAGTTTTTCGGCGAAATCAGTCTTGAGTCGGCGCACACCGACCCGTCGCTATGGCATCTGATGGCTCTGCACCAGAACGGCATTTTTGTGTTGGTCAAGCAGCTGTTAGTGCTCAGCGCGGCGACGAAGAAAAAGATGCTTCAGTGGATTGCCAACTGTCTGCAGGCGAACACGGCCCGCGGCCACCTCTGGAGCAACATCAACCTCACCTTTGAACAGATAATTAATCAGAACGCCAGCGATTCCTTCATGATCGGACTGACGGCGGTGCTGCTGCGTCTCTGCGAACCGCTATGCAATCCGGCTATGAAGGTAATCTCGTTGAGGTTGCATCTATAATGGAACATTTGTGCCTTTTAGGGCTATATCCAATGAAAAATTCTGTGTTAAACAATTCAGAGACAGACTGGATCAAAATTATGAAACCGTAAATGTTTTCAATAAATATCTTTTGTTTTTAGGTACTGCTAGTCGACCCAACCTACAGTGCTGTTGCAGAAGAAGAACGTCTGGCCAAGCAGGTCAGCATGTTGAAAGCCACGGAGGAGACGTGCTTGCTGCCCACGGACGAAAACGAAACGCGCCTCACCGCCGACAAATATAATTTCGTCACCGAACTGTTTTACATGACGCACAAATCCTTCGAGTTAGGCTATCGCACCTGCATCGAACGCTATTTGCGTATGACGCGAGAGCTGCATAACCTGCAAACCGCCTATCAAGACGTAGCGAGTAGTAATCCTAACAACGACCTGGCTAAGAATCTGCTGCGTATGCTCAAGGAACAGATGCAGCAGTATTTGTGCATGCGCAACGGCCTGATGGAGCCCGAGAATGATACACACATACTGAAGTTCTTTGAGGCGTCATCGATTTGGTTGACGGAAATCGCCACCGTCTCGCAGGCAGAGTTTGAGGACATGTCAGCGAAGAAGGACTTTGCACCGCACACACGTCGCGAGCGTGAAATACCCGTCAAGTGCAATTTCATTCCGCTGTACTTGAAATCGGTGCCGGAGAATATCATCGACAACGTGGTGGCCTACCTAAGCTTCAGTCGGCACTTCCCGCCCGGACAGTTCATCGAGGTATACCAGTCATCGCACGATGCTTTCTTCAAGATGATCGTGCTGTTCATGGGCAGCGCGGAGTTGGTGAAGAATCCGCATTTGCGTGCCAAACTCGCCGAGGCACTTGAGTTTTTGCTGCCGAAAGAGATTGCCGGCAGCATGCGCCGCTCGTTCCTGACGCATGTTTTTGACAATCACGTTGATCGGTTGAAGGTTGTGCGAAGCCTATTAAACGTGTTCGTCAGCATAGAGATGACCGGGCAGTCGGTGCAGTTCGAGCAGAAGTTCAATTACCGACGTCCTATGTATGCCATTATGGATTTTCTGTGGACCAAGGAAGACCAGGTGCAGTGTTTTCGTGACTTGGCACTGGAGGCGGAGCAGAATATGGAAGCCATCGAGCCTCCGCTGTTTCTGCGCTTCATCAATCTACTCATCAACGATGCCATATTCCTGTTAGGTATCTATTTTCGCCACAAGTGACCAATGTTTGAGTTAAATTCGTATAATGGTAAAGTGCCTACTTGTACATTGCAGACGAATCACTTTCCAATCTGGAGCAAATACGGCAACTGCAAGAGGCGCAAGGGCGCGGCGAGTGGGACTCCCTAGCGCACAACGAACGTCAGCAGCAGCTATCGAGCTTGCACCATTTAGGTATGTTGGCGCGTTTCGACAACATCCTAGGTCGCGACACCATCAATATCCTCAAACTGCTGACGACTGAGATAAAGAGCATCTTCTGCCACAACAGCATGGTCGACCGCATCGCCGCCATGCTCAATTACTTCCTGCTCAATTTGGTGGGGCCTCAAAAGGAACGCTTCAAGGTGAAGGACAAAAAGGAGTTCGAGTTCGATCCGGCGCAGACGGTGCTGGAAATCTGCCGCATCTACATCAACCTCAGCACCAGCGATCGCTTCTGCCTGGCCATCTCGCAGGACGGCCGCTCGTACAGTTCGCAACTGTTCACGTACGCGGAGAACATACTCATCCGCATTGGCGGTGGCCAGCTAATTGGCGAGATGACCGACTTCGCCGCCAAGGTCGAGCGCATGGACACGCAATACAAGCAGGAGCAGGAGTTCATCGCCGACGCACCCGACGAGTATTTGGATCCTATTATGTCGACTCTGATGACCGATCCCGTGATACTGCCCAGCTCGAACGTCACCGTGGACCGATCGACCATTGCACGGCATTTGCTCAGCGACCAGACGGACCCCTTCAATCGTGCGCCCCTCACCATGGACAAAGTGCGACCGAACGAGGCGCTCAAGCAGGAGATCGAAAAGTGGATGGCGGAGAAGCGCGCAGCCGGACGCGCAGCCAGTTGAGATGGCATGTTGCGAGAATTAACCAAAGATGTTAGTTGCTAGGTCAGGTCAATACAACGCATGCCACATACATAGTACGGTGGGAGGCTTCTTAGGATGGTTTTAGTAGAGCTCTAAGTAGACGTAGGCGTGTAGATAACAGACTAGGACGATTGCAATTTCGATTTAACCAAACTATCTAAAGATAACAGCCGTTGACTATACATGCAAACTAAAATTAACAGTTGTGAGGGGTTCGTGCGTGTCGTGCGGTTGTGTGTAGACGGATATGTGGGTCAAGTGTACGCAACGCATACGAACATATGTGCGGCCATGGCTGCTGTGAACTACTGGCCCTCTGGCGATCGCGCATCTAATTTCCAGTTGTTTTATGTGCTTCACACGCTACACACACATAAATATATAATAATATAAAATACAATGCATAATTTCAAATAATGCAATAGATGTAATTGTAATTTCTTCAATAAAGAAAGTAGTAATGACCATTTTCCAAACGAAAATAATACTTATGTACGAGGTTATTTCTTTAGACATTGAAATATGTAAATTACTATACCACTCGATTTTGGTGCATGCCGATAATAATAAGGAACTTTTCAAAACTTGACGCCCGCTTCGAATCTATGGAAAACGCCGCCAATGTTTGAGAAGAACAAGGCAGCTGAACGGCTGCCGAGCAGCTGATCGGGAACTGATAAGCAGCTGTCGTCGCTGATAACTGACTGATTTGCTTCTTCTTTGCCCACGTAACAGCTGATGAACTGCACAACGTCAACATGCTTACTGGAAGAAATCTTCTGCGCCAGTTTCGCAGCACCTGGCCGCGCTGCTTTGCTTCGGTGAGATATAAAGTGAAAAAGATTCAACGAATTTCAGCATTTCTTATCAATCACAGCACGCTACCGCGCCCAGCTCAGTGCGCATCGTTGAGGTGGGTCCGCGTGACGGCCTGCAGAATGAGCCAACGCTGCTGCCCGCTACGGTCAAAATTTCGCTCATTGATCAGTTGTCCGAAACGGGCTTGCAGACGATAGAAGTCACCTCGTTCGTCAGTCCTAAATGGGTGCCACAGATGGGCGACAATGCCGAGGTACTGCGCGGCATCCGGCAGCGGCCAGGTATCAGTTACCCGGTCCTGACACCGAACCTGCAGGGCTTCGAGAGTGCGCTGAAGGCAGGTGCCAAGGAGGTGGCTGTATTCGGCGCGGCATCCGATTCCTTCTCGCTGAAAAACATCAACTGCACGGCGGCGGAGAGCATTGAACGCTTTCGCCCGGTACTGGACGCAGCGAAGCGGGCCGGTGTGCCAGTACGAGGATACGTATCCACAGTGGTGGGATGTCCGTATGAGGGCGCTGTCAAGCCGAGTGCCGTGGCCAAGGTGGTAGACGCGCTGTTCGGTCTTGGTTGCTATGAAATATCACTGGGCGATACAATTGGCGTGGGCACTCCCGGCACAATACGCCCAATGCTGAACGAAGTAATGCGGGTGGTCCCTGTGCAGCAGCTGGCCGTGCACTGTCATGACACGTACGGACAGGCGCTGGCGAATATTCTAACAGCACTGGAGCACGGTGAGCTGGGAAGCTTTTCATTCGTACATTCGTTATAAACAGTAGGTCAACTTTCGACTGTTGTACTTCACCTTGCAGGCATATCAGTTGTGGACTCATCCGTGTCGGGTTTGGGTGGCTGCCCATACGCGCGCGGTGCATCCGGCAATGTGGCTACCGAAGACGTTGTCTACATGCTAGAGGGTATGGGCGTGAAGACCGGCATCGACTTGCCCAAGCTCATTGCAGTGGGGCGTTATATCTGCCAGGAACTGGGCCGACCATCCGAATCCAAGGTTAATCGCGCCTGGAAGGGGCCACAACTCAAACGAGCTTAGTGCTCTCGAGTTGGCGCTTAAACGCATCTGCGATATTGCTGCATTTAAATTAAAACGGTACTTGAGCGTTTTTACTATTATTACATATATTTGTATTTGTAACTTGCGTTGAAATTATATGTTAGAAGCAAACGAGATTAAAGATTTTTCGAATGTTGGAAAGAACACCACAGCACACACATTTCCTATGTAGAATGAAGTAAGGTGTAAAGCGACCAAACGAAAAACGAAATAGATTCAACAAGAATGGAGAGCGCCACATACGCAATACAAATTTTTAAATATGTATAGCCATCTAACCGAAGCATGCGCACGTTCCACTCCCTTAAGTGGTTTAAAACTTCTGCGCGTCGCGCATGGTGTATACGGAAATGTCACCCGACATTACGGAAAGGTTGGCCAGGCTAGCGTTGCGTGTGCAAACGGACGCTGATGTGGTCTTGCCAAAATTGGCAGCAGCCTCCGCTTCGGTCATTTTCAGTTTGCCCTCGTGCCGTACGATTGTGGGCAACATGGCGCCTTCGAGATATTTTTGGATTTTCTTGCCGCCAGGTATGGTGACTGGTGTCCGCTCGTCCACAATCTGAAAGAGGAGTGAGACAGTGTAATGCCAATTCCAAGCGCCCTGCTTGTAAGCCTCGTACAAGCAATCACGTGCCCTGAGATGCTTACGTGTTTAAACTCGGATGATATGTAGGCCTTTTTGGGCAGGCTGGGAGCATTGCTAGCGACGAGTGGCCTCGACTCAAACTTGGGCTGGTAAACGCGAGTGCCGTATTCCAGCTCGCGGAAAACGGTTGCGTTGTGTGTGTCCTGCGAACTGGTCTGTTTGAAGTTGGCCATTAGAGGCGTTGAGCCTGTCTTCTTCATGTATGCGCCAATGGGGCTGACAATGTGCGGAAATTGTTTGTGGCATGCCTCTTTTGGGCGCGTACCAATGCTAGTTGGTATGGCGGTTGCCGGTTTCTTGAACACGTTCAGCTTCGGCATTGGCTTGATGTCCAGAGCAAAACGTTTTTGCGGTTTCGACTTGGTGGCAGAAGTTGGTTGACCGCCATCTTTGGGGTATGCATATTTACCTAACGTGGGACATTTCAAACAAATATTCACGAATTCGCAGCTGAGATGTTACCTACCTTTAATGGCACTTGTGCTACTGTTTGACTTTTGCTTGTGCAGCATAGGCGATGACGAAAGATAGCGATCGTTCCTTCTGGGCGACAGAAGAAAAGTATTCTCTTTCGTTTTGAGCTGTTTTACGATAGGGGGCAGCACTGCAGTTTTCGTAGACGATGTCATGGTGAAGATGTTAGAGGGAGCGCCCGCCGCAGCCATGTACTGCATGCCCTTCTTCATCATGTACTCCACCTCTTCCATGGTGTCGTTGAAGTGCAGCGACTGTTCGTCTTCCTCGTCGGGGTAGACGCAGTTTTCCTTATTTTCATCTTCGTATGCGGCGATGTGTGCTGCCACGTCCACGCAACTATCGGCATTACTCACGTCAACGGGTAGGGACGGTTGTTCCAACTTGACGAGCTCGTCTGTAATTATTGGCTTAGCAGCGCCCGCGTTATTCTCTTCATTGTCGTCATCAGAAAGCAATTCAATGACGCAGTCCGAGTCATCAGTGTTGGACGACTGGTCAAGAGGCGAATTTTCAGTCACCGGCTCTTGAACACTTGAGTCGCTCACTGATTGGGAAACAGGTGACACAACCTGCAGCGTTTTGTCCAAATTGATCAAGTCTACGCTTTTCTCCAAGTCAGTTGAAGCCAAAGCAGCAAATGAGTGGTCATTACTTGTACTTGCGCTTTCGGCAGCATGGCTTTCAGGCATTTTGGGGGCCATTGCGGTGCTGGCGTTGACCGAATCGTGCGCGGTCTCATAACTGACAGAGGCCTCACTGCTCTTCACAGCGCTCTGAAAACTCATTTGTGATGACAGGTCTTCGTCTTCGAGTTCAGTAGTAAACTCTTCGCAGCCTTCCTCGATGATTGTCGAAGGACGCAAAAGGCCAACCATCTTTACAGGCGAGGTCTGCAGCGCAGTGCTGCTATCACCAATTATGGTGTTCTCCCAAAGTTTCGACGGCGCTTCAATGTCCTCCAACTGTGTAACCTCGATGCCCTTTACTGGCGATACATCTTCCAGCTGAGTCTGCTCCTCCACGCTCAACTCATAGAGCAGCCTTTCCAGGGCTTCGTTTTCAGCGGCGCTGGCTGAAAGACACACAATGTAACATTGCATTAAAAACAGCTTCAAAGTAGTTATGAGAGGACAAATTTATACGAGTCGCTTACCTTTAGCCTCCTTGTCGCTGCTCAACTGGGCATTACCATCCCCGCTGCGCTTCTTTACGTCGGCCACGACCTGCTCCTTGTTGTCGCTGTGCCAATACTTGAACAGCGTGCTGTTCGGATCAGAGACCGTCTTATTGCACATTTTTTCCAACGCCTCAAAGCTCTCGTCTAATGCACGCGGCCAGTGCGATGACTCCTGCTCATCGTATACGGTGTCGTTGGAGTAGTAAGCCACAGCCGGCTTTTTCTGCAACTGCTGTACACCGGTACCGCTGTCAAATGGCCTGTTATCATCGTTCTCCAGTTCCTCGTACATGCTGCGACGGTCGCTGCAGTTATTTAGTGAGTCGTTATTCTTGCTGTTGGAACGACGTGGTATTACTTTCTCTTCTAGAATTGTTTGCAAGTCCTCCGCAATGTCCAAACTGAAACGTTGACTCTGCTTTATGGGTAAAGTTGGTAGTGGCGCCGGTTTGCTTTGGGCAAAAGATGGAAAAAATATTTTTTGGACTTACTTTTATTGACTTTTGTCAAGCGAGTGATATAAAAAAGTATTTGAACTTTTGTTCAAAAAGTGAGAAGCGAAGTGTTTTCAGTGTTTTTTTTTGCGTGATGGTAAACAAAACAAGTCGACGTCTATGATTATAAGGTTGAGGTATTTTTTACGAAAGTATGGACAAATGGCCTTTTCCGGGTCCTCCACGCAAGACTGGAAGCCCACATACAGTCGGTACTAAGAGTTCGTCGCTACCTTTGTCAGGTACACAGTACAAAATTTGAAATGCTAAAAGAATAGGATAATTTTCAAGCACTCTTCTATTGGAAAAATTTCAATACTTCGACAAAATTACCATTGCCTCAATAGTTTCTACATTGCACTCTTACATTCATTACACTAATAGTTCTATCACTGCCACTCAAGTATCAAAGCCATTTACCGTTCCGTGAGTAGAAGTTTTTTAATGTGAGCACGCCAAGCTTCATTCGCTTGAAATTTTTCCAATCCTGACATTATCCCGAACTTTTATGCAGTGGAGTAGCCCGCTTCTCCTTTTTCTGTCCAGCACCAACAAAAACAAGTACAACACAGTTCCAAAACAGGCAATTAGCTCCTCACAAGTAGAACATACCAATTGCAATAAGGACTTTCCAAAAATTATAATTAATGTCTTGCAATGAATTGTCTAAAATTGTGGCGACTGGAGCTCTATAGGCAAAATGAAACGTTGGACGAATATTTCAAAAGTGCGGCACTTGCCGAAATTCGACGAGGATTCATTGCCAGTGCTACCAACCTATGCAATGTTGCTGAATACCTGAAACCATGGCACAATAACAAGGTAATAGCATGCCCGCAACACCAGAAACCACATGTATTTTGTTGGTAGGATTGTTTATCGTTACTGTCAAAATCAGCTGATATTTTCCGACGAAAGAGAGAGAAACTGAAAACATACAAAAGTGATTGTTGCCAGACGGTGCTGTCTTTGAGTGAAAAAACGGGAAAAGTGCTCAGGTCAGTTGTTTTCAGTCAGGTATTTTCATTTCATCCGATGCGGCAACACAGAACCACTGCTGACACCAACGATTTTGACAGAAGCCATAAACGATCAGCCGGTGGCTTGCTATAACCTTGTAGTTGAACCATGCCTGAAACGATCAAGGCACATTAATAAGGTAGTGGTGGCAACATAGCTGCTTAAACTTTTTTCTTCTGATTTTCTTTTGATTTTTCCCGAATGAGCATGCTAATTGTCAAAAATTGGTAAAATTGTTTTTGCGTTGCTTGTATTTTGATTTCATTTTGACAATGAGCATGCCCAAAAGCACTAACAAAATACATGGGGATTTTGTTTTTGCAGTAGTGCCATCACCTTATTAATACACCTTGCGATCAAATGAGCATGACTTGGTGTCACCATGACCTCGGCAGAGTTATTAATTTAATTATTATTATTATTATTATTAATGGGGATAATGCGCTGCGACCTAGAAGATCTATTGTGCCCCCTTCTTGGACCTCAAAGACTGTCAGTGAGTCCAGTATCCAAGAGGAATCTTAGTATGTTTCCTAAGCCTCTGGATACCCAGTCTGCACCGGATATGATATAGTCTCCCAGGTGCTTCTTTCTCTTATGCATGAGTACAGGGCAATTTCCTAGTATATGTATTGCAGTCTCGTTTTCCTGCAAGCAGAACCTGCAATACCCGTTTTCACGGATTCCTAGTTTCGTTAGATGATAGTTCAATCTACAATGCCCTGTAAGCATTCCCGTGATAATCCTTAGATTATTTTTTGACAAGGTCATACACTCCTCGAAACGTTTTCTATTATAGGATCCGATAACCAGCTTCGAATGCTCTAGACCTGGTTGATTTTCCCAGTATAGATTCCTTCTGGTTATCTCGTCCTTTCTCAGTAGAATGGAGGAGGCTCCTTTTCCCAACCCACAAAAAGGTTCAGGGCCGACAAAGGGTGTGGAAGCTCCCTTCCTTGCTAGCTCGTCAGCCCGTTCGTTCCCTTCAATGCCGGTGTGGCCCGGAACCCAAAGTACCCACACCTTGTTGTAACGGCCAAGTTCATTCAGCTTCTCAAGGCACTCCAATACCAGTTTCGAGGACACCTGGTAGGATCTAAGAGCCTTGATAGCCGCTTGGCTGTCAGAGAGGATGGCAATTTTCCGGTTCCGGTAATTCTTCACCAGATTGAAATGAGCACACCTTTCAATGGCGTATATTTCCGCCTGGAAGATAGTAGTGTGCTTTCCAGTAGGTTCCGAGTATCGTATCCTCGGCCCGTATACTCCTATCCCGGTACCTTCCTCCGTTAAGGAGCCATCTGTGTACCAGGATATCATGTACTGGTCTATCCGATATGTTTCCGATATACCTACCCATTTCCTTTTGTTACTAAGTTCAGTTCTGAACCGTTTGACAAAGCTGAACTTCGGTGAGATTGTGTCCCTCGGTATTGCGATTTCGGGATGCTGAAGCGTGAGAGTATCAATCCTCTTCCGACTCAGGAATCCCTCAGCCCCGATATTGACATCAGTCATCCGTAGGAGAGCCCTCTTCGCCTGGGTCTGTATATATAAGTGAAGAGGTGTAAGTTCCAAAAGAACCTCCAAGGATGCTGTTGGACACGTTCTCATAGCCCCTGTTATGCACACGCATGCCAGTCTTTGTAGCTTACTAAGCGCCTTGATAGTGGTCGCCTGGCTGGTCCTGTTTACCCAGACAGCCGAACCATACGTTATCATGGGTCTTACAATCGCCGTGTAAATCCATCTCAGTATAGTCGGAGTACAACCCCAACTTTTACCTGATATGGATCTACAGGTCATGAAGACCCTCGTGGCCTTACTTATCGTTGCCTCTAGGTGTCCTTTCCAGAGAAGTTTCTGATCTAGTATAACGCCTAGATATTTCACCTCCTTCTGGAATTCTATCTCCGCCCCATCCAAACGTATAGGTCTAAGAGCATCAAGTTTGTATTTTCTTGTGAAGGGTACAACGGTGGTTTTCGCCGGATTTATATTCAGCCCCACTTTTGTACACCACTTCTTGGTTAACCTTAGTCCTAAGGTTATCCTTTCCCGCAGGGTATCTTCAAATTTTCCCCTGCATAGAATTACAATATCATCCGCGTAACCCTGGACCGTTAGGCCAGCGTTAGTTAGCTCCTGTAAAAGATCATCAACCACGAGGCTCCACAGTAGAGGTGATAGTACTCCCCCCTGCGGACAGCCCCGGGTTGTGTTTGCTAAAACTGGGCCACCCGTACTAGTCTGTATCTCCACCGACCTAGTAGCGAGCATGCTATGTATCCAGCCTCTTAGGGTATTAGTCAGGCCCCTGCTGGTTAATGAATTGTCTATGACTTCATGAGAGGTATTGTCAAAGGCCCCCTCTATATCCAGAAAGGCACAAAGTGCCATTTCCTTCTCTTCTAGACTTTCCTGTAACACACTCGTCAGCTGGTATAGAGCAGTCTCGGTGGAACGACCTGCCCTATAAGCATGTTGGCAAGTATGCAGAGGGTTGTCTAATAGGACTGTCGTCCTTATGTAGTTGTCCACAACTTTCTCTAGAGTTTTCAGTACAAAAGAAGTTAGGCAAATTGGCCTGAAAGATTTCGGATGAAGTGGGTCCTTCTTCCCGGCCTTTGGTATAAAAACTACCTTTGCCCTCCTCCAGGCTTCTGGTATATAACCCAGTGCCAGACTGGCTCTAGTTATTTTCAGCAGGTGGTGTTTGAAAAGACACATACCTTTCTGTAGTAGGGCCGGAAAAATGCCGTCGGGTCCAGGTGATTTCAGTGGTTTGAAGGTGTTAACCGCCCACTGTACCCTTTCCTCCGTGCAGATTTCCTTTGCCACTCTCCAGTCTCTTTTAGAGATCCTGTATAGCGCCTCAGCCTGCCCTGCCCCTCCCCAAGCAGTGGAGCCCGGGAAGTGAGTATCTAGAAGTAGCTGAACCTTCTCTTCCTCACTCTCGGTAAATTCCCCATTGCTTTTCCGGAGGTTGGTAGAGGTCAGGTTGTGGCTCCTTGCCATAACCTTAAAGAGTCTGGATGCCTCACAGGTTTGTTCTATGTTTTCACAGAAATTTCTGAAATTTCTTCGCTTGGATTCCCTGATCTCCTTATTATAGAGTGTCAGAGTACTCCTATACTCGCCCCAGTTCCCGGTACGTTTAGCCCGGTTGAATAACCTGCGAACCTTGCTTCGCAGTATGCTGAGGTCCCTATTCCACCAGGGTACGTCCCTGGAGGAAGCAATCTTGCTGACCGGGCAGCTGTCCTCATACGCATCGATGACTACCTTATTAAAGCAGTTCACCATATTATCTAGTTCCATAGAGTTCCTGATATTCTCCCCCAGCCCAAGGTTGGCGGAGTTAAGACTCAGTGTTTCCTGGAACTTTTCCCAGTCTGTTTTCCTGGGATTTCTCAAAATTTTCCTAACTGAAGCAGAACCTTCAATGTCAAAACGTATTATTCTATGATCCGACATTGAAGGCTCCCCAGACACCCTCCAGTTTTTAACCAGCTCGGAGCTTAGAGTATTTCCTAGGGTAATGTCTAGGACCTCCTCTCTCGAACTGGTTACAAACGTTGGTATATTTCCCACGTTAAAAATTTCTAATTTATTACTAATAATAAATTCTAAAAGGTACTCACCCCTTTGATTCGTATCGCTGCTTCCCCAGGCTTCGCTGTGCGCATTCGCATCGCAACCCAGTATAAGTGGCAGCTTCTTCCGCTCACAGTACTTCACCAGTCTAGAGACTGCCTCTGGCGGAGCCAGGGTGTCCTCTCCTGGGAAGTAACCTGTGGCCATTACTATGTCCTGCGCGGTCCCGTTTATTTGCACCGGTATCTGTACCGCAACCAAATCCCTAGAAAGGAAATCTGGAAGACATATAAAATTCAAACCATTGGTTATTAACATGCAGGCTCTTGGTTTATTACATCTGATGTCCCAAATTACCTGTATGTTCCTTTCTGCCAAACCTTTGATTTGGCCCCTGCACACCCAGGGTTCTTGGACCAGCACCACGCTCAGTTTATTCCTGAGGGTTGCCCTCGCGATGACCGCAGAAGCGGCCTTCGCGTGGTGCAGATTAATCTGCGCAACTGCGGTGCTGGTCATGGCGGCCTTAAGGTTTTTCGGCGCCGCCTTCATCCTCCGTCAGACCGCTCTCCTTGTCTAGGTCTGACAGGGTGACCCTGGAGTCTTCATCGTCAGCGGCCATGCTCAGCATCGAGAGGTCGATCGCATCGATCCCCTCGACTTCATGAGGCAGGAGGCTAATCTCCTCGACGACCTCACTGCTGGCGGCCTCTTTCTCTACAAGAGTAGCCACCTCCTTCGGAATTTCGGCTACGCCTTCCGAGGGAGTATCCGTTTCTGGCGTGTCAGTCACCTCCGGCTGCTCACGGCGCTTGTGCACGTGTATTGGTACAGTGCCGAACCTGTACCGCAGGACACACTTGCACTTCTTGATGGCCTCTATCGATTGGTCGTCGACCCCGATCGTCAGAACCTTGCCATCCTTCTCGTCCCTTGAACGGAAGATTCTCCACAAATTTGTGTGCAGCGCCTCGTTTTGGGCGATGAGCAAATCGAGGAGCTGTTTGTTGTCCTTCCCTGCAGCCTTCGGGAGGTAGACAGTTAGCAGATGTACGCCGGGTATGAGGTCCCCGTCGCACGTTGCCAGCTTTACCCCCTTCCAGCCAGGTAGAATGGGGACTAGGCCCTTAAGCCATTCTGCTGTGTCTGCATTAACACAGTCAACCAGTATGAGTCCTGGCCGAAAGTGTATGCCATCGAACTGGAGTTTAGCCCTCCAGCCCTTACACATTTCTGCTACAAGTGCCTCTTCAATCTGACCCTGTTCCTCTCTGGAGAGTATGCTCACAGGGAAAGATGCTGGGAGTATTGCCAGTCTAACGCCCTTAGCGGCACTAGCATAGGTAGTTCCTGGCCTCCTGACTCCCGCCTTCTGTCTTGGTACAGTCCGAGTTGGCACCTCAGTCCTCGTTTTCTTGGCCACATTGCCCTCCTGAGGGCTGATCTCGGCAGCGCCCCTCTTCTTCGCGTCAAGCGAGGTAGGTTTTGCGCGGTCCAAGACCTTCTGTTTGGCCTGCTCTGGCGTTAAGCCCTCCTTGAGATAGCGCAAGTACCACTTGGCACCAGCGCCACTCAACCCAGTCTCCTTCCTGGTCTCCACAAGCTTGCCCGGCTTGAGAGTTTGTCCGGATGTCAGGCCAGTACTCGTCGAGGGTTGTGGTATCGTATCCTTGGGCGCCGAGGCACCCGCAGACCCCACTACCACCTGACTTTCCTTCCGTTTGTCCTTCGTCCCGGTCCTTTCTGGCTTTGGCCCAAATTTACCTACTTTGGTGCCAAAGGTGCCAGATGTCGTACGTCTTGCCGTCTTCTTACTCCTAGGAGTAGAAACCTGGGCGTCAGTGTCCTGGATATGCTCCACCTGACGCGCCAGTTGTGTTGCGGTATAAGAACCCGCTGCTGAGTTTATGTTCCTCAATTGTTTCTCCATACTTGATCCCACGAGTGTGGGGGTTTGGAGGTCCGCCGTGCCATAGCCCCCGATAGCACGGTAAGCCCACAGTTACTCTCTGAGGCGGGCAGGTATCAGAGAGGCTCCGTAAGAATACAGCCGGTATTACCCCCTGGCTGCAAACCAATCCAATAGGCACGGGTCGCGTGACACCTTGGATTAGGGGGAGGATGAGGAAAAAGGGTAGATTGAAATAATAAGGTTGGAGAGAGGAGTTATAGGGGAAATCGACTAGTTAGCCAGCCACTATCAGGTAGAGACAAGACCCTACCCGAAGTGGCTGTTACCGGTGGCCACCACGAGGAGGTCTAGTCTAGTTTCCGCTCTAGTCCTTCCCCCCCACCAACCGGTATAAGGGCCCGATTGATGGATGAGAAGAGCAGGCGGCAGACCACCTTATTAATTTAAGCCTTAAACAAAACTTTTCTGCTGGATCACTTGCCATCTTCGTTGATTTTTTCTACGCATTTCATAACATTTTTTCTGCTTTTAGTACATGTCGAGTGGAAAATGTATCCGTACGTATCCTACGTATTTAGCAACCCTGGATTATATGAGCGAGTAGTCGGCATATAACACACCTGGGCCTTAACTATTTGTGATTTTCCTAGCACTTGTAAACAATATCTATTCTACGTGATCGCGAATTATATGTACAAGTGCACAACACTTGTCCGTTGTCGGAGTACTTCGCAAAATACTTCATAATTCGTTCAAAGAATTCAACAGAGAAAACTTGTAAATAAGGCGCTGATTTGTTTCCGGCGACTGAATCGCTGAAAACTTGAGAATCGCTCTGCCACCAAAAAGTTGTAACCAAATCACGATTCCGTATTCTTATAATTGCTTATGTTCGGAGCGCAAGACGAAGTGTAACAGAATTACATTCGCTGCGGCACGTTTACATTTTAGTCGACGCCGGCACACAACAGTTTCCTTGCATATTGGCTGTCGCAACAGACTGTCCATTCCATGACCGGCAACTTTCACTATCGCGCATTAAAAATTGAATACACCAATTGAAGCGAACGCACATAACTACTGTTGATAATGTAAGTGAATGCGTGCATTCGTGGAGTAAATTTCGCCTACTTGATCCTTTTGTTTTCTTCGCAGAGATTGTGTAAGGAAACGTGAATAAAATGACTTGGACTCATTCCGTGTTTCGGGCACTGACCTCGCTCGGTACGTATCAGCTTGTGCGACGCACCAAAATGCGCCATGTGCGGTGCTTTCTGGTGAGCGCCGGCCTCACATCCGCCGTGTCTGTGACGTTTGCGCAGCTGGAGGGTGTGCAGCGCAAGCTGAACACGTCCATGTATATGGCAGAGCCCATCACCGACAGCAATCAGCTGCTGGACAATGACGACGACATGCGTGTCAAAATGGAGCTATTGATCATGAAAATACAGGCCGACTTCTGCCGCGCTCTGGAGGCCGAAGAGTACTTCGGTCGAAAGTTCAAGGTGGATAGGTGGATGCGTGCAGAAGGTGGTGGCGGCGTCACCTGTGTGCTGCAGGATGGTGAAGTGTTCGAAAAAGCGGGTGTGAATGTGTCAGTGGTAACGGGCACTCTTCCACCAGGCGCTGTGCAACAAATGCGCACGCGCGGCAAGAACCTAAAGGAGGGTGCCCGTCTGCCGTTCTTTGCGGCGGGCGTCAGCGCGGTCATTCATCCGCGCAATCCCATGGTACCGACCATACACTTTAACTACCGCTACTTCGAAGTGGAGTCCGAGGGCGAGAAGCAATGGTGGTTCGGTGGCGGCACCGACTTGACGCCCTACTACCTAGACGAAAAGGACGCGGTACACTTCCATCAGACTCTGAAGGACGCTTGCGACGAACACAATACAGACTATTATCCGCGCTTCAAGAAGTGGTGCGACGACTACTTCCGCATCACGCATCGGAAGGAATGCCGCGGCATCGGCGGGATTTTCTTTGATGACCTAGACTCACCCAACCCTGAGGCGGCATTAAAGTTTGTGTCGAGCTGCGCGCACGCAGTCGTCCCGTCCTACCTGCCATTGGTTCGCCGACACAAGAATGACGAGTATGGTGATAATGAGCGCCAATGGCAGTTGCTGCGCCGTGGTCGCTATGTGGAATTCAACCTGATCTACGACCGCGGCACTAAGTTTGGCCTGTACACGCCCGGCGCGCGGTACGAGAGCATCCTGATGTCGCTGCCGCTAAACGCGCGCTGGGAGTACATGCACACGCCCTCGCCCAGTTCCAAGGAGGGCCAGCTAACAGAGGTGCTGAAGAACCCCAAGGACTGGGTGAAGTGTGATGCGGTGGCGAAAGCCTAAAGCCGTAGGGGGGAACAGGAGAGTGAACGTATGGCGGAGGAGTTATTTGCTTCCGAATCGTTGCTCTGCTGCCACAATGAAAGGAATAGTCTTTTATTGTTGTGGGAATATGTAGCAATCATGTTTTACAATGAATACCGAAACGCCTGAAAGCCTGTTGATTGTTGTATCATAAATGCAACAAATATTTTCATTATTGCGACAAAAACTTGTTTAACAGTTTTTGTTGCTGCTTCTAACAAACGCAACGATTGTAAATTTAAACGAGCAGAGAAATAAAGTGCACTTTTTCATGAAAAGATAAGATCGAAGTTTTTTTAGTCACATAGAAATGTTTTCGATTTACCAGAGGACATCACGAATGTGTCTAAGAAAACAAGCGTTAAAAGAGACAAAGTAACACAAGCTTGCCTTGATGAGCCTAAAGACGTTGATATTTGAAATTACAATCTGCGGTGGGTCATTTGGGATCTTAACACTAGAACTACTGGGGGCGGTCATTTGACGGTTTTCATTTTTTGATTAACCGTAGCTCGAAAACGGTTTAAGGGGTCATTCTCATGCGCGGACAGGAAAAATGGACATTCTTCAGAAATTATTTCCTGTGAATACGAGGAATTATCAAAAAAAGATATTCCACTTTAATTTATTCATTATGGTACAAAAATAAAAATAAAAAAAAATTTTTTTTTTCAAACACTTTTTTTCGATTAAAGACACGGCTTTTGCCGCGTCATGGTCAGCTGGCGGCGATTGTTTTGAGTCACAGGATTATCTGAAACATGAATTTCAAAGAAATTCTTAATCAGTATGAACGTACCTCTCACCCGTAGTAAATTTAAATGTTTTCATAAGAATCTCACAAAATGGCAGGCATTGGAAGTTAGAGCAGTAAAAAATGGTTGTTTTTGAAGATTTTATCAATGAAAAAATATATGAAATTTTTAACATATCGGAGTGAATTTACTAGGGGTGATAGCTAACAGTATGTAGAATGACGTGACAAAATCGCAGAGAGATCGGATGAATGGTTTTTTTAAGTCATCTCCGCCATTTCAAAAAAAAGCGTTCCGAGAAAAACAAGTTTAAAGTTTTGACTAACTGATTGATATAAAAAAATGGACTTGAGATTAATCGGCGATGCCTGCTCCATACAATATCCCTTCGGCTTCCTCGTAGTCGTCCGTTTCAGCGGATTTTGCCATTCTGCGAGCAATCCTGGCCTCTTTAGAGTCGAAAGAGCTGCGTCGGTCGGCAGTCGCGATGCGCGCACTGTCTTGCTTTCGACACAACTCCATAGCTTGTGGCCCAATTTCGACGCCCATCACTTCCATTATTTTCAGTAAAGGTTGGAAGCCTTCATTAAACGTGCATACGGCACAGAATGGCAATGAATAGAAGAACAAACAATGGAACGAGAAATCGCGCAGCGCACTTGCAGCCAGGTGCAAGTGCGCTGCGGCGCGCCCGACTGAGCTCAACCGCCCGACCGCTCGTTATATAAATGTCTGTAGAAGCCGAAATACTTGAAATTTTCCAATAAAATTTTGACAGCAAGGATGATACATTCCAAATATGTTAAAAAAAAATTGATTTTTACAAAATTTCACATGAGAATGACCCCTTAGGTTATGAATCTGATTCTCCATGACTTTTAATATTTTGCATTAAGCTCAATATTCTAAAATTTTGCAATCACTGCGCCGATGTTTTCTTTATATAGATTTTACCTACTAGTAACATGAGCGGTCAAATGACGGTTAACTACGTAGCCATGGAAATAAAATTAAAACATTCACAAAAAAGTCAAAGACGGTACAAGTTTTACAAGAACCTATGTCTTGGCTTCTGTTAAATTTACAACCGACTTTTATATATTTATGACAAATTTTAATGCAAAAACAAAAATGCGTTATTTTATGGTCATGAGTAATTGCTTCACTTTTGAATTATTTGCCAAAACTATACTTTTTTACTTTCAAGAACATAAACAAATGTATAAAAATATTTATATTACGTTGTTTTAATGCTTACAATGAAAAATTTCTTCAGATTCAACCGATTTCGTTAAATACCGTCATTTGACCACTCACGGTATAAGTAGGTATGAAGCCAAACCCGGTACTCCTAGTGTTAACGGAAGGATACCTTTTGAATATACATATGTACTTGTTACAATTATTAATTTAGCCCAAAGGATGCCGCCTCTAAAACGAATTTTACTTTCCAACATTAAGAGATTAAGAGTTTTGCACCTAAAGCTGCTGTTAGGCCTTAAAATGGGTGGGTAAATATTCCCCGAAAATAACACGACAAAAGCTAGAGGAATCAAGCGGTAGAAAGTGTAAGGACCGCCCACTTCAGACCTATCTAATTTCTGTAAATCTAGTTGTTGGTTGGCACTTTCATACTTTACCACAATAGTTTCGCAAATAAATAGAATCAATTGGATGCAACGATAGTATTTCGCAATAAAAAAGTTATTTATTATAAACATTTTCAAATTGGTGTGGCCAAAAAAACAGCAACAGGTTTATTTTGTTTTTGTAATCGAACTTACTCAAGCGCATATCCTGGCTCCTTGAATATTACTTCTTTCGACTAAGGCTTACAAAAACTGCTACTGTACGTTAACTGCACTAAAAGCAAAACGTTTCCAACTTAATGAAGGTCGCGGTCTTACCCAGATCATACTCAGGAGTACAATTAAACCAAAAACTGCTTTACCCATCGGTCATGTGTGCACGCCAGGTCGCACCGGGTTTTAAGTCATCAGCAACTATTTCAGTTTTCAGCAGGAACCAAATGAAGTGAACTCCGCTTAAATAGCTCAGATTTGATGCTTAATATTTTTGCATTTACAACACAGTAGCAGAAGAAAATTCTCCCCGAAGACGGCAGAACCCTCCTTTTAAACGGCATTAGACGATCAAAATTATACGCGGTTGTACTTTCTTAGAAGCTGACCAGCCAAGACAACTCGTGTTGTGCGATCAAATGCAAAATGAATTCGAGGGCAGTTTTATCTTTGTTTCATCTTCTAGAACGGTATTTGCCGTCAAAGTTAATTTTGATCCGCTCCTCAGTGTTGTTCTAATAGATTTTGAAACCTGAGGCCGACCACCATCGGGTTATACGGCTTTCGATATGGGGATGTTTTAACAAAAAAAAAAAAGCGATACACGGTATTATTAAATTTTCGTTCAGTAATATGAAAAAAAAATAGGAACAAATAATGAAGGAAATAAAATTGCCACCAAAATGGGTGCTAATCTAATGCAATTTTCAAACAAAACTTTTACAAAATACGACTACAAGAATGCAAAAACAAATCTGATTACTTTAGTTTTTAATTGAGGTCAACTTTTCTCCCTCAGGAAATTATCATTATTTTGGGCTATTTAAGCGGGGTTTACTGTGCCAAAGTAATGAGTTTCGCAATAATAAATATAAATATTATGGTCGGTCTTTACCGACCGATTCATATCCTGCACCTGAATGTAGCCAAACCAAATATTCGTTCACTTTCTTGTTTTTAAATATTTAACATTAAATCTTATTTAGAAGTTATGTTTATACATACAAGTATATACTGAAAAAATGCAGACGGACCGAGTTTAATATATTTTTTAAATTAATAAACTGACACTAAAACAAGTACTTAAAAGCTCCACAATATTTTCTTATCTTGATTAATCTTCTATACACACCCCACATCTGGTCGGTGCGATACGATACCTCCACAAAATTTTTCTTGATTGACAATGCACCATTCTTCCGTAAGCCCTCATTACTTCGTGAGGCTTTAAGCCTTTAATGTAACACTAGCTATGGTCATAACAACTTGTCTTAGTGTCATATAAAAGTCAGCACCTATTTATAGTCACTTTCAATGTTTCAAGTCTTCACCTATTACTGGCGGCGAAAGGAGCGTAAATCGAACTGACCATGAGCAGGTGCAGGCTATACAAATCGCAGCCCACACACAGTACACCGCCTAAAGTATTTACCAAACAAACCTTGAGAATCTTCAACAAACCTTTGCTGTTCTTTTTATGCAACAAAATCGAGTCGGCAATAATGACAAACATTCCGCGCTGGCATGTTACGCCACTGAATCGTATAGATGTGAGAATGCGTTGAAGGGGACAGATAGACGGGCACTGCAAACCGCACGACCACTTGGAAAGATCAATCAAAGATATTTGATTAATGTTAAGTATTTGAGATGCTTGAAAATTATGCATAATAAAGTTACAAAGTGCGGTAAGCAATCCGCATTACCACAACCATTTACCTATTACCCACCTCCTCCGGCAGGAGAAACCTCTTCGACTACTCTACGGAATGTTCTTACCAATGCAGCGAAATGTTAGGGTCTGGTTGGGTTGGATTCGATTCAATTGGCTTGTGCAACGCTTTGAATACCATTTTTTTATACGTATGTACGGCTAAGTACCACCTAATGTTGATGTTAACTGAAGACTTGCCTGATGGCCACCGAAGTTGGCCGAATGCAACACCACTTACTACGTGCTCCCATTGCGTCCGGCATCACACGGGCAATTATGGGAAACTTAATCAACGATTTATTGCACTTACACACAACGCAGGGGAGCCTACACATTCGAACTTCCGCCTCCGGGACGCAAATGCAAGGCATTTCTAGGGAAATACGCCCACGAACGATCCCCTAGAATGGGAAATTCATTAGTGTGTGCTTACTCAACATTTACCTTTGCAGTGAAGAGTTGTCGCGCGCTCGCTCTCACTGTGTGGGATACGCAATTGAAATGTTTACCACTCGAAACGGAAGCATTCGTGAGCCGAGCTGAGTCCGAATTGCTCTTTGCTCTGGTAATTTCGAATTGTAAAAATTTCAAAATTGTAAATTATGCACAACTTAACGTTGGGCATTGCAACTGCAAACAAATGAGCGTTTAGAAAAACATTATTGAAATACTTAGGAGAAGACTGTGCTTTTGTTTTCATTTCATTTTGGATATTCGACTTTCCCGCGATTGCCCCAATTGCATTAAACAATACACTCTTACTGACTGACTGAATGTTATGTATGTATGTAAGTATTCACTTAGACTGCAAAAAGAGAAAAAGAAAATAAAAATGCGAATTACTAACGTGGGCAACACAGATTGGTAGGTACATAGGAGATTGAATAGGAGTGGGTTCGTATTAGAATGAATATAGATTTGAAAAAGTCCCACGAACCACCATGGGAGCGTCTTTACCCAAACGCATTCACACACTTCTAAGGGCCCGGATATAGGCCTTTGGGCTGCCAACAAGTTCTCGGACCTTTTAGGGCTGGTGCAGTGCAGCGCGGCTTGAGTCGCCTCCGTCCGCCACCACCTTTACAGGTTAGCGCGTAAGTAAACACAATTCAACGTCCAGTTTTACTTACTTTTTCATTTTGTTGATCTTTCTTAATCGGTATGTTCAGTTATTGTAAATTATACATTAATACGGGTTACGTTAAAATTACCATTACATTTAGACGAGCGTACAAAGTTGCACCAGCCTCGGCCGAAGCATTGTAATGCAATTGTCTTGCTTGTAGGCCAGACGAATCGCATTACATCGAGTGTCAATTGCCACTTTTCGACCGCGACTTGTCGCCATAACTTTGTCTGCTTCGTTTTGTTTGCTTTCGTCTAGACTAAATCTTGCTGCTGGAGAATGAGTTTTGTTTTCATAATCTGCCGGGCCAATGCACGTTCACGCGAGCGCGCCGCACTTAAAACGGCACTTTGCATGGTAATCAAGGCCAGACAATTATAATCGTGTAAAAAAAATGACTTTGAGATAAAGGGAAAACAATTTTCGATACTCCAGACAACAGTGCACGTGCGCCGTGCACAACCTTAGCGCCACCAGGATTGTTGACCGCCATCACCAGAGTTCTGACCGTTCTCGCCGCTTCGGCCGGGCAACGGCGGCGGTGGCACGCTGAACATATCGTGTGGCGGCCGGTATTTTTCCTCCTCCTCGTCATCGTCCTCGCGCTTAATACCAGCAGTCTGGTACGCATTCATCGGATACGTCGGATAGCCGTCGTCAATGGGCTCCTCCTTAATCTTAATAACGTCCATGTCGCGGAAGTCCGGTTTACGCTCCTTAACGTCACGATCGCCGCGATCACGCTCCTTATCACGGCGGTCGCGTTTCTTGTCGCGCCGCTCTCGCGAGGCCTCGCGTTCGCGTGACTTGGATCGCTTCTTCTTCTTGTCCCTATCGCGATCGCGCTCGCGATCTCGCTCCTTGTCGCGCCGGTCGCGCTTATCAAAGTCATCGTAGTCGCGTTCGCGACTGCCCACTCGTCGTCTCCTCCGTTCGCGAGACTTGCTGCGCGAACGACGCGATCGCTCGCGCTCTCGCTCTCGTATGCGATCGCGCGAACGCGATCGGCGTCGCAACAAATCACCGCCACCGCCGCCGGCAGCACCGAAGCGACCGCGCTCCACCACACGTGCACTCTCCCGGTCCTCTCGCTCTCTTTCCAGCCGATAGCGCTCCCGTTCTCGCTCGTTGTCCTCGCGGCCAGAGTGCTTGATGTTGACGTCGTTGCCGCCACGACGCGTTCCGCCAAGGCCACCACCTAAGCGACGTGGCAGCCAACCCTTAACTGTGCGTGCACGCTCCACATCCACCAACACACGCTTGCCATCGATCTTCTTGCCGTCCGCATGCTTGTAGGCCGCATGCATGTCCCGCTCGTGCTCGTACTCAATGAAAGCGTAGCCCTTTGGTTTACCTGTCTCTTGGTCCGTGAGCATCACTATCTTCTTGATGGGTCCGTAAATCTCGAACTCACGCCGTAGTTTCGACTCAGAAGTATCATAGTTGACGCGCGCCACGAACAGTGTACGAAAAGGATCTTCAGTGGCGTTTTTTATCTCCTGCGGGTCCCAAAGCGCAATCTCGCGCTCCAATTTATACGCAACCTGTTCGGCCTTTTCTCGTCTGCGCCGCTCCAATCGTTCCTGCCTTGTCTCCACACGTCTTGTAGGTGGTGTGTCCTTTGGGTCCTCGAATTCGCCCAAGAACTGTCCCACGCCCAAATAACCTCGAGACTTCTTTTCATGTGGCAGCTTGTCTACCGGCGGCATGTACGGTATAGGGTCGCGGGCGGCGAAAAGTGCCAACAGGTTTGGCGGCAGGTATTGTGTCATTTTGTTACCGTCTACGTTTTTGCTCTAGATTTGAAGCACCCAACGATACAAACCTGCATGCCAAAGAGGTTAGGATTCATTCATTTCTTTTGGTCGTAATTTGTGTGAACACTCACCTTCGTATTCCATTAATTTGGTTCTGTAAAGTTGCGTTGGGTATTGCTGCACACAATTCCAAAATGTTTGGCGTGCCAGCGGCGATTTTAGACTACTTTTTAGAAACTCGTTTGCTATTTCCGTCCGCTTCGAGACCACTCGCATGAAATTTTCAATAAAATTAATGGCGTACTTGCAGCTTAGTGGTGAAACGAAAATTCCTGCATCGAGTTATCGATAACTTATGCATTGAACACCTTTTGCGGGTATGCGGATGGTGAACGACGAATACTTATGATGGGAAAGAACTTTTTCATTCCCAGAAGAATCATAAAGTTGGGTGATATCATGGTTCAACTACAAGGTTATAGCAAGCCACCGGCTGATCGTTTATGGCTTCTGTCAAAATCGTTGGTGTCAGCAGTGGTTCTGTGTTGCCGCATCGGATGAAATGAAAATACCTGACTGAAAACAACTGACCTGAGCACTTTTCCCGTTTTTTCACTCAAAGACAGCACCGTCTGGCAACAATCACTTTTGTATGTTTTCAGTTTCTCTCTCTTTCGTCGGAAAATATCAGCTGATTTTGACAGTAACGATAAACAATCCTACCAACAAAATACATGTGGTTTCTGGTGTTGCGGGCATGCTATTACCTTGTTATTGTGCCATGGGTGATATTTTGTAATATTGTTGTAACAATAATTTTGTGCTTCCCTAAGTACAGTACTGTCAGCTATAACGTTTCTTTACTCCGCGTCATCCCGCCAAAATTATTAGGAATATGTTTTTAGGTCTATTTAGATAAATATAAATTGAATAAAGTACGAGACTAAACCACTTACTTTGTGCTTGGCATGAGGAGCAGACCAAATTCACAAAAGATAAACGAAATTCTGGAACAAATATTCGGCATATTGTTTTCCTCCGAGTCAGCAAGTCTGTGAGCTTGCATTCAAAAATATTGAAAAGCTAGTAATAGTTGAACAATGATAAAAATGTGTCAGTCTGTTTATAGATGAGGTTTACATTTTAGATAAATTTGGCACTACTGCTCTAAATTGCAAAGTACGTTTGTGACTGTTCACTATAAAGTGCAAAAATTTACAGAGATACAATAATGAAATAGTTTTATTGAAGAATATGAAGGAATTTCAAACTACCTAGTGTTGCATTTTGCACCGACGTAAATATAACTGTCCTTTTTCGGGTAATAAAAATATATTCCAGCGGGTTTTTTGTTTGCCGCGGGATACAAAAACAAGGGCTTGAGAAAACGGTGAATTTAAAGGAATAGTGTGCGTGAGTACGGATGCTATTTGGCGGTTCAAGATTAACGGAGGTTTTCCAACGTTGTCAGCAATTTTTTGCGGAAATAGCAAAGTCGTTTGGCTGACTGACTCCTATTCATTGAAATCTGCACTTTCTCTGACGGAGAATTTATATTTTCAAGTCAAAATTATTTATAGTAATAACGAAAGCCCAAAATTGTACTGCGACTTGAAGTTGGTGAGAAAGAGCTGAAGTAGAAGGAAAGGACAAAAAGCTGTTGGACCAAGACATTTGTGCTTGTGGTTAAGGTGAGGAAGTTTTTCTTTTGCTGCAGTCTCTTTTATGTCCGCAATGTCTATATTGCAGTTGAAATACTGACGATTACTGTCTATAAGCTGCACAAAAAGTAGTAATCGCAATGGCAGATAAACTAGTGGCTTATGAAACGCTGGTGGAAAATGTGGAAATGACTGTTGGTTCGAGTGACGCAGTTGGCGATGATGAAACTGCCCGGAATACGGCTCTGATGCCACCCCTCATGCTTGTGGACTCCAATGGAGTGGACGTAGTAAAACGTTTACTGGCTGTGAACGCAACTGACGCAGAGACCACGGTGTCTACTCCAATAAGAAAGGACTTTGAGATCCCTCCGCCACCACCACCAACTCCTGTGCAGCAACATGTTTCCGAAAGAAACTCTGTTCAGATTAGTCCACCATTGTCATTGAAAATGGCGCAGCAAGTAAGGAATGCCATTCAAGAGCGCGATAAAGCTCTTGACAATGTCGGCATTAGAGAATTCAAGATACTTCAATCGCTTGAGATCGCAGAAAAGCCAAAGGTAGAACATGAATTTGAATCATATTTGGTTGAACAGGAGCGGAAATGTATAAAATGCACTTTACACAAAAATCAAACAATTCCGCATATTGTTGTAATGTTAAAAATGTAAAGCCTTCGTTACGCGGATCGAATGGTATTGGCAAAATTGTATTTGTCTTGAACAATGGAACTTCAAAGCCGGCAGTTTTGTGATGCAAATGAAAAGTTGCTAGTCTGGAGTTGTAGTTAAAAAATTAGACAGATCTGCAGGCAGTATGTGGGATTTTGTAGACACTACTCCTTTAGCTGTTTTGAGCGTTAAAGCTTTCTGCCAAAGTTAATAATTAAATCTCGGCACTCAGTGTCGGGCGCAGAAACACCCAAACGAGAAATTCATAAAAAAAATATTTTCTACACTTTTGTGCTAATGACATAATTTTTTTTTTGTAACGTCACGAACTCTGGAATATTTTTTATTTGGAATTTATTAATAGAAAATTTTTTTCTTGATACCACGTAAATATGGAATTTGTAGCAACTTTACGCAGTGAAGTGCTTATTCATATTAAAACATATTTTCTCTATAACTATTTGCTGTCTGCAGATGCATCCATTGGACAAACCAAATAATCCTGCATTTGCAACTTCAACGGGAATGCTGGCCGAGTCCGGCGTAATGGTGTTGAAGCCAAGACCGCAACTGGCACTAGCCGAGTATAAAATTACTCCAAACACGCGGGAGTTTCGAATGTTGGATGAGCGGTCTGCAAAAGTACAAAGGCTGATGGATCGATTCATTAGGGTGAATGCCCCCGTATACCCGGATGCGATTCCCTTGCCGCCGCCACTACCAGCAAAGGCGTTGTCTTTGCCAACTCTAGCCCCTAAGGAGACGGTAACCGATGCCGAAATTAATTATAACACAGAAGAAAAGACTGACCAAGTGGCTGGCAATAGAAATATAAAAATTGTGCAGCCAGCCGAGCAGGTGCACGAAGAAGACTTGTTGTCGCTGCAAGTACTTTCCGCGCGCTCATCCACACCCTACACTCAAACCATGTCGTGCACAGTGGCGAGTTGTGATCTGGAGCATGTAGCCGAGCAAGTGAGTCCATTGAAACACTCGCTTGTGCAGCATAGCAGCAACACAAATGACAGCAAGCAAGAACACCTGCAAGCTCTCCCCAAAGCACACCGTAGAAGTAGCATGCTATCAGCTTCCAAGTCCGCACCGACGGTTAGCATGGCATCGGGCACAAGGAGTCTCGCCAAGTCCAGGTCGGTCGATGGCACCCAAGGTGTTGTGCATTATAGTCGCGCCAACTTGTTGCACATTCGCAATGAGCTGTCGAAAATGCTGAGTGAACGCGCTTCCGAGTTGACGGCTTATGTACCGAAAATTGTTGATTGTGACGTCATAGAGCTGGAAGCGCGTCTTCGTCGCCTCAACATTTGGCGGCCACTGGATGGCCAGGAGGACAATCAACAGGGTAGCCGCCGTAATCGGAGGACCCGCTCTAACGATATGATGCCTGCTTTCTTCAGGGGCAAAAACGTATTGGACGAGTCCATAATAAAGAGCCAGCCGCCACAACCCGACCTAAAGGTATGTAAATGCGATTAAAGGTACATTTTCGTACTAAAATCATAACTGTTTTACTTATCCTGATCAGTATTAATTAATGAATTTGTTTAAAAAAAAATGCAATGCAAATCAGGATACAGCGGTTATGACCAATCAGAGACGCATTGGAAGTGGCCGCGTGCAAAAAAAGTGGCCATGTCCAACACCACAAAAAAATCAAACAGTCATCGAAAAGATAGCAACAACGAAGCAAGCGGACAACACAGACATATCTGGAAAGTTACGTCTGTTGCAACTCTTTGAAAAAAGCAAGCAACCGCTGCGGCCGGTAGTCTCGCCAACGGCTATGAATGTGGTTGCACCGAAGAGTGCAGTGCGCCCGGAAACGGGCGTGGGCGCTAACGTGAACTATGTAAAGCGCGTAATGTCCGGGTTCCTTGTGGTCTCCGATCCAAAGGAGCGTGAGGCGAACGAGAGCTATCAACAGCGCTACGCGAATGCGAATGAGGAGCCCGAATGGTTCAGCTGTGGTCCAACTTCGCGTTTGGATACGATAGAATTATGTGGCTTCGAGGAGGACGATGATTTGTTGGGTAAGAAGGATTCGCTTGTGAGTGGAGAGAACGACAATTCCAATGACAACGATGACACCAAGGAGAATCGTGATGAAAATGCAAATAAGGTAAGGACAGCTGAGGAGATCTAGAGCAGTTCACTTTTAAGTTTTCGTTGCGTTAATTTTTCAGACGGAATCCAAGCAAAAATTTCAACGTGAAATATTTAATTCGCACAAATTCCAAATAGGGAGCGATTCGAAAATCAATGCAAATGGATATGAAAATAAATCCGATAAACCGAGTTCAAAATGTTTGCAAGAGAAAGTACCACAGCCGGACGGGTCCAAGTCGATCGCCTTTCACTTTGATCATTTTTCAAATAGCATTAAACATGGGCATGCACATCAACGACAATGTGGTGGCGGTAGCAATAGCAATAATAATGAAAGTCACCATAATCAAAATGGCCGCTCCAGGTTCCTACCTTTCTTTGTTGGCGGCAACAAAAAGAACCCCATTTATGAGAAAATTGATCGGAGCAACTCGTCGTTAAATGACTTCTTTAAGCATGCGTTGAATACACAACAGCAGCATCGTCCACACCACCATCAACAACAACAGCAAATGCAGAAGCCAGTGTCGCATAACGGCAATTTTAATTTGAACGAAATGCCATCGGTGGATGAATTGGAGGCTAAGTGGCGACGTAACTCGGTGACTGCACAAACTCAAAACAATAATTGCAATAAGTTTAAAAATCAAAATAACGAAAGCGCCAACGATGCCAACAACAATAACCTAGCGCGTTCTGAAAAGTTTAAGCAGTTTTTGGGGCAGTTACATGAAAACGGCACCAATAATAGCCATACAAAAATTGCTGCTGCTAAAAGCGATGAACACAGTTCAATACCGAATATGTTTAGCAATGAAAATCTTACAAATTTTATTTTTAAACAACATCATTACCAACAACAACAACAGCAGCAGCAGCAGCAACAACAACACCAGCAACAGGCGCTACTTGCCAATCTGCATTTGAAGGCAATTCTGAGTCGTCCGGAAGCGCAAATCTTGTTGCTAGGTTTGGCGAAAGGTGAGCGGTTGTAACGTATCATTGTAGATATGTGTTCATTAAGGTTTCTATATTTTTATAAGGGGATATTTCCAAGCACGGCTTGCTAATTCAGTTATCGAATCCACGACTGCCACAACGCGACCGCGAAGCTATTACGGCTGTTCTCACCTTTACCTCTGCTCAGCATCAGCAACAACTCCATCAGCAACTACCACACCAGCATCAGTCGTTCGAGTTGTTCTCCAACAATTTGCTCATGAGTCAATTGCAAAACTTACAAAACTTGGCAATTGTGCAGCAAACATTGGCGGCACAGCAACAACAACAACAGCAGCAGCAGCAATTGCAACAGGGTAACAAACGTAGTCCACTGTATCCGATGCAACCCATGACGCAGGAAGAACTGCAAAATCATGCTAACCTCATTATGCAAAACGCGCTGGCGAAACGCAAACTAGAAGAGCAATCGAATCTTCTGGGTATTCAAAAGATGTTACAACTAAATGCGGTTGCGACTGCTGCCGCTGCTGCTGCCGCTAAACACCAACAGCAGCAACAGCATCAGCAGCAAGCGCAACAACAGCAGACGCGCAACGGCGCCGCTCTACAGATGACTGTCAACCAGCATGCGCAGCGCGCTAACATTGTCCCGGTCGGCACAGGCAACGGTAATGGTAATGGCAGTCGTCGTCTGCAGGCGCTGCAAAATCTGTTCAACGACTCGAACGGCATGGTCGACGCCAACAATTCCTCGGCGCACAACGCTCAAAATCAGCATAAACAAACCCAACCACAACAACATAATCCTTCGTATCGTAACAATCGGAACGGCAGCATACAACATACAACAACACAATCACGCCGCCGATCTTGCGGCGCTGGCACTCACAATAGCCATGTGAAGTCCTCCGCTGATCCTGAAAACCTTGCGATGCCAGGAACGTTAATCAATACCGAACATCAGGAAAATACGAACGTACACTTTCAGCACAACAATCATAATAGTCCTTGCACTAGAATACAATTACCCGCACAGCAGCAGACTGTGCTGTCCAACGGTGTAGGTGAGTGTCATTTAAATTGTATACATTTGCTGAATTCGACAAAGTAGCTCTTACATGTGTTTAAATTCAAATTCGTATTCTTTATTTTTCCTGCTTAAGACTCTTATCAAACTGTGGGATCAATAACTTTTCCAAGATATAAAATTCGTCCAGTAGCCTCCTCTTCGACAAAGAATATGAATGGCCTATTCACAATGTATTGTACAACATTTTCGTTGGTATTTTCGTTTTTTCGCCTGCGTCTCGCACTTTCGGCGCCTGTTTCGTCCACGGCAATACCCGTTAGCTGGAAAATATTCGCCTTCTCCACATCCTCGCCAAATATCTGCCGGGAGTTGATGCCGTTGAAAACTTGGCTTTGCGACAGGTGCTGCAGTAGGTCTCGCTTGAAGTTAACTTTGAAGTTGTACTTGAATTTGGGCATTACAACTCTGACCTTAGTTGGCTCCATCAGCAATTGGGCGCGTTTAATCTGGTCGTTGTGCAGGGATTCCAAGAGCTCGTTCGCACCGGCTTTGGCGTGCGGCAATAGAATGAACATAGCCACACCGTGTGCAGCTTGGGAAATTCGCAAAATTTTCGCGCCCAATATTTGTGAATCCAAATAGTAGAAGTAGCTGATCTGCTCCATGGCGTCGATTATGATTGTTTGCTGTGGTGTCGTATAAAACGTTGTTTGGTAGGTGAACGCGAATCTGCTCTGCCATTGCACACTAAAATATGACAAGCGCAGTATTAGTATTTTGAAGCCGATTATATCCGATTCATTCAGTAGCTGCTGCATGTGGCCGTCTGACACATTGCTACACCAGGCGTTGATTTCGTTGAGGGGCTGCTTCATCGGAAGTTGCGCTATTTCTGCTTCATAGTGGTCCTTTATGTTGTCCGGTAATTCCAGCACAACCGACGGGTCTGTGTAGATTACCGTCTTGTCCTCCCCTAGCTGGAGCTTAGGTGATTCATCATCTATTCGGATGTCAATTAGTGAAGGCTCTTGCAGCAAATTTTTCATGTCGAACAGCGAAACGATGACATTTTCATCGGCCTTACGCGCTAAGTCTGTCGTGATCAGTACCTGCCATGGGAAGTAGTCCCGCGAGTCGACCGGCACGTAGTTGTGCTCCGCGCTGTCATTGATATTTTGCTGAGAAGTTTCTGCTCCAGTAAGGACAAGCGCAGTCAATATACAGAATACTATCCGCATTATAGTATTTTAATTTTCCCCAACTGTTAAGCTTCCGTTTGCGACCGTGTTCAGTTGTACAATGCTCAAAAACTGATATTTTCAGACTGTGCTGGCTAACAAGTGTGAAACGCTCCCGAAAGTTGTGGATGATGCGATAACGATCTACTGAGAAAAAACGCTCTGCTTGGTAGATAGATAGATTTTTAAGAAAATTAAACCCCGTAATGATAATGAGATGAAATCGTGACGGTTTATTTTTAGGTTTCGATTTGCACGGAAATTCCAGATCTCGATCCGAGTATTTTCGGTCAAAGATCGCTTTAAGAAATATGCCATTTTGAGCGTTTGCCGTCACTTGGGGTTGCGTAGAGTGACTCGGTGCATGAGTAAGAGAACAGCCAATTCAAGGGGAAAATATTGAGTTTTGAGATCATGCAACCACCTAACGAGATGCACTTAGATCACTTATAGATAAGCCGCAATAACATTCGCCCAGTGTTGCGACAGTTTTCCATGGCGTCGCTTATCAGTGAACAAACAGGCCCACGTTATAGAATGGTATCGAAGATGTTTACCGTAACAATATTTTTCCGAATCCGAAGCACCGACGTGAATGCAATTTTTCTCAAATTACTGTTTCGGAACCTTTTCCGCGAGCTTCCGAGGCTCTGCTAGCCATTGGTCTCGGGGCCACCTAAATACATTCCTGTAATTTGTGTTTGCTTCTTCAATAAAGTGGCAACACCACCACCGGCCACCAATCAGCTGCACAACTCGGGCGGAAAAAAGTTATGCTTTGCGGTTGCGGTGTTTTGTAATACTACATGTGCGACAATTTCATAATTTATCAATCAAAGCGAGTGTAAGAAGCCGAGTGCAATGCAAATACGTCGTCCGCGCGGCGTAACAGTGCAACAGTTGATGGTCGTCACTGCGATTGGATTCCTGGGCGGCGTCTATATTTGGCAACCATTGTTTCTGAAATTCAAAAACGAACGCAAAGCACCACAGGAGCAAAAGTCGACAGACACTGCCGCAGTGATTGCAACAGTTGCGGCCACTTCCACAGACATTGCCCAAACTACCGTTACAGCAGCGACAACCAAATAATTCAAGGTTAATTGCCATTATGCAGTCGAACCGGCTGCCGACTTGATTGAGGTTTTCATTTTCGAATGTGAATATTTGACTTGATTTTTAGTCCACATTTGGTTAATTTATCTTAACAATTCGACCTAAACTATGTTTTTATATTTTACTGTATCCAATAAGAGAACTACTAATTCGAGTGTCTTTTATTTTTGTTCTTTCATGTTTTCTCGCCGTGCAACCGCACAGATGAATTTCATTGACTTCCTTAGGCAATTCAAAAGCACAGCGCCAGGCGTACTGGCCATCGGCGTGGTCTCCACTTTGTTGATAGCTACTGGTTATCGGGTGTTCGTTCAGCCAGATATGAGAAGGAGACGTCGAGAGCAGGCTGAGTCATACGCTAATTACATTTTCGAGCAGGAGAATATGCATCGCGCCGATCCATAGTCAGATTTCGTTTAAATCCAATGAATTCTAGTATCAGAAGCTAATGAAAAAAAACCAACAACAACAAATCCGAAAAAGAAATCACACCCCCTCCTCCCTATTTACTCGTTCCCCCTGAGATCAAGAACAAACGATATTGCATTGAAAAATGGAATGTGCAATAGATTTGCGCTTGAACCAGTCGGGATTTGTATTATCGCTTTACAAATTCCCTTTCTGACATGGTCACACATGTACATATTTACATACATAAAAACACGAAAGAAATTAAAAATAGAAACAATGAAAACAAAAGATTTGAAGAGCAGAAGCATTGTTAGTTAAGAAGACACAACGCAGTAAGATTCGTAAAACTCTGTAACGGTGATGAGAGATGGATGAAATTGCTTTTGTTTTTTATTGTTATACAAATTTAAGTTTTTCCATTTGAAATTTTGAAATAGCAAAAATCTTTATATTCTTTTATATTTTTTACTTATTCAAATGAAAATAAAAATGAGAAAAATTGAAAGAAATGTATCATTGAATGAATTTGGTTGAATAAAAAACAATATTTAAACGAAATTGTTGGTATTTTATTTGTTAAATGTATTTATTACATGTTTTCGGACGAAAAACTGTAAAACTGTTTGTTTTGTACAGAGAAAAGTCAAATGAGTTTGCTAGATTTAAATAAAATTATATATTTCAAATTTGTTTTTTTTTTTAAAACAGTTTAAAATTGTTTAAGGGCCACTGTGACGGGTAAAAAAAAAAAAATTTTTTTTTTTTGTTTTAAATCAAAGCTTATATATTCAAAAATATGTGTACAAAATTTCAAGTCAAAATTTCAAAGACTCGATAGTTTAACACACGTATGAAAATTTTAAAAGATACATGATTTCATTACGAGAGAAATGGACTCAAAACTTTAAACGCGTTTTTCTCGAAACGACTTTTTTTGAACTGGCGGCATCAATAACTCGAACAATTATGAACCGATTTCTAATTTTTGTTTGTTCGTCTTAGTAGTGGTTAAGGTTAAGCGTAGCCGATTTGGAAAATTTTGTTTTTTACTATTTTTTAAACTGTCTCAAAACCAAAAAAACAAGGTCGAAAACATGGAAATATTTTCAATCGGTCGCCATTTTGTGAAAAATCAAAATAAAAAAAAACGGCTACGTACAAAGATAGCTACATTCATACAGATTACAATAAAATTTAATTTTTTTTTTTCTGAGTACGGGTTTTTGAGAAATCGATGCCGCCATGGAGGGGGAATTTTGTTTCAAGCGCTACGGGATCATCTCTATTGTTTAAACTATTTAATATTTTTTAATAAAAATTTGTGGAAATATTATTAGATGTCTGCTTAATAAAATAAAAAAAACCCGATCCAAAAATTCCTATATTTACTCGGTAAAAAAAAATGTTTAAAATCACTAATTTTTTGACCCGTCACAGTGGCTTTCCTCCTTAAAGTGAATTGGGAGGAGAATTTAGTATGCAAAATAATTTTTAGTTTTTTCGTATCAGATTTGCACATAAACACATTTTTGTTAATTTGTAAATATATATTTCAATAACAATTTGTATGTATCCATGTCTTTTTCTTTTTAATTTTTGTCTGTGGTGAACGGCCTCAATGGAGATTTACATTAATGCGTTTGTATGGCTGCAGCCGGCGATATTACAATTTAGTTGGCTGGTAGAAGCAAGCCGTATGTATGGCGTATTTCTGAGATATTTCTATTTCAGCATTTTTAAGGGGAAAATTGAGTAGTAATTTTAGCATTTGTTTGTGGCAAAATAGGACATTGACAAAACTGAAATAGTTACAACAGTAGCAAATATTATATGTTGTTTTAAAGTTGAGTTGCCTCTCAACTAAGAGTCGATTGAATGATGCCATCTTACATGGGATCGATTGGAAATATTTTATAAAAGCATTTAACAGCATTTTGAAATAAAAATAATTTGCGAATCAAAAGTGCACTTTTCGAAAAGTGTTCGGTCGCATTTGGGCGAGAAGGCTCGAATATCGCCAGACACGCATACAACACGCTGCAATCGGTGCTCTATCGAGGGTTGCGCTAGTTTTATGTATTCAACAATACATAGTACTAGGTCGTAATACAACTGAAGTGTGGGTTAGGCATTGTGCTGCCGATTGTTGCTTAAAAACATGAATATTATATAAACGTAAAAGCTGCTGCTGTTTGTGCCGGCCGAGTGCGGACGGCAGTCCTGCCAAGTGTCGCACGCTTATCAGCGCTAAGCGTCCCCTGGTCGCTAGTTGGCCCAACAAAGAACACACAGTTTTGTTTGCAATTGTTTTTAAATAATGTCGTGGTTGTTCACTAGAAGCACAGCTCAACGGAAACGCACATATTGTTTTCGATTGCGCCTTTCACAGCAACGGCTTTCGGTTTTTCGTTTTGTTTCCGCGCGGCTTTGTGTGAAAGCGAACGCGCGCTCGGGCATTTATTGTCAATACGCAATATAACTCGTTTGCTCTGTATGCTGCCGACAAAGGATGTTTCATACAAAATTTCTTCAAGTAGTTCAATTTAGCTAATTATGAATGTATTTTTGTTAATAATATTGTAATTTAAAAGTCTGTGTTATACTTGCTTTTTCCTTACTGCTTTGTACAAAATATTTTAGTTTTTTGTTTGTTTTTGTTTCCTTGTTGTATGAACTATATTGATGTATGTATAAATTATGTTAGCACTCCTATTTTCATACCTAATAACATTTCGTCTCTCCGCACGTCTGCTTTGAGTGCGTCTGGCTGGATGCACACGCCAGCAGACACACACACATTCGATAATTTCACATTACATAATAGTTGTAATACATAATATATTTAGATATCCTATAAATTCTTGCCGTAGAACCCTAAGAGCCTAATGCGCGTCGAAACGGGACTCTGTACGCGTTCCAATATTTCCATCTGAATTTTCTTACAATTGTTTCAGATTTTGTTTAGGTTGTTTGTAGTTGTTTTGTTTTTCAATATACGTTTATTTTTATTTTTTTTTCATTTGTGTTGCATTGTATTGGTTTGTTTTTGGGGGTTTTAACAGAGTTGTTTGTTTTTCGTTAGTATCATACAATTGCGGGAGTTTGAACAATCGTTACAAATTGTGACCGAGAAAATAAATAAAAAGAAAGAAACAGCATTATGAATATTTGTCATATTTGCGTACGGTAAAATTAACGAAATTGTTTTTGTTGTTTTTATTACTGTTTAGACAATTTACTTGTATTTGTGGTTGTTTTTAAGTGTGCATGTGTTTGGATTTTGAGGGTGCAGCGCTTTAGCGATGTGATTGACTTGAGTGCAACTGCACCGAATTTGTGACTGAAGACTATACAATGTCATGGACTAAATATTTTTTTTAAAATACGCAGTGGGTGCCTAAAACACGTGACTCAAACATTAGAGATTTTTCTACCGAAATTGAAGTTGGAAGTAGTTTCGGTAAAGACAGTCAACAAACTGCACTCGACTTTAGTTTGCTTTAACCCCAACGACTTGCGTCATCGTATGCGATTTAATCACGTGTGACGCTGGGAGCTGAGGAACTATATTGCAAGCTGAGCGCCCATTTCGAATTGCACATTCAATATCACCGGCGATTTGTTAAAACCTAACGTACTCGCAAGTTTTGTGCGAATATGCAAAAATTAACCGCGCGTACAGAATACAACTAATTCATAAAAGTAAATTCAAAGTTTTAAATTAACAAAAAATTACAACTCAGGAAATATCGGCTTTCGTATTCATTCATAAAAGGACTATACATACATAATGACAATAATATAATAATAAAATAGATAACTATGTTTTAGGTAACTAATAACAGCAACAGTTTTCTGTATTCGAATGGTGCACCAAAAAATAAGTGCTGAAGCGTAAAGCGAACGAAAACAAATCAAAGAGAATTCGGCTAAAATTTCATATATGCTGTGCTCGGAAATTGTTATCGCTCTGCAAATAAGAAAGAAAATTTCAATGTAGACAAAATCAATTTGATTATAAAACAAAATGTATGCGATCAAACTAAAACTAAATGGCAATTGTGTTAGTGTCGATGTTACAGCAGCGAAATTAAAATGGTGGCAGGGAGAACAGTGTGTGAACAGAATAAAATGAGCTGGGCGAACATGGAACCAAGTAAAGTAAGTTGAAAAGTTCAATTGTACTAGGAAAGGATATCCTTTCCCTTTCAAATATTTAGAAGAGAAATAATGTTTTTATCTTGATTTCACTCTTTACTCTAAAATATATAAATCTTAAGTGAAAAAGGCTTGGCTTGACTTTATCTAACTGTTATGCCAATTTAAAGAGATTTCCAATGCATTTATTGTTCAAGATGTACAAATAATCAAATCAAATAAATAAAAACGCAACATACAAAAGTAGTTCTCAAACTGTTCCCTTTTCTTTCAATTTTCAAATTTGTTACTAGAACTTTAATGAGTAAATTATATTTTTGTAAATTTCAGAGTTCAAAAATAATGTTAAAAAATTATGTAAAAGTCTTTACAAATTATAATAAGTACATATTGAAATGAAAAGTAATACTACGTTTGTGCTACTCGTTGTTATCGTCAACATCTGGTAGCAAGTGGTGCGGCACAAGGGATCGATTCGAATGCCAGTTAATATTGCCCCCCCCCTAACCAGCTGCGGGGAAACCTGGCAGTATGAGACATTTAAATCTCGCCAACAACATTACAGAAATAAAAAAATCTTGTCCCTTGGTTATGAGAACGTAGTAAGAGGCAACGTGGTAAGAGGCAACGTATGCACATTTAATGGGTGAAAGATGTTAAAAACATGTCATACCTGGCCAGCTCGATTTACAGGTGCTATATCAGTTGGAGAGGTGCTAGGAGCGCTTCGTTACTTGTCAAGGAATGTTCAAGTGTTTGCACGATTGCGCTCACAGCAGACATCTTTCGAAATCGTTCTGCCCATGGACTTTTATCGAAAGGTGAGCACGCACTTGGGGCAAAGCGTTTCGGTAACTTGAGTTGGCGTTTTGGACAGTGGTGAATCAAAGTGGCTTTTGCTGGTTTTGAACGTGGTCGAGAATGCTGCTCGCACCAGTGTCGTGTTAGTGGTGACATGGAGGAGTCAACTGTTGGGGACAGCAATAGCAGTGTTAGGTTGGTGTGGGTTGTTTGCGATGTGGTGAAAGTGGTGCCAACAGCGCCGTGCAGCACACGCACACAACTAAAAAACCTCTTGCGTTCAAGAGCTTTCTCGCTGTTGCTGCAGTCGGCGGGCGCCGCTCTGTGTGCAGACGTTGTGTTAGTGTTTGCGTACAAGTACAAGCATTTTGTGGTTCACACTGAGTGGCTTTACATAAAATTGTTAGTGACCATACTGAGATCGGAGATGATCTGGTTAGTTTCATTCAAAATGTTCAACTTTGTTATTTTGGTGTGTAGATTGTTATTTGTAGTTGGGTAGTATTTAGTAAGTATTGCGAACCATAACATTTTCGTAAAATCACAATCAACCATAATGTAATAATTAAATAAATGAATTAGGTGTAATTCATTGAGTAATTTTAGTAATTGGCAATTTGATAAGGAGAGTCCGCATGTGATTGAATTTTTGTGGATTATTCGAAAGAAAAGTATAGAAATATATAAAGAAAATAAATTGAAATTTTAGTTGGGTTAATTTTTTATTTTATTTAGCATGCAAAATATATACATAACAATCATAACAATAACATAAACAGTTCTCCACAGTTTGAGACTATTTTGGGCGGCTCAAATAAAATTGTTTACAACGACAGTTAACAGCAGAACAAATTCAACAATAATTTAGACAAATAAAAACTACCTAAGCTCGAATTAACTAACAAAAAAAAATGTTAATGCGTTCGTTCACTGATCACATAGCAAATCATTTTTACAATCGAAACATTATAGTCAACCAAACAAAAAGAGGAATATATAATGTACAAGCGCTTTGGTATTTGTATTAATTGGCAGGGAATCTCTTCAACGAGCGTCAAATTTGCGAAATTATTCGGTTGACTAATTTTAAGTTTTTAATATTTGTAGAGAGGAGCATAAAGTCTTAATTGAAACAAATATGGTAAATAGTTTCTATACGGAATTTAGATTGTTCGAAAGTTAGTTGCAAGTTTTAGTATAGCAGTTCAATCGCGATTTTTATACGTAGCAAAGAGGCTGCGATCGTCCGCGACAAAACGAATACTTACACGATTGATCGAGTTGCGACGGGGGCCGGCACCCGCGCCACTGCCGCCGCCGTTAGCACCGCCGCCTCCGCCTCCGCTGCCGCCCCCATTGGGTGACACCCCACCACAACCGAAGTCATCGTCATCGATACAAATATCAGAATCCGAGTCGGATCTTCGCATGCCGGCGCCATCCTACGCCGTCACAAGTGAACGCGGCCATTGATTTTTGTTTGTGTGTGGTGTAAGAAGGCGATGGAAAAATGGCAAGATGAAAATGAAAGGCAATGGTCCAGAGGTTAGTAACGTTTGGGTAGGGCTTCTACGCAGTTAGAGCCAAGGCATGCTATGGTGGACTGTTGTGAAATGTTTGCCGCGGCACCAGCTACTAGCTGCGAGTATGTGTTAGCGACAAACCTGTGTTAGCTGCTCCGTTGTTGTGAGCAGACGCGCCACCGGATTGCAGCAAACGGGCAGCGTTTCCAGCAGCGTGGGACGAGAGTGTGTAAGCAACGGCTTCATGTATCTACGAGAAAGAAAAATGTCAGTTGATTAGGAAATTATCGATTAATTGAGGAAAGCAATTAGTAAGCACTGGGCGGCACTCAATACGTTTTTCATTTAAACCCATTCAATTGATTAATCGCAGCGTGGCCTATCTCTTGCAACAATACACAATATTAGTTAGCAATGGTGGCGCGCACAGGTGCGGCGGTTTGTATACAACTTTTGAGCTCAATACCATTAGAAAAAAAAATTTCCACCCACATTTTTCGTTTCAAACAGGTATTGGGAACCCCAAACCCACCCTTGCGTGCACCAGTGGTTAGAAATAATCTGTGAACTTACTTTGAATCGAAGTTGCCCCAGATCCTGGCCAGGAAGGCCTTTTCGTTGTTGCGCTTTGCATTGAGAGTCGATTGTAGGTTATCCGGAGCGTTCGCACCTGTAGCGCCGCTGCCGTCAGCGCCCTCTAAGTCAGCATCGACATCCTGCAAATATGCGTCAGACTATTTTTAAATCTCTAGCTGGTTTCTCGAGCGCATTGATGGGGCAATTCAATGCCGAATAGGCAAGCGAAAAGAGGTAAGTGTTCAGGGAAAACTTATGTATATAGATTGCATTGACGAAAGAATAAAATCAAAGTGTACGGGAACACAGTGGTAAGCGATGTCACCATGGTTTGGTTTTGCAAAACATAGCATCAAATTAAACACAAGTACTTATTAGTTAGGGATTTGCCAAATGAGAAAATGTAGAAGAGTAACAGGTATCCTTACCAAGGAGCTTCGCCTGCGCGACATTGGCAATTGGCCCAAATTAAGTCCGGTGTCGATAGACTGCGTATACGAAAACAAAATTTACAACGCTAACTCAATGCTCATTTGTATGTACATAAATGCGTAGGTGTGGCAGTATAAAAATGATAACACTTAATAAATATGTTTATACAAAAATGCATTTAATGAACTTTGAATCAAATTTGCTGCAAAGTTTTCTGCTGAGGTGTTAACTGAGTAAGTTTAGATGTGAAATCAAGAGAAAAAATAAAGAAAATCGATAAAACGACACCAACGCCACAAAAACAAATCGGAAGTGAAATCCATTCGAACAAAAACGTAAAAGAGAAGAAAATAAACTTGCACAACAAATGTAATGTGTGTGTGAGTGTGTGTGTGTGTGCAATAAGGAAAGCGTTTATGCTAGTAATGTTAATGGTTAATAAACGTACCGCTGCAGCTGTGTTCTCCATGGAATTGTAAACCTTTGGGGGGATTTTGGACATATGCAGTTTGAATGTGAAATGCAGTAGGCGATAAAAAGGGATTTGAGTTTATAAAATTAATAAGTTCGTTGGAAAGACAGTAAACAAATGTTCATCGATCAAATTTCTGTACAAAACCACATTACACACTAATGTATGCTTAAAAAATTGTGTATGCTGCTTGAGTAACGGAATACATCAACAGGAAGAGCAACAAAAATCATTGTCCCAATTTTTGTATTGTAACTAATTGATATTTCGCAAAAAATACTAAAGCATAAGCAAACATTTACATATGATTAAATCGCAAATAGATGAAAATTTAAAAACCAATACTGTAGTGGGAATTATGACTGAATTGTGTGTTGTCGAGTGCAAGTTGCGCGTCATATCAATGGAGTTCAACTGAACTGCGCTTCAAGCGGACAGCTCTTAAGTAAATATTTGAATGCCAGCTGAATGCATAAGTTGAAGATTACTATCAAGATTAACATCTTTAGTGTTGATAGTCCTAGTACGTCGTTTTGTACAATTCCCTGCAACTTGTTATACAACTCAGATCATTAATCTACAATTTGCTGTTGTTATGACTTATTTTCAGTCACAGCCTATTGATTACTCCCAATCTGCCCATCTGACCTATGTTCAAGTGGAATTCAACAGTGTGAGTAATTAGTTGGACTCAAGAAACAGTTAATACTGGGGTTTAACACACTATAGGCCAAATATTTAGTTTCACTAATAAACTATTTGAAATACATTCTTATGACTATGGTTTGAGTTGCATAATGAGAAATTTACGCCTATGGCAGAAAAGCGGACGAAAAATACAGTCTTGGCCTATTTCGAAAGCGTTGCGAATCATTTTTGTATCTCAACCACTATATTCGCTACACTCTAATGTAGTTCTTACAAAATCAGCTCTAACCAAAGAAAAGCGAAATAAAAATAATCTGATTTCCAACAATTTCAAGAAATTTTTACAAACATTACTTTACAGTCGCGTTCTTTTCGAAAAAGGCTGAAGATAAGAAGACGAAACAATTAGACATAAGGAAATTGCTCATCGAAGACAACCAATTAGATTTGCATTAGATTGAAAGGCTACCAGAGCAACGTCTACCGACTAAAATAGCAAAATGAAATGCAAATATTTTAAATCATCATATTGGAGTTCTTGTGCAAGCTGGGTAAACGAAAATGAAAACAATGCACAAAATGCCAACACAATACTCACACTGCGTACGCGGTAATTGTTCAGCTGCTCAGTCTCCTCATCCACACCCACACTGCCAAAGATAAATGCAAATGTAATAACCATTTTCATTGTACTCTTGCTCCCCACAGTCTACTTACGGTATTTTCAGCCAATTAAGTAAAAAGTTGGAGGCACCGCCTTGTATAACCACAGTGATAATAACGATCAAGGATGTGGTTGTAAGCATTGTCTGTCGTGCCTCCGACACTGTGTTGCGTATGGCGAGCGCAAAGGACATGGCGCCACGCAATCCTATTAACCCAAACAGTAGTTACAGCATATAATAATTACACTACAACTACTATTACGAAATAGCTAACCTGCAAAGAACAGCATATGCTGGAAATTTGATGAGATCTTCGGCTTGCGATTCAAGTTCAGCAGCCATGAGAGTGGATAAATATTCACTGCGCGCCCAATGGCGGCACATATCTGCAATTAGTTAAGCAAAGTGGACACTTTAAACGTGCTACTTACATTTAAAGTTTTTTGTAAACACTTACAAAGCCGGCTATAATGAACACCGCATCGAAGTGGTGCTTCGGGAAGGTAAACATCGAAACGCCAATGTAGGAGAAAATGAAATTCTCTGCCAGAAAGTTGAGCAGCTCGAAAATCTCCTTAGTGCGTGTGCGCGAATTTTCCGACAGATTGTTGTATGTGTAGTGAGCTTGGCATATGCCACAGAAAAGTACCGCCACCACTCCAGTCAGCTCGGAAGCCTCCGCTATAAGGAACGTGCTATAGGACATTAGCACAAATAGTGCCGACTCCAGCAAGGGGAATTCCCGGACGCGAGTAAATTTAGTCAAGTGTGAAGAGAGTTAAGGGACAACATCCAATTCCAATTAAAAACTTATTAGCAAATCATTAGAAAAATTAATGCAAGGCTTTTGAAAAAGGATATCAGTGCCGTGAAACAGCCCATTGTGGCGCCAATCAACAGCGACAGCATAAATATGCCAAAGAAATCGCTCAGGGCTCTGAAGAAGGCATTCGTCTCGAACTCGCCCGTACTCGAGTAGTGTTCGCCATAATTTTGTATAGCACTGAAACACAAAGCGCACACAAATATTAATTTCGCAATTTATACAAACAGGTTTAAATAGCATTGTAGCTACCCGCTCAGCACAATGGCGACAGCATCGTTGAGAACAGATTCACCGAACACTAGGGCATACAAATTCACGTCCACGTGCAAGTCGTGGAATATTGCCAAAATTGTTAGTGGATCTGTTGGTGATATCAACGCTCCAAAATACAGCGTGTCCAGAAATGTGAAACTACTGCTTAAGTACTCTGGCATTAGTTTCACACAACCGTACATAATAGCGCCGATGAGGAACGATGATAGCGTAGTGCCCAAAATGGCGTACATGAGAATGGCGCCCAGGTTTCGAAAGAAGTATTTCTGTAAAGCAACACAAAAAAATTAATTCATGTAAAAACAAAAATACTGTAAAAGTAGTGTTTGTGTACTTTTTTGAGACTATAACCGGCATGGAATATTATAGGTGGTAAAATGATGTTAAAGAAAATCTCCGGATCAAATGTGGCCTTCAGGTCAATCTCATTCTCGTCGACATCGTAGACTTGGCCACGAAACACATAAGAGTACGTTTTATTTGGTATTGGCTCTTTGTCGGTGGTATTCGGAGTTAGTTTTCCGGGGAACTAAAGAGTAATGTAAGACATTCAAAATTGTTGTTTTGTTGAGGTCATGGTCAAAACTCACTTTTAGCCATAATGTGTCGGGCGGTAAGGATTGGTTGAACTGGGGACTGCCCGCTGGATCGACCTCCAAGTGTATAAGAGGCGTTGAACTGCCAGCATAGCGTATAACGGCACCAACAATCAGTCCTAAAAGCAAAAAGAAAAATTTTAAATGTATCTTGAAATATCGAATATTAAAGAATACAAAATTCTATTCATCACTTAGCAAGAACATACATAATAATAATTATTTAATAATAATTGACTGGCACGACAGCCCGATACCGCGACTAAGGCCGCGACTAAGGGCTAGCTACCCGCAACCATCCGTGTTGTGCGTGGGAAATTTTTTTTCAAGGTTGGAAGGGACCTACAATTTAATGCCGATTCCGAACGGTGAGTTGGGAGCTTTTTCATAGGCAATTTTACTCTCAGAGGTTTGCCATTTCCTGCTGAGAGGACTCAGGGCTCAGGGCTCTGAAGAGAAAAATTGTTGTTTTTATTTTTTTCCGGTGTTAGCAGCAACGGAGTCTTGAACCTGGGTTCGAGCGTCGCATTTGACTCGCGGCCCAACGCACTAGCCAGCTGAGCTACGGCGACTACAAGAACATACTAGTCTATTAAATTCGCTGAAATCTGTATTAAAAGTATAATTTATTTATTAAAAATTAATTATATGAGAAAACAGTGAAACAGTTTTTTTAAAGACTAGTCTGCACAATAGAATTAGCACATATTGGATTATTGGCTCATATAAATCGCTTGAGAGTACATATACAAATCATATTTATGGCATTTAATTGCAGTCCACTACACAAAATGCAGCTATAGTATATTTTTGTTTTTGTTGCTTGCAACTCTATAAAATTCCTAGCAGGAACTCAACGGTGCAAATTAGCGAGTCAGAACTTAATGCTTAGCATTCACATTAGCCATTTGACACGACGATTCGTCGTCACAATTCATGCTGCGTTCGATAGCCGATGCCGGTGTCGATGCTGACAATTTGCGTAGGTATTGCATTTGTTTGTAAATATAATTTAAATGAAAAAAGTAAAAAAAACCGGTATAATTTTAATACCAGCAGGGAGTAAAAACAAATCAAGAATTACTGGTTTTTCACAAAATAAAATGGATTCTGCGAATCAACGGGGAAAACACATTAATTAAGAGACAGACTTGCTGGAGATGCAACCGATAATTGTTTTATTGGTTCCCTCTTTTAAAAACCCACTTCAAGCAGTTGAGTGTAAAATGATGTAAGTTTGAGAAATGTCAATAATTTCTGTTGTTGTTTCCTAATATATAAATACTTCGTAAATAGCAATGGGCCATTTCTTTCTAGTTTCGATTTGAATGCTGGTATATTGTACAGTAACAATGTGGAGCTTTTTTAGACTACTGTTGCAACAAAGCGTGACTGTTATCTGTTTAGGAATGATTATTCTGTGCTTTTCATTGTCATTATGGAGGAACTCATATGTATGTAGTAAAAGTGCTAGATAATTTAAATTTCAAGTTATATACACGAGCACGAGCCAAACACATGTTTATTAAATAAGTGCAAAGTTAGTTCTATGTTAAATTGCAAACGCAAAGAAAAATAAATAACATTTCCAAACGAACACTGTGTAAAAACACGCACGCAGAAACTTAATATTTTCGTTTGTCTGATAAAGCAACGTGTGGTTCGAGGCGGTGTCTGGTCGACGTTTGCCAGTAGCACAAACCGCTGCAATTGTGCATTAGTCGACGGTTATATTCGCTGGCCGAATGGGTTCTCTGGAATTTTATATATATAATTTCATATGCAGAATTTTCCAAGTATTGGTTTAACTGGTTTTTAATAGAATTATTAACTGCGATGTGCCCGTCAGCCACGCAATTTATTCACGAAATCAATTTGAGTGAAAAATAAAAAACAAATAATTTATTGGTAGTATTTCCACTGGATGTGTTGACGTTTAGATTGTAATAAGCATATTGAAATATGGTCTGGTTTTGAAGCTTAACTTTGGAAACTTTTCTCTATAGATTGTCTTTGGTAGAAACACAAATATATTTTAAATACAACTTATGTAAGGCGTTGTAGGCGTTAGTATGTAGAGTTGTAGCAGTTATTTTAAAAAGTAAATTTGTCATGTTGCCGACAGAAAATATTATCTGTCTAATACAAATGTAGGTTTTCTTGTTGTCTGTGAGACCGTGTTTACACGTTCCGAATGAAATTTCTTAATAAGCTCTTCATGTCTGCCATGCGCAGAGCGTTAAATACAGAAGTGCCCATGAGCTATCCTAATTGCTGGTGAATCATTTGTGCGATACGCCGATTCGTTTCTAGCTGTTTAGCAACAACAACCATAATAAAAACAGCAACAATAGCACCGATCAGCTGCAAACTGCTCGAGTCGCAGTAGTGAAAATGCGTCGCCCCCCGGGCAGCCCACTCGGCACTCGGCAGCAAATAAATAAATGAAATGCGACGCTCGCACATGATGAATCGATTGATTGTAATGCATTGTGCGCTTCGTCTCCCATATATGCCGCAATAATTGTAATGACACGGACAGCGATGATGTGTTGTAATTGGCAGCCGTTTCGCCCTTGGCTCGTTCGTCTGCCATATGTTGGCGATTGGAATGCGCCGTGCCCGATGGAGCTGGCCACTCACCGTAAATTACCGCCAGCCCCGTCTCGTGCAGCCACGAAACGCGGTGATGTTTGAACAGCCAAATGGTCAGCACCGTCAGCGTCAGCAGGAAGGTGTAGACGAGCAGGTTGAGGCTGTCGATGCGGTGCGTGAGGGTGGCTTTCGCGTCAAGGGCAATGTCCGTGGTGGTCGCATCGCAGCAGCTGGTTAGCGCGCCGATCAGGAACAGCAAGCAGTACAGCAGCGAGAAGCTGCAGCTCGTCGCGGACGACCTTGTCGTCGACCAGTGGCGACTATGTGTATTTACGCAATCTCGTCTTGTCCTGCCAACCGTAGAGGCTTGCGATTGTTGTGTGCACATTCCTTGGACTTCCCCGCTAACGGTGTAATCGATTTGTAAATTTTCTCTCTCCACTTTGTTGCTCAACCCCAGCCCGGTGACCAGCAGCCACCTTCGTCACTACACTGGTTTTTCCTTTGGCCACCTAAGTGTAACACGGCAAATAATTGGCTTTTGCTCTTCGACTATTGCTGTAGTTGTTGGATTCTTCACATTTTTGCACTAAACTTCCGATTAACCGTATTATCAACGTATCAGACAAGCTCCTCGAATCGACCGTTCTGCGTAAATTTCCTAACTAAACTTTTCGCTTTTCACCTCGTCGTTTGTCTGCCGTTCTGCGAGTGTTGTCAGCGAAACGAAAAAGCGAATACGTCGGCAATACAGCACTGTGGCTGGTTCCCAATCTCACTGCGGTTCCAAAAGCACGCGAATGCTAGTATAATGACAAACGAGAGAAAATAAACAAATATTAACCCCACAACGCACATAATGGGAAGACAGAAGAAGTTCAATACAAAGGGAGTTGGAAAATTTTTAAGAACAGCCAATTAGAATAAGCAGATTGGAATAAACTGTTGTCGGTGATGAAGCAATCAAAGCAAATGGAGGTATTGGCGACATTTTACAGTATTTTATGTAATCATCTTAAAGAGTAATGAAATACAATTTTGTCCAAGGTGTGTTCGTTAAAGAAAAATAAACTGATCTACAGTGGACCCTCGGTAACGTACACAATTGGTTCCAGCATCTTGTTCGTTATGCGAAACGTTCGTTAAGCAAAACCATTATTCCCATATAAATCAATGTAAAATGAATTATTGCGTTCCAGGTCGAAAAAAATACACTCTAATATGTTTCAATTTGAACTTTTATTGAAAGAATGTAACATTCATTTCAATAGTTATTTTGGCTCTTTTATTTTTCTCTTTCTCCGAATCTTTTTTTGAAGGCATTTACGTATGTTATTTTGCAATTTTTATAATAACAAAATTAAAAATTGAACATTTCAACACAACACGTCTTGTTAATTTTACGAACACAGGCAATTATGCACAAAAATAAAACAAAATGCACAATTATGAAACAAAAGCTAAACACAGACAGCACTATAATGTGTATTCGGGGTTTCCCCTGTTTCGTTGCTTAGCTCCCGTTTTCGTTGGTCGTTATGCGAAACTTCGTTCGTTAAGAGAAACTTTTTTTCCCAAAAAAAAGTGTTCGTTATGCGAAATGTTCGTTATGCGGGGCGTTCGTTAACCGAGGGTCCACTGTATTTATATATGTATCAAATTCATATCAAAAATCAAAGTCAAACTGTATATTCAAATATGTTCCATGATAAGATAATTAATTAAATTCAAAACATGCGATTAAGATGAAAACACTTGAATTTTGTTTATTTATGTGGTATAAGCTGTTATGGTTTTTTTTTATTTTATGTTAAACTTGCAACTAATCTGATTAAAACAATTAAAGCGCAGCTTCAGGAGTCACACTTTTATTTACTTATTTGAAGAAGGTTCTTCAGTTAATACATAAAAATAAGTCAGGCACTTATAGAAATTAGTTACCTGATGTACTAAATACCTCATATTGAACTACTTTTCTTTTGTGAGATCCAAATCATGTGTTTTTCATAGTGCTACTTGTCAGTAGAATTTTCTTATTGGACTCATATATTTCGATTCCCAATCGGTTGTTATCGATAATTGAAAACAAATGTTTTGTGATGTGGCAACACTATTTGTTGTCAATTTGCTAATTAGGGCGAATTGTCAAATGTCAATCGAAGTTTTACTTTTTGTTCAGGAGTTTTTATAAATTTCTCACAAGTTCTTAATAAAATCGAAAAATTCTAAAAATTTGAGTAATTCATATTGCTTTGGAAGTTACGTTTATTGAGGATATAGCAAGTTGAAGCACAAAAGTCAAAAAAAGTAGAATCAGATTAGAAGTCGGCAGCGCACTACGACCACCTCGCAGGGCAGGCTGAAAGTGATATCGTCGGTGCAGCGCACTAGCAGAGCTCGTACGTGCAAGAAAATTGCAGAAAGATGTCCAATATAACAGTTGGGCAGATCATAATGGATGCGCAGCGCATGGTTAGCCGCGTGAAAGACCTGGAGCTGCTGGGCAATGCGTTGCTGGTTGAGGCCGAGGGCAACAATCGTCAAGTGGAGAGTCTGCGCCAGTTTCAGGACGACATGGACTCACTGAATCGCATCTCGAACAACAAATCTAACGCCGAAATGGTGAATCGCATTCAGCAGCAGAACGCCAACAGCTCAGAGATTCTGAAAGAGAACCGCGAGCTGAAGGTTTGCATCGAGGACTACGAGCGCGCCATGGAGTTGATAATGCAGAAGTACCGCGAGCACACCAGCAGCAAGGTGCTAGAGAGCAAGATCAACTTCAAAGAGGTGTACAACGACAAGCTGTGGATGATCATACGCGAGCAACGCGAGAAAATCAATGAGATGGCGGCGGTGATGCAACGTGCTGCCACCGCCGACGACGACGCGGTGAATCGTGAGCTCGAGCTTATGTCCCGGCTGCGCCTAGAAAACAAGACACTGCGTGAGCTGCTGCAAATTTCGAAACAATTCGGGTCCGCTTGCCGTCCAATACGCACCAACGAATATCTACTAGAGGAAAAGGGTGTGCAAACGGACGCTGACGACTCGGCCGACGAGTTGTCGCTGTCCGGCGCTTCCATCGAGAATGCCAACAACAATTCAGTGATTTATCTCAACACAAACGCCGTGGCAGCAGCCGCCGCCGCCGCCGCTGCAGCTGCTGCGGCCGCTGCTGCTACCGCTGCGACAACAACCACCGTCAGTTCTACCACTGCCGATACGCCTAGCAATGCTGCCCAGTTACAGGCGGCGCTGCTGGGTAGCGAAAATAACAACGGGCCGCCGACTACCAACGTGGTAGCTATCTCCTTCATGCCCCCCATACATGCTGAGAACCTGGAGAAGACCGCAAGTGGTTCCGAACTCAGTGGAGCTGCTGTTGTCACGACGTCGTTGGGGAGCGCAACCGCTGCAGCCTCTCCATCCAATGCGGGATGCGCGGACGCGGCCAAAGCAGCTGCCGCTGCCAGCGCGACATGATAGGCGACGGAGCCTGTTTTCGGTTACAGCGCGAATTTAACTTTTCTTTCCCACATATTCTTAAATTTATTTTTAATATGAAATTATTATCAATAAGAGCTCACTACCACTAACTTATTTAATTACCATAACACAAAAACAACAACAACAAGGTAAATTGTATTTAGCACCTAAACTGTTACTAATCCTATTAGCGCATGGGTCAGTTCTTGGTCCAATGAATATCTACTCATAAATATTTAAATTTAAAAAATAAATTAATGATATGTACAAAACAATGCAGCGTCGTTTTTGATCATTGCGAACCGCACAATCTTGGGGTGCGGGTGTAAATTATAGAATTTTGAATGATATCTCTGACTTGTCGTTGATGCGCCATAACCCAGCTAAAAGTCACCTTACAGATTATATTATATAATTTTCAAATGGTAACTAACTGATAATGAGATATTTCTTGTACACACAATTTTTTAGGGATCCAAATTTTATTACATTAGTTTATTTTGTCTCAGATCGAAAATATTGCACACAACTGTCGCCATTTATGTGCAAAAATCAAAACTCTTCAATCAACACCCTTTACCACTTGACTGCTTGGTGTAGCACAAAATTCGTATAACAAAACAAAACCAAAACATCGAGTGTTTCTTTTGGCCGCGCACAATGAGCTAAATTCGTCTAAAGATACGCGACGAGCCAACGTATCTCAACGGAGTTCACTCTACGCCGCCAGTGAGCGGCACAAAGAGCGCCCTCACCGCCACCAACAATATTGAATACCGCAGACGACGACGGTATTTTACACTTTTCCAAGTGGCTTTTCGCACAGCGCAGTGAGCTGACTGCCTCAGTTCCCCGTTGGATGTTCAAAAGTTCGCAAGTGTGTCGAGAAGAACTGCGCCGCGTTCACACGCAACCGTTGAGTGCCCATTGGTGTGAAAGGGATGCATATACAGACGCGAATATATTTTTGAATTTAGTATCGGTGATCGATCAATTAGGAAACCATTCAAGATTTTCAAAATAATTGTTGCTCAATTTCGAAACAAACGCCCAGCGGCGTCCAGCTGTAGTTAGCAATAGCTGTCGGTGAAACTGCGAAAAGTCGGTTGGTGGACGTGAGAATCGTCGGTCGATTGCATTTAGACGGTGGATGATTGCTCTGCCATACAACTTAGAATGTGTTCTATTTTTAAAACAGAGCTACGATTTTTTTTAATTGAAATTTTTATGTGAAAGTTCCAATAATCCCATCAAATCCGACGACGGATTTCAAACAGAATTTGCATAAATATTTCTGAATTTCGCAGTTCGAAGTCGGCTTCTTTTAAAAGCTAGGGTGGAAGTGATTTGCTAAATAATTTTTTAAAACTGAATTTGGGTATCGATTGAGCACACCTAATGCAGGTGTGTGCAGTTTTCAAGAAAAGAAAGAGGAAAAAATAAGTTTTGCTAAAGCATTTCGAAAGTTCACTACGACGAATACACTGAAAAAAGTGTGTTACGCAATTTCTCTTTGTGAATGAAAAACGTAGTTTCGTTCGAAAACGCCATCAGCAGCAGAAACAGAAGCAGCAGCAACAGCAACAGCAACAACATTATTAGCAACAGTAACGTCATCGGCGATACATTGTAGAAGCAGCGCCAGGCTGCTAGTAAGCATCAACGTCAGCCATTTGCGAAATCAGCAAACTAGCAGCGCAACAGCAGCCGACCGTAGGGTCGTGTGGCAGCCGCAACACGACGTTTTGGACTTGCAGGTGCCCTGCAAAATTCTGGTAAGTATTCCAAATGTGCTGCCTACTGGCGCTGTATCTATCGGCTGAGAGTGACGTCGCCCATGCGAATTTTTCACGACATTGCGTCGGCTTGCGTCTAGCGGCTGCGTGCTGTTGGGAAAGCGGGATAAATGGCCGAAAATAGGTTAAGTATGCTAGCCGTTCCATCGCCTGAATGATGCAGAACCGCCTGCACGTGTGTGCGTGCCTGTGCGTCTGCTCTTGGTGGCGCTGATCTCAATGTACTGCCTGCTCACGAGACACGGCGACCCAGAGCGCCAGGAGCGGCAACGTACAATGCACATTTTGAACAAAAAAACATGCGCACAACATTTGCATTCCAACTGCGCACACAACACACAGCCGTCTCCCTTTGGCTGCCGGCCGACCTGGCAAGCGTCGCGATATGGTTTTTCTTAGTTGGGTTTCCGAAAAACGAAAAGTGTTGGGACGGCGGATCGCGCAGCATAAAATGCGTGTAAATAAATAAATAAACGCGCTGCGCATGGCGGCGACACGAGACGCGGTATTTTTAGTGCTCATACATTACGCGCTTTGATTACACCTGTTGATTGATGCGGCAGCATAAATATTTGTTGCATGTATGGGCAGCCTGCGAGGGCTCATCAATGATGTATAATACATACATATATGAAAAAGCGATATCGAAATAAATAAATAAATAACAACGAAATTAGTATTTGTTGGAGTGTAAATTTATATTTGCATGAAGAAAGCATTTACTAGTTTTTTCTTAGCATTTATTCAACCGTTATCCAACGCAATCTAGTAAATGCAATGTTGGCAGCCGTGCACTTCCAAAGGATAAACGGAAACGAGTTGCAATTTTAATTCCAGAACGAGTTGCACTGTTGTCATTTAACAATAAACTGATAACCTACAGAATTTCGACGTTCATATTACATTAAAACTGAAATATGAAATACTTTCTCGACTTTAGATTGAATAGTCATTTTGGCTTTCAAGACGGCGTTAATTTTAAATGCATCACCTGTATCCATCGCTGAAAGGTGACCAACTGTGTCCGTTGGGATTTCATCCCCAAACACGCTATCCCACCCGCTGTAAGCGCTGCTTCCGCGACTACAAGGAGCACGGCGGACGGCGCGGCGTCGACGATGTGGCCGTTTCGTCGCCAAACTTGACGGACGGTTCTAATTCGCGGTAAATATGCGCTGGCAAAACGGGTTCGTCCAATTGAAGCATTTAATTCTTGTTGCAGACTATCATCACGCACTTGGACGTCAACGCAAAATCTTTCCTCCTTCAATGGGAGCGGCAACAACAGCGATATCGGTATGAGAAGCGTATAAAATACAACAAAGACATAAAACTGAATGCACTTTGCTGTGATTTTCCGATTTCATTGAACTTTATAGCTTATCTTCTAATTCTCGTGCTATGCATTAATTCTTACATCATTTCAATTCATTACAATAATTGGATGAGTATAATTTTTAAAAGGACCATCTCTTTTATCATTTATTATTTCTATGCAGTTTTCTAAAGTCTTTTCGATGCAGAATATAATTTTTAATAGTAATATGTCAGAGTTATTACAAGAACCAAATTCGCTCGTTGATTTTCTATCATTGTTCCGATTTTAAATCTTGATTTTGTAATTTATTATTTTTCTGTAACCAGTGAAATTAATTTTAATATGTTCATTTAGTTATTTATGAAATTCTGGGTCTAAAATTTTCAAATTAAAAATTTGAAGCAAAGGTCTCCTGTCCTAATTGCAGTATATGAAAATCACTTTTTCCCGGGCTTCGTTATTGAAAATTGATTTAATGTCTTTAATTTCTATACATTTTTTAGCTGTTTTCTTGTGAAAGATCAACGTATAGTGATTTTCACTTTATTTTTGTAAAATTGCTTTTTTCTTATAATCGATACGTTGAAAACTTTTTTAAAGAATGTATTTATTTACTGATGGGCTGAGTTCGTGGTTGTGTTGGCGTTTCAGTAGACTAGACTTCAGTAATTGTTTAACTTTCATACTTGTTTTGTCTGATTAACAATTTAATTTTAGCATTTCTAATGTTCTTATTCTGTCTTCATTCTGTCTACACTACTATTCGTACTATGTTTGCGACTACTTAAAACTTCATCTTTGGACATCATCATTATAACTCTCGCAATTGTTCATGTTTGCTAACGTATCAATTTGAAAATTTCTTCAATCAATCAAACGTAATTTTTGCGCTGGCGATCGCTGATAAACGCTCTCGCCGCCGCCATTTTGGAACCACTTTTCGGCATTGCGGATTGTGACGGCACTCGTGTTTGATCTTACCAAATACAATGATACCTGCAAATGTACAACAACAAAACAACATTAATCAAACGCTAACGTAACGTTAACGCAACATTGTTGGTGTTGATATCTTGGCTAACGCACCATTAAATAACCAAATAAAACCAAAAAAACAAATAAATGTATGTATGTCGCGCGACATGTGGACTGACTGCACTACACTGCACCGCACCGCACTAAATAACAATGCGCACCGCACTAAATAACAATGCGTATACGCAACAACAACGTTGCAATTGCATGCAACAACCATCAAATGCCGTTGATTGAATAAAGTTGTCCACTTCAATGTAGAGCTGAAGCGGCGTCCGCAGTCATGGGCATCCACGCCGGACATCGACGAGGCGGACGAGCAGGCGAAGAGCGCGCTTCGCTCCGGCGGCCGCCCGGAGGCGGACAACAATGTGGACGTGACCGTGAAGTTGCCCGTACCGCCGCGCAGGCACACGACGGCTCTGGAGCTGAAGGAGGTGAGGAGCTCCTACTTGCAGGTACTGTCGGGCTGTGGCACACTGCGTTGAAATCTGTACAGCACAAACACGTTGAAAATATTTTGTGGTATTGTTTTGACAGCATTTAGACCTTTAAGTGTTGATATCTATCCGAGTGCATGGGCCGCCACAACTGCACTGTAAATGCTAGAACATTTTAAAATCCTTTGACTGGTGTTGGAAATTTCAGGACATTTGGCAATCGTAGAATGTCCAGCATATAAAATTCTAAATTCTGCTTTTTCCCCCAATGCTCTTTATTGGTTTGATTACTTTCGGCGCGTGAGAGGTGATACGGTTGCTTTGGGGCTTCGCATGCTGCTGGTATTTCTATATTGCCAACTCTAGTTCTGAGCTAGGGTGAAATCAGCTCACGAAATCGCCACCGCACCGCCCCACATAACACATCTCGTTTACTTTTCGGCAATCTAGGTCGACGATGCGCCCTCTAGCAGCAGCAGTCGCGCCACCACGCCCAAATCATCTCCGCGCAATATTCCAGATGAGCTGGTCATACTCTCCACAGACAGTTTGGCCGAGCGCGTGCGTAAGATGAATCTGCTAAAGCAGCAGCGTAGCCAGAACTCGCGAGAGTCCAGCCGCGAGCGGTCCGTTTCGAGGAAGAGCGAAGAGTAAGTGCCGCCGTGTGCATTTTGTCTGGCTTCTGCGTGTACATAGAGTGCTTCAATGTCTTGTTTTGTCTTGTTTGTGCCTTCTTTGTTGTATATTGTTTGCATAAAACTAAAGTAGTGATAATAATTCATCCAGCGATTCTGAAAGTAAGCCGCCTCCCGACCGTCCTGAGCGGAGCAAGTCCAGTATTACATTGGCCGACGCAAAGCGCCCGTCATTGCCACCGAAGAAGGTTACCATAAGTTCCTCGACATCCACATCCGCATCAGCATCGGCTCCGACACCTACATCTACAACAACATCGCAATCGCAGTCCATGAACGCTTTAAGCGCAGTCGCTACAAAGGCAACCAGTTCCTCAGCCAGCAGCAGCAGCAGCGCTACATCGGCAAAAACGCTGAAAGTCAACGCGGTTTCGTCGTCGTCTTCGCTGACATCGTCATCGACAACGACTGCCAGCAGCAGCGACAGCTCGACAGCGCGTCGAAAAGAAGCGCAGAAGCAAAGGGCCACCGAGGATGTGCAGTTCATGCTCAAGATTAAGGACACCAAGTACACCGATAAAAGACAGGGGCACGGCAGCATGTCCATGACCACCGAGACCACCGACACGACACTGGTCGGTCCAAACGATCGCGAGCTGCTGGACGAGCTGAAGAATCTACGCGCCGAATACGAGACGATGAAGGCGCGTGCGGAGCGTGCCGAACGGGACAAGAGTGACATTTTGTTGCGGCGACTGGCGTCGCTGGATACGGCGCCAAATCGGACGGCCGCTTCGGAGGCGTTGATGCTGCAGAAGAAAGTAAACGAGATGAAGGAGCAGCTGGAGAAGGTGAACGAGGAGAAGCGTAGGCTAAACATTCGCATGAAGGAGGTCGAGAGCAATCCAAAGAGTGGCGAGTACGAGCTGAAACGCAAGCTGCAAGCGGCCGAACAGCTCTGCGAGGAGCTGATGGAAGAGAACCAGGACGCCAAGAAAGAAATTATAAACCTACAGGCCGAGATGGATGAACTGCAGGACACGTTCCGCGACGACGAGGTGAAAGCAAAGACGAACCTGCAGAAGGATTTGGAGAAGACCACAAAGAACTGCCGCATACTCAGTTTCAAGCTGAAGAAATGTGAGCGGAAGATCGAGATGCTGGAGCAGGAAAAACAAAACGGACAGAATGTTGACTTGCTGACGAAGATGGCCAAGCTCGAAGAAGAGTTGCGGTTCTCGACTGAGCTAACACGTAAATTGCAGGTAGGTGGGAAAATCGCCATCGATAAGGGAAATCGATAAGAGATTAAATAAATAAAATATTGAATAATGTGTGCAGGGCTCACACGCTTACAATGCAAATTTAATAACAAATACTCGTAATGCTGATACTCGTCTTGCCGTTCTCATTGGCAGGCTGAAGCAGATGAGTTGCGTAATCCGGGAAAAAAGAAGCCACCCATGTTGGGAGTTATAGGCAAATCCACCTCGGCGGATGCAAAGGTTACGCGAGAGTCGCTGACACGCGGCGGTTCGCAGGAAGATCCCCAGCAGCTGTTGCGCGACCTGCAGGATTCCGTTGAACGCGAGTCCGATCTTAAGGATCAACTCAAGTTTGCCGAAGAGGAGGTAAGCCCTCAAGTCATTAATCAGTATTAATTGCATACTATTTTTACGATCCGGACGCAACCATATTCGCGCAAAGAATCGAAGACTTCGAATGGAGCTGCAAGCTAAAGTTGGCATCAATTGCGGCACGCAGACACTGCGCGAGTGCATTGAGGTAATGTGCTTTCCGCGCAGCACACAAACTGAAGACCGGCTGCAGCTTGAGGTGGCTGTGGGCACAGACACTGCCGACAGGGAGGATGCTTCTACAAGCACGACGGATTGCGTGTACGCCAACAACACCGGCGCGGTAACAACACAAACAGATGACAATGACAATGCAACAAAGCCAGTCAACAAAATGGCTGCGGGCGATGGTTTGAAATCATTTTGCGATCGCGAATGTTCGCCATTTGCGACGGTCTTCTCGGCAGTTGCAGGCAGAGCGTCAGTCGGCCTGCTCTTCCCATCAGCCATTTCACGTGCTCTCCTGTCGGGTGCCGGGGCAGGTACACACGCATCCATCCGGCGCAGTTTTTGGCTTATATTTTTGTATTGGTTTCTTTAGATGCTATTCCTAATCGTTTGGTTAATTCGTTACTAAAGCCATGTTTGCGAGCGCACTAAGTCACGTAGTCTTTGTCCAAGTTGTCGTTTTTTATTACCGATAGTTCCGACTAGCTAGCGATTGAGATCGATTTTATGAATTTAATTAAATGACGAAGAACTGAAGAAACCAACAGATCTTGAAAATTTATTCTCCTAAAGTCTGCAGTATATCTCTAAATATATCATGAAGTTTCTTCTTTTCTGATTCTAGTAAATAAGTACTTTGAAAATATGGCTTTTCGAAAACAAAACTGTGTGGCTCAATTGTTTTAACCTTTTGTTGTCTCTCAATACTTGTACAATTTCAGGCAGAAAATTTGAGGAAAAAAGTTGCCCGTTTCGAGGATGAAAATGATTCGTTAATGATGCAGTTGAAAAAAATGGCAACACGCTCCAGAAGTATGACAAGTTCACTCAAAATTTAAAACTATTCGCATTTTTGACTTACAATACGTATAAGTAATATATTCTCCCAAATAATTTAATGAAATCAAGTGCAAGTAAATTAACAATTTGACCATTTAACGTGGAGAGCACAACCCTCGATCAAGTTATGCTTACCACTTCCTCACTAACCCCACTTACGTACATACATATGTCACTTGCTTCTTACTGGATCCCAATATCTGCGATTCCGAGAAGATATTTGCCATTTTTTACAGCTGCTCATACGCCTACCCAGCATCAAATAACCCAGTATTGCATGTTTGTGAGCTAACGCCAAACCTGTACATCTACTCTCCTTGCATGCCGAGCTTTCATAGCATTAATGTCTGCAGTGCAATATTGCAGAAACACCAACTAACACTCGAATGCTTTTTGAAATTGACAGCGCGCAAGCTCAGCCCGATTCCGCACCGCCTGGCCCCGGAGGCCAACGCCGAGCGTGACGAGGGAATCTCCGACGACGATGATCCCGCCGAGCTGCGCATCCTGCTCGAGCTGAACGAACAGGAGGCCTCCATATTGAGACAGAAGGTGGACGATCTGGAGAGGGAGAACACCGAGACCAAGAAGCAAGTCCGCGAGCTTCAGGAGAAAATGCGTCAGGGCGACAAGAAGTCTTCGCTGTTGTCCTTCAATTCGTCGAGCAGTGCCAGCGACAAGAAGCTGAAGGCGCTCAACGAAGAGCTTATGCAGCTGCGCAAGTCTGTGGGCGATAAGGAGCGCACCATTGAGCGACTGCAGTCGGAGAACGCTTCAAGAGGTGAAAAGGACGCTAGCGTCGATGTGAAGAGGCAGCTGCAAATGGTCGAGCAGGAAGCCTCCATTCTGCGTACGAAGATAACAACACTGGAGAACGAAAATGAGAAACTGCTCAAGGAGACCAAACGCCTGCAGCTGCAATCGTTGCGGAAGTCCAGCTCAACGGATAAAGTTTCGCCGAACGGTGGCGAAGAGTTGGGCAAGTTGAAGGAATCGCTGGAGGCGGTGGAACGGGAGCGCAATGATTTGAGCGCCAAGCTGAAGCGAATTCTACAGGAGTCTGAAGAGAAACTGCCGACCAGAACACCCAAACGTATCACTGATCTTACGCCCAAAAATCACCTGAAGAAGTGGGTCGAGGAGCTGGAGGACGAAATCAAAGAAATGAGAGCAATAGTACTGAATAGTGGAGGGGCCAAGAGCAGAACGCTTGAGCTCGAGAAGAATGCGCTGGAAGAAGAACTGCGCAAGTCCAAGCAAAGGCTTTCGCTGGCAGAAGACGACATACGTAAGTATTTACTATATATATACACCAATATCTGCGGAATTGGAATAGAGCGTACATTGCGTTTCGATTAACAGAGCGTTTGAAGACTTTGACGGGCACAACGCCGAAGCTCAGCGATTTGGAACAAAAGCTGAAGAAGTCTGAGGATGAATCAAAGAAATTGAATGGAAAGGTGAAAGATCTGGAAGATAAGATTAAGAAACAGGACAACTTGGTATGTGTACGTAGGTGTTTCCAAATTGCAATATTTTGACAATGTAAATTTTTGGCAGATAAAACAAACCGAAGCGGCCAAGGCTACACTTGAGACTCATTCCAAGCGTGAGAAGGAGAAACTTTTGTCGTTAGAGAAGGACTACGAAAAAGAGCGCAAGGAGCGTGAGAAGCTCGAGTCGAAGCTCACACAAATGGACATCGATCTGACGAATAGTCGAAAATCGGCCGAAAAGTCGAAAGCTGCTTTTGAGAAAGAAATCAAAGAGTTAAAGGCAAAATCTTCCAAGTCCGACTCCAAACAAGTGCAAGAGCTAAAGAAACAAATCGAGGAGCTGCAAGCTTCGTTGCTCGATGAGAACAAACGGTACAAGGATTTAAATACACATTGGGAGAAGCTGTCCGAAGAGACTATCTTGATGCGCGCTCAACTGACAACAGAGAAGCAGACGTTACAATCGGAACTCAGCTCGCTGAAGCAGAAAGCCAACGAAATGGAGTCGTTGCGTGTGGAGCGTACGGAAATGGCGAAGAAGTTAAGCGAGGCCAAGAAAAAGATCCAAGAACTGGAGACGAAGAGCATCAAGAGTGGCACTTCGGAGTATGAAAAGACAATGCTGAAGAACAAATTGGCGGAGAAGGAGCAAGAGTACGATCGACTGCGACGCGAGAATGAGATGAACATAGATTTAGTTTTTCAGCTACGTAAGGACAATGACGATCTGAATCAGAAACTCAACGATTTCAATAGAATAGAACAAGCGCAATCGTCAATAAATGGACACAGCGCCAGCCGAGAGGCGGAAATACGAGCACTGCGGACGAAGTAAGTGTTTTGGTAGAAAACTACGGTCCGAATTAAAATTGAAAGTTAAGATTAGTGTTTATTTTGGATCGAAATATATTTTTTGTTCCTTTTTTGAGGCTGGAGAATTCTGAGCTACAACTTAAATCTGAAGTGGCCTCAACGCGACTTCGCTACGAGCAGCAGGTCAAGAATTTGGGTGGCGAGCTGACTTCCATGCAGGTATTCATTAGTTTAGATATTTCATATTTCTCAGCTGACATTTTCCTCAATTTATTACAGCGGCAATGTGAGAAGTTCAAAAAGGATCGCGATGCCTTCAAGCAAATGCTCGAGTCTGCACAGAAGAAGATCGGCGATCTCAAAGCAAATAACACGGGTCGACAAAGCCGTGGCTCCATGCACAGCAGCGACGATGACGATAAAAGCAAAATTGCATATTTGGAGCAACAAGTATGACATTGAAATACTCCATTGTGGAATCGCGTACTTCCCTAAATGTCTCTTTCAGATCGGCTGCCTCGAGGATCAATTGGTTGAGGCTCGTCTGGAGGTGAGCAAAGTGAAGACGGAACTCGTCTCTGAACGGAGTGCGAACGAAATCAAAATATCCGAAATGCAGTCCAAGCTGAATGAGTTTGAGGAGGAGCGCGTCATTGGCTCCGGTCGCACCAAGATTCCGGGCATGAAGACCAAACTGGAGTTGTCGTGGCAGAAGGAGCGCGAAGATCAGCAGCGTCTACTGCAGGAGACCTCAACATTGGCGCGTGATTTGCGGCAAACGCTGTTTGAAGTGGAGCGTGAACGTGATAAAGAGCGGCTGGAGTCCAAGCGCCGTTTGGAGCAACTCAAACGCTCCACCGAAGAGGAGATGGAGGAGGGTCGCAGGAAAATCGCTGAGCTGCAATGTGATCTACTCGAACTGCGCGATGTACACGCAAAGCTGCGCACATCAAATGAGAAGCTGCGACGCGAACGCGAGCGATACGAGAAGGAGCTGGCCAAGCGACGCATAGAACAAGATGGCGGCGAACGCAAGGTTGGCGTGTTGCTACAGACTGTCGATGAGTTGGTGAAGATTGCGCCAGACCTAAAGATGGCCACTTCGGGTGCGGTCAGTCGCAGCCCGAGTAGCAGCGGAAACTCACTGCGTCCCGAAGCGAACTCAGCAGCGCGCAGTCGCAGCCGCAGCCCATCGCCTACGCCGCTGAGCAGCTCACAAATAACCAATGTGCTGGCGCGTTTGGCCGAGGCGTCGGAGGAGTTGCGCAAGTTTCAGCGCATGAATGAGGATGAGAACGAGCGGAACAGAATGCGGCGCAGCAATTTGCGGCGCGCAGCATCACAGGAGAACGATCCGCACGGTAGCCAAAGCTCGGTGGCGAGTGCGGCGGGATCGCAGCGCACGAAGCTGTCCCGCTCGTCGGGTCACAATGGCAGCTTAATACGAAAGAGCCTGTCACTGGATCATTCGATACAGAAGGATCAGGTGAGTGCAGCATAGACGGCACGTTGATGGGTGTGACGCGAATTTCGTTGCGTTGCTTTTTTGCTTGCAGAGCATTTGGCGTCAGGATGACGGGAGCGTGTCGTCCATACAGTCAATTGACTCTGAGCTGGGCGGCATGGTGCGCGATAGCAGCTTTGACTCGCGGCTCGACTCACGGCTGTCCGGCGGCTCGACGCAGAGCGACATACCACGCGGGCCGCGTAAGAAGAAGAAGGGTTTCATGGGCAAGCTGCGCAGCCTAACGAAGAGTAGTCGCAATTCCGAGAGTGAAATATCGGTAAGCCTTTGTGAAACCATGTGATGAAGAGCACTAAAGCTTGATTTTGTTGGGCTTTCTATAGATTCAAGGATCTGACTCTGATATAAGCGTAGCGAGCGACATGAGGGCCAGCAAGAAGGACCTGCGTGGCCGTCTTTCAGGCATGTTCAAACGCTCTGGTTCGACGTCACGTAGTGGTAGCACAGAGCAGATGGCCGGCGAGCAAAGGCCGGTGGCTGTGACGGTGGTGGGCGATCCCGATGGACCACAGCCGCGTGATCCACCGCCAGCAAATGCTGGCACTCCAAAGCCAATACGTTCGGTTAGTTTGAGTTGTAGCGATTTTAAGACAATAATTTGATTTTTATAATGTTTGTATTTTTCGTAGATCACAAAACCGCCGACGCCCACTACGCCGCTGACGAAACGACGCGCTGCTAAGTGATGTCTTTCGATAGCGTTTTATACAATTTTGTTGTATTATACTCTCGTTCCACACTATTTTACACAAACCTACATACATACATACATGCATACACATATACGATATTCTCCCGTCATACAAACGATATTATTGAAGAACGATGTTCTTCCGGTTCGATGATGTTCGAGTTCGGTCGTAGTCATACCTCTTGAAGGGTATTAACATTTTCATATTTGTTGCTAAGCGCTAAATTACATTTTCACTTCATTAATTTACATATTTTAAACTATGACTTATTGTACTATACAATTTATAATAAAATTTACAACAATAGCAAAAATGGGTGAATACAACTTGTGCTTTAAAAGGCTTTTGAAGTTCATTACGCACATTCACATCGACGGTTCTCTACGTATGAACATGGCTCGAGATACGCTTCCCCGAGGCGCCGAGGAATTTCAGCCTCAACTCCAAAATACGTCAAATAAAACAGTTTCCCATAAATCCATCACGATGCAAGCAGTGACATTGTGCCTGTTGCCGTTGCTGACGCCGGACATTTCCATGTGCACAATGGGCGCTGTGCTGCGGCGCTTCACAGCAACGGCTACATAAAAACAACAAAGAAAAAATGGGGGGAAAATTGTTTAAGTGCACTAGAAACGCCAGTACGTTTGCTTGTGTGTGTTTTACCGTTCGAGCAATTCATGCCAATCCCAAACGCTCCATTCAACCCCACTGCGCGGAGCCGTTTGGCGCGCGGTCCAACCTCCGTGCAGATGCGACGAGATGAGTTTCTTTCATGGCTATGTAGCAACAACAATGAAGTAAAGCGAAGTTTTTTGTGCAACAAACAACTGAATTATTACTGTCGACGTTGGTGGTGACAACAGCGATAATAATAACAAAAACAACAATACTAAAGCCAGTAGTTCCAATCCGATATGGCATTAGTCACGTGAGACTGTGGCAAATGATGTTGACGGCTTTACACCACACAGCGTTGCTGCAGACCCGACATCTCTCTACATGTCTGACACCTACCTAAGTAGAAACAATTGCATATGGTTTATATATATTTTTGTGCACATTTTCCAGTGAATATCTGCACGTGGTTAGTTGTTCCATACGGCTACACATACATACTACGTATGCCGGAACATTGGTGCGTATTTGATTATGATCACGTGTTGCTTTTCACCGAAGAAACGCAGACAGTTAAGAAAAAAAGAAATTTTGCTGTAAAAATACTGAAAATATTGAACATACTTTGTCATTTACGTTGGCGTTATGGGGCGTATGAGTGACATTAATTGAGTGCAAAGCTGGCATAGAGCGCCAAACTTGTATAAGAACTGTTTGTTTAATCGAAATATTGCACTTAAAAGGAAGCGAAAACCAGTGATTAGATACTTAAACGAAATTGGAATAGGATAGGTCAGGTTATATTATCTCGTCAGACCTAACTGAACCAAATATTGGTACATCCAGTTCGTATATAACTCAAGTGGTTTAAATTTAAACTATTTATGAATAGAATTTAATTATTTTAGCTTCGATGTAATATGATGCATCCAAGTAAAAAAGAACTAAAGTATAATACGAAAGTCAGAATCGACAACACAACCAAACTGATTCGCCCCGAGCCGTGCAAGCACCACAAAAAGCCGCTGCATACTTACGCACAATATGTACATAGATGCCAATCTCAGTTTGTACATGAATTTGCGTAGCACTGCGCGGAAGTTTTCGCAAAATTTAAATCCTCATTTCAACTTTCGGACTCGGTTTCGTGCAATCTGACCCTCTTCACACTTTTGGCTTTTGGTAATTGTGAGGTAATTGTTAACAAGTGCTGCGAGTGGTTTTGAATATTCGCGCCAGCGCCAACAGCACCATCGACCAGTGCGAAACAACGCGCCGCAGCTTGTGCACAAATAGCAGGAAACGCGCTGCCTTATCGCCGGCGAGCATCTTTTGCAAATTATGCGGGCAGCCGTGCTGCTGGCCGCTGGTGTTATGACAGCGCTTTAAATGACGATGAAAACAAGAATGAGAGATAGAGAGAGCGAGGGAGCGACTGAAGGGGGGAGAGGTTGTAAAATATGTACATTTTGTAGGTCCTTTTATGCTTTCGGTTTATGGCTTTCATTAAAAGAAAACGGTATCGCCACTTGTTTACTGAGCGCATTTATTTTATCAGTGTCTGAGTGCGCGTTCATAGTTTGAAAGGGCCGGTGTTTTTTAGCTGCTGTTGCATTGCCTATAGGCGCTGCCTTGAGCAGGCCACCAACAACAACAGCCGGTCGGCGTAAGGCATCACTCTCGACATCGCTTTGCCGGCGAACCAGGGAGAGTAAGCGCAAGCGGCCAAAGTTCCTCAACGCCCGCAGCAAAAAAGTTATGTGCCACGTGCTGAACTGTTTCGCGCAGTTGCTCACAATGTAGCAATCATTGCGCCTGGCCACAATCGGCAGCAACAGCAACAGTAGCAGCAGTGCCACCACTGCTTATGATACTTCCCGCAATGGCGGATGTTGAAAATTTCAAAGCGCTTGTTAGAAAATAATATCGCGGTAATTGCCATTTAAATCTGTTAGTTGGCCAGTCTCCACCGGCTGGCAAGCAGCGACAGCGAACCGAGGGCCGCTGAATGAGTGGACAGACACAAGTCGCACCGCGTGTTGGCCAGTCGGACGGATGAACGTGGTTGTTTTTATTGTATTGCACGAGTGGCTTCCGTTTTTTGGCGCGCTCCTGCCGGCTGCCGCAACAGGAAACGTGCAGTCAAGACGGTTTCCTCGAATTACCCGTAAATTGCCATTTACTTAAGCCGATGTGCTGATGAACGCGATTGGAGCTTAGTGAAATGTTGGCCAGCAAAAATGCTGCAAGCAATGCGCCGCTGTTGTCTTTGTTGAGTAGAATTTGCGGCATTTGAGGTTCGTTTGAGTGATTTATGGAAATTAAAAAAATGAGTTTTGCGGTTGCGGAATTTCTTTGCGTCAAACAAATGTTTAAGTCGATTAATGGATTTGGAAAATTGCGCTGGCCAAGTTGTCGGGTGTGTTGAGCAGGTGATAAATGCAAATATTTTCAAAGATTTTTGTACTTAAGATTACAGAGAAATTGAAATGTTTTCCTACAGCGATTCTGGGCATCGATGTAATAATAGTCCAACAAATTTCTTATTTTAGAGATATTGTAGAGATTTGCCGGTTTTCAAAATGGTGCAATATCATGTTGAACTACAGTAAAAACCAAGTCTCCAATTCTCACTTGAACACTTTTGAAAATCTCTAAAGTCAGCTAACTTATTAACAATTTCCATTTAAATTAAATTTTCTTTCATCACATTTACTCCATGTTCCCACAATTCAATTCCCCGGTCACTCGAATGCAGGCAAAGCGTGGAAAGTGTTTCTGTGTCTCGGCAAACAACAATAATTTGCCCTCACACCATGACATACCTCGCGTTCCGAATTCCCCTGCATGTCAGCAAATTTATTGATGACTTCTCTTGCCATTATTATTGCTCTGTGCTATGTTGTGTTGTGTTGCAAAGTATGTCAGCACCGACCGCCGCTGATGCTCTCACAATACCGCATTGATTTCTCTTCCTCCGCACAGAAAACACGCAATTAAATGACATCGCAACGGTAATGACATCACAGCGTATAATTAATCAATACCCGCCCCCTTCCTTTTTGCCTTTCAAACGCTCATGGTGACTGAGATTTCTGACGGCTGAGTGCAGCAAATGGAAATGGCACTTTGAGGTTAGGGTGGCGCTCTTCAGCAGTAGCAATTAATGAATTAAAATTTTAATGCATTTTTAAATTTATAGACGCACATTCATTGTTGTTGCAATTTTTTGGCTGCTTATTTGTGTTTTTTGTTTTTTGGTTGGCGATTTTGATGAGAATCCTTGAAACTAAAACCGATGCCATTGACTCGCAAAGTTTGCCATATGTTGTTGCGGCTTCCGCTGTGTACTGAACCCACACACACGCATACATTACCACAGACACATTCCCACACGTAGTGCATAGGAAAACTTTAATGGTTGGCGCTGACTGCGACTGGCGGTCTCAGGTTTCGAAAAAAATCGATATTTGGCTACTGCAGATGCACAGCAGCGATAAATTCATTTCGCTTCGCCATACTGCAGTACCCCGGTGCTTCATGCTTCATGCTCCGCGCACCCGTGCTCAGAGTGCTGTGCCGCGTATGCAAATACTAACACACACACACATACATAAATACGTATGTAGTCGCATTGTGATGTGGGGTTGGACCGCTGCTTGCGGCGCTGAGCGGTCAGAGTTGGCTGTTTGTCGGCATGGCTGTCGGTCTGCGTATGTATGTGTTTGTGTGTCTGTGGCACTTTTGTCTCTGCAAACGGAAAACTTCCGCAGAGACCGCACATTTGTTTTCATTTCGGACAAATGTCTCAGTGTAGCCAGCTGGCAGTGAGATGGCAGCAAGAAATATGAAATTTAAGCGCAGTACTGATTTTTAATTCTATCAGACGATAATGATTATGGTGATGGTGATGCTGCTGTTTCTGTTGTTGTTGCTGCTGCTGCTGCTGTTGACGATGACTTAACTAAGGCGCAATGCAGTTTTTAGGGCATTGGTTGTCGGTGTGTGGCGTGTGTACCTTCTCACATGAAGCACATAAGCTGAGTGTAGACTTGTGCATTGGTAATTACAATTTTGAAGTAATGTAATGTAATGTAATGATAATGGGTAGGGACAATGCCCTTGCGCACTGCAACCTAGTAGGTTTATTGTGCCCCTTGAATCATCTGGTGTTTTATGTGCTCAGGTATTGAATCAGACCTTTCTGCGATATTTGCATCAGGTCCTCGTCACCGAGAATATGTTTCCCTAGAAACTTTGCGCGTCTGTGTGCCAGGGCTGGGCAGTTTATGATGACGTGTTCCATTGTTTCATCGACCTCATTGCAGTATTTGCATGTTTTGTCGATGGCCAAGCCTAGCTTGTGGAGGTGGTAGTTACAAGAATAGTGGCCGGTTAGGGCGCCACATAGGATTTTAAGTTGTCTTCTGCTGACAGTTGTCTCTTGTGTTAAAGTTTAGGAATCTTTTCGTCGTAGACCCTCAATATTATTCCAGTATTTTTGTTGTTGTCTCTGAATCCACTTGTGGATGTCCGGTTTTAGGTCGGTTTTACCGAATCCAAACATCGGGCCCGGCCCTATGAATGGGCTACCTGCACCATTTTTTGCTTGTGTGTCTGCCCTTCGTTGCCATCATGGCCCTCATGCCCAGGAATCCAGACGAGCAAAACCCTGTTCTGGGTCCCTAGGGCGTTGAGTTCCTTGTGGCATTCAAGCAGGATTTTTTATGTGTAGGAGTAGCTGTCAAGGGCTTTTAGAACTGACAGGCTATCCGAAAGTATAGTGAGCTTTGTTCCTTGAGGGTGCGTTTTAGCATAGTGAAATCAATAAAGTGTACCCATAGTGAAATCAATAAAGTGTACCAGGTTGATGACGTACACTTATTTCTCTGAGTAGCAATTGTCAAAGTGTCAATTTATTTGTGTCAGTTCGATTAACCTTTATTTTTTTGTCGTTGAATTTAAAATTCAGAAATATATATTTTCGTAATGTATTTTATGTTAGAAAAACATAGAAACTGAATTGCCGTGCGTTTTTTGCAGAGATAGCACGTTTTTCCTGGCATGTAGTTGCGTTTTTAGTGTCGGTTTTGGTGCAGCACGTATTTTAAAACAACAATTTATTTTGAAATTTTTTCATACAGCACAGACGGGTTATGAACTCTGACATTTGTCAGCAAAATGACATTAATTGTCAGTAAAATAAGTGTACGATGAAGAGAGAGTTCCTCCTATCTGGCACACTTTATTAATTTCACTATGCGTTTTAGCAATTGTTTGAACTGCCTCATATATTGCATAGAGTTCAGCTTGAAATATTGAGGTGTTGTAGCTCATCGGAAGGGCTAAGTTGACCCCAGGGCCCAAAACTCCAGCTCCTACACCACAAGGTGCTTTAGAGCCATCGGTGTACCATTTCTGAGAGTCCTCTTTTAGCCATTTCGGGTTGTTGTCCCACTGTTCCCTAGTCGGAAAGTCAATTATATATTTCCTTGTTGGGCTGAGATGGGGTTTCATGAAGTCAAGGTAAGATGATTTGTGGAGGGTATCCTCTATTGCCAAGTGACCCGTAAGGATACCCTGTTTAAGTAGGTTATGCCTATATAGCGCGAGTGCACTTGAGATTGCTTCCTCTTGGATGGCTATATGGAGCGGTGTTAGATCGAGTAAGGCCTCCATGCCGGCAGTTGGGGTTGTTTTCATTGCTCCCGTAATGCTAAGACATGCAAACCTTTGAACTCTGTTTAATCTTTTTATTGTTGTGCTCTGGTTGGTTTTGCCCCACCACACTAGAGCACCTCTATGTCCGTCACTAAGGAACTCAGTGCTGTGATAGTCGATTTGTTCTTTTGGTATGCAAATTGATATTTGTGTAGTGGAGTTTGTAATAGTACCTCTTCCCTTATGTAGAGGTCTATACGCTTTTCCATTGTTTTCAGCATAAACGATGAGAGGCTGATGGGCCTGTAGGATTTGGGGGAGTCTGGTGGTATGTTGCCCCCTTTAGGTATAAATATAACCCTTACCTCCCTCCAGATTTTTGGAATATAACTGAGTATAATACTGGCTCTGTAGATTTGAACCATTTTTTGAAGTAGTTTATCCGTGCCCCTTGAGAGGAGTGCCGGAAATATGCCGTCTGGTCCTGGCGATTTGTAGGGCTTAAATGAGTTGATCGCCCATTTTACCCTGTCAAAAAATTATTAATTTTTTTAGCTATGGTATCAACTGGCCTAGGCTGTACAGGTGAGATAATTTCAGGAATACATTGACTCCCTTCCCGTATCTTGCACTCTGGGAATGAATTTTTAGAAGAAGCTCTAGAGTGTCTCCGAATGAGTTTGTTAGGGTATCATTAGGGTCCCTTAAAGTGCCTATCGGATTAGTATGTCCTTTGGACAGAGTACTTTTGATTCTGGCTGTTGCCGGAATGTCCCCCAAATCCTCGCAGAATTTTTTCCAAGATCTTCTTTTGGAATCTCTTATTTCCTTATTGTATTTTGTAAGCGCCAATTTACGAAGTTGTACCAGATTGTTGTTCCACCATGGGGCACTCTTCGTGGAGGTCTTAGTTTTGAGTGGACAGAAATCATGGTCCGAGTTTGTGAGTACGTCAGTTATGTTTGCAACTTCTCTGTCTTGTTCATCTGTTGTCCTAATGAAATGATTGTAATGGTTTTGAAGTAATACTATGTATTTGGCTTCCACTAATTTTAAATTATTTGTACTGGGAGTGGCGAAACTTGTGAAAGTTGTGTAAGGAATTTATTTTAAAATCCGTTATAAGAAATATATTTATTGATTTTAGTGATAATAATGTTGTTTTGCTAGTGTTGGCTGATTTGCATATTTCAATCTGTTTGGTTTGATCTGAATTCAAAGCTGTTGAAGTGTGGCCGCATTCAGTTCCTTTTGTCATGAACACAAAATCTATTATCTTATCCTCATTGTCAAAGAAAAGAGAACAAGACAAGAAAGGAAATTGTTGATGACTTTCTATTACAGTATATTGTACCATCTGAAGAAAAAGTAGTTTCTAGACTAATTTTTTTCTCTGAACACAAAAATATGAATGAATTTTTGTTTTGTATTTGCAAAATATTAATGAATGCATATCAATAATGTTTATTAAATCTTAACAGATGTTACACAAATGTAATCTTTCTGAACCATGATGCCATGTGACTCTTAATCGTGTCAAATCAACACAAGAGAGAACAAATTGTATTGTCTTAAGCATTGAATTAATTTAATATTAACCCACTTCGTTTTGTTTAACCTTTCTCTGCACATGTCAGGCATGCGCGACAAACCTATAAAATTCAACTTAAAGCCGAAGACTGACATGAGCCGCCGAGCAAACGATAGCCAATATGCAGGTCACAACAGTCGTTGCAGGCCACAACGATGTATATAAGTATGTACATACGTATACATAACAATGTATATTTCTGTCTATGTGGCACACAATGGCCGCTGCATTCCTGTCCGCTGTCCATACGCCGTCACTGCGTTATTGAAATTTCGTTTTTGCTTTTTCCTGCTGTACGAAACAAAAAGAAATTAACAAAAATTAAGGAAAAATGGCGAAAAGGTAAAACAAAAATGTGCTGAAAGCCTGCCAGAGTTTCGGCCAGGCTGCATCGGATACTCACACGCAGGCACATGCATTGTACATACGTATGCATGTGTGCATTTGGCTGCTTGTGCCTTATCGTGTGCATATGTATTGGGATATGTGTGTGCATGTCGATTCGTTTGCATAACAAGCGCAAAGTCTGTGGCTCTGCCAAAATGAGAAAATCCACAAACAACAAAAAAAAAACAAAAATCGTCCGTTCTCGGGTGCTCATCATTCATTTTTGGTTGGTGTCGGCCGACATCGCTGCTGCTGGTGTTGTTTGGTGTTAGTGTTGGCGCTGGTGTTGGTGTTGGCACTGACGTTGACGTTGTTGTTGCTGCGGCCACACAAAAAATGGACGCTTCGTGCAATATGAGTTTTTGCAACATGGCCGCCTGCAAGCATGCAATTAGATTGCCTTTTTTCCTCGTCAGCTTCCGATGCGGATTGCTTTTTGCACAGCTGCCGTTCTCGCCGCTCGGCCGGTGCCGCTATGTACACGCGCTTGCTGCAGTAGGTACATATGTGAACGCATCTATGTGATGCCCAAGGATACATGAATATTCACGGGAATTGTTAATGGACAGGTGGTGTGGAATATGCGAAGAAATTTTCAATTTGAAGTGTCCATTTTGCTGGCGGACAACAAGAAGAAGAATTAACTGTGCAAGATAGAAATTTATGTTGGGCGGAATTTGTTTGGTCAAAACTTCTCATACTTATTTCAGACGCGACCTACTCACACTCAGCTACAATGAATCGATAGGAATATTTAGCAGCAATAGGCAGGCAGCGAGGCAAGAATGTGCTTCAAGAATGATATTTCAAAATATATCATGTGACTGAGTGTCATTTATTTGTTCACAGCAATTAATGCCCAACATTGAAAAATAAATAAAAATTGTTTTGTTTTTGATTTTCACAACACAACGACTGTTCCATTTTGTGTACGGGTCGAATATCCAACCGAGAAGGGTAATAAATAATCTCCCGGGAAGGATCTATTTATGTACGCATAATTTACCATTACCTTTGCTTTGTTTCGTTTTTTTCTCTTCTCTTTTTTAAACGGTATTGCTGAAACAGCAACCACGGCATTCGCTTAAATTCATACATAACCTTCCATAATCACTTAAAGGGTCCTGAATGCGTCGTTCGCTCACTCCTATCACAATAACCATCTCGGTCATTGCTCACTTTTTGCGCGTGGGTACCGACGATGTGGCCGCATCTGGAACAGACGCTTTTAAAAGGGCATTTTTCACAGACATGAAAGCTTTGTGAAAAATTCTGAAATAATTGTTTTTCATGCTGCTGCCACTGCTCTCCGTCTGAAATAAAACAGCGCCACTCGTTTTTCAAATTGAAACCGGGCAAGGACAATGAACATGCGAACGTTGATAAGTGACAATAGAAAATGAAAAGCTACAACGACAACACGCTGCAAGCTGTGTGTGTGTTGCAACAACAACAACAACATAAAACAAAATCAGTAACAAAATGAAAAGAAAACAAAGCAAGTGTAAAAAGTGGACAGAGGCAAAAGATAAAGAGGACGCAAAAAGTGCATAAACAAAAGGAAGCCGCAAGCGAAGGCATCCACTAAAACGTATAATGCTACTGACACCGGAACAAGCAAGTATGTGGCCCTTAGACTTGTACACGGCCCGCTGCCAGTGCGGGCTGCGGCGTGCGAGTAATGGATCGTCGGTACTAGTGTTGTGTATTGAATTTTGCTGCACTTTTTGTGGCAGATTTTGTGATTTTGACGTATTATGTATATGCCACGCAACGTGTCTGTGTTAGTCGAGGAGACAAGGAATCGGTCAATTGAGTTTTTATATGACAAAGAAGATGGAAATATGTATGTATTAGGGATTGCAATCCCGGACCAGTTTTACAATCCCAGGATTTTCGGGACTGAAAATTGCAATCCCGGGATCCCGGGATTTTTTCGGGATTGAATATATTAACGAACTAAATCAGACGTCATTTTCAATCAAATACATTTTATTTTCGTATTAAATACATTTCTGTGTACAATACAAAATATTCATGGCAAATAACATAAAATTAATAACATACAAATTCATTAATTTGCCAAACTACACTGCTGCACTTTTTGCATTTGGCAGCAGCTTCGCCTTTCGATTCTATCAAAAAATAGTTCCAGACAGAATGTCATGCTGCGCTTTTGATTTGTGTGGAACAAACTTTTTTGAAAAATCTGCGGAATAAAAATAAACTAAAATACTTAAAAAATTTTGCAAATTGGCTTACCTTTCTTCATCATTACGGCAAAGTAATATTATTGCGTTGAAACAAGTTCAAATGTCACAGGGCGTTTGCAATTTATTTTTTTGTACTAAATAAGAAGGGTTGCATTTTTCGAAATCAACGTGACAAAAGCCAAAAGTAATCTTTTTTTTTTGTTTCGATCCCGGGATCGGATTTTGTCAATCCCGGGATTTTTCGGGATTGAAATTGTCCGGGATCCCGGGATTCCGGGATTCGCGATCCCGGGATTGCAATCCCTAGTATGTATGTATGCCATGGAATATATCAGAGGAGAATAGAGAAAAAGTTGTTAAAACGACATTGAAGACACAGAACTGATTGATTCTTAGAAGATAAATAGCATTTATTAATATATTTATAAAAATATAAAAATGAGCCCAACTTGAACTGCATTCTCCACGTTAAGCTATTTTTGTAGAGATTTATATCGATTGGATCATTAGCGTTGTCTCATGGCAATCGGTTAAAACGAAAATTCAATTAATCAGTTTAGTTCATAGATTTCCAGCAAAACAAGCGTTCGATGGATGGAACGAAGGGCTACAGGTCGTTGAAAACATTTAGTGTAAGTAAATACCGCTGTGAATACCCCTCATGTGTTTGTTTTTATTTTTGTAGGCCAGCTGGTTCGCGTTGGCGGTAAACAACTTCGAATGCGAAACGGACGCGTTCATATGCGGCAGCTAAATAAGGTTAATGGACCACTTGAAATTTAATTATATGTAGTGTCGGCGCAGTCACACAACCACACGCAACTATAAGCAGCTGTGCGTGTATGTGTGTCATTATCAAGCACGTGCTTCGCAGTTGACCTTAATTCGTTGGCTGGCGAAAAGCGAAGTTGCAAGTTGGCACGTTGCGAGTTTTGCGACTGCTGGCGACATTTTATGCATTCGTTGTATTTGAACACATAAAATCAACAAATCTCTTGCCGCTCATTCGCTGCGGCAGCAGGTGAATGCTGAGAGATTAATGCAAATTTGCCCCCAAACCGGGCAGCCGTGTGTGTGGCTGGGAATTGTTGCAACGGACGCCAGCAAAAGCAGCAACAGCAATCAGCGACAATTGTGCAGACAGAGCGCCGAGCAGCGAGAGTGTTGGAGAACGCCTACAGTGTGAGCGCATCACGTGTGCAGCGCGCGAGCTGAAGCGATGCGGTGGTGAATTTGCGCAGTCGACGACCAGCCGCTTCGAGTGGCGTTCAGCCACAAAACAATATTTTTATGCGGATTGTCCAGCCGCAACGGAAATTATTAGCGCAATGCATGCACACGCAACGCACTTTAAGGTCGCCGATTGCATCGATGGACTATGACATTTTGCTAAATACTCGTACACGTACGCGTTGTTTGTGCCGCAACTTAGTATTGTGCTGACAGAGGCTTTCATCGCCGCAGTCAGCATGCTGCTGCCACTGCGCACTGCAATCAAATGTGTGCCTGAAGCGACGCGCGCCCAGTCAGGCCACATTGTTCGCACAAAAATGCAGTGAGAATTTAATTAAATTTTCGCATTGTTCGTTGTTTTTATTAAGCCAACGCTCAAGCGACATTCTATTGCTGATATGCTGGGATGGAAGTGACCCACGCTCGGCGGCAACTTGCCACATGAAGCATTGACAGCAAAGGGCGCAAGTTTCAGCTGTGTGGTCGGAATTTATTTTGGCATTTTTATGTGGTGAGCACCTGGTATATACATACTTATGTGTAAATGTGTACAAAATATAAAAGAGCATCGTTTGTGGGGCCAACGAGAGGTTCACCAATACCAAAATTTCTCTGGGCTTGGAATATTTAGATTTTTTCATTGTAGGTTGTTTAAATTTTAAAGGTAAATATAACATAAAATAAAATATAATATATCTAATTAAATACTTAATAATATATGATATAAACTATTCCATTATACAATATATTATTTCTACTCAATTAAAAATATTGTCAAATACTGATCTTTCTCAGATCACTCGTATATTTATGTACCTTTTGTGATGTGTGCACGAAATGCAATCACAGTACGCCTATTTAGTGAGTATAGTACGCCTATATAACATTAATCGATTGACGGACTCAAGCGTTCGACTATAAGAACTGCTTCAAGAATCAAAAACCGAAGCAAGAAACAATCGTGTAGGATCACAGGTACAGTACATAGGTACTTGTACGATTACACTACTCGACAAAAAATGGGTCAATCGCGTACACCTGAAAACAAAAGTATTTTCTAGACTAATGGGCCAGTTACTCATGACACAGAACATAAACTTAACCGTAAACATAATCTTAGAAAATTTCAGCGATTACTCAAAACTTTATTTCCGTAAACATAAACTTAAAAATCAGCTGTTTTCCTTTTTGACAAACGTTTTTTATACGACAATATTGCCACTTCGATTTCTCCATCTCGTGAACAATCAAATTCAAACTTTTCGCGACATTTTTTTATGTTTGAGCATCCAACGACTAAAATTATTAATATATTTACGATACTAATAAAAATTGCAATCCATTTTGTATATTTTACAAATTATTTTAATTTGTTTACTTTTCAATTCATTCCGAAGAGAGTGGCAACAGTTTTTGCGTTTTCCGTAAACATAAACTTAGAAACCAAAACGAAACAGATTTCTAAGTTTACGGTTAAGTTCTAAGTTTATGTTCTATGTCTCGGGTAACCAGTTGTACAGCTTTCGGGTATGCCAGGTCGTGCTAGCTGACAAGTAAAACTAAGTTATGTCATGAGTAACTGGCCCATAACTTTGGGCTACGGAATACGAAACTGAAAATCAAACAATTTTTTAAGAAGCGTTTTCGAAAAATCTTGGAAAAATCAGTTTTTTCCCTGTTGTTTCAGTTATGAGCACATATCTCGAACACGAATCATTCGACTAATACAAGCTGTCCGTCGGTCGGAATTTTTTGATTCTCAGTTTCATATTCATCGGCCCAAAGTTAGTCTAGAAAACATTTTTATTTTTAGGTGCATTTTTCATGTCGAGTAGTGTTATTGATTTCAATGTGCTTGCACCAGGTTTTGCTTTGCATGCCAAATTTAACTTGACTTGATTAGCTTGTAACTATATGCAAATCATTAATTTGCTGCGTAATATCTGTTATTATCTTCCATGCAATGTGGTTGTATTCGGTTTCTGATGCAAAATCACCCAACACTAAATTAATGTGATAGCCTCACTACCACCTGCAAATTAACAACAACACCCAGCATTCGTCAACACAAAGTTTCGGTTGCGCAAGTTTGGTGACACATTTCAGCGGAGTTAAAGTTCGGCGCTTCAAGTTAAACTTACGAAATTGCGTGGATGAGTGGCTGGCAGCTGCGGTGAATTTCATTAAATAATGAAACTTTTTCCGAGCAATACGAGCACTACATATATGTACATATTTATATCACATTCATATGTAATAAATGTGACTTTAATAGAATGAGGTTAGGTTAAGTTGGGTTAGATTAGATTACACTCAACTTTTACAAAGAAGAGTTGTGTTAGTTTCAGTGGCTTAGTTTTTGCCAGGATTAGATTGAGGTTATGTTGTGGATGTTATGTGAATATTTGAAGACAAATTATCTGACTTAGCTGTGGTGTGGACAATATTCATTTGCCTCCTCTACACACCGCAGCATGAAAACACAAATCTGTCAAGCGAAATGGAAAACATTTCTCCAAGCACTGCGAAAACTAGATTTTATGTGCAACGGCGCAACAACAAGTGCTTTGTTTACGTCAAAACATGCAGCCAGCCGCATTTGTAATGCCAACTGACGTTCGTATTCGTATCGGTGTGTTTTCTTTGCCGCACGCTCACACGTGCCGGGCGCACACATGTATGCGGCACGCAAGCACGAAACTCCAATCTAATGGCTGGTATGTGCACGTACAAACAATGCAACGATTGCCGCAATCATCGGCACTGGCTGTGACGTCAAATCCGGTCGTTATTGCATTAATCATATCAGGCGTCTCAAAGCGAGCTGCGTAATGGTGACGAGAAGCGCCGACGTATAATGGGCAGCATCAATGCCCGCCGCAGCCATACACGTGGACATATCGCCCTTAGTGCACACTACACATACAGACGGACACGTACATAATGCACATGTATTGTGTGCATATGTGTGTGTGTGGGTGCACATGACTGCACATCTTCCTACATACATCCAATTGGGATAATAGTGCTGCATGCGAGCATTTGAGTGGAAGTTTGGGCGATTCGAAATTGTGAAAATACTTGAAAGAGTTGAGTGTCGGCCACTGCACTGGATCGATTTGTGTGCGGCAGAAGTGGCAAAGAAATGCTGTCTAATTCGAACAACATGTTTTATGTAAGCTGCAACGCTTTTCACCACAGAAACATTTTTATATTGGAAATTTACAACAATCAGCAGCAATTCTGGCAACATGTAATAAATTATAAAAAAGAAAGAATTCTAGCAAAATGAAATAAAATTCGAAATGTGCATGAAATCCAAAAATATAACAGAACCATTTTTAAACCTAATCTCAATTTAAGTCAAGCTTCTCCTTAAAATAAAAAAATTTTCCAAAAGCATTTTTCGGATTTATTGAAATATTTTCAAGAGTCTTCAAGTTTTTTCTCTGTCAACTTCAAATTAGTTAGTATTTTAATTTTATTTTGATCCAGCGAGTTTTGTTTTTCGTGAACTTTAAATTAGTTAGCTTGTTTGACTCTATTCTGATCCAATTCAATATTTGTTGCCGTAAATAAAATCGATTACTCTCAAACGAAGATCTCTGAACATTTCAAACGCTGTGACAATCATTGCCATCACTTAAACATGCAGAATTCCAATTTTCAAAGCAAAAGTTGTGTCGTCGGCTCAGAATTTACCCACTCACTGTGCCAACAGGCTAAAAAAATAACAACCTACAAGAAACTAATTTTGTTGTGCTTCGATGGAGCACGAAAATCTACAAAAGGCTTCCACATCCACTGGCCGAAAATGGCAAACACAAATACAACAGTGCACCGGGCAGGTGCTCGGAGGAGGGACCCGCGCGTCGAACGAGCTGATGTGCACCTTTACGAGCCTTGGAGCGTGCACAATACACCAATTGTTGTGGAAGCCCAAAATAAAGGAACCAACAACAACGAACAAGCAAAACAACAATTGCCGAGACGGACTCAAAGCTTTGCTGTGCGCAACACAAAACACTGACTGACTGTTGAAAAATCGCCCACTACTCGCATACACACACATACATACATAAATTGCCACATACAGACTCGCCAGTCGCCGACATGCAAGTGCAACTTGAAAATTGTGTTTATATATAAGCGAACGGCGGGACCCACGAGGGCGCCTAGAACACTCACATACACACACACACCAACAACATTATTAGGCACGCCAACACGTGTGTGAGTGTGCGCGAGCGTGTGAGACAGCCATTTGCGTGAATGTGTGTGTGCTTGCGTTTTACAAATGCGCATAAATACTTTTCAAGCGCTGATACTTATGTATGGCAAAGTACAAAAGCGACGACTCTCGGCTTAATTGCTGTGCACTTTACTGCGGCAGCAGCAGCAGCAGTTGCAGCAGCAGCTGTAGTCTACAATTCAAACGGCCTGCGACCACGTAACCACAATTTATAAGGGTCTGTTTGGTGTAGTGGCAGTTAAACTGGCGGGAGGTCGTCCTCTTTCCTCGATGCTGCGCTTTGGTGGTGGTGAGCGCGGGTGGCGCAGCTCGGCGGCGCAGTTTAGTGGATTATTTTCAAATAAAAGTCTATTTCCACACGCAAAATTATGCACACCCATTCATACACATAAACATACATTTACGCGAACGCACAGACGCTTTAAGTTGTGCGTTTTAAATGTGTCTGGAAAATGTGACAAATGGCTGCGTGCTCCAACTATGCAAAACCCAATGTCGACATACAGAAATCAATGAACTTTTCGAAGACACAAAGTGTGCCTATGTGGCTATTTTCTTTCTGATTTCATTGTCACATAAAACTATATTAAATCTATACTTTAATTTCTATAACAAGTTTATCATTTGTACTTAAAGCGAATAACTGTTTTCAGACTAAATGCTACACTGATTTTCACACAAACAAAACAAAATACAATTTTTGTGTCATTATAAAGAAAATCATTAAATTCTCAGATCTCTAAGTGTCAATTTGTTCATTGGTTAATTTTTGTTGCACGTTGTAAGCTCTGGAAATCCGAACAACACCTAAAATTAGTGCATGATTCCTTGACTTGAACCAATGTGTGCACAGCAAGGCGCAGTCGGCAATCTCTAATCTCTGAAGTTTAATCGAAGTTCTGTTGGGATAGCGGATAAGTGTGTCGCTTCGATTCTAATTTCGACTGCCAGTCAAAGTGTATTCGTTGCGTAATTGTAATACTTGCAATTACGGCGCCGACCGAAGCGCACTACTGCACGGCGCGTCTTGAAAAGCAATTTCGCAATTCAAATAAAACCGTCAGCAACGTGAAAATCAAACGGTCGCTTATGCACGCCGCCGCTGCATTAAATGAGGAGCTGAAAATTTTAGTCAACGTCATCGGCGTTCAATTAAAGTGTGTAAATATTTTCGCAAAACGTTGCCAACAAGACTACAGCCAGCCAGCCAGTCAGGCACCTAGCCAGGCAGTCAGTCAGTCAGCCAGGTGGGCAGTCGGGCGGGTTGGTGGAGCCAGTCTGCATGGCAGGCAGCCGTCGGCAGGTTGGGTGCGCCTTTGATGTGCGTCGCGTGTCGAGTGGTTGGTTCGAGTGCAAATCAAATGCAAAGCTAACATTGCTTTCGATATCGAAGAGTGCTTTGAAATGTTGCTGTTACCGTTGGCCCAAAAATAACTTTAAATTTCGTTTCATTGAAAAGGCAAAAGACGCTGCGGGAACCCGGGCATGGCGCCTGTGGTTACTGTCATTTCCGAAATGCTTTACAAATATTTGTGTTTTTGGGACACATTTTTCACATTTTCGGTTGCTTTATGGGCCGACTCACGAGTTCACGGGCCCAAAAAGGATTCGCTTAGTTTTCCTAACAGTTGCCCTTCGGGGTCAATGTTGTTAAGTTACGAAGCGACTGTAGCGGCTTTGTTTTTGTCGGCCGTAAATATTTCTCTTGTTGTTACTGTATTAACACCGTTTTTGAGGAAAAACGAATTTGGTTTGGATTAAATAGAATGAAATTAGGAAGCAAGCAACATTTATTTGTATGCATATTTCATATGTTTAAGGTCTTTAGCAGTGCTTGACACTAAATATTTGTAGAATTTTTGAAAAAGTTTTCCATTTAGAGAACTGTTGAGTTCGCAACGCACTGCTTCACGCGCTCATTTCACCAATATGTATATATATATGTGTGTGTGTGCACTTTATGGCAGCTGGCATGTGCCTCTCGAAATTGCCAGTGCCACAACACACAATAAACAACTCTTGGAAAGCTAAAAACCCCACTCCGTTAAGTGTAGCTGGCGCGCTGTCAGTGCAGAAGTTTTCATGCCGCATTTAACGTGTAAACCGTATAAAATAAACGTATTTATTTACGTCTATTGCATGGCCCACATACAGCCGCTCATGAGTGCACAAGGGTGTGCTTCACACTCCTCGCTCTGCACTCTGCGCACTGCACGACACGGCCGCAGACACTTGGCGCACACACTTTCAAGTGCGGCAGCGGCAGCGGCACGCATCGGCAGCCGCACCAGCGCGACGGGGCGCTTGGCTTAATTGTTTGTGCCGGCTGACACGTCGCGAAAAAGTCCGTAAGCTGCACAAACGCGCGCACCCACCCACCGCTGCCGATGAAGAAATCAGTTTTGCTGCTGCACACTTTGCCAGGACAACGAATCAGTCGCCGCATCCAGGTAGCCATCAGTGCAGCTTTGAAGCCTCAATTATTCGCCTGTTTCTTATTTTCCCAATAATAATTGCAGTTGCTCTGCAGCGATTCGCATATCAAGAAGAAGAAGATTCGCAAGAAGAAGAAGACGAAGAAAAACAAATCGGGATTTGATATATATTTAGATATTAGCCGCTACAGTTCACACAATTGCGACAGACAAAATTCAAACAGCACAATAAGAAAATCAAACAACAAACTGCCTGGCGCATTCCGCACAGCCATCATCGGCAATAATAAAAATTTGTAAATGGCGCAGGAACAATTGCAGCGGCAGGCGAGCGCGAACAACAAAGGAAACGGTTATGCGCAGAGTCAACAGCCGGCGAACGTAACCGCTATTCCCTGCAGAGCGCCTGATAACCACCGATACGGGCCGCAGGATCCGTGGCCCGCGGCAGCTTCAAGCGGAGAAACGAATAATCACAATAAAAATATAAACGAACGACAACAACATTGCATTTGCAGAACGATTGGGCGTACGCTATGCGGCAAGTCCTTTGTACCTACAAATAAAAACACATACATACAGACATACATATGGACGTAGTTAGCGCGGCATTTGGGCTGAGTGGGGGCGGGACGCAGTACTGGATAATGACACTGACGCAAATGTCATAAAGGGAAAGAGATTTTAAAAATAGATGACATGCGCACAGACAGAGAAAAGGGCAGGCAGGAAGTGACATAAGTTCATTAAGTTTATGCAAATCATAAAATCATCCAGTTCCTTGGCTTGAGGTAGCTTGAGTGAATGGCCACACGTATTGCTGCGTTCAAATGTAAACGCTTTTGGGGCTTTGCGCACACTATTGACATACGTTCGATGGATTGTCAGGATCAGAAGTTGTGATCTGAGCATCTAAATAGTGGTGAATAAAAAAAGGACTACAGGTAGGCCTCGCTTAATGCGTACTTCTTACAACACGGCCTCTTTCTAACACAGTTGACACATTTTTGCGACACATTTTCGATTAACCTTGATTTAAACAAACCTTCGACTGAAACAAAACAAAAGCACAGATACATTAAAAAAATGCCTTGCAACAAATTTAAAGAGTACAAGAGCTCACTTAAATCATGTATGGTTGTATGTATATTAGACCGGATTTAGTGCCCGATTTTTCGATTTCGATTCTCCGCAACCCCTAATTTTATGCGATTTGGTGAAAAAGTGCATGAGCCAGAAAATTTTGGGGCTAGGGTGGGCTAAATGGCGTCTCATCGAGGTCAAAGTTTACAAAAAAGCTGGGAAATTCGACAAATTGCTCCACAGCTGGTCAAAAGTTGCTCTTAGAGGGTTAAAATCTATGACCGACCCCTCTAGTTTTCCTTACTGAACATTTCTTTCAAACATACTCAAAATTTTTTGACTCATGCACTTTTTCACCAAACCGCATAAAATGAGAGGTTGCGGAGCATCGAGAACCCATTATTAAGAATCTCCATACAACACTAAATCCACTCTAATGTATATGCAGCTAGACCTCGCTTAACATGGTTTTTTCCAGGATCATAACCTCCGTGTAAGGCGAAGTTTACTTGTATTGAGAAATACCATATACATCTTTTGGTGTGGTCAGGAACGAACAAATTAAGTAAAATGTATAAAAATATGTAGCATGGTTCCCAACCGATTTCTTAAAGTTTATGATGGCAGTTTTGCCACCAAAAACAAAACGATTTTTTCCCTCAACATAATGAAAAAGAAAGACCAGGGAAGTGTAAGGAGGGAGTCTATTTTCTCAATACCGTAAGGCAGATTCATTCTGAGCAAGAATCAGCATTCGAACCCATATTCCTTGACATGGTATTCGAATCAAAACTGCGGCTGATTACACTGTGCAAGTCCAAAATTTAGACATGGGGGGGACCTACTGGGTGAGTTTCCTATAGTCTTCGAACGTTTAAATGCTAATATGTCCTAAATCGTTCCGAATATCGCTTTACTGTCTTCGGCAAGTTTGTAGATATTTTAACGAAAGGATTTAAAAAAGGCACATATCGCAATTACACAGTTTGAATGTTTTTTTTTTGGATTGGTGTCTTAAGCAAATGTGTTGGTCGTTAAAATATCTAAAACTTGCCGAAGACAGTAAAGCGATATTCGGAACGACTACTTAAGCGACAAACTTGACGGAAATTACCAAACTTCAACTAGAGCCAATCTTACCAAACGGCTGGTGGATCTCAACTCAGTATACCTATAGAAAACTCACCCAGTAGGTCCCCCCCATGTCTTAATTTTTGAGGGCAAATTTCACTCAAATATAATTCACCACTCTCGAAAATTTTGCGCTTGATAGACAGTCGCCAGAACCAGATACTGAGAGAGTCAGCTGCTCGTGTGCCGCTTAATTCAATATCGAATTGCAGCAACTTGGTGCTTGTGCAGCTTTTACAAATTTTGTATTTTGTAGTATCTGCTGTGACAATTTGTTGCTGCTCTCTATTGCGACGCCACCAAACTTTGAATTCATACCAGCAGTTTTGCATGCGGTATGTTCAGTCTTTGCATAGTTTGTTTTGTGTATAAACGATTCGTGCTGCTCCAAATAGTTAGTGCGTGTAAAAGCTTCAACTTCACAGCATCCATGAGCAACTTTCTCCTGCTGCGACTCTCCCACACGTGCTTACTCGCTGCACTGAATGCGTCTCCTGCAACGTTTTCGCGCTCGGCCGCTCTGTTGTCAGTTTCGGCGGTAACATAATCCAACGCGGATTGGCGAATCAGCGGCGCTCGCTAAGTTCGGCCGAATCGAATAAATTGTCACGTTGCGATTTACTTTTCGCCGGTTGGCGGCATATTTTGATGAGTTAATGTATGTTTGTCCTTCGACAATGATAATGGCATAACTCGGTCAATTGGTCTCCGGTCGCAGCATTCAATGAAATTTATACGCACTCGACAACGCTTTGTTTGGGTTGTGCTGTTGTGATTCTGCTGCCGGCGCTGCTGTTGTTGCTGTGCGTGTGTGCGTGGCGCTGTGAAGAGGCCTACGTGCCGAAAATTGCCCACTAACTAATTAAACGTTTGATGCTGCATTTTGGTATGGTGAGCGCTGACAGTTTTTGTTAATTGTTGTCTGGTCTTTTGAATTTAATTATTTACAGTAGAGCCATTTCTCTTATAAAGTCATTCACTCGAACAGTGTGATTGGAAAATGATGTGATGCAAATTTTTTTGGTGCAAACCGCGGTAGTTTAGCAGGTGCCAGTACATTTTATATCTTATTAAAAAATTGGATGTAAGGATTGGTTGTAAGGATTTTTGGATCCGAAATTTGTTAAGTGGAAGAGCTTACTTATGACTCACTTGATCCTCGAATTTGTTTTGTCCTCATATGAATACAGCAGTTATGTGTTTATGGGATTGAGACTATATATTTGTATTTAACCCACTGGTGTCCAATAACATCCGTTTACAAAAGATCACATTGAATCATAACAAACAAATCGAGAAGCCCTGAAATTTTCACAATTCTTGCACTGTTTTATCTAAAACGAAGTGCCAACGAAGCGTCTTAAAGTTACCTAAGCAACCAAAGCTTGCACACTGCTCACAATAAAAAAAAAAAAATAAATGCTTAAATAAAGCGCTTGAAATATTTTCCTCTAAGCGCTGCACTGAGCATAAAGTGCCATCCAGCTGGGCCGGCAATTTGCGTGAATTACATTTGAATAATGCGACTTTTACTTATATAAGCTTTGCTATACGCAGCGCTTTGTTTACGCTAAAGTCTCAGTGCGCTCGCGCAAGTACTTTGTTGCCATTGCAACGAAAATCTGCCGCCGCCAACGCTGCTGTGGCTTTTTATGTGCACAATTAATTAAGTCCCTTGTCAATGTCCCTTGGCCAATTATGAGGCAGACACAATTATTACCAAAGACCATACAACCATTTAATTACATCCTCCCCCAAGGAGACTGGCGAGCGGTGCGGGCAGTTGGCGCATGAAACCTCAGTACCTATGCGCACAATACGAACCAACAATCTACAGACAATAAAAGTACGAAAAAAAATAATAGAAAGCAAGGAAAAATGGCAGATAAGAGAGCAAGAGGAACACCACAAGACATGACAACGAAAATCAGAAATGCTTTGGGGTAAAATAAACTTCCAACTGGCAACTGGCGGCTCGGTTTCGATTTCGTGCAGTAGGCACACAAACCTGGTAGGAATTGTTTTGGATACTTTCGATAGGCGCAGACTATAGGCTGTCTGAATGAATTTGTTTTACACGAAGCGATTTTCAGAAACCGATTTAATTAGTTGTCGTATTGTCTTTAGAGAGAACAATTGAAGAACAATTTTTTTATTATTTTTTGAAGAAGTAGATTTATATAAATCTCATTGCTGTTAATAAGAACACAAAAAGCGAGCGCATTGTTACAAACACTAAATTCACACATCGGCATTTGGCCAAAGAAAGTGTGCCCACATTTTTCTAAAGGTCTTTGCATAACATATCGTCGCTGTTAAGCTACTACAAATATATACATAAACACATTCGCACGAAAATAAACCACTTCAACGTTACGGCCAGACAATCAACTTATTGCAACCGTGGCTGTGCCAACGGCAACGGCAATGGCGAACGGATATTGCAATTTTCGCAAGTGTCTCCAATGACTAAAGTTGCGTCAATGCGAATATGTATTTGCACTTAGATACACTCCTATTTACATACATACATGCCGACATATGCGTATAGAAAGTGTACACTAGTGCATACCTGGATGTATGTATGTAGCGGATGCTGATGCCATGACTACGGATGATTTTTGGCATTTCTGTGAACATTTACTTCAACATACATATGACTGTCTATGACATTTCCGTTTTACGACAGAGCATTACGACTTACACTTGACGATGTGCGTGCAACTGTGCATAGCAATAAGCTGAAGTAATCGGTTTTGTGAAAGCATAGAAAAAGCAACAATGAATTGTTGGAAAATGAATAAGTAATTTTTTATTGACTAATTTATTTAAACAAATATTTATTTACATAATTAAATTATAGAAATTTCCATGATATTATTTAATAATAAAATGTTTTTTTTACTTGTAGTTATTAGATTGATATTAAAAATGAAAACATTAATTATAATTATTTGTAATTAGTCCTATTGAGGAGTGCAGCCAAGCTTTGTACATAACTCACACATACATACACATATGTATATAATTATCAAAAATTTACAGTTCATTCGATCTTTTCCTCTCACAGTGTTCTTCAAGCTATCCAATCGCTGGTTGATTATTACAACCACGGACCGGAAATAACAGTTATTTATGAAAACTATAATTGAAAAATTTACTATGAAGGAAAAATCATGCAAATAAATGAAATATACCACGGAGAACCAAACTTGGCAATAAACTTTTTTTTGTCATTTTTACGGAAAAATTAAAAAATAAGAAATATTTTTTATTTATATTATATTTTAAAAATCCTTTAATAATAATTATTTTTAATTTTTTTCATATTAGTCTACAAATAACCGTTTTATTTCGATTTATATTTATATTTTGTCCTATGATAACAATTATTGGTGACCTTTATTTCATTAAATATCGAAATGTATATGTAATCTTCATCGACTTAACAGGACCTGTCTTGACAATTCTGTTTTCTGGAAGAATCATAATTTTTGCATGCATTAATGAAAATGACTTTTATATTGCGACTTAAAAAATAACTGTCACTGACTGATTTTTATTGATGACTTAAAAAATAAAAGTCATTGAATGATTTTTATTGATGACATAGAAAATAAAAGTCATTGAATAGTTTTTATTGATGACTTTTATAAATAAAAGTCATTGAATAATTTTTATTTATGACTTTTATAAATAAAAGTCACTGAATGATTTTTGTTGATGACTTAAAAAATTAAAGTCATTGAATGATTTTTATTGATGACTTTTATAAATAAAAGTCACCGAATGATTTTTATTGATGACTTTTTTAAATAGAAGTCACGAATAAGTGTTATCATAGGACAACTAAAATAAACATCGGAAAAAACTGTTATTTGTGGACTGATAAGACAAAAATCTAAAATAATTGTTATTATAAGATTTTTAAAATATAAATAAAAAATAACTTTTATTTGTTGAGTCATTAAATAAAAGTAAAAAATAACTCTTAAACATTGATTTCTATAATAAAACTTATAACTGTTACGGTCCCTGATTACAACTTTTCAATCTTGAAATTTTCAGCTGCTTACTGTTTCAATAAGCGTGAAAGTTTAATTGAAAATTCATTCCGGAGACCATTATAGAAAATCTGCAAAGTATTTTAGTTTGTTTGTATTTATATTCTGATTTTAATTTTGAGCAAAACCTTCTTTTCAATAAAACCCATAATGGTTATGCCTTGTATGCCTTGTAAAATCTTCTTTTCAATAAAACCCATAATGGTTATGCCACAATGCATATTTCTCGGACATTTTATTGGGAGTAAGTGTGATTGCAAGCAATTATTTTCACCACCAGACCTTAGACAATGAAACGCAAAATAAAAAAAAAATAAAAAAATGTGTACAACGTTCAATTGTTGCAAGGACAATATTTTCATTTCGCTAAGTGATGACCGGAAAAGTTCAACGTATCCCATTCAAACGGCCCTCAATTTAATTTTCAATATTTTATTTTGTTTTAATAAATGTTAATAAAACTGCAAAAATATCTTTAATCAAAAAACAAAAATACAATAAAAAAATGAAAAAATATTTCTGAAAGCCGCATTCAGTTGCAGCTGCAGCTGCACCATATCGAAATGTTCTTTGTGGTGCGTGTTGCATATTTCCAACACAATGGGAGCAGTAGCGCTCCACTGCATACACGTCGAAAAACAATAACTGCGGCCACCATACACCGTGCACCACCACCCATAGGCCACCAGCCGCCATGCACCAGCATCGAGTCAACGTTTGCCACCCAGCGCTCGAAAAACCCAACACTCTCCGTAACTTCATGCCTGCAACATGCAGTTTTTGTGTTGCTGCTGTTGCAGCTGCAGCTTCTGGTGCTGCTGCCTCTGTTGCTGCTGTTAACGAAGCAAAAATTCAAATTTCAAGTGAAATGAGTTTTTGCAGCTTGGCTGGACGACAGGATGCAATTAGAATGCGTTCGTAACTTTGTTTATATTTCGAGCATATTGTTGTTGTTGCTGTTGGGCTGGGCATGTTGTTGCTACTGGCATTGCTTATATGTTGTGGGTGTTTGCTTTCATTCATCCATCTCTCCATTTGTGGGCGCATTAATTTACAATTTTTGTCGTTGTTGCCTGCGTGCTTGTGCTACATTGGCCATTTTTCGTTCGTCAAATGGTGAAAGCAAAAACCAAACAAAAATGCAAAAAAAACTCTGCACCAAATGTAAAACTAAAACTACAATTTCGGCTATCAATTAAAATACATTACGTACCCACATATGTATGCACATTCACTCGTCTATTCATACACACAGACACACTCATACATGTGTGCAGTCGTAACGAACCTGTAGGCGGGCACTCAGCACGTGAGTGATTAGGCTATTGTTGCACTGCATGTGGCATGGCCGTGACGAGAGCCGCCAATGCATTTGGCAACACGAAATCCGCAATTTTTCAATGTTATTTATGCACACAAGGACATAAAAATAAGTTCCTTGTTAAATATAGCATTCCGAAAGGCGTAAATTATGCAAATGTTTGTAAAAATCCCCGTTAATTCCCGCTATTTGAAGCTGCAATCGAGCTGAGCCTGCGGCAGTGGTGTTTGCATTTTCGTTTGAAAGCTGCCAACATTTCTCGGGAATTACTCATACGCCCCGTGTGGCCAACGGTTTCGGGGACACCGATTTTTTCTGTTACCTATGCAGCAATGAAATAATTTCTCGTTAAACTTTATAATATTGTATTGAATTGTATTGTATTGAGTATTGAATATTGATATTCACAATGAAATCGCTGCACCAAAAAGGGTCAACAAGTATAAAGAAGTTTTGTGCTTATATAAATTAGTAAAAATCAAAATAAAATTAAAATATATTTGAGAAGAACACAATAGAGCATACAGCATGTAGCATGGAGGTTACGGCAAACGACCATTAAGCACAAAAAGTTTAATCTTAGCAAAAACATTTTTTACATAACTATTCTATAAATATGTTAATAAAACAGTGGCATTTGTTTAAGCTGCAAAATACATACATACATACATGTTTACATTAAAATTTTATATTTGTAGAGTAATTTAGTAAGTACAACTGGAAGCCTAAATGTATTTTAAAAAATTAATAATAATTTGTTATAGGTGTTCAGTCAGCAGAGCAAACATGAAAATGATGCCAAATGAAAATGAAGTGATTTGCCACCGAGAGATCTGCACATTTCCTGGCATTTCAAATATTTTAATTAATTTAATTATTTAAGTTGTGTTTTTTTAAATAATTTTTTCTGGCGTGACTGTCAGCAGTGGAGTCAGTAAAATTCTACTGAAAGTTCGACAATTTGCGGTAAATTGTAATGGTGCTGAAAATTAAAGCAAACAATTTCAGAAATTTAATGTTCCATAAACACATTAACACGTGGCGACTTTTATGTCAGTGTAATGAAACCCAGTAGGAAATTTCTACTAAAAAGCGTGTACATAAATCATAATAAATAAACTGGAAGGCATTATTGGCGGGCTTTGACCGGGGCTTCTGTTAGCAGTCAACACATGGCCTTTGTATGTTGAATAATTTGGTCTCCAGCTAAAGTCGTCTCCAGTCTCCAATCTTTGGTCTTCAGTAAGTCATGATGACCTAAACAGAAAATAACAAATTGGCAGAGTTTAAAATTTCTAGGAATTCATTCCGAAATACACATCATACACATTCGTAAAAATAGGAAAATCGGAATTACAGACCAAACATTTTCACATGTTTCGTCTGATCTGCTTGAGTTTCTTACTGGGCATCGCCGCAAGTGATGAAGTGCGGATGATGTAATTAAATTACAAATAAGGAATCCACTCCCACACACACACACACACACTTGCATATGTGTGCATTGGCTTTGAATGAACAATTAGCTCATTGCAAAATTGGTTTGTTGCAATTTTTGGAAGCTGAAATTTAACTAACCATAAAAATAAAAATTAATCTAATTAAAAAATCCACACAAAAAACATCGGCTGCTGGTTTGAATTGATTGTGGCACGCGGCCGAGATGATGTTAACTTTTAAACGGATAATTCTTCAATGGAATGCAATAAGTGCCCCGCCTGCAGCATGCCCGGCATAAAGGTTGAAAAGCCAGGGAAGTCATTAAATGTTGCCGGTAGTTGTTCAGTGTTTCCTACTGTAACCGTACACCGACAACCACCGACTGCCGCTGCCGTCGCCGCTATGCCAAACTCGTATCTAGTCAGCCGACTTACGGCAACGCGTTCCGCAACTATGAAAATAGAAACAACTAATTGCAAGGGTATGCGAATATTACAACAACAATTACAACACACACAGCGAGAGAGGCAGCCAAACACCACTCTGCAAAGGATACACGAGAAAGCATGAAAAGGAAAAGAGAAATTGAATTGTTGGAGTTTATCGTTGCGCCCTCTTTCAGCGCGCACGTAGCCGAAAAGTAGTCGCAGCCCGCGGGAATGCTTTATCCTTGGCATCACAATAGCTTTGGAAATGGGAATAGAGCAGGCGACGGCAGCGTGCTGTATTTGCATCAGGATGCCGCAGAGCAAAGCGAACATGCAGCGCGCATTGCAAGCGACATGAAAATGGCTGGGCGGGAAATCCGGTGGGAGCGTCAACGTCATTGTGACGGGAGGTTGGACGGAAGTGGCGGCACAAAAGTATGTACGAACATACGAAAATACCAGCTCAGCACCGATTCGCTTCCACAGCAAATCTAGCAAGCAGTTGGGTTGTTCCTTCCAACACGCTATCCGCGTAGTTTTGTGCAATTTAATTTTTGTTTTTTTTTTCGTTGGTTGGCTGGTTGGGTGGTTAGTGAGACCGGTGGCGCTGGGTAGTGGCACTCGCATAAGTTCATTAGGATCAATGAAAGACGCATTGCTGGATTGTAAATTGCTAGATTGCATGGGGAGAAGCGTTACAAATGAGGAAGCAGCTTTTATTTATGATGTCTTCAGTGCGGCGTGCCTTGGCCTCGAACTGATGGAATCGTGCTGCAGCTGAAGACCGGGAGAGATGGATTAATACATTGAGCAATTTGCATACAACATGTAGAGCAATGTGAACACATGGCAGCCATAAGGAATACTCATACAAAGCAGTTCGAAATGAAAAATTCCTCAGTAATAGCTGAGAGTGTGATTGCTGATATGATTGGGTTGTGTGGGAGTGTGTGTGAGTACGTTGAAATTAGTGTCCGACCGAAACATCTGTTTTGGGCCGAAACCGAATTTCGGTTTATTTTAATATTCGGCCAAAACGGAAACCGAAACCGAAACATTCTAGTTGAAATAAAAATCACAATATCACGAATTTTTTTCAACAAACGAATTTTGCATTAAGTAAATAAACAACAAACAAACAAACATAACCATAACCATAACCATAACCATAAACGTACCATAATAATAATTTTTTTTTTTTAATAATTGACTGGCACGACAGCCCGCTTACGCGAGACTAAGGCCTAGCTTCCCGCAACCACCCGTGTTGTGCGTGTGAATTGGTACGCGGGTTGAAGGGACCTACAGTTTTATGCCGGTTCCGAACGGCAGGTTGGGAGCTTTTTCATAAGCAATTTTTACTCTCAGAGGTTTGCCATTTCCAGCTGAGAGGACAGCCACCGAAAGAGAAAACGAGTTTCCCGTTATTTTTTTAGGTGTTATTACAGGCAGTATTTGAACCTGAGGTTGCTGCCTTCGACTCGCGGTCCAACGCACTAACCAACTGAGCCACGGCGGCTGCTAAACGTACCATACTCGCTAATATTCAAAATTAAATAATTTAATATTATATGCTAAACAGAAAAGTTTATTTACATTGGTGGCATCTAAATTACTCCTCCTTTCACTATATATCTGCTACACAATAAAATGTAAAAAAAATATTCTAGAAAGTTTCGGTTTCGGCCGTTCGGCCATTATTTGGCCGAAACTGACACCGAAACCACTTATTTGGGCCGAAACCGAAACCGAATATTCGGTCGGACACTAGTTGAAATAAAAAGATACCTTGGAAAATCAAGTTGACTACGTCAGCGATTTTTATATTGTCAGGAAGTAACATTTTGTTAAGTTATCGCACTACTTGGATTGGTTGTCTGCTTCCAGGATGATACCAGAATCGTGTAAAAACTTGCAGCCAAAATATAATACAGAGATACAATGCTCTATGCTTTCTATTGATTTGAGAATTCCTCCCTCAAACCAACATTGCTGCTCACATCATACGCAACCGCAGCTCCTCCGTCAGTTTATGCTTTTGCGGTTCTTACACGGAATTTTTAGTTGCACTCCTACATATTTCAACTCTCGAGCACTTGGTATGGTTTCTGGAAATTCAACAAATAGCATATAGTTAATATGAGTGAACATAATGCCGATCTGGTTTCATGTGCATTCTTGAACAGTTGTACAGAAAATTTCCGTACTCATGCTGCACAAATGTCACACAATACCTGTGTGTGGGCGACTTTCAACAAAAGTATCTTTTCAGCAAAAGTATCTCTGGCAAAGCAAACGTATTCATTGCACTGCCACTTCGGGTCGTGTCTTGGCCTTGTTGGCAGCACCTCAGCTAATTGAAGCGACTCTAATCAATACAAGCTGCTGTCTGCTTGTGCCCTCAATTCATTATTTTCGTACACCGGCGGCTTTGCCCAATGCGCGCTCGTTCTGCACTCTCAGCCATTTCTGCTGCTGGCAAATAACATGAGAATGCTGCCACTTTGTCGTGCGGCAGGTGGAACGACTGCAACCTGGTCGCGCGCAAATTGCTTTACATGCAAACACACAATCGCGCACATATTCGTGAAATGCATGTCAATGCACTCAGCACATGAAGTGAGTTTATACCGTCGCGGTGGCGTTTCGCTCATTTCATTTTGCCTGTCCGCCTGCCTGGTCCACGGAGGAGCTCGGTGCTCGGGCGGTTTTGTTTCGCAACGTTTACTTCCTTTGTTTTATGCGCTGTGCTGGAAATTAGTTTTTGTCCGCCCATTTTTTGCTGTTGTGCTACGTATTTGTTGCTTTTTGCGCTTTTGCTTTTGATGTCATGGCGCTGACTCCTCTGACTCTGCGGTGGCGTCGCATGCGAGTTTCTGTGTGAGTGTGCGGCGCTGGCTGGTTGGTTGGTTGGCTTGTTTGCGCTTCGTTGACGATTTCTCGGCGTGCGCGAGTACATTAGGAGACTTCACTTCCACACAGTTTACGAGTATGATTTTATTTAAAAATGTGAACTCGTATTACTTTTTCATCCTTTTCATTGTGCAGCTGCCGTCTTCCAAAGTGCGCGTAATTATTTCGTTCTTAAACTAATCGCACTTTAAATTACACGGGGAGAGGCAGCAGTAACTCGAATGGTGCACAAAACCTTTGCCGGCTGGCTACGCATGGCTGGCAGTGAATGATGGGGAAAATTACATTTAACGCTATTTAAGTGCCTCGGATTAACTTTATCGCCATTATGCTGGTAGATTTAGCGAATTTTCGATTTTAAGCTCAGCCCAATGAACGCTGCCTTGTACGCAATGCAATGCTTTCGGGCTGTATTACCAAATTTTTGAATGAGAATGCATTTTTTTTTTAACATTTTTATGTGTTCTTTTTTGTTGCTCTTTTATTCGAACGAAAAATATCTCCAATTTGTAAATGTCTCCAGCTGCTCAAAGCAACATCAACCGCTCGCAATGCAACCAACTGGCAACATTTTTTTGTTGCCAAGTCTTCAGCTCACATATTGGCAGATTCAAACAAATTAAAAAACAACACTCTTCCACAGGCTCCCAGGCGCTTCGGGGAAAATCCCTCCGCTTCCACAGTCAACCGACTGCCACTTGCCGTGACATTCCATTTAGAAGACTTACATTTTTGTTCTTGGGTTCACCAACCAAGAATTAAACCGACCAGCGCATGCAGGACTCGTCGAAGAGCACCGCCGGGGACCGTTCGGATTTTTTGGTGAATTTTATATGCAGCCAAGCGAGAACTTGGCGCAAAACACACAAAACAATGCCGTGGTGGCACAGCACAGTACAATATGACAGCAGCAGCGTAATCGTCGAGCATAAAATCGCAAGGGCACAGATGAAAGCGATGCAGCGGCCTCAGCAGCGCTGCTCGGCATTTAATACTTTCCTTCGCCAGTACACGAAACTATTGTTGTTGTTGTTATTGCTGCTGCCGCTGCAGCCGCTGTAAAGCCACGAACCGCACTCAATTTGCAACATTAAACTTTTGTGGCTCTTTCACAGACAGCGGCAGGAGAAGCAGATTCTTGGAAAATTCTTTAGCTAAACACTTTTAATCTGAGTTAATCCCTACGACGAAGTAGCTGCCAGACTTCAGCTATCTTGGTTGACAAATTTTCTGGCGTTTTAGTTGTGCTGATTTAAAGCAATCAATATTATTCACTCCAACTACTGGTTCAAAGATTGATTAGATAAAAAAATTAAAAGCCTTTATGGAAATTTAAAATATGGGTGATGTAATGAAGCTGAAGATATGTAATAAGAAGATAACATTTACCCTGGAATGCTGGCAAACATTTTGCGATATAGTGGATTTCAGGGTTTAAGGTCTGACCTTCTGAGATTTTGCCTTAATTAAAGGAAAATTGCTCATTATCTTCTGGGGCTGAGCTAATGGCATTCATTTCTGACTGAACTGACTTTGACAAATCACTGGAATTAGTTTGGTTTGTCTAAAAGACACGAAAATTCGGTACTGAATGTAAAAGAAAAATTAAGTTTTCCAGTACATCACAGAATGGTGGTTTCTTAGAGCAGTTTTCCACATTTAGTTCATTTTAAAGAAGTTCCGTTTTTTTTTCTCACCATACACTTTTCTCATACCCTTCATTATTAAGAACATGTATTACATTTTTCTCACCTCACACCACTCTTTTTGTAATTAACAATACGGAGAAAATAGGCGTAAAGCGGAAGCGAGGGTCGACATTTGTTTCTGGAGTTCAGAGCTTACAGTATTTCCTTCCCTAAAATATTTTTGGGATATTTTTAGAACAAAGCGAAAAACTTCTTTAGATTTAGTTCAGTTCGTCCGTCTTTCGTACGGTTTCTTTTGTGACCTGTCTTTGTCTTTTCTCGAAACCCCTTTTAACCCAACTTCACTGCCGACTCGAATTAATTTGTTGTCATTACCACAAACTCCAGTTGTTGTTTTGTTGTTTTTGTGTCACAACAGTTGAGTTTTAATCATTAATTTCTAATTGCAACGAAATTGATTGAAAACGTTAATGAGTGTTGTGCCAGAAAGAAAGCACAAATAACAAAAATGTTTATAAAGCTGCACCAGCCCGCGACGGTAGGGCGCACTTGGAGCCCTGGCTGATATCTCTTTAAGTGCTCACTTCAGAGATTTTCTGGAGTCTTAGCTCGCACAATGCCCACACATCTGGCGCGGTAGCGAGGAACAAATACAGCGTAAACACGGCAACCCCAAAAGGGGTAGGACGCGCGGCTACGGTGCACGGCAAGGGCGTCGAAGTTGCAAAACAAAGGCGGCGCAGACGAAGGCGATGGCGAAATTAAAACGAAAGCAGAAGACGTAATTGCTACGGTTGAGAGATTGCAAAGGCAAAGCGACAACAAATGGCAAAGCGCCGGGAAGCGCACGGCATGCAACATGCAACACGCGCATGAATTACGGCAACCATGATGACAAAATTGCATAGCCCATCGAGCTGGAGTTGATTACACTTATCTCAAACCGTCGCGGGTGCACTCTCAAATAGCTTCTGCAGCTTCAGTGAAGCACAAGCGCTGCGTCCTCAGCCCGCCGCACAATCTTTGTCTTTTCGCTTTGCGCGCCTGTGTGCGTGTGCGTGTGTGTGTGTGTGTGTGGTGGGTGTGAATGCGGGCGCTGTTGGTGTTGATGTTGCTGCAGCCGGAGTGGATGTGAGCCACGAGCACTCAAAGCGCCCTGCAGCACGCACACAGCAGCGGCAACGGCGACGATGACGGCGACGACAAATTGTGTGTTTAATATTTGCACCGTCATCAACCCCACTGCACAGTCATCGCGATAAGGCGTTTTGATGTGCCGTTTGTGGGCAGCAAGCGGCAGCATTGCGTCCGGGCGGAACGAGTGCGAACCGCAAAGTGAAGAGCTACAGAAAATTACGTTAAATTGTTTAAAAGCCGCACGATAAAATTAATGAAGTGAGAAGATTCAGCGCCGCGAATGATATCTCCGATGTCAGATTTAATCTAAGCGCTGCAAGTGCTGCAGTGAAATGTATTTTCGTACGCGCTGCACGCGCCGTCCAAGCATATTGTGCACTGACTTTCATTACTTATGCAGCACAAAATTACAATAAAACATTAAAAACGAAAGGGTCGTCGCAAGGTGAAGACATTTAACGTTGGCACTGTAAAGTCTACGGCATTAGTTTTGTACAAAAAAAATAGAAAAATATTATGGTAAAAAATGGGCTGCAATTGTCAGATGTGAGGTTATGAACTGAAGAGAAAAAGGTAGAAAATTCTGAAACTATGAAAATAAGAGTGAGATTGAAAACAAGGTGAGGTAAGGCTAAGTTTTGGCTATTCCTGGTCACCTTGTGGGTGTCACGCATCAGTTGTTAGAGCTAGAAGGTTGTGCCAGCTCAACCAATACCAAATCGACAATTTTTTTTAATGGAGTTTAATGTTCCAGGGTCGGCCTATTCAATCGCGACTCCGGCGTTGAGGGTACGATGCAGCTAATTTTAATTATTAAAAACAAATAAATAATTAAAATAAAATAAAATAAAATAAAATAAAATAAAATAAAATAAGATAAAATAAAATAAAATAAAATAAAATAAACTAAACTAAACTAAACTAAACTAAACTAAACTAAACTAAACTAAACTAAACTAAACTAAACTAAACTAAACTAAACTAAACTAAACTAAACTAAACTAAACTAAACTAAACTAAACTAAACTAAACTAAACTAAACTAAACTAAACTAAACTAAACTAAACTAAACTAAACTAAACTAAACTAAACTAAACTAAACTAAACTAAACTAAACTAAACTAAACTAAACTAAACTAAACTAAACTAAACTAAACTAAACTAAACTAAACTAAACTAAACTAAACTAAACTAAACTAAACTAAACTAAACTAAACTAAACTAAACTAAACTAAACTAAACTAAACTAAACTAAACTAAACTAAACTAAACTAAACTAAACTAAACTAAACTAAACTAAACTAAACTAAACTAAACTAAACTAAACTAAACTAAACTAAACTAAACTAAACTAAACTAAACTAAACTAAACTAAACTAAACTAAACTAAACTAAACTAAACTAAACTAAACTAAACTAAACTAAACTAAACTAAACTAAACTAAACTAAACTAAACTAAACTAAACTAAACTAAACTAAACTAAACTAAACTAAACTAAACTAAACTAAACTAAACTAAACTAAACTAAACTAAACTAAACTAAACTAAACTAAACTAAACTAAACTAAACTAAACTAAACTAAACTAAACTAAACTAAACTAAACTAAACTAAACTAAACTAAACTAAACTAAACTAAACTAAACTAAACTAAACTAAACTAAACTAAACTAAACTAAACTAAACTAAACTAAACTAAACTAAACTAAACTAAACTAAACAAAAATAAAATAAAATAAAATTAAAATAAATTAAATTAAAAAAAATTAAAAAATGAAATAAAATAAAATAAAATAAAATGAAATGAAACAAAATAAAATGAACTAAAATAGAATAGAATAGAATAGAATAGAATAGAATAGAATAGAATAGAATAGAATAGAATAGAATAGAATAGAATAGAATAGAATAGAATAGAATAGAATAGAATAGAATAGAATAGAATAGAATAGAATAGAATAGAATAGAATAGAATAGAATAGAATAGAATAGAATAGAATAGAATAGAATAGAATAGAATAGAATAGAATAGAATAGAATAGAATAGAATAGAATAGAATAGAATAGAATAGAATAGAATAGAATAGAATAGAATAGAATAGAATAGAATAGAATAGAATAGAATAGAATAGAATAGAATAGAATAGAATAGAATAGAATAGAATAGAATAGAATAGAATAGAATAGAATAGAATAGAATAGAATAGAATAGAATAGAATAGAATAGAATAGAATAGAATAGAATAGAATAGAATAGAATAGAATAGAATAGAATAGAATAGAATAGAATAGAATAGAATAGAATAGAATAAAATAAAACAATAAGTTCTATGAAAAACTCCGTTGCGGAAAACTACGCTTATGCCCCATGATTTGATTCCGCCTGTTATATCATTTATATATAGTATATTACATATTTGAGTGGAACAGACTATTTCAAACTTTGCTTATGGACTCAGTGTTTAAGATAACAACAAAAATAAAATATTGCGAAACACAAACTCGTACCGTCCAAACTTTAAGAAAATATCATCAACTCAAATTCATCAATCTTGTTGTATGCAGAGATGATGTGCAAAGCCTAGAGCCGATTTAGGTTGCTACGCAACGTAAATAGCTGCGTTGTGTTATCTGGTTGGCTGGTGCGTGTACGTGTCGTCGCTCCTTTAAGAAACGCTCCAGGACACGCGCACAGCGGATAGCAGGATAACATTGTCAACGCGATATCGCGATATCCCAGCCGAGTGATTACCTGGCTGCGTGCTGTGGCCCCAAGTGTTGATGTGCCGGAAATACGCCTTCGGCCAAGTCAAATTAATTTTGTGCGCCCATTAAAGTTCCACGAAGTAGCGGACAACGGAATGCGGTGCATAATACTTGGCAACAATTCGATATTCATTTGACGATGGCAATAAATCAAATGTTTGTGCATACATCTGAGTTGCGGAAATGAGGCAATGAAGAACAGCAACGAATCTGCTGCGCCTGCAAATGCAAAATAACTTCGCATGTTATTTATTGCATTATGTGCTCAATGTGCGCTTTGAAATGCTGCGCTGCCGCCCATACGCGCAAAGTGAAAGCATGCGAAAGCATACACGCACCGACTGTGCGTGCCTTGGTTTGCGTTTTGCTGTCGCTAAAAGCAAAAAGGTGTTGTATGAAATTAAAATGTGTAAAATAAGAAGAATATGTAGGTATTTGAAACGCGGGCGTGTGGGGCTTGTTGTCAACATGCCTGCACATGCAGGGACACAAATATGATACAAAGAGGCGCCAAAGGTGGGCGCCGCGCGGCAAAGAAGCCATAAAAAGTAGGACACACATTTTATAACCCATTCAGATTGTGTTTTCTTATTCATACTGCCATATTAAAAATAATAAAAGCTAAAGCCGCAAACACTGCACACGCAGTACCGAAAAACGTTCGAAATCGATTAAATGAATTTGACAGCATTCGCAAAGTACCGGCGAAATCCATAAAATGTGATATGAATTGAGAAATGGCTGCGAAAAGAGTTGCCCGGGTGATGCGGTGCCGCTACCTTTTGTGAAACTGGATACATAACGAGCAGGTGATCCGCGCAGCGGCCTTCGTTGTCAACACAATTTCGTTGGAATACAAACTGAGCTGGGTGTTGGGATAATATAGCCAGGTAAAGGACGAGTTATAAACACACTTAAGACAGTTTGAGAATGATTGGAGCAGTTTGAATAACCCAGACCCACACCCACGCCCTATTTCTGTTTTGCTGAATATCGCCTTAGAAAGTGAAGCAGAAACTATACACATTCAGGTCTGCGGTTGCATAGATGGCGGCAAAGTCTGAATTCGTGTGAATTGTGAGTTTGGGTTTTTTTAATTTATTTTAAAAACATAATAGTGAGGAATAAATATATGCAGTGTAGTGTTTTACTTAGGTAACTTAAATTATGAAATTTTAATTTTAATTTTAATTTTAATATTCCTGTCTCCAATGATGAATCAGTCCTGTTAAATATATATATACATACCTATATATATTTCTCTGTATGTTTGTATATTATTCAATCTTGTGGAAAAAATAAATAAAATTTTCGTTTACAGATCAGTCTCATAAATTTTCCTTCTCTAAGTGCTTCCTCAAAAAAGCTCGATCGGTTTTATGAGTGACTGTATATACATAGATGTAATTATCAACGTTCAGTTGCTCGTGTTAACGTTAAACTTGATATGTTTTAATACGCGCCACAAGTGAACTGCGAGTGCCATTGCAGAACTCATGAGTAGGCCAAGGGCTGTTATCATCCGGAGGCTTATTACAGGAAATTAGGCCGCTGGGTGTTGGCTTCGACTAATCGAACAACTCTTCAATAGTCAAATTGAAAGTATTGCAACAGTGTTGTCGAACACAAGTGGATACACTTAATTACATCAGTGCAATTTAATACTAAACATGAATACACGCACATTTATGTGAATATACGTGTATGCACGTGTATGAATATGTGTATATGTTTGTGATAAATACATATGGGCCTGTAAGCAGTGCAGCTGTCAAAGATGGACAATTTGCATTATACGCGCTTAACGGGATTTCGAAATTTCGAAATGCAAAATCCGTTGATAATTGCATTTCAAGTAATCATAAAAAATTAAAGATTAAAAATAAATATATATTTGAACTTTTACTTAATTTAATTTATGTAGTTATTCAGATTGTTAGGTAAAAATGTTGTAATGTCTGCGAGTTTGCCGCAAATCCCGAAATGCCTTCACTTGAAAGTTGCAACAAGGACGATTTCAATTCGGCGTTCGTGTCAGACCTAACAATTGAGCGCAAGTGCTTCCATATGCTTGCAACTATGTGTGTATGTGTGTGGTTTTTGTGTGCATTGCATATGTGAAAGTACGCGCGCACACAAAGCCATTACCACAAGAATAAGAAGTAGTTGCGCCATAGTTGGCGCTTCATCGGCCTCTGCAATATGTCATTGCTTGACATTGCACAACAACAACGCACAGGCATGCAATCGATACAGAGCGGACGTAGGAGTCATTCCTGCCATTTCTGCAATTACACAATATTTACTGGTATTTGCGGTAACTTCTTATCGATTCCCAGCAACTACGTTCAAAGCAAATGCAATTCTGGCTAATTGCACAACTCGAAGGCAATGCGGACAATTGATAATTTGGCTTGTAGAGTGATAACAATTTTCCATTCAATTTTGCATACGCATTTACTTGGTAATGGCGCAAAAACTAAAAATACTTTTTAAAATAAGATTTAATTACATTGCACAACAAAATCAAATTGTTTTTAAAATAACAAGGTTCTGACAACGGATTCTTCCCATACACACTAACCCTCAAAAATGAAATTTTGATTAAGTACGAAATAAACACTTAAACACATTTTCAGATTTGGCTCAATTTCTGAGCTTTAATTTCTGAGCTTTGATGTATTCAGAGACCTATAGTAGAATTTTATGGCGAATATTTTCGTGGTACATTTTTTCCTTAAAAAGTCCTGTTTTACAGGACATTTTTGGCATTTTAGAAAAAAAAGGGTCGAATTGACCCATAAAAATAGTAGCTACAAAATGCTTCACAAAAATATTCTTCGTAGTATTTTACATCAATTTGCTGAACCCATCATATACCTAAAATGTAAGGTTACATGGTTTTCGTATGCCGATTCACCATAAGAATCGGCAAAGGGGGAAAACTTTGACCCTCCCTAAAAAAAAATTCAGATGTAAAATTTCAAAACGCCGATACACGTATATTTTTTTTGGTCCCCTCTACCAGAATCCGTTGTCAGAACCTTGTTATTTTTTTTGTGTGTTGTGCAGTGTTATTTATAATTTGAAATTTTTAGTTATTTAAAAAGTTTCCAAAAGTTACATTACAATTTCACATAAATAACCTTAGTAGAGTTGAGATTATTGCCAACGCAAAAAGAAAAATTCGCAAAACAAAAAATTATTTATAATTATAATTTACAAAAAATTATAAAAAATTATTTTTCCGCAAATTCCTTACAAATATTTTTCCAATTAAATCTTGTCGGCAACGTGAGAATATGTTTCGTTCTCCAAGTAATTCTGCAGCGCAGTATTTTCGGAAACTTTTGCACTTTGGGCAGCTGTTTCCTTAATTAAGAATTAAATAATAATTTATTTCGGTCTTTACTCGGAAAGTACTCATTAGCCATGCAGCATACCACAGCCACATAAAATAGTGCCAGCAAATGACTTTGTTGCTGGCATTGTTGTTGGTTGGTATTGGTGAAAAAGCCGATTTGCATTTAAATGATGGCAAATTTCTGCCAACAAATGGCAGCAATAGCTGTGTAGAGCGAACCAACTACAACTGCCCGATGACGTCGCGACGCTGTGCAATTCAGTTTCAATTCAGAAAACGAGCAAAAATACAAATCGAATGTTGTTGGCTTTGATTGAGAGTCTGCAATCTATTGGCAGCATTTTAGCCAAATATTTGCATACCTTGATTGAATGCCGCAGCTGCTGTCGTTGTTGCTGCCGCTCGGGCTGTTGCGCTGCTGCTCACGCTGCTTTCTTCTTCTTCCTCATAAACAGAAATCGAATTGAATCGAATGTATTCGAAACGAAACGAGCGACTGCCTACCGCAGCGCACTGTCGACACACATCCGCTTCGATTCGAGCATCGGCCGAACGACTGGGTCCTGTCTGTCGGCGCAAGCAAACATTACACAGCTGACAGCACACGCTATGCACACTCATGCACTGGAGCATCGCACGTATACGGCAGCAGTTGGGTGCTTTTTCCAGCCAACGGCTATCAAACAACGCACGAGTACCTGTCACTTGACCGCCCAGTGTCGAGCCAAGTCGTTACCTGATCATTTCGACATACTTCGAAGCATTTGTTTGCAATTTTATTGCTGCATGCGCACCCATGCACATGCAAAACTGTTGTGCTAAAGTCGAAAGTTGCGATGAGTGCGCTGGTGACATTAGCGGCCGATACGAGTAGAGCATCGCACACGCGACCCACAACAATGCCGCCGCACAGCCGAGCATGGGGCGGTAGCACCGCACTGCAGAGCAGCCAAACGTCTGACATTCACCGAAATAATTCATTTTGAAATATTTGCTGTTGGCCGTGCCCGAGCTTGGAAATGTCAAAAACTGAAATACGGCGATGTTAGGCATTTCGCATGGCTTTGGCTGTGGCGCTCGTGGGGCTGCTGCTACCAGCTTCGGTTGTTTTGTGGTCTCGTCTCAAAGCTAACATCAGCCCGCATAAATTCCACTTGGCAGAATTTATGAGAATCACAGCGCACTAATTTCGGGCCGGAGCACTGCAGCAGCTACCGCGCCCCACACGCCCTGCCACAATTGTCAGAACTTGCAGGCAGCTGGCAATTTTTACGAGTTGTCCGTTTTAATTACGGCTACCAGCACGAAAGGGCTTTGCATTTTTATAAGATACACAGCAGCAAGTTGCCAGCTGCCGTTGTGGCTGCAGCAATTTTGCAGTGCACTGAAAATGTAGCAAATGTTGCAGCTGAGGTATTTCGCAATCAAGTTCATCAGGCCACATTTCGGTTTTCGACATTTGTGTTGCATTGTAACCACATTTTTTAATTGACTTTACAATCGAGTAACAGTAAAAGGGCTTTAGGTCAGGGGAGGGAATAGGGAAGCGGACTAATCGAGTTGCAGCAGAATGTTGGATTTTTGAACACTAATGGATGGAATCCGTAGAACGTAGTGTAGTGTAAAGTAATTCGCTTAGATGATGTATGTATTTAAATTCTATGTATTCTGTTTTGAACAACATTTGCAAAACTTGAGCAATTCGTTTAGTTAGATTTGTAAAATAAAAATATAAATAATATGCTGTCCTAAGCTTTATGGAAAATTCAAAAATAACATAAATTCGAATCGTAGGTTATCCTCAAAATGTATATTTTAGACGCTGAAAATCTATTCAAGTTATACATACCTAGGTACCTACATCTATCTTCTATATATATAAAAATGAATCGTGGTTCGTTCGGCTGCTTAAAACTTGAAAACGACTGGACAGACTTGGATACTTCCTTCGGCGGGTTTGTTTGAAATTGTTACGTGAAGGTTTAGGAAAAAAGAAGAAGAAGACTCCGAAACAAAAAACATGAAGCGATTGACTTAAAAAATTGTAAAAAAATTTAAATAAAAAAATTAGACACTTGTTTCTCATTATTTTCAAAATCGAAATCTAACTGGATCAACGACGGGTTAAAAGTATATATGGAGAAACAATTTTTTTAACCTTTTGACTTCAAATGTAAAATAACTCGATACGTGTAAATTTTCCGAATAATAAATTCGGACGGGCTCAACGGTGGGTTACAAGTTTCTATGCAGAAACTGTGGAAAAACATGAATTATTGGGTCCATTAATTTTAAACTTGGTGAGAGTGCTCTTAGTGAGAAATAATTTGACACGTGTTTTTCACTTTTTTGCAAATCAAAATCTAACGTGGTCAACAATGGGTTAACAGTTTGTATGGAGAAAACGATTTATTGGGCCTTTTGACTTCAAACATAGCAAAAGCACTTTAATCGGGAAATAATTAAAATAATTCAAACCTGCTTTTCATTTTTTTTAACTTCGAAATCTGCCGTGGTAAACCAATGTTTAAAAATATTTTTAGAGTAAATGTGAAAACACATGATTTAATGGGCCTTTTAACTTCAAAATTTTTGAAAATACTTAAAAACAAAGATAATTAGGCACATGTTGTTTTTTTAATCAGAAACTGACGGGCTCAACAATGGGTTAAGAATTTGTATCGGGGTAAACATGAGTACGCGTGCAAAGCCGCGAGGCCCAGCTAGTATGTACATATTTTTAACACTTCTGTTACCTTAGGGTAATTTTCGAGTAAAATTTGACTTTAAAGAGCCGTAACTTTCTTATTTCTGGTAAAGAATTGTTTTCCTTTGGACTCAGTGACTAATTTTATGCCATTTGAATATACGCTACATTTTTATTTGCAACACTGGTTTACGTGCAAATGAGCAATTATACAAATTTGACCTCTGGGTCATTTTATGACCCATAGTACTGAACGCAAGAAATTGGTCGATGCAATGTGAATTTTATTAGATTTGGTTTCAAAGTGTCGTGGATAAATGTTTCTGGGATTTTTGTTTTGTTTTGTGTTGGTAAGAGGGCGTGGCACTAGGTATACCACTCTTTCTACTATGGAGTAAAATAGAAATTATGAGTCATACAACATTGCAATTTCGTGCAGTGTCCCCATGTAGACACTGTTCCACTGGAAATATTTCATGGGCGTTTAATAATGGGCGTGACACTCTTTTAACGATCCAAATTTTGAACATAACTTCGGAACTACAAGTCGCACATCAGTGACACTAAGATTGAACTTACTATTGGGTCATGTTTTTCGACAGGGGAAAAGGGAGGAAGGAAAAAAAGGGCATTTAATAAAAGGCGTAGCTTCGCCCACAGATCTCAATGAGCAGTACAAGAGCTTTTAAGTTTCAAGGGATCGAAACCCAATAGTACGAAAACTTTATGTTGCTGGTATGAAATCTTAATTGAAGCTTTCAATATAAATAGTACATATAGTACTTTCTAGCAAGTAAGAAATTCCAAAAGGAGTGTGAACAAGCTAGATCAAATTTCTGAAACATATTCGTATCAGCGCAAGCAAAAAATTTACTCGTTGCTGCAGTTCGCAACTCTATTATTCCTTGCATCACCATTGCATATGTGATATGAAACTCATCCCTGAAATGACAACGTAACGCTGCTTATTATATAAAGAATTGGAAAAGTTACTTCCTGGGCTTCAATTTTGCGAAAAGAAAGGAAGGCAATAATATAATCGTGTGAGTTATCCTCAGCAGTACATTCACTAAAGAAGAAGATACTCATACTCAGTGAAAGGAAACGATGGGGCGCAATCCGGGGGAGGCATTCCGCTCATCATCGGGGCGGACGCCAACGCACACCACGATGCCTGGGGAAGTAGCGACCAGAACGAACGCGGTGAGTCGCTTTTTCAATTTATATTGAATACTAACCTAGGCATTGCTAACAGAGGTAGGGAACCAACTTTTCTTACCGCTACTCGGAGGGAGGTTCTGGACGTCACACTGACCAACGCGCTCTCTGGGCACCTGGTCAGGGACTGGCGGGTTTTGGAGGAGTGCTCCTTCTCCGACCACCGGTACATCAGTTTCCGTTTGGATCTGAGTACACCGGCCAGACCCCCCTTCCGCAACAAGCGCAGGACAAATTGGGAGATTTTCCGTTTGTCCCTTTCGTCTAGTTTATCCTTATCTCCACCGCGGGTCTTGTGTCCTGGAGACATTGAGTCCGCGGTGGCCTCTCGAACTGATTCACTCAGTCGTGCTTCGGCTGGTGCTTGCAAGCCTATGGCATACCGGGGCAAGACAAAACCACCTTGGTGGAACGCCGAAATCGCTAGATTACGGCGCGCGTGCAGACGCTCTTTCAACGCGGCCAAGAGGAATAACACCTGGGACGCGTACAGATCTGACCTCAGAGCCTTCAAGCAGGAGGTCAGGCGGGCAAAGAGGGAATCGTGGGAATCCTTTTGCGGCGGTATCGAAAAAGTCTCTGACATTGGCCGACTCCGCAAGATTCTCAGCAGCTCCCCATCTATTCCCACAACCATTCAGAAGGCAAACAGTGACTGGACGGAGTCCAGTGGGGAAACCCTAGAAGTGTTAGTAGACGCGCACTTTCCGGAGAATACCCCCGCTTATGCCGAAGCGGTAATTCTGGAGGAATCACATTCGTGGTCCTTAACGGACGTCCGCATTGATAACACCATGGTTACGTGGGCTATTAACTCCTTCGAGCCTTTCAAATCTCCGGGACCGGACGGCGTCATCCCGGCCGAATTGTAGCAAACCGCGGAATCGACGGTGCCGTGGCTCGTTGCAATCTTTAGGGCATGCTTGGAATGGGGCCATGGGAGGCGGATGTCGTCTTCATTCCTAAGGCCGGGAAGACCTCGCACGTCAAGGCAAAAGACTTCAGGCCAATAAGCCTGACATCGTTTCTCCTGAAGACCCTCGAGAGGATACTCGACGTCCATATCAGGAGCCTTATTGATCCAACAGTTCTCTCTGAGTCGCAACATGCCTACACAAGGGGTAGGTCGGTTGAATCTGCGTTGCACTCCCTGATCAACTACATAGACAAGTCGCTAACATACAAAGAGTACACCCTGGTGTCTTTCATAGACATAGAGGGCGCATTTAATAATGTCGGCCCTCTTGCGATAGGAGTGGCTCTTTCGGATCTTGGCGTTGACAGTAAACTGGTAAGCTTCATCAGCGCCCTACTTAGCAGCCGTTGTATCAACTCCACGTTGGGAACGGCGCATCTTCGCAGGTCAGTCACCAGGGGAACCCCCCAGGGGGCGTTCTGTCGACACTCCTGTGGAATCTAACCCTGAATAGATTGCTTGTCAACCTAGTGGCTGCTTATGCCGACGATGTTGCGATGGCCATAGCTGGCAAATTTCCGAGTGTGCTCTCCGAGCGGATGAATCACTTCCTGGACATCCTCACCTCATGGAGCAACTCCTGTGGCCTTACAGTCAACCCGGAAAAGACGGATCTTGTTCTTTTCACAAGGAGATATAAGGTTCCGTCTTTCAGACTTCCCGCCCTAAATGGTACCCCGCTCAAACTGAGTAAGGAGGTGAAATACCTGGGGCTCATACTAGACTCCAAGCTAACTTGGAGCGCAAACATCGCTGAAAGGGCAAAAAGAACCTCCAGGGCCATCTACTGTTGTAAACGGGCAGTGGGTGCAAGATGGGGGCTTCAGCCTCGCGTTGTTATGTGGCTCTATGAGGCAGTGGTTGAGCCCATCCTCCTCTACGGCGCTGTTGTATGGTGGCCTGCGGCGGCTAGCCGAGCTAACCTGAATCAGCTCGACAGAGTCAGGAGACTAGCTGCCACTCTCATAACATATCCGTTCCACGCCTACCAAGGCGCTTTTTGCTATACTTAATTGGGTCCCCTCGACCCTACTAGTAAGGCAGTCCGCCAAAACTGCCGCTGTACGGTTGAATGCCATACGCAGTTGGGCACGCGCGGACCTAGGCCACTCTAGAATCCTCGGACTGGATCTTCCAACCCCGACACAGACCGACTACATAGTCCTTCCCCCTAGTTCACTATAGGGATCCCCAGCAGGAACGACTGGTCAGAGGACCGTCGCTCACTGCCAGACGTCGTCGAAATCTTCACAGACGGCTCTAAACTTGAGAATAGAGTCGGGTGTGGGGTTTTCTGCGACCAATTAGGCCACCAGCATTACTGCTCGGCTCCCGGACCACTGTAGCGTCATCCAAGCGGAGACCATGGCAACCGGTTGCGATCGCAACCCCCCATCCCCTCGGCTATATGTATTTTCTCGGATTGCCAGGCTGCAATCAAATCCTTGAAAGGTATTTATAACTCCTCCAAACTGGTAGCAAAGTGCCGTGCCGCTCTAAACAACTTAGCGGAACATGCCAGGGTTCACCTGAGTTGGGTCCCTGGGCATAGCGGCATCTCTGGCAACTGTGTGGCGGATGAGCTGGCCAGAAAAGGCACTTTACTTCCAGCACCCACTACGCAATGTAGCATCCCCCTTGCGACTGTCAAACTGATGATCAGGCAGGCGTATCTTCGCCTGGCTAACCAACTCTGGGCGGAGGAGAGCCACTGTAAGATCTCCAGAGAAACCTGGCCGTCGCTTAACCATGGCAGACCACGCGAATTACTGCGGCTAAAGCGAAATTCCATCTATCCCACAGTATCTGGGGTGACAGGACACTGGACGAACGGCGAACACGCCAGGAGACTCGGCCTCCCCTTCAACGACCATTGCCGCAGCTGCGACGATGTGGACGCGGAGGAGAGCGTCGAGCACCTGATGTGCCACTGCCCAGCACTAGCGAGGAGACGACTCCGGGTGCTGGGAGCGCCGTTCTTCAGCGGTCTGGCTGACCTCTCAGGACCCAGCATCGGCCGCATCGCCCGATTCATCACGGAATCGGGATGGCTCCTGCCTGACACCCGGGAGGTGTGTTAGCCTGAAGGGCGGCCACGTCTTTCACGTGGTACCACAACGGGCCCTATTAGGGCCTAAGTGAGCTCTTCTAGCTGCCACCCTAACCTAACCTAACCTAACGTAATCCGGGTCAGCCGAATATATTGATTTTCTTCGGGAAATGGAATAATGTTAATTAATATATATTATAATTTGTATTGGTTCTTTGGTGTCAATATCTAGTATAAGTTTAATATTTTAGCATACTTTTATATATTAAACCTCTAAACTGGGTAATTTTTTGTGGGCCACGGGAGCAGGCTTTCTTGCGAAATCATTTATTTTTGGGCGATTAGCGATTAATGATTATTATCTGTTGTATACCTATAATATAATTGTCCAAAAATTAGTTACGATAGAGTTTTAACTTTAACGGCAGCCGCTGTGGATCAGTTGGTTAGTGCGTTGGACCGCGAGTCAAAGGCAGCGACCCAGGTTCAAATACTGCCTGTAATACCACCTAAAAAAATAACGGGAAAACTCGTTTTCTCTTTCGGTGGCTGTCCTCTCAGCTAGAAATGGCAAACCTCTGAGAGTAAAAATTGCTTATGAAAGAGCTCCCAACCTGCCGTTCGGAACCGGCATACAACTGTAGGTCCCTTCCACCCGCGTGCAAATTCACACGCACAACACGGGTGGTTGCGGGAAGCTAGGCCTAAGTCTCGCGTAAGCGGGCTGTCGTGCCAGTCAATTAATTAATTAATAGTTTTAACTTCTGAAGAAATCGCAAGAATTAAAGTGCCCGAGAAGAATATCATGAACCTGGACATGGTCTCCATGTTGAACAGATTTGACTCCAGTAAGGCCAAATAGTCGCTTTACAATAATAAAAGTAATAACTAATTGTTAAAATCACATTGTCTTAACTTTTTTGAAGAAAATACAAAGAAATAAATCGGGGTCATTTTCTGACTCAAGCGTCAAATGTGCGAGTTTTTCCTAGGGTGACAGAGGGGTTAAATTTAAGTACATTTTAAAGTTTGCAGTTCACTTGTAATACATAAGTTTGTCTTCTTAAATACTATACGACTTGTATATTGACTTATGTTGAAGAGGGTTTTTTAAGAATATTTTCTTTATGGGTAGAAAATATTTCAACTCCAAGGCATTCATACACAACTGGCATGACAGCCCGATAACTAGGTCTAGCTTTTCGTACTGAATTCAATTTGTATACGACTGGAAGGTAGCTGGCTTCAAAGTCTTTTCATAGGCAATTTAACTAAGTTGAAAATTCGAGCCTACAGACTCGCGGTTCAATGCACTAACCAATGTGGGTCTGTAAGAAGAAAAAAGCGGTTCAAATCGACTGAGGCTCGCTGACAAATTGTTACGACCACATATAGTATTAGTTTATGCGTGATTGAATGTTCGGGAAGTTTGTGTGAGTATAAAATTGCCAGCAGCTCAAATTCAATTTCTACTTGCGTGAGTAAAACAAAGCACAAGTGGCGAAACCGCAATCAAATTTTGGCACAAGCGTTTACGCACATAAATTACATTTATTGTCCATTAATGTCAAAACGCCTGCATATGTGTGGGTCTACGTACACACGCACACAAGCATACGAGCGCGCGCGGGGGCACACGCATGGAAGCCACTCAGATGTGAATGTGTGTGTGTGTGTTGTTGTTGACTGCGAGCTGATTCATATGCTAATTCCAGCTGCCTGATAAACGAGAGCAGGACGGAAACGAAAAGCGACGCACATCAAATGGATAAAAGCACCGAAAACAAAAATGAAACAGAATAACTGCTTTTAGGCGCTGCCGAAGACGATATTAAATTAAGTGAGAATGTGGCGTGCAATATACAAAAATTGCAAATATTATTATTATGACATGCTGTGAGCGGTAAAGTCGGCGATAAGCCGGCATTTCTTGACGGCGTGGGGGGCCCGGCCAACTCGTAAAGTTGGTGGTGGCCTTGAAGTGTGTGCCGGGGTATGGCGAAATAATGTGGGATTTGGGGCAAAATGAGTTACGAGTGGTGTCGTGAAAATAGTGCAGAGGAAAATGTGAGTGGCGGCTGGGAGTGAGGTTGGTGAAGGTAGGGCGAAATTATAAATTCGTATAAGGGTCGGCGCATAGGTAGTTATGACGTCGAAGTGCTTACAGGTGTACATAAATACACTTTACTATACAAACATACACACATACACCTAGAGTATACTATAGGTGTATGTGCTATAGTGCTTAGGCTTGGAGGCGGTGTGTGTATGTATGTATGTGTCTGTGCTTATTATAAATTCATGCGAGACTGCTTGCCATCAGCTGTTTGTCCGGCTAACCTCGTTAAGGCGCGCTGGTGTGGTGTGCGGATGGGGGGCAGCGAAGGCGGAGCAGGCGACCGAAGTACAGATGCAAGGGAGCGTGGCAGCGAAGTCAGAGAGCGTGAGCGAGTGAATGGACGAGTGCCTGTGGCAGGGAGCCAGTTGAGCGTGCACCAAGGAAACAATGCAAAAGTTCTCAAGGTTATGACGTTGAACTGCAGGGCTGCCAACTGGGAGTGAACGAATTTCTTACTTTAAAATTTGTATTACTATTTATTATAAGTGATGAGAAGCATTTTTTGTTAATTTTCTATGAGTTTGTTTCTCATGACTCCATAAATACTTTAAAACAATATTTTTTAACTTTTAAAAATGATTTTACTTAATGCATTTTGTTATTTGTTTTATTTTGTAATGTACAAAAAATCATTTCATATTCATTCAAAACCATAATTTGATTCATTGTTATATTAATTCTCATACTTGTATTTTTATTTATTTCTATTTTGTATATAAATATTTCAATTTTTGAGACATGAGTAATAACTTCTTAAAAATATTTACATTTCAATTTAAATTGCCGAAAATTAACTTTTCGTTCGAAGAAATTTTCGAGTCTGCTAGAACTCAAATTTTATTCGCCCGAAAAAGTATTTTTCTATTTATTTTATTTTTTTTAATTTTCCCAAGATTTTAAAATATAAAATCATTCAAAAGACTTCAGATCCAGTTGATGTTTTACCGCCTAAAAAATGTTTGCTGCTGGCAATGAAATATCGAAAATTATCGGTTATCAGCAACATTATCCGGTTGCTGATAAGAAACGCTGCAAAGCGACGCACTTATCAGTAGCCATGACTGCAACGCTCGCTCACGGCGCCGACTCTCTCTCTCTCTCGAGCACTCTGGAGCAAAGTTCACTGTCACTACAAGGGGTGTGTTCAGTCTGCGATGCTCCGCACGAAAAGCTCCAGCATCCTGTGCGCCGCAAATGTTGGCGCTCTCAGCTTCGTTTCGTCTGCATCGTTGTTTGGTCCACCACTGAGCGCAACATCCTTGCCGACACATCCGTTCTGCTGTCAGTCATCGTCGTGCTGTCATCTTCGCTGGTTCAATAAGTTGCATCACTCGCTCGCCGTCACTTCATCACATTGTGATTGTGTTGTTTTTGTTTGTGGGTTGTTTGTTTTTACCGCACACAGACGCGCGCACAGCGGGAATCTGTCACATATATCCTGCTGGCTGGCTTTCCACTGAGTGCAGCACACACACAAGCAATAACGTATATATGCAAATTGTTTGTGGGGGCGTGATACACACTCGGCTGTCATTCATTCTGTCAGCCAGCGAGGCCGTCTGCCAGGCAAGCAGGCAGTTAGGCAGTCAGCCAGGAGTTGTTAATTGGATGTGACAAATTTGAATTTGCTGTGACAGTTTTGCACCGACAGCCGCAGCGGCCGCGCTATCTGGCTGCGACATTTGGCAGCTCGCTATTTGCAATAATCGAGTAAAATGTCGCGCTTTTATTTCCGACGGCGCGTTGTATGGCGAGTGTGCGAAAGTGGCACTCGAAGTGCAAAGTGGCTGCTTTAACGTAGCCGCGCTGGCCGAGCAGCGCATTTCGGCGCCTGAAGGCAATGCGCCGTGTGCGATTTGCCGTTGAAAGCGGTCGCTGCAATTGGCGGGAATGATAAGTGCGCGACATAACTCGGTCACTCGGTCGGTATTGTTGTTGTAGCCGCTGTCATGTCGCAGTCACATGCTACGCATAATTAATGATAAATACAAAAGCGTTGCCATACAGTCGCAGCTCGGTTATTGAGCGAGTGCCGCCCCACCACCCCCGCATGAACTCTATACTCGTATAATATTTGTTTTTGCCACTACAGTAAAAATACAAATTTGCAAACAAAAAATATCAATTTTAATTACAGCACCGTTGGATTTTGTCAATTAGTTCATGTGAAGTGGAAAATCGTCATTTAAAAAGTGTGAGCACCAAAAGTATAATAAAGCCAGCTGATTTTGATTAATATAAGTATATAGTATCGAAAAAATACGACATACGTAATAACAACAACAACAACAAATATTTAATACGAAAATTCGACAACAAAAGTTAACGGCACATGCGGCAAAGCGGAATCTGTGCTGATGCCCTCCAAAGTGTTTGTTGAGAGGGTGTGGGATACGCTTTGCCACGTCGATAAAAACACGTTTTAGCAACAGTAGCAACAACAACATAAGCAAACAGGCAAAACAACAAACAAACAAACAGAACAGCATAATTGGATACCTTGGATTAATTGCAAAGCACGTGGCACACAAACATTCAGCGCGCCGTCGCCCCCAATCGCTGCTAAATTGCTGCTCCAACACAGCCAGAAACAACGTGACTGAGGCAGTCCGACAACAACAACACCAACAGCAGCAGCAGCAGCAGCAGCGGCAACCAGACAGTGAAGGAATGTAAAGTACGTATCTGGATAAATTTATGTGTGGGGCAACAACGAAGATCTTATGCGAATTTGTATTTCTGGGTATTTGTGTGGAATTTAATAATGTTGTGTGTGTGTGTGTGTGTTCGCATTATGCGCAAAACAATTAAAAGCTAAATTTATCTTTTGGCGCGTTGATGAGTTGCAGGGTGTCGTGTCCGGAAAGTAAATATTGAACGGCAAAATGAGTAGAATTTTGTTAAGTAACAAGGCACATATATGTATGCATGCACAAATGTATTTATTTATTTATTTAAACTAAGCATTATTAGATAAGAATCCATGAGTGACTTAAATAGGTTGAAGACTCTCACAACCGCCATTTTGTTCATTTTTTTATATAAAAAATACATTTTATGATTTTGATATATGACTTTGATGCAATTATTCGAGTTTACTTTGAAATTGATTGAGAAATATTTGTACAAAAGAAATATTTGTAAAATTCATAAAATTAATTGCATAATCAATGAATGCCAAACTTAATTTGTTAGAATATTGGCTTCTCGTGTGTTATTTGAACGACTAGTTAAAGCTTTGACCTCGTTAAGGTCCAAATTATCTCTTCCAACTAATTGTTTCAAACTCAAAACCGAGCCTTAATGAATATGCTTTTTTGATATTATCGAACTTTCCATGTAGTATATTTGGTTAGCGGGTGATTTTTTAAGGATTTGATTTAAATAAAAAACACATAAAATTTAGAGAAATGTATGAAATCTTTATTTGAGTCGATAGAACAATCTATATAATTCATTGTTTAAAGATGATTTCATGGAAATGTTGACCGTGGCTCTGTCTCAAATGGTTCATACGCTGGGTCCAATTTCGGCATACTCTCTCCAACATATCGGCCGGTATCTTACGAATAAATTCTTCAATATTGGCTTCCAGTGCGTCAACCGTTGCGGGCTTGTCGCTATAGATATGAGCTTTAGCATAGCCCCAAAAGTTATTATTATTATTATTATTAGGGGAATTCTTTGTAAGGTGCCACCCTTTAGCTTTTTTGCGCATAACTCGTTAGAAAATTAACGTATCCACAATATTAATATACCGTTGGAAAGAGGGTTTAAAGAGCTATGCTCCAAGGTCACACTTCATTTGAATTTTTCGTAAATATAAATTTTACAGCCAATTTCCCAAAGTGTTCAAAATCGACACCCTAAAATTTTTTAATGTAAAGTGCCACCCCCTAAAAAGACCGCTAAAAACGTAAAACACTCAAGTGAAAATGCATGATTTAGAAAAATTACGAAAGATTATTGAATTTAATTTTAATTGAATAGAAAATGACCGAAAGCAAAATGCAAATTGAATGGTAACGAATAAAAGGAATAATTGTATGGAAATTAATAAACAAAACTAAACTCATTTATTCCTCATGGTAGGATTAGAGAAAAATTGACTAAGAACACTTTAAACTCATTTAAATGACGATTCCAAGCAACAAAAAGGCATTTTAACGATATAGGACCACAAAACAATGAAAAAAGGGGGTGGCACCTTACAAAGAAAAAAAGTGGCACTTTACATTTTTTTGCCATTTTCGAAATCATGGTATAAATTTTTTCCTTTTACGATATGCTCGGATATCATTTCGGATTATGAAAAACCATTAAAAATTAAGTCCAACACTGATATTTACCTTAGTTTTTTTTTAAGTTTTTGGTTACTTTTTCACCGCAACAAAAAGCTTACTTTTTTATTTTTAAGTTTTTGTTTTACAGATCTTTACACTTTTTTCTACCCACACTGTGTTTTCGCGTCTGTTCCATAAAAAACCACATTAAATATGATGTTGACATATATACCTTAGATGACGGTAGGAATTTTTTTGCTTGGATTGCTAGAACATCAAAATCGAGCAGGGGTGGCACCTTACAAAGAATTCCCCTATGAAAAGTTTATTTATGAAATAAATTCTGTAAACAAACTATAAACTAGGCATTAACTACTATGGTCTTCAGCCTATCGGGTTAACAATATTCAGATTATGTAGTAGATGTTAGCTCTTTTTAGTGTATTTATAATATTTATAATGTTGTGCTTGTTAATATTGCTCAGCTTATTTATTAGTGTTTTGGTTTGCGTATTATGGCTTTTAAGAATCTCGCATTCTTCAAGCAGGTGTTTTATGGAGATTGTGTGATTGCTACAGAGGGGACATGGGAGTGGAGTGGAGTTTTCCATTAAGTGCCGGTGAGTGAGGAGCGAGTGGCCGAGCCGGAGTCTTACGTATTTTTGTATGTGAATCCTTTGACAGTCGGTGGGATAAGTAGCTGCGTTTCCGTCCGGGTTGAACTGTTTGTAGTAGTGTGTGTAGTCGTTCCAGTGCTGGCTTTGTTCTATAGTGCACAATCTGGCCAATTGTTGTGAGAAATCTGACGGGTTGAAGGTGGGATGAAATGCAACAGGGGCGTGAGTAACAAATTTAGCCGCTTCGTCGGCTGTGTCATTCCCCATTATTCCAACGTGGCCAGGTATCCACATAATTTTTATTTTGTGTTTGTGTGTTATTAGAATATCGCGTATTTTTGCGATTGTGGTATACATGTTTGATGTGTTTTCTATTGCTTTTATTGTGGAAAGCGAGTCGGTGCAGATTATATGTTTTCCCTTCGATTTTTTGCACATGTTTGCAGCGTAAAGTACGGCTTCGGATTCGGCTGTAAAGATTGAGCAGTGCGGGGCCAGATGTGCTAGTCGAAGAATGTTGTGTCTCGGGCCAACTATTGCGTAACCAACACCTTTCTCCTTTTTGGATCCATCGGTGTAGTACAGATTCCAATTTTTAAATTTAGCGGCACATTCTTGAAAGAGCGCAACGTACATTGATGGGCTTGTTGTTTCTTTTGGAAGGAGTGTTAGTGTGTTGATAATTGAGTGTTTATTGAGATTCCATGGTGGTTGCCGAGGTTTGTATATTGTGGATGGTTTTGCAGCTAGTCCCATATCCAAAGCAGCTTGCGAGATATATTGAAGACATGAATGAGGTTTTGTAGTGGGGTGCTTGAGTACTTGTTTTGGGAATAAGTTGTCGGTTGGATTGATAATTTTTGGAATTAATTTCCGAGTCGCAGACTTTACTCTCTGGTCCAAAGACGGCAAACCAGTCTCTGTAAGTATGTTTGGGATCGGAGTGGAGCGGAAGGCATTTATACTGTAGCGGGCAGCGGCGTTATATATTGTGTTGATTTTACGAAGGTTTGATTTGGAAGTGTGTCCAAATAATGCGAGGCCATAATCAATTTTAGATGCTATTAGTGCTTTTATTAATCTTATGGTAACAGTTGGATGAGCGTTGCTGTGATATGATGTTATACATTTGATTAAGTTAAGTCGATTAACAAGTGACTTTTTTAAGTGTTCTACATGTGAAGACCAGTTGTACTTATGATTAAAGATAATACCTAGGATTTTAAGGTTATTAACAAACTGTAGAGTCTTTGAATTAATAACAAAGTTGGTGGGGTTACAATTTCTTTTCTTACATATGTGGAGGACTTTGCTTTTGTCAGTTGATATTAGAGCTCCATTGCCTTGACACCATAAGTTGATGTCTACAATTAGTTCGTTAAATTTCCGGTGTAGAAGTTGTTCGTCTTTGTATTTAGCGGTAATGTATAGAACATCTGCGTAGATACAGTGGTTGAAAGATTTGTGTTTACTTATGATTCTGTTAAGCGCTTCGAATGCAATTTGGAATAGGACCACAGATAGTGGGGAACCCTGCGGGATCCCGTTGAATAATGGCAAGGGGCGAGAGTGAATTGCATCGATTCTGACTCTGAATTTGCGGTGTGTAAGAAAGCTTTTGACATAGTTGATTATTTTGATCCACATTTTCCATTCTATGAGTTGTTGAATGATGGTGTGGCAGCCAACTCTGTCAAAAGCTTTGTGAAAGTCAATTGAGAAAATGGACATGTGATTTTTAGTAGATAGAGCGTTTGTGATTTTATGGTCCAGAAATAATAATGCGTCAATAGTACCTTTGGTGGCTTTAAATGCAACTTGATTATGACTGAGAAGATTGTTTCGGTTTAAGCACCACGAGAGTCTTTTGGCGATTATTTTCTCCAGCACTTTGCTAGCGCATGGTAAAAGGGAGATTGGTCTATAGCTTGTTAGTTGGTTTCTGGGTTTGTCTGGTTTCAGCAGAGGGATTACCGTGGCGTTTTTCCATTCTTGAGGAATAGTGCTTGTTGTAAAAATAATGTTGAAGAGGCGTATGAGATGAAGTTTGGCACTAATAGGTAGGTGTTTGAGCATGGGGTAGCTGATATTGTCAAAACCAGGCGTTTTGCCTTTAGCCACTGATAACGCACTGTTAAACTCCAATAGGGATATGTCCGATTCTATTAGTTGCGCTGCTGGGTTTGGACAGAAGTGAGTGTTTAGGTTTGTATTCCTTTTATTATTTCTAAAAGTGTTTGTGAAATTGGAGTCATTCGAATTGGATGACCATTCCTTAGCGAAGCAAAGGACAATCTCGTTTATATCTGATGTTTTGGTGCCGTTTCCTGACTCGATATGTTTTATGGTAAAGTTAGTGTTACTGCCATAGAGTCTATTTACGTTGTTCCAGATTTGTTGAACCGGAGTATTGGGGTTTATAAGTGACGTAAAGTTAGCGAATGATTCGCGTTTGGAGCGTTTCACCTCGCGTCTAAATAGTGCATTTGATTTTTTGTAGGCGATGAGATTCTCTTTAGAGGGGTTATTTTTGAAGTTGTGGAAAAGATGTTGTTTATTCGAACGGAGTTGGGATAGATTATGGTTCCACCAGTGGACTATTTTGGGGAAGGTGTTGCGTGAGGATGTGCGGGGGATTGAAGCATTGGCTGCTGCGATAATTTTTTTGTAAAAGAGAGCAGCTTCTTTGTTAACGTTGGGGGAAAGGTGTGAGGTATTTAGTGTGCTATTTAAGATATTGTGAAATTTCTCCCAGTTAGCTTCTCCTAGTTTGAATCGTTTGCGCTTTTTTGTAATTGTTGGAGGGGTTACAATAGCAGAGTGGCGTTGGAAGGAGATGGTAATTGGGAAGTGATCGCTCCCGTGGGTGTGAGATTTAATGTTCCAGTTAAGAGAAGAGAGTAGATTGGCAGAGGCGTAAGTAAGTGTGGCATGAGTAAGTGTGGAATGTGTGGAAAGGTGGGTGGGAGTGCCGTCGTTGAGTAGAGAAAGGTTGGTTTGAAGGAAAAAGGTTTCGATGGTTTTGCCTCTGCTGTTAGTATGAGGAGAGCCCCAAAGAGTGCTATGGGCGTTGAAGTCGCCAAGAAGGAGGACGGGTGTATTTATATTGTTAAAGAGAGAGGTTAATTTCGATAAGGTAAGAGCTTCGGATGGGGGAAGGTATGTTGACAGTACTGTAAGTTTTGTTTCCAAAGAGATTTCCACACCTATTGCTTGTATGTTGTTGGGCGTGAGTACTAGTTTGTGGGAGATAGTGTTTCTTACGAAGATTGCAACTCCACCTTTGCCTCTAGTAATGTTGATGAGGTTAGCAAGGTATGGATGATAGTTGTTTAGGTGTACTTGATTAATTTGATTGATTCTGAGATGTGTTTCCTGGAGTGCTATTACGTCGGGTTTGTATTCGCTTATCAAAAGTTGAAGCTCATGTAGATTGTTAAAGAATCCGTTTAAATTCCATTGAAGAATTTTCAGGATCATAACAAGAAAAGAAAGACATGGCCTCGTCAGTAGTATACGCGGAAGATATACTAGTGAGAGTTAAACAGGTTGGGGTTATGAGGTTTCATCTTCTGATATTGAGGAAGTGTCTGTGATAGGTATGTTGGCTAGTTTCAGGATGGAATAGTCAGCAGAGTTAGAGTTTGTAATGTGTTCTATTGTGCTGGAGGGGATAGTGTCTTTTATTGTCGTGTGTGATGCTTTGTTGTGATCGGGAGTAGAAGAGAGAGATATGGAAGAGTTAGTTGAGCTATTGGTGTTTGTTGTGTTTGATTGTTTGTTGGTGGTTGAATTTAGTGAATTTTGAGATCTCTTTTGTCTTGTTTTCATGGCTTCGTCAAGTGACTCAGTTGGAACGTGTGTAACTGTATTATTACTTTCATTGGCTATTTTAGTAGCTTCTACATAGGAACAATTGTTGATAGTTTTTATTTTTATGATTGCCTGTCTTTTTATTATTGTAGGACAGTTTTTGTTGGTAGCTCGGTGAGCATGTTTGAAGTTTATGCATTCGACCTTGGAGCATGGAGAAGGGTCGTGTATGCTACTAGAGCAGACGTCGCATTTCGTTTCGGACTTGCAATGTTTTCTTGTATGGCCCAGTTTGAAGCAATTTTTGCATTGTAAAGGTGCGGGTATATATGGTTCTACTTTATAGTTTAAGAAACCTATTTTTACTTCTTTAGGAAGCTCGAATCTGTTGAAGGAGAGAATGTGTAGTGAGGTGTTGATTGATTGCCCATCGACAAATTTCTTGATCTTGTCGCATCCTGCTACAGATTGGTCGTTCAGACCTTCAATGATTTCTTGTTCTTATAAGTTACGGAGTGGTGGTGCGAATACAACGCCTCTGATTGTGTTGAGAGTTGGGTGGAGAGTGGTGTGTACTGGGCATATATTTGATAGGTTGGTGACTTTTAAGAATTTGTTGGTTTGTGATTCGTTTTTTGTAAGAATTAAGAGGTCGCCGTCACGAGTGTATGAGATCTTAAGGGGACATTCGGAACTTATGTTTTCAAGGGCTTTTGACACAAGGAAGATGTTGAAAGACTTAAGCGATTTGTCTGGGATTTTGCTTTTTATTACGATGAATTTTGGGCAGTTTTTGCTAGGATTGGATTTATTGCCAATTGTTGGGAAGTCAGTAATATTGTTGATGTTAAAGTTAGAGTGATTGTTTTTTCTTTTTTTTGGGTTTGGGCTCCGGTTATGATTGGATTTCCCGTCTGGGTCCAGAAGGGAGTAGTAGTTACCTCCAGAGGAGGTAGCCATTCTGAGTTGGTGTCACTTGCTCAGCTGTCACTATATAAAAGCACAAGCACTACCGACACGAGAATTAGAGAAGAAACGTGAGTCAAAGAGGAACTTGCAAACTAAGTGCAGAAAGCGCAGCGGGATCGAGTAGAAGACGACTGTTCTCTGTGAGTACCGAGTGTCGACTATAGCCCCAACAAAAAAAAAATTGTTTAAACACAATTGAGCGAAATGGTCTATCAAAGTACTGAAAACACTATTCGGCAAATTAATTATATCTTTTATCTGTTTTGGAAATCTCGTTCTGGTTCTCAGTTGAACTTGTATAACGGAGATCATGTAAACAAAAACTTTGGGGCAATTGCTGTTATCTATCTTGACGGTATAAGACTTTGCCACTGCTTTGGCAAGTTTAGATTTGCATTTTTGTCTTCTTCATTTGCACAGACCTCCAGTTTCCCTACCAAGGATAATAAATGTGTGTAGTGTAGGGAGTGTAATATTACTCTGTTCTTTGGTCTGTTACCTCTGTGCCGCACACACCTTCACTCAGGTAAAACACCGAAAATCAAGCAAAAATATTATATACACCCGCCATCAGCCGTCAGCCGTCAGCCGCCAACCGACCGTATCCGGCCGCATCCAATAAGGGGCTTTCCATGTTGTGCCGAGGCATGAATAACGAAAATGCGGTCAAATGGGTTATAAAATGCGTACCTTTTATGGCTTATTTGGCACGATAATTTCACGAGCCGCCGCTTCGCTCCGCACCGCTTCGTTCACATTCCGCCCGCACTAGCGGCTGTGTGGCCGCCCGGTGTTGCTGTACTTGCGTAATGTGTGCGCCGACATGTGCAAGTACCGGCAGTCCTGAGTGTGGGTGTGCGTGCGCGCTCGAGCGTATATATGAAATTCTTTCGTTACTTTACATATTTTTCATTTTACATAACACCTTTTTGCTTTTAAGGGACTTTGATCGAAATAAAGAAAATCTCCCGAGAATATTGGCAAAAAACCGCTGGTATGAGAAATGGCGTTGCGGCCTTCGCCGCTGGTGGCGCCGCATTTCGGCTGCGCGCATTGTGTAGCGATATTACGCCGAATAATGTATGTGCGAATTCATTTAAAATGTTAATTCAAATTCCTGCCGCGCGCGCATTTCACCTGTGCAAAATCTGCTTAACATCGTTCTCGGTTTCTGCTCTCTCTGTTCTGTTCCTTGCAGCCTCCTCGCCGCCAACAACGAGTCTTCCACACAGCGCGCTGTCTGCCGTTGTTATATGCCTTTCCATTCCTGCGCTAAGCATGCTGACCACGGAGACGGAGGAGACGCAGCGCGGGCGGCGCACTGACAACAGCATCGGCACGTTGCGGCGCTGCTCGATTACCAGTTGCTCCCGGAATAATCGGAGGCGGCGAGTCATGCGAAGCCTATCATTAGCTGCACTGTTCCTGCTAATATCCACGCCAGCAATCACAGGTGAGTGGCGAGTCGGAGTGGGTGTGGGTGCGGGGCTGGCGAAATCGGTACTTGGCCTGCTACAAGTTTCAATACAATTTGCGGTTCGAATTCTTCGTAATTGTACGATACAAAGAGCCGCGCACTTGAGTGCACTCTCAGCCCGAGAGCAATTGGCGTGGCCAGCGAGCACGTCGAATTGCGAGCAATTTTCGTGAGAAATCTACAGAGCTACAATTTGAAATATTGATTTTATTTATTTATTTATTTATTTATTTATTTAAGTCTATTGTACATTAAGTAGCTTACAGACTAATAACAGATTAGTACAAATTATTTGAAGTAAGTGTTTAAACTATGTTTAAAAGACAATTTAGAAGATGAAAAATCAATTAAATTATAAAGCGAATTAACTTCAGCCAAAGTTCTAGCCAGGGGCGCAAATTGGGCGTAGTTTGTACGACAGCAGGCAAGATTGAAAATTTCATAATTCCGCAACTGTTTGGCAGGAACATGAAAATTAATTCTATCAAGCAACAAGGGACAGTCAATACCGCCAGTAACTAAATCAAATACAAAGCTCATAGAAAGAATCTTCCTCCTGTCTTCGAGGGACTTGATATGCAATAAAGAGCACATAGAGTAGTACGACGGAACAGGGTCAACAAATCTCAAAGATCGAAGTGCATATCTTAAAAACACTTTCTGGACTCGTTCAAGTCGTCTGATATGCACACTATGATATGGTCTCCAAATAAAAACCGCATATTCAAGCACTGAGCGGACATAAGCATTAAAAAGCGTTTTTACGGTGTAAGGATCAGTGAAGTCAGCACTGTTCCGCCTAACAAAAGCAAGCATTGAATATGCTTTAGAAATAGTAAAGTTGAGATGGCTGGAAAAAGTGAGCTTGGAATCAAAAATAACTCCAAGGTCCCTAATCTCACTTAGAGACTTAAGGGGCGCATTATCGATACAATAGGATGTTTGCAGCGGACAATAAGCGTCTTCGTCATTGGTAATTCAATTCGATTTATTTAAACGTTCTTTACTCGTTCTTGCATGAAAAATAAGAAACCATTCCACTTGGAAAGGTTAAAAGTCTGGAATTGAGACTGATGTTCCTATTATTGTTGTTGTGGGTGGGTAAGAATATTGAGGGGGGAGGCTTCTCTTAAAACTTGTAACAAATTGACTTCCTTTTCGATGCTCTTGCAACCATTTAAGATGTTGGGCGTCTCTTGTCTCTGTATCAAAGTTGCATTTACTTCATCTTACTTTACTGTTAAAGCTACCAATCGGGTCGAAATGGTCAAATTACAGTGGCGGATCCAGGGGGGGGTTTTGGGGGTTGGAACCCCCCCCGAAATATGTGGATCGGCTATAAAACTACATACAAATTAAAATACATTTTATAAATATTAAAGAATTACATTTTAAAACCCCCCCCGAAATATTTTTCTGGATCCGCGCCTGTCAAATTACGATAAGAGCAGGGACCGAAAATATTTAACTGTTATTTTACAATTTTCTAATAAAAAGGCATAACGAAAAAATTGTCGGTGGACTTTTTCAAATATACCATTATGATCGTAATGGCCTCAGCTTCACGAATATTAAACGCCTTTTTTAGAGAGATTTTAGACTTTTACTATAAATGTTAAAATTAACTGTTATTTTGTGCCTTTTATTATTTCAGGCAAAAATAACTGTTACTTTTGACTTTTATTTTATCGGTCAAAAATAACAGTTATTTTGTGACTTTTATATTTTCGGTCAAATATATCAGGCAATTTGATTTTTTTCAAAGGCCGTTTGACCGACTAAAAAACTATTGATACCATTTTTTTCTCGTCGAACATGTCTTATATTGCGGTCTGCTGAAAACTATTTAAACTATTTAAGCAAACACATCCAAAATCATGCAGCACGAGGTTTTTAGTTGTTATGATGTTTTAAAAAGGTTAATTTTGAAAAAGACCAACGCACTTGTGAAATAAGGCACTATATCACATTACCCGACCATATCACATTACCCGAACTTACTCTATTTGACCGAAAAATAAAAGTCACAAAATAACTGTTATTTTTGACCGATAAAATAAAAGTCAAAAGTAACATAATCTACTTCTATCGCTATCCACATGAAGCAGATGAGAATTACAAGAATCGCACAAGTGCGCTCTTGGCAGGCAATGGCAAAACCTCCAAGTGTGAACGAAAAAACTGCCAATCGCCGTTCGGATTCGGCGTTAAACTGTAGGTCCCCTCCCCTCCCTTTCCCCATCCGCTCGAAATGTGTGCTGTAACATATGTTGGGAAAAAACAGTGTTGCATACACATTTAAAAAAGGGTGAAAAATATGTGGTATCACAATGGGCCTTTCGGGCCTCCGAGTGTGTCTCTTATAGAGAAAGCCACCATAACCTAACCTAACCTAACAGTTATTTTTGCCTGATATGATAAAAGGCACAAAATAACTTTTATTTTTGTCGGTAAAAAGAAATGTTAAAAGATAACAGTTAAAATCTGACTTTTTTGATAAAAACCATAACCGGTACGGAGGTGTTTTCATACTTAAAAATTTGAGTTCCTTATATCATTCAGTGTTCGCATACTCTCAGTTGCGGAAAGACATTTTACACTATAGAGTATGCCCTATCGGAGTATCGAATGACGGTTTGTAATCGCCTAATGGACGAAAAAAGGAGAAGCGACAAAAAGTGTGAACTATCGGCAGCCGCCGTGGCTCAGTTGGTTACTGCGTTGGACCGCGAGTCGAAGGCAGCAACGCCAGATTCAATACTGCCTGTAATAACACCTAAAAAAAATAACGGGAAAACTCGTTTTCTCTTTCGGTGGCTGTCCTCTCAGCTGGAAATGACAAACCTCTGAGAGTAAAAATTGCTTATAAGCTCGGAACCGGCATAAAACTGTAGGTCCCTTCCACCCGCGTACAAATTCACACGCACAACACGGGTGGTTGCGGGAAGCTAGGCCTTAGTCTCGCGTAAGCGGGCTGTCGTGCCAGTCAATTAAGTTATTATTAATTATTATTATTATTATCGACATGTCCACGCCTAATTTTTGACATCTGATGTTGCTGGTTTGGTAGGTGTGCGGAGATTATTTTCATCTGCATCTGCGTTCCTTTGAGTACCAAATACGCAATATGCCATAGTATCCGTTCCACCTTTGGATCATCTTTATATTCAAGTTTAGTTTTGGAACAGCTGCATTTTGACTTTTTTGCAATCATTTTAGCATAATCCTACTCAAATTTTATTTTACAAAGTTTTAGCATGTCTTGAAGGATTTTTGTGTATCCTGAAGTGATCCAAAATGTCGTTGAATTTCATTAAATAAGTAAGTACACTTATATAGCATTCTTTCACTTCAAGGCTTTGGTATTCTTATCAGAGTTCCACACTAAACCTCAGAACGTACATAGGTAATTGAATTGTATACTTGATGAAATTGGTTGGGACTCTTTGCTTCTTGATCTTAATGTCAGTAGCTCTTATAACGTCTTTAAATCCAAGCTCTGTGAAGTTTGCGCACTTCATGTCCCTGCTTTTCCTAAAAGGATTTATAAGCTACCTTGGTACACAAAAAATTTGAAATATCTGAAAAATTTGCGTAATAAGTTTTTCAAAAATTCAAGATCACCAACCTCCTGTCTTTTAAGGACAAATACTTACTTGAGGTATTCGAAAGACTTTAATTGTTTGAATAAGTTTCTTTATCGGAACTATACTCTAAAGTACGAATCTGAGGTAAAATCTAACCCAAAGGCTTTCTGGCGTTTCATAAAGTCCAAGAGATCCTGTTCTAATATTCCCATTACCTTGTTCCTAAATGATGTAACTGCTAAATCTCCCTACGAAGCTGCCAACCTGTTTGCTGAGTTTTCCGCTCTAATTTTGTGTCCGACTGCAATAGCGATGTGATTGCATATGGTGATATTTGCTCTTCCATCAATTTTGGTTCTCTTTCACTTTCCTATGATGATGTCATTGAGGGGTTTCGTCAACTTAAACCCTCGTTTCAACCTGACGTTGATGGTTTATCAGCGTCCATGTTGAAGCGTTGCCCTTCCCTCGTCCGTCCGCTTCTACTGATTTTTAATAGATCTCTTGCTGCTGGGGTTTTCTTAGATACTTGGAAAGTAACTTCAATCACTCCAGTTTTTAAGAGTGGCAACAAAACTAATGTTATCGATTATCGTCCTATCTCTAAGTTGTCCGCTGTGTCCAAGCTCTTTGAATGTATCATTAAAATTAAACTCTATTTTGCTGTCAAAAACATTTTATGTCCTAATCAACATGGTTTCATGTCTGGCCGGTCAACTGTCACAAACTTGGCTTTCATCGAAGACTGTCTATCAACTTTTCACTCCGGTTTCCAAGTGGATTGTGTTTATACGGATTTTTCGAAGGCCTTTGATAAAGTTAGCCATAGTATTCTTATTTCAAAATTTGCTAAACTTGGTTTTCATTCTGTCTTCTTAGACTGGATTACCTCATATCTTAGCATCTTAGCAATCGCAGTTGTACTGTTGTGATTGACAATGTTTCATCTCGGCCTTTTATAGCGTCATCTGGTGTACCCCAAGGGAGCATTCTTGGGCCACTGTTTTTTATAATATTCATTAATGATATTAAATAGTTGTTGTTTTTCAACATCCAGGTTTCTTCCTTACGCCGATGATCTAAAAATTTACTCTACTATAACTTCCTTTATTGATCAGCAAAACCTTCAATCTGACCTTGATAATGTGTTTGCTTGGTGTTGCAGAAACCGTTTATCATTGAACATCAATAAATGCTCCCATGTTGCTTACTCTAAGTCTCATTGTCCGCTGCAAACCTCCTATAGTATCGATAATACGCCCCTGAAGTCTCTTAGTGAGATTAGGGACTTTGGAGTTATTTTTGATTCCAAGCTCACTTTTTCCAGTCATCTCAACTTTACTATTTCTAAAGCATATTCAATGCTTGCTTTTGTTAGGCGGAACAGTGTTGACTTCACTGATCCTTACACCGCAAAAACGCGTTTTAATGCCTATGTCCGCTCAGTGCTTAACTATGCGGTTTTTGTTTGGAGACCATATCAAAGTGTGCACTTGATCGAGCCCAGAAAGTTTTTTTAAGATATGCACTTCGGCCTTTGAGATTCGTTGACCCGGTTCCGTCGTACTATTCTATGTGCTCCTAAATGCGTATCAAGTCTCTCGAAGAAAGGAGGAAGATTCTCTCTATGACCTTTGTATTCGATCTAGTTACTGGTGGTATTGACTGTCCTTTCTTGCTTGATAGAATCAACTTTCATATTCCCGCCAAACAGTTGCGGAATTATGAATTTTTCAATGTTGCCTCCTGTCGTACAAATTACGCCCAATTTGCGACCCTGGCTAGAACTTTGGCTGAAGTTAATTCGCTTTATAATTTTGTTGATTTTTCATCTTCTAAATTATTTTTTAAACATAGTTTAAACACATACTTTAAATAATTTGTACTAATCTGCTATTAGTCTGTAAACTACTGAATGTACAATAGACTTAAATAAATAAATAATTTTAAAAATAACTGCTGTCCTTTTCAGTTTTTGTTCCACTGATCAGCACCCAGCGGCTACTGAGCATAGAAATTCTTTAAGGTAGTTTACTTTTCTATTAAAATTGTTGATACATCTTTCAACACCTAAGAAGATTAAGTCGATCACACTTTGATTTCTGAAAATTTCACACATAGAGGAAAAAACAAATAAATCCAAGACAGTTCTAGGGGAGAATGGGAAAGCAGCGCCACTTAGTTTGACTTTGGTTACTTTGTCTTCAGTGTGTATGTGTGAGTGCAAATATTTATTTTGCAGTAAAATTTCAACTTCTTAAACTGAGCAAACTTTACACTCAAAACTTTGCTCGTAACTTATGCCCAATACGTCTGCAAAGTATTAACGGCAACCGAGAGAACTCGATCTGTTTTTTTTTGTGCGTAAAATTTCTCAATTTGAATGCAACCGCATTGTCTTTGAATGAGAATTTTTTTGCTTCGTTGTCGCCTTTTGGCGGGATTCCCTTTAGCGGGGATCATTCGTACTTCATTAATTTTATCGTTCGCCGTTTAAACAATTTAACGTAATTTTCCTTCTATGACGCTTTGTGAGTGGTTTCCATATTTTTCGCCTACGCTTTTTGCATCTGAAAGTGGAGTTGTTTTCGCTTTTGCTGTTGCAGTTGCTAACGCTGCCGCTGTCGTCGTTGGGGGCATTTACGAGCGCCTTATCGCGATGATCTTCCGGCGATGTAGCTGATGACAGTGCAAATATTAAGCAGACAATTTGCAGCAAGTGCTGCAGAGCGACGTAAATGCTGCGGGCACAAACGTACAAACAGTGCACACACACTCAGCAAGCCGAGCGCAGCCCCACGCAGGCCCGTGCACGAGTACACAGCCGAGGGCGACGGCGTGGGCCTGACGCAAGACGCAATGAATGCACCACATCCGCTGCAGCTTGAGGTAAGTGTAACAAACTCAGGCTCAATGGGCTGTGCAACTTTGTCATTACCGGCGTCATCGCTGCCGTCAACAGCGCCGTCCCACTCGTCAGCACCGGCACCGGCATCGCCAACGCATCGTCATCGTCATCGTCATGGCTGTCGATGTAATCTGCATGCTGCGCGGCTGTGCAAGCTTTGCTGCCTTTGCAATATCTCAACCGAAGTAATTACATCTTCTTGGTTTCATTTTAATTTCGCCTTCTCTCGTCGTCTTTGTTTTTCCGGCACTGCTCGTCGCCACCGCCATCCCGAGCAGCACTCCTGCCGCGCTTTTATTGAGTTTGTTCCTTGCAATTTCCTGTTTGCCTTACTGCTTTCAGAGCTCGGTGTGCAGAGCGGCTGCAAGCAGCGCGAGGGGTGGGCAAAAGATTTGTAAAGGATGCACTTGAACCCGATGTGGTTTGAATGTGTCTCGCATTTGTATGAGTCTTTATATCAATTTTCTTCACATCCCCCTACCGCGAACAACCCTTCGGCACCGCACTGGGAAATTGTCTCCCAAGTAAGAAAAGCTGTTAAGACCATAAAAAAAGAAGAAGCGCAGACGACTTCACTGCAGCCCGGCAAAAGCAAAATTAAACAAAAAAGGATAGATGAAAACACAAGAGAAAAAGAAAAGAACGAACGAACGAAACATGAAAATTGCTCGGCATCTAACAACTTGGCTGGCGCACGTTATCCGTAGTTGGCATCTGCAATCATCGCATTTACCGTTAATTTTAAACACACAACTTTATGTATCTTCTTCTGCTTTTCTCTTCCTCTCGTTCCATTTTGCAGACGCTTCCAACTACTTTGACACTCAAGGGCCTAATTTCTCGCATGAGCCACCGAGCCGCATCGAGTTCACAAACACCGCGGGCAGCATAGCGGATTGCATAGCGCACGGCAATCCGCCGCCAAATGTCGAATGGCTGGATAAAGATAATAATCCCATCACCTCAATATCAAAGGTAACAATCTCAACGGTTTCGGGGCAAAGTTTCAAATTGATTTTTTAAAGACTTTGCCGTAAGCAAAGCCAACATTTGCATAGCTTGGCTTACACGTTCTGTGGCCACAATTTTAGAATAATCTTAAAAGTTGTCTTCAAAATCCATGGGGTTTTTCATTGTGAGAATTGTATATCAATATATGAAATTGTTGTTGTTGATATGCAACAAATAGTTGCAGACCAAGATGAGACTGCACCTAGATCGCAACTGGGATTATCATTCAAATCAAAACCAAGACCAACTCTAGAGCTCAGACCTAAACTAATTATATGCAAGATTGAGACATACTTTTACAACATTTTCCAGTTGAACACTCACACACATTTGCCGCCAGCGCGCACTTACATCTATAACTAAGCCATATTTCCAGTGCGAGCGCATATCTTCATCCTCGTCCTAGTACGAATTGAAGTGAACGTGCTGTTACCAGTTTGGGTGCAATGCCAGTGCCAATTTTTCTGTAGTTATACGAAAGTCTGCAGTCTTCTGATCTCCAAGTAATTCAAACAATGTTGTTGACGTACAATTAATTTTCCGATTGCAAGAAGTGCTTCTCAAATAAAAAATCTGCTTCCGTGCAGGCACTCACAGTGACCCACTGAGTATTTTAGTATTTTAGCTTTGTGCTTTACTCACTTCTCACTTTTGTGGCGCACATATGTCTAGAGCATTTTAAATACTTTAATACGAGACAAGTGCGAGAACAATTCGAAAAGTTCCAGAGGGCCAACTGCACAGTGCCAACAACTGCGCTGCGTTCGCCATTGTTTCGCCAGTGGCCAGTATTGCGAGCAAATTTAATCAATAACCACTTGAACTGTACTTCCGGCGGCACGGCTGAGTTATATCGATAGTCGAGGCGGACATAAACGGCTATCCGACGGCGAGAAGTCAACGCTCGAGCAAAACTCTAACCTCAGTCATTTTCATTGTGCGCTCAATCTGCAATTTCATTGTTTTCCTCCCACGACTGTCAGAGTTTGCGAAACTGCGGCAGTATCTGAAAGTTTGTAGCCAGTCGCTCTTCTCACGTGCCGCTGTTCGATTTGCTGTACAGGTTGTGATTTTCCCCGGTTTTTCGTTTTTAGTGTCGTTTGTTATGGCGCTTTTTAAAACGCCTTAAAAACGGCAGTAAAACGGCGCAGGCGAACACGGCACCGGAGACGACTCGGTTGGGTTTTATCGCTGATAATTCGACTCACTTCATTGCGTTCCAGGTGCGGCATATATTGGCGAACGGGTCGCTGTACTTCCCGCCATTCGAGGCCGAGGAGTTCCGGCAAGATGTCCACTGGTCGGTGTACCACTGCGTGGCGAGCAATGCCGTCGGAACGATTGTGTCCAGGGATGTGGTCGTCAAAGCGGGTGAGTTCAAATTGTAGCAAATCGTATTCACTGAAATGATGCGAAAATGGTTGATGTAATAGTGTTTGATGGATTCAAATGGAAAGGGCGAAATTAACGGATAATTAATTGGCGAAACGAAGGCCCAATACCGTGCAGCTCCGATTAACCGATAAATACCAACTGGTCGTTTGAACCCGAACCATTAAAATATAATTTTGCTTTGTGAAATGTTTAATAAGTACAAAAACCCGAATTTCAATTAAATTCCAATGCTTAGCTCCCCATCGTCGACAGTTATACATTCCGACTAATTGGCTTATAATTGAAGATTAAAGTTTCCCGTTCATTCGGCGTATAAATTGAAAGTCAGCAACAATTGGAAACCGCACACAACAAGTCAACGACGGCAGCATTTGATAGCCAAGTTAAAAACATTATTTCGCAACGTTGTGCTCTGTTGACAGTGGTCAATAAACTTGTGTTGTCAATGTGGCAAAACTTTTTTCACTTAGGAAAAAGTTTGCCAATAGCACAGAGTGAAATGCGAGAAACTTACATTGAATTAGACGATAAAAAAATTAAATAAGTGAGTCTCTGTAGTGTTAACGCCCCTGAAATTTGTTCGCAAGTCCTGGTCGTATGGTTTATTTTCGATTTTTATTAAGTGTCTTTGGTTTTGTGGGTTGTGGGATAAATTTAGAATGTGGTTAAACTGAACTGAACTGAATGTTATAACATATTTCATAGACTATTTGTTTATTTTAACTCAAATCATTTTTATTTTATGAAGCCTTTTGTTTCTGGAGTAATTAGCAAGGCCTCTGGTCTTAGGTGTACATACAAGTATATTGCCCAAATACACATTTGAAACAATATACGAGTATTTTGGTACTTTATAGAAGAGAAAAGAGGAGCAAAGGCCCCTCGCTTCAGTTTTCCTGTGAGCAGGACGTACCTTACCAAGACTCTTTTTGTATTCATTGATTTATGAAATTTTTGGTTTGGTTTTAATTGGGTTCGTCAAAACAAAGCAGACAGCCTTTAGGGCTGTTCGATCAGTTATCCAAATCCCTATAGGTTATGTCGTCGATAAGAACAAACCGTGGATCAACTAATGTAGTCACATGCTTCTTAATCTCATCACAGGTTATCACCAATACTTGACCCATATAAGACAAAAAATACTTACTTTGAAAGCGCGGGCACTGAATCTTTTCTAAACTGGTACTTTATCAAAGCCTTTAAAGTCTTCCTAGGGCATGTACAGTTGTAGTAGAGATAGGCTGAAGACATTATCCAAAGAATTTTGACTTGCTTTGCAACGCAACGGTGACTTAGTTCCATATTACGCTTTATACACCGGAATTTCGTCTTTTTTCGTTCACGTTGCCCACATCGTCAGACACTACGAACCGCATAGGAGCCGTCGAGGCTGTATTTGATTAATAGTCAATTGCAAAGTGCGCACACAAAATCAATGAAACTATTTTATCAGCATTATGTGCACGCAAATGTGTACAAGCGTTCGTAAGTCTGTACATATTTCAACGTAAGTACATATTTACTCGTGTTTGTGTGTGTGCGTGCATTAAAATTAACATTCTTGTAAGCCATATGAAAATTAAATTAAATCCTGCCAAAATTCCAAAGCCTACATTTTTACTCGCACATACACACATATGAATACATGTATGTGCGGATCGATGCACACATACATATGTACGTACGTATAATGTGTGTAAATACGCATGAACGCGCGTATGTGGCTGAGGCAAAAGCCCAGCACTAAATGGCCATTGCGCTGAAGTTGCGCCTCATTTAGTCCTTTCGCCATCGAACTTGCCAACACTGCCGGGGCGACGCCGCTCACTCGGCCCGTAATGAATCCCTCATTAAGATTATATTATTATTCTATGTGTCAAAGTTATAAAATTCTTTTAATTATGCGCAGTTTTCGTGCGTCGTGCGCTCGCTGACGCCATTGCCGATTCGTTGTGCCCACTTTGCCGCCAGAAGGGACCGAAGCCTTCCATAACGCTGGCTTAAACATATTAAAAAGGTACAAAAGTCCACAAAAGTTTTTCAAGTATGCGAGTGCACGACGCAATGAGGCGGGCGGGCGCAGGGGCCGCCGCAATGGCTTTCAAATCTTTTAAAGTGACTGGCAGCTGCGAGCTGCGCAACAATATTCGCAAATAAAGAAGTACACAGAGAGCGGCCAGGGCAATGCGGGTTAAAGCCATCAACAACAACTACAACAATACGATCAAACGCAACAATAACAGTAACAACAGCAAGTGGGTTAAATCGTGAGTGGGTTGCGGGTTGGAGTGGGAGTGGGAGCAGGGCAAGGGCCATTGTGTTTTATGTGTTCATTTGCTATTTCAAAAAGGTCGATTTAGGATTACTCGTGCCGCTTTTGTTGCCGCCGCCACTCGTGCCGCTGCTCGATGCTGCTTGCCGCCATTGTGTTGTGCAGCGGTATCGATGTTGCGGGGCTTGGGTCAGCCTTTCGTAAATTAAAATGAAAATTTTCGTTGAAATTTATGTGTGCACGATGAAAATACATATTTCCACTAAGACGTTTCTGCACGACGATCTTTAAGAAAGGCTTATACACAAACATGCATACACACGAACCTATATAAATATGTTCGTATACATACATACATCGATATATAGACGAGTGCAAGCAGATAGTCCCTTATAATTTAATTTTCCTATGTTTTACGAGAATTAAAATATAAAAACATTTGAGACGTTTAATATGTTTTAGCGCAGAATAATTTACTCGGCTTGCAGCTGGTTGGCGGCAAGTTGTCCGGCTGCTGGGCGGCGTGCAGCGCTGGGAAGCGTTTGTGTGGAAGTGAAAAATGATAGTTGTCAGTTTCTGTTAATATCAGACAATGAATATATGTGAATACTTGTGTGTGCGCCGGATATAATGAAATTAAAACAAACAAAGAACAACACACAGACATATTCAGAACATGGACAAGTTGCTGCTGATATTTTAAGTAATTAGAAATTGTGGCTTTGTGTGCTGACACAAGGAGGTTATGTCAGTTTACTTGAGCGATGACAACGCTACGTGAGGGTTTAATCGTTTTTAGTGGTGAACACAATACAGCGTTGAAAATGTAATCAAATATGACAGCGTTCCAATGGTTTTCGAAAACCCCATTGTAATATTTTAACTAAATCAAGCAACGAAATTTTCTACTTTAACAATTACATTTACTATGTGTGCGTGTATTTGTGTATATTACCAGTATGTATACTTAGTTGTGTTGTAAATGGGGTCAAAGGTTTTTATCAATTTTCACAAGCCGTATTTACTCATTTCCGTTACGATTTCGACTTGTTGCAGAATGTTAGTTGGAAATTATGTCAATGCCAGCGCATATTTAGAATTTCTCATTACTCGGCATAACAGTTTGAAGTATGCCAAGCGGGAAATAAGATCGTTTTAATGGATATGCAGAATGTTCGCGTTAGGCATTTCGCAAAAAAATGCAGAGGGAAACTTGCGTTCAAATGAGATATTTTTTGCATTTCGAAATTAATGGATGCAGCAGTGCAGCACACATGCCCGTCCGATGTATGGACAGCAGGCGGTAGGCATGCAGCGACGAGCCGGCCCGGAATAACAAACAGTAGTGCAAACACAAACACAATCTAATTGCATCCTCGCACGTTTCGCAGCGGCCGACATGGCCAACTCTCATTTCAGCTAGAAATTTGAATTTTTGGCTCGTCAACAGCGCCACTGCAACAACAGCCAAAACCGCAGCCTCCACAGCAGCGCAAACACGAGCTGAGCTGCAATGAATGCAATGAGAGGGGCGCAGCGAGGGGCGGCGGCCGACGGACGCAAATGGCTGGATAAGCTGGCGGCGCCAAGCAGGCTGCCAGCCATTGTGGTAGCCCGGCTACGAGGACGAACAGCAGCCGAGCTATTATTGTGTAAACAAATATGCGAACGTGCACTGCACTCTTGCAGCGGGCATTTTCGGTGGCAAAGTTTGGCAGCAACTAAGCGGGGCAGTCGGTGATGCGATCGATGCATTCAGTCGCTGTCGGTTGCTGCGCACCGAAATAGCAACAAAATGAACAAAAATATGTGCAGCAACAGCAGCAAGCAGCGCGAAACTGCGCCGAAATGTAGTTAACGTGGCGGTTTTGGTAGAAGGGTTCGGCGACGGCTCGGATGCATACGCAGCGACGAGCACAGCACAACGGCACCGAAAGCTGCGGCCGTTGTTATGCGAAATTAAGAGTCCTGAGCGAAGGACAATTGCGTTCGGAGTGATGCGGGCGGTGCTGGACCACGAAATATGCGCTGCATGCCACACAAAATTTGCCTTAATGTGCGTAATTAACTATTTTGATTAGATACTCGTACATTCTTGCAGGGATCCCACGAATTGCATTAACGTGATGCACTCACCAATTGATATGCCATTCAAAAGCGGATATTGGCCGAAACAAATTTTGTGTCAGAAGTTGGCTGCAACACAAAAACCAATCAATATATGCGAATTATTGTTGCAAAAAAAGAATGCAAAATTGGTGATGTTGCATGCAGTTGGAAAGTGCACATCATTATAAATCGTAATTAAAAAAAAGTATAAAAGTGTACAGCTAAAAAGACGAAAGCGGGTATTGTTAGGGGATGTGAAGTGAAAAGCGCCCACCGTGCCTCATGAGCTCGGTTTGTGCAATAACATGGGATCAAGTCAGTGCTTAAGCACAGACTTTACATCCCACCTGTAAGCAGTAATAAGCAGTGTTAATGACTGTTTGTAATTTGCACTCGTGCGACCAGCCGCAAGGCACTTGTGCACAGTTGAACTTGCACATTGCATAAGGCAACCTCAGAGTTATTATTGTGCTCAGTAATGTATCAGATATGTTAAACATTTTCGGAACACATCAATGCATCATTGCGTCAATGCAGACCGAATGGGTGGGCAATAAAATAGACAGGTGAATTAGTTTGGTATGTGACAGCTTAAAGACGATGCAATACAAATTTCGCAACTAAGTATATTTGCATTTATTCAAATTTGTTTCAACAGCATCTTTGTTTAGATTTGATTTGATAAAATGTGTTTTTTTTTTTGTTTTTTTCTAAATGCAAATTCCAGTTGTTAATCAACGCTATGAACCAGAAGTACAAAATCCGGGCGGTTTCATTGGTAGCAACGTGCTGATCAAATGCAACATTCCCTCGTTTGTGAAGGAATATGTGACCGTCACATCATGGCTGCAAGAACCAAATTTCAACATCTATCCATCACTTGAAGGCGGTAAGTAGTCAATTTAAAATTGATCAGTATACGTTTAGCAATACACCCCTCATCACCCACATCAAAGTCTGTAATTTGATTAGACTTAGTTAATAAACAATTAATAAACAATTAATACACTCATAACTGGCTTAATGGCTAAATACGATTTGGAAAATCAAGCCATGAAGCGAAAAGCCGTGGAACGTATTAACGAAACTTGAAAACAAAATAAGAATTTTTGTGCTGAGATGAGCTAAGCAGAATTTTGGAAGTATTAAGAAACAATTCATATCAATTCAAAGTAGTAGTAGTAGAAAGCCTTAGGTATTTCCACTCGAAAGCCGCAAAAACCAAAGTAGAAGCTGGGAACGTTAACAATTCTAAATTGAAAATTTTAAATGCCTGTAACTCAAAAGTTAGAAGAGTTAGAGACTTAGAAAATGTAGCGTAATTGATAGTAGACCTCTGGCTCTATCCAAGCTTTCTATCGCAAAGCCAAGAGAGTCAATATTGAACATAAAATTTAAAGAAACATTTAATGAATGTCAATAAATATAAATTTTGTATTTGCGTTAGATTATACTCTCTTTAAATCTTTTATTCACATTTTTTCATGCATTTTCACAATTTTAATTCTTTTCATATTTTCTTTGGTGGTTGAATCTGATTATGAACCGTTTCTACTAGCGTCCGACCGAAACATCTTTTTTGGGCCGAAACCGAATTTCGGTTTTTTTTTTAATATTCGGCCGAAACGGAAACCGAAACATTCTAGTTGAAATAAAAATCACCATATCAAGCATTTTTTTCAACAAACGAATTTTACATTAAGTTAAATAAGAACAAACAAACAAACATAACATAAATAAATAAATAAATACTTATTAATAAAAACAATTTATTCATTTTTTAAAAACATAAACATGAAAAAAATCACCCTTTAGTACCTTACTCGCTAATATTCAAAATTAAATAACTTAATATTATATGCTAAAAAGAAAAGTTTATTTAAATTGGTGGCATCTAAATTACTCCTCCTTTCACTATATATCTGCTACACAATAAAATGTAAAAAACTATTCTAGAAAGTTCCGGTTTCGGCCATTTTTGGCCGATACTGAAACCGAAACCGAAACCACTTATTTGGGAAGAAACCGAAACCGAATATTCGGTCAAAAACTAATTTCTACCAAATATTAAAAAATTATGTGTGCTACAAATTTATTTTCCTTCCAAATTTAATGAAACACATTCGTTGCACAATTTGATTTTGACTGGAATGTATTGCTTTTGATTTTCCTTTTCCGTTTTTGAAACAGTTTTTCCCTTCTTATGAACGTGGATTTATTTATTAGTGGCAAACATCCACATACACACACAGAATTTGCAACTAAAACTGCCCATGCACACTCGTCAATACGCAACAGTAAAAAATATGCTATTTCCAATTGAAAAGAACAAAAGCACAAAAAAACCCAAAAATAATAACAAAAAAAACTGGCAATAAACGCCGATACAGGCCGCAATAAAATGTATTTCATAGCCAACGCAACTGAAAATCCACTCATTGTTTTTGTTCTATATTCCGCTCTGAACAACAAAAATAAAAAAAATTACGAACAAACAACATCACAACAACAACAACGGCAAAAAGATGGCAAAAATCATATGCTTCCAACCGGAGAACTTCTGGTCTACAACATCACACGCACCGATGCGCATAAAATTTATCGCTGCCGAACGCATCACAAACTGACGCAGGACTCAGTCGTCAGCAGTAATGTGGGCAAAATTCAATTGACTGGTAAGTAAATTACACACCACGGCCAACGGGGTGGGGCACGAGGCGGCAGGACCGACCGTGACTAGGGGGCCGCAACGATTGCAATAGATACGCGCGCACGCACACAATCACACGCATAGACGCCATTCGCACTCGCTGCAATTTACATCAAGTGGATTTGTGAATTTGTGGTGTGTTAATTACGGCGTTATATTAATTAACGGCCCCCACCTGTAGCCAAACATTGCGGACACGCACACGCAAACAGGCGGCCGGGCGTCGGCCTACCGGTGGCGGCGGATGAGTAGTGTATGTTGCAATTAAATAATTAATTTGCTGCAAATTTCATTACACCAATGAGTGATATTAAATTTCAGAATTTCAGTGTTTGAGTTTTTCTATTATTCACAGAGATGCGCGAACTGGTGCCGCCGATTATGAATGAGAAGACCACGAGCGTGTTTGCGCGCCTGGGTGATCCGGTGGTGGTGCCGTGTGTGGCCTACGCCAATCCGAAGCCAGTTTACCGGTAAGCGGCGGAATTATTAGAAAATGTTACTGTTGCCTTTGGAGTTGACAATGCGAGCTCGAAACTGGGAGAAATGAATTGCTTGATTGTGATTAGTTCTGAGCAAATCAAACGGGAACCTACTTTGAAAGTAATAAAAGTCCTTCTAGGAAAACAGTAGTTCGGTTATCAATCCGTTTATTTGGCCGTCTTATAACTCGAGAGACATTTTGAATGCAACATTACCTTTTGTCATTCGTTTGTTTGTCCTCTCTCACTTCTTCTCTTCTCCCTATTAATTTCAGAATTATATTCTGTCTTACAACAATGAATGGAAGATATATTGAATTGAAATAGAGATATTGTACGTAAAATACCAGTTTGAATTGGATTGTCGTATTTGTTTTTTTCAGCCAATATCCGTAAACAATTCGAAAATTGCAAATCCACTTAAGTGATTCAATGAAACTAATGATTTGTTGTAACTGCAACAAATCAGCAAATTTTTCTTGCATTGAAGCCCTTATTTGTTTTGCACATTTCGACCACGCCTCCGTCACATCGTTTGGCCTAACCTTAACAAACCCCACAAATAAGGTGAAGCATGAAATCGCATGCGATTCCACAATTTTGCTCAATTTAAAAGCGGAAATAATTACACAGCTCGGCATAGACTAGTGCAGTCAAAAGCCTTATACGGCCTAAGAAAAATCGCAATTCTGCCGGTTGCTCACGTGTGTGCGTTATTTAAGTGTGCGCGCAGATGTATGTGTGTGTGTGAGCGTCTGTGTACACAACACTTGTGCCGAAGCAAGTGAAACAGGAGCCCAGAAGAAATTCGCATTTCCGAGACCCAAACTCACGCCGCGTCGCACTGCAGCTCGCCAAGTGGCGAAACAATTTAACACATATGCCAGGCTGACTGCCTGCCCGCCAGCCAGCGATGAGGACAAGGCGCATCACAAAGCGAGTACGTAAAGAGCAGAAAATTAAGAAGCAGAAAAACTAAAAAGCAGAACGGCATAAATAAAACAAAAAGCAAAACACAGGCAAAATGAAAAAGGGAAAACGGCAAAAAAGGGGGGGAAAACGAAAAAGAAAAGGCGAACGGGCAACGGGCAACGAAAAAACCGGAACGAAACGGAGGCGACAGTAAAAAGCAGCCATGAACCGCCAACAACGCAATGAAATGAAATGAGGCGACCCGAGGGGGGAAGCGAACCAACAAAAAATAAAACAAAATGAAGGTAGTGTGCGAGTGTGACTTCCACTGTGACGGCGATGGCGACGACAACGACGACTATGAGTATGTGTATGTATGTGTGTGAGGTACGTACATATGTATTCGGTTGATACGCTCGAGTGCATTGACATGCAATATTTTAATATACGGCACCACGAGATTCCTTGGCAAGAAAGAATAACATTAAAAACGACGACCCGTGCTGTCTACACATTGGTGCAAGTGTGTGTGTGAAGTGTGAGGTGTGAGACTATGTAGAACTCTCAGGGCACTCAGGCGAAGAACAAATTTGCAATGTGCTTGCAAGGACTCGCGAAGTAAATTGCGCATCTTTGTGTGTGTGTGTAGTTGTTGGTGGCTGTTTACTTTTAATTCCAAAAACACGTACTCAGTGTGACAGCGTGTTTCTGTACTTAATAATTTTATTAACGGTGTATTTTTGACATTGGTATTTGATTGGGCAGCGGATGAAAGTCGTTTTGTGTCATATTGCGCTCGTGTTCAGTTTGGCCTCGGTGCAAAATGTTGGCCCATTTACCTTTTCACACACAATTGCGTATTTTCGGCTGCCAGTTGGAGGCGGTTTCAATCAAGAAACTGGCATTTACAAAAACACAGTCCGCACCTTAAAAACTACGTTTGAGTAGAGATCTTTTTAATTCTTAAATTCTTTACAATTCTTAACAATGGACTATTGAAATTTTCTTCAAAATGTCGACATTGCTGTACAACTCCGTCCACTTCATCTGTTTGTTTGCTTCATTTCATTATGTTTCATTCGCTTCGCCTACACAATCGTCGTCAATTTTCTCAGTTTGAAAATGAATAATTTTTATTTTTTCCGCATTGCCATTGACCACTTGTGATTTAATTGTTTTCTGCTTTCCGTCTCCGCACCGCCCCACCCGGCCAGCTGGCACACCAAACGGCCGAACAACGAAGAGTCCATACAGCATCTGCTGGCCACGGGTCGCGCCAAAATCAAAGAGGGCACTCTAATTATAACGGCCGTCGATAAGAGCGACAGCGGCGCCTTCTACTGCACGGCCACCAACTCGGAGGGCGCCGAGACCCTCGAGGTGCAAATATCTGTCACCTCGCCGCTGACGGCCAGCATACAGCCCACCATACAGACAGTCAATCTGGGCAAGACGGCAAATCTGGTGAGCATGCACCTAGTGCAAAAAAATTTTAATTGCTTGTGGGCGACCATTGTGAAGTGGGCTTCTTCTATATTCTCGTTTGCCTTTGCAGATTTGCAGCATTTCCGGCTTCCCGAAGCAGAGCATCACGTGGCTAAAGGACGGACAGCCGCTACGTTCGGGGGCGCGTGTGCGGCTGCTCTCCACCGAGCATATACGCATCACGTCCATAACGAAGGAGGACAAGGGCATGTACCAGTGCATCGTGAAGAACGACCTGGAGTCGACGCAGGGCCTGGCCGAGTTGCGGCTGGGAGGTGAGTTGCGCACTGGGTCGCTCGGTTTGGCTGAAAATTGTTTTAATCTTTCTGGTCTTGGTTTGTCTGTGCGAACATGCAGAAGTGGCGCCGCAGTTGATCTACAAGTTCATCGAGCAGACCATACAGCCAGGCCCGTCGGTTTCGCTCAAGTGCAGCGCCAGCGGCAATCCGACGCCGAAAATCGTCTGGCACTTGGACGGATTCCCACTGCCCAATGTAAGTGGACACTTCAGTTTTTGTTTATTATTGAATAGAGAGCAGATGAAAGCATTTCGCACACTTTGGTATTCACTATGTTTGCTCACTTGAACGGCCCGAGCGTAGGTGCGTCCATTTAAGTTTCGCGGATTGGGCTGTGCCACTGCTGTCAGTATTAGAGGCGAGATTTTGTTGTAATTGGCAACAAAATTCAATTCTAAAATTCCAGCGCTACTGTGGCGAATCTGCGCTGGATGCGTGGTGGATACGCTTTGTTTCAGTGCGTCGCGCCGCTCAATACTTTGAACCGAAAGTACCGATATAATGCCACCACCAACAACAGCGTCAACAAAGGCACTGCCACTAGCAACAACAAAAAGACAACAACAGTGGCAACAGCAAACAACGAACACCACAGCAGCGTCAACAGCCGTGGCAGCAACATACAACGGACGAAATATTTTTGAATTTCATTATTACTTTCATCACAGCGCATTGGCAGCGCTGGCGCACGCCGAAGCCGCTCTGCATGCGCGCGATCCGGCGAGTATTTTGCATAACTCGCATTCTGATGTTATGCACGAGAGGATACGCAAATTAAAGTCGTCAAGTGTTGCGTTGCTGGATGTTGAGCTGCGTTGCGGCGTCGCTTCGTGCGGGGCGCTGTTATTGGATGCCACCGATGGGCAAAGCGTCAAGGTTGTTGTTGCTATATGCGTATTTGCCATTTTCGCATCAAAGCGGCACGAACAACAACTCGGGCAGCGGTTGGCAGTGGCATCGACGATGGCGATGGCTGTGGCGGCAACTACAATGGCATGGCTGTGGCAGCCGCAGTTGGCAAAAGTTTACCGAACCCCAACTAATGTGTGTCCCGTTACTTATTCGGTGAAAATTTCTGAAATTTCGAAATGTTTTACGGCACAAGCAGAAGAACTGCATCCAGCCACGGTCCGTGCGTATGACTGTGTCTGCGTATGTGTGTCGCAGACGTCAGACGACAAGGAAGCACACAGTGGGGAGTTCCGGCACCGCAGCCGTTCCCAGCGCCGCGGCATTCGTCGTGGCCATTAGGAGCCGCCAGCTCCCTCCGCAGCGTCAGCCTCAGTTTCAACGCTGCACCACACACACGCGCAGCGAGACGGAGGCGCGCGGACACACCACAATGACGATGTTCGTTCACTTGCATATGTGTGTCGGCGCAGAAAATAAATGAAACAGAATATGTCAGCGCGCTTGTGTATGTGTGGCTGTGCATGTGTGTGAATGCGAATTTATATGTAGATTTGATGTGTAGGGATATATTTGTTTCAGCAGCAGCAGCAGCAGCGCAACAGCAACTCAAAGAGACGAAAAGTTTGTTTTGTTTTTATTGTTCACGTTTGCCCAACAATGTTTGGTTTGTGCTCGACATGCACTACAGCCGTGGCTTGAGTGCATATTAGTTTCGGCGAAATTCCCCATCGAGCACTGCACATGAGAGCGCGCACATGAAAGTATTTTTGATCAAAATGAATGCGAGTCTGCAGTCTTTTCAATAAACTTTCAAATGCGTAGTTTAAAACGATACAGATGCATAGAAATTTGAGTTTTGTGTTCAAATTTGATTCCATGGCCATTTTAAATATACATATGTATATATAATATTATTTTAGCATAAATATTACATAAACCGTGTAAGATCCTTTAGACTGTAGAAATTACAAACTTTTCCAGCAAAGTTTGGTGTCTCTCAGTTCCAAATTTTGCACCTAAAAACAACAAAAACAAATTAATTCAAATAGATTACTTTGTGTCTATTGAAAGCGAGTATAAAGGTTTATTAACAACAACAAAAAGAGAATTGTCATAGGTGTCGTAATAGGAATACGCAATAAGCAATATTAGAAATGTTCGCCCAAAGTGAAAGCGGTGCGTATCAAGGTATATTAACAAGGTATGGAGAGTCTTCAAAATAAGGGTGCGGGTTATGTCAAAATCAGAGTAACTTTCACTTAATAGCAAATGTTTGGTTGCAACATTCAGTATTTGCTCCTAAGGCAAAAACGTCACGTGCTGACAATTGATTTTGTGTAGCAAAAAGTTTATTAGAAAAATGCTTGTTTCAGCACTTTATATTTATTTTTAATTCAATGCATTCAAATAGAAATAAAAATAGAAGGTAATTTTTTATAAAACAGTTTTTGACATATTTTTATTATTGAAACATTTTTTTTAATTGAGTTTTTTAAATTTTTGTTTAAGGGGGTCCTCTAGTACAAACGGTGTTTTTAAAGCTTTTTTTTTTGATAGTTATACTATAAAAGTATGAAATAAAAAAAATCGTTTTTTTCAAAATTTACAACTAGAGGACCCCTTAAATGTCTAATTCTGAAAAACATTCGGCATTTAAAAAAGAGGTTTTTTAACCTCATCAGAAAGTCCAACAAATTTTTAAGAATCGCAGAATACATCGAATTTTTTTTGAATACATAAAATTTTGCCTCCATTTAGTTCCACACAAATTCTTTCTAATTGCTTAATTTTGTTTAAGTATACGAATTTTTTTTGAATACATAGAATTTTGCCTCCATTTAGTTCCACAAAAATTGTTTCTAATTGCTTAATTTTGTTTAAAAATATACTAGATGGCTTGAGAAGCCCACCCTGGGATACTTGGTTTACCCATGTCCAAGTCCCACTGTTTAGATCGCTAAACACTGCCGGCCGCGCGGCTCTTAGAAATGTCAATATTATTGTATTGTGTGCGTCCCTTTATGTGTTTATATGTACGGATGGCAACCCTGGCCATCCCGAATGGAGCTTGCGCGATCGGCGGACACTCACTGTACGAACTCCGGCGAACGAACACCGATCCCCCGCGATAAATTTAAAAACCAACACCAAACATAACAATTTTATATACATAACAATTTTATATACATTTTCCAACAAACACTAAACATTTAATAAAACATTACCAAGCACATCCGACACAAAACATTTACTTTTTATTATTTTAAATTCGTTTGCGCGGCCGTCGCTCTTCTGAGATTCGAATATGGTCCTTCGAGCCGGATACTGGCATCTCAAACAACATTAAACAATAAAAAGTGAAGACATTGTGTGCAAAAAGTGACACTTAGCAAACGCTAAAATAGTGAACGGAAGCAGTGCAAGTGCATAAACAAAACAGCAACAAATCGCACAGTGAAAGACAATTAAAATTCCAATAATAAAAAAAAAAACCCAAAACAAAAATTACAATAACACACAGTCCCAAACGCGCAAACGAAAAGTAATAACAAATATACACGCAGTCGCACGATCGCAACAACCACATAAGGAGCACAGCGAACAACGAAAATACGATCAACAACAACAACAAGCAGGATAGCACACCAACGGTCAGCAGCGTGGGAGTAGCGGCATATCCGGCAGCAGCGAGCGCTACGTGGGAGCCCCTGACGTTAAGTATTGTCCGCCCCCTTGGCAATACCAGCTGTAAGTCGATCTGTATCATTTTTATAACGAGCGGTTGGATCCCTACCCTGTATATCACCTATATACAGAACCAACTAGCTCGGTTTTAGTCGCACTGGTAGTCGGAACATACCTTGCATGTGTACATTTTCCCATATGTATGTATGTAAATCGTGCCGCTGACCTCTCAGTGCAGTTCCACATACTTACAGTGGCACTAGATGAACCTCTTTATGTAGTGCACTGGAGTGAAAAAAATAAGTTGTGGACTAAATTCAGTAGAAAATTATATTTTCTTAGCACCTTTAAGAAAATTAATTATAAGCTTGTTGTCTCCAATTCCTTTGGAGAAATTATTTCGTTTTCATTACATTTTTGTTCCATCATAAAATTGTTTCGTGTGTTCACTCAAAACCCCTCTGAGGTGATACAGTTCGAAAGATTGACAATTCGAATATCTTTCGAATTCTGTTGGTGTTTTTTCTCGACTCTTGCCTCCTGTATCTCTCAACCATCGAGTTATTTGTTTATTTCAATTTTAAATGTTTCTCAATTCCGACATGCCGATTCAAAAATCATTCGAACAGTCTCATAATCTCCCCATGCGCGTTTTTAATTTCGAAGCGGACAATTTGGTCCACTTTTGTTCCAAATTCTCTTCTGTTCCTATCGAAGAGTTAACGCCCGCAATCCTCAAAGCGTATTTAGCCGATCTCAATGGCTATTATGCAGATCTAAAGGTAGCGTTTTCGCAAGTCGGCATCAGCCCCGATGACGACCTGCCTAAAACATTCAAGTTGATCGCTCGCTCCAAAATGGAACTGTGCCGAGAACGGGTGTATGAAACCATGGCCCAGATTTCGGACCTCATGGACGCTCAGCAACCTCCTCTCGCTGAAACCAGTCGTCCAGCAGAAATTCCCTTCCCTTCTGCAACAGAGCAGGCAAGTAATTCTATTTGCCTGAATGTTCCTCCGTGCGACACCGAAATCTTCTCCGGCGGGTATGAAGAGTGGCCGTCCTTTCGCGACATGTTTTCGGCGGTTTATGTTAACCACCCGAAACTCACCTCTGCCCAAAAATTATATCACCTCCGATATAAAACGACCGGAAATGCTGGCGCCAACGTTAGGCAGTATCCATTGAGCGATTCTAATTTCGAATTGGCATGGAATGCGCTGAAGTCCCGATTCGAAAATCGGCGCATTCTGGTTGATAAACAGGTCAACACGCTCTTGAGCCTCCCTCAAGTAGCTGTTGAAGACAGTGAAGCGCTGCAAAGCCTTCAAAATTCAATAAACAATTCTCTGTCCGTCTTATCTTCTCGACAGAGGGTTGGGACCCAATCCTGGTCTATATCTGTTCAACAAAACTCCCGGAAGAGACTTTATCCCTGTGGGAAAAGTCCCTTAGTTCCCGGAAAGATCTTCCAACCTGGGAGCAAATGAACACTTTCTTGACCAGCAGATATGAGGTCGTGGAAAGGCTAAACCTTATGAGGCAGACCAAGTCCGTGTTTTTTCACAACCGGGATCATAACATTGCTCAAAACGCGGCCGTCACTCTTCTGAAATTCGAACACCCACTTTCAGTTGTTTGAACGGTATTTAAATTTAATTTTCGAATAATAAATCCTGCCAAATATTCTATTCCGTCCTCGTGGAAACTGTCAAATTCGTTTGTCAAGCGCTCCAATGCTTTGCTTTAATTCGATATTTTCCTGTGAACCTTTACTTGATAAAATCAAACCAAATTTGCAAGTAGTATTAATTTGCTTACATAGTTAGTTTGAGTTGCGCTTTCAACCAATTTCTTGCCCGTGTTTTGGCAAAGACTCCTAAAACACAAATTTGTTTTACATTAGTTACCATGCGCTTACATAAAACCGATTTCACACACCCATCAAGCATGCAACTGTGGATAGTTTTCATATGCATAGCAAAGGAATACCATTCCGAAATGGTACTCATCATCACAAAGGCTGCACGTAAAAAGAAACTTTTTTGGGTTTGCGAGGCTTTCACAAGTCCGAAAATTTGAGTTAAGCTGCGAAAAGAACTCCTCCCCAAGGTGAGGCGAATGCTATACCGATAACAACTTGACCAATTTAAACTTACGGTTCTGTTTCGATTCCGTTATTTGTGGAAAAATTGTCGTTGTTGTCGTTATTGTAATTTTACTTTTCCGAAACACATGAACCTTTTAGAACCCTCTGATTTGCTCTGTAAACAGCAAACTTTATCTTTAATCACTCCTAATTTGATATTAAAATTTATATAACTCACGATGTAGCATGTGCTCCTTGACTTGGTTGAGGCAAATGCAATTAAGGAATGGTATATGGCTTCAGTCTCAAACGCACGTTAGCATCTTGTTTGAAATCGGCTAATTTAAAATGTTTTTCACACAATTTCGAATATATTTAGTTTGAGACTTCCACCACATACCATATTCCATTGCGTGGCCACCTTTTCGTCCGCAGGAACACAAAACATGCCCACCTTTCCTTCGTAGGTGGTATGGCAAATAGCGCAACTGGCTTTCGGCATTTTTATTATTTATTTTAAAAAACAAACAGGACTCAAATCGCAATAATTTTTAAATAAAGTTCAAAAAGCAAGGATTTCAAGGCAAGGATGATAAAGGGGCAGTGAAAAGTATAATATTGTTCGATGAAGTTTTTAACATCTTTTTACCTACTCTTATGAACAAAGAAAACAATGAAAATAAAAACAAAAAGGATATATGTGCATATGTTTTGGATTTATTAATTATATTACGCATCAAATATGTTTATTTCAATGCTATTCTAAAATGTACAATAAAGGTGGTTGTACCAAACAATATCAATACTGATACTTAGTACTTTTTCCTACGAAAAAAGGCATCAGTTCACAAATAAGGGTGCCAAGAGGGACATTGACAGACGTCTCTCCATACGTAGCATACCTTGTTAATATACCTTGGTGCGTATGAGTGACATTGCAGGCAAGCTTTGAAAGCGATGTGGGGACGCATGAGTAACATTGTATTCAGTTAGTAAAAATCTTTGCCCGCAGTGAAGTCGCGGCGCATGAGTAACATTGTATTCAGTTAGTAGGAATATTCGCTCATAGTGAAGCCGGGGCGTATGAGTAACATTTTATTCGGTCAGTAGGGATATTCGCTCATAGTGAAGTCGGGGCGTATGAGTAACATTTTATTCGGTCAGTAGGGATATTCGCTCATAGTGAAGTCGGGGCGTATGAGTAACACTGTATTCAGTTACTAAGAATCTTTGCCCAAAGTGAAGTGGGGGCGTATGAGTAACATGTGTGCTGTCAGTAGAAAGCTTTGCCCAACGTGAAATCGGGGCGTACGAGTAACATTGTATTCAGTTAGTAAGAATCTTTGCCCATAGTGAAGTGGGGGCGTATGAGTAACATTGTGTGCTGTCAGTAGAAAAAATCTTGCCTAAAGTGAAGGCATTTATCACCGTATGCTCTATAATCTTATGCAATAAAGTCAGAAAGGCTCCTAATTCGGAATCGACAAAAACAAGGACAAGGACAGCATAAATCAATATTTTTATTCGTAATACTTACCTGATATTACTTATAAGTTTAGTATTTCTGCCTTTTAAATAAGTATTTGTAATAATTTTGCTTGCTATTTTAATAAAGACCCACTTTTGTTTGCCCGACGGTGTTATGCAAATATTTTTGACTTCAACTTTTCAACTCATTTTATTCGAACTGTTTCTTTACTTCATTCAAATAGCCATGTACACATCTCCTGAAACATATTCATTGAAACATTATCGATTTTTGCAGAATGATCGCTTGATGATTGGCCAATATGTGACCATGTTTGGTGACGTCATCAGTCATGTGAATATATCCGCTGTTAAATCGGAGGACGGCGGCGAATACGAATGTAAAGCAATCTCGCGCGCTGGTGAGGCATCGCATTCGGCACGTTTGAATATTTATGGTACGAACTTTAATCAGTTAATAGTGCTGCCAGCAATAACGCCACGGCGAACCGACGACGATTTAATCTTCAAACACAGCTTACTTCTTGCACTCACTGATTGCCTGACTCGAGTCTCTCTCTCCTCTCGTCCTCTTGTTTCCAGGTATGCCGTATGTGCGCATGATGCCCAAACTATCGGCGGTGGCGGGCAAAACGTTTTTTCTTAAATGCCCCGTTGCTGGGTATCCAATCGACAGCATCGTCATAGAAAAAGGTACGTACGATATTTTCGGCTGCCGGCAAATGCTGACAGCAGCCGCACCAGCGAAATCTCTCTCTCTCTGAGGGCTTTTTGTAGCTTTGTGAATTTTACATGCGGCGGCAATTGCGGCTGCAAGTTGGCGTGCGCTGGCGCTGCACTCGCGGCGGATATTTATGGCGGAATTTGAATATCTGCATTTTAGATGGCGTTCGACTGCCGACCAACATATGACAGCGTGTGCAGAACGGCAGCCTGCTGATTGAGAACGTGCAGCGCACCGCCGATCAAGGCACTTACATGTGCATAGCGCGCAACAAGCACAACTACACCTCGCAGCGATCCGTCGAAGTGAAAGTCCTGGGTAAGTTGTGGCACTTGGAGCTCAGCCATTAGTTAGCAACATTTTTCTCCCAAAGCTAATAAATCACAACATAATTTCTTTGAGTAGCGATATTTTGCTTTGGCAAAGGAGAGGAAACATTTGAAATTTCGTGCTTATAAAGCAAAGTTTAAAAAATTTTCTATTTTGCGGTAAAGTGAATAAATGAAAAGTGTCAAAGGAAGATTGTGGTTCAGTAAAATAGTGCATAGGAGCTGCAAACTAGTGCAAGGAAATTCAGATTAAAAAAAAAGACATGAAAAGTCAGCACAAATATAAAAATAGAATTATATAAAAAATTTCGATTTTAATTTATAGGACTAAGTGTGTCTCATACAAAGGCAGCGAACATAATCGAACCTTATCTATGTTCAAATTAATTTTACTAGAGCGTAGTGTTTCTTTACTGGATTCGTAGGTGATTTCAGTTCACTGAATATAATTAAATTGATTTTCAAACAAAAAATAAAAAAGTCCTGAGCTCGTTCACATGTCCTTGCAGATTTCTTAATGATGATGAATTGCACAAAAATAGCACAATTAGCACGGTGTAAGATGTAGAATTATTTGTGAGTTAAATCACAACAAATAATTAACTTAAAGAGCTTCTTAATATTTAAACTTAATGCTCGAGCATTTAGGAAGACTGGAAAGAACGATTTGCCTGCAGTTGTTTAGTCTGAGCATCGCTCGAAGTACGCGATTTTGGTGTAATTTTATTACTTTAGGACAGTGCATTGCACTTAAAATAGAGTCAATATCACTTTGAGTAGTAAATGGAAGCAATTAAGTTATGGGAATTGCTTAGCCAATCAATGCAACAGCTTATGGCATATTTGGTTGCTACTCTGCGGCGTTTTTGGCAAACTGCCAAAGATGAAAAAACCCAAAATTAAATAGACTAAGAATTGAAAACATGAATAATTAAAACAACAAAAATCTGCACGTTTCTTTGCATTCATTAACCAATTTTATTTTGCTACTACAACATTTTCTGTAAAAGCTCATGAAATGTTTCCCAAAATAACACCTTTAATACAATTTGTGCTCCTCACTTACACACACACTGAATTTCACACAAACACTGAATTTCACTTAAACACATGCACAACGTTTTCCAACTTGAAATTAAAGAAAAACAGTCGACAAGTTACTTTTCATTGTATCCCACTTACGTTCATGTTTACATACATTTTGTTGATATTTTCCACTCTACTCTTTGTTGTTTTTAACTATATTGCATACGTTTGCATTGCGTTTCGCTTTGACATGTGACTGAAATGGTGAATGTTAATTAAGGATTTCACTTGGGAGCGCACATTCATATACTTAACTACATACAAAAAGCACAAAAAAAACAGAAAAATTAATATTAATTGTAAACAGCAATTACGCTATCATTGCAGTTATTTTTTATGAAAAGATAATATTTTATTCGAAAACAGCACCCACGCATTCGCACTCGCACATTGCACATTGTACTCGTAAAATCATTCAACTTTGAACCGTCAACCGCCTTACCCTCCCCCAATGCAAGCAGCACGCACCTCAAGTCTTCATTTGATTTTTGTGTTTTTTTTTTGTTTGTTACTTTTTATTGGTTCGGCTTGATTTCATGGCATACGCACACACACACACGCACATACGCGCCTTCCGAAGTCGTCTGTGTGCACATGCGGAGGAACGACGCTGCCTGTGGCCTGCACTGGATCAGTGCATTGATTAAAGGCGGCGCCGAGTAGGCAGCGAAAAATTATTCGAATATATATTTAACCGCCTGGAAGTATTTTTTTGTATGGTTTTAATGACCTCTGCACTCAATGCCTTCAACGACTTGCAAGAGAAGTTATTGCAAAGTCAGCCTTAATTTTCGACAGTGCCAGTATTTGCGGTCTTTAGCCAGCTGGGTCGACTTATAAAATGGTGCAAGGTTGAACTTGTTGTTGTTATTAAAAGAGCGCAGGTCATGACAAAAGTAATATTTAATGAGACAAATTCATAGAAGTTTTGTGGTAAATTTATTAGCCGAAATAATTGCAGCCGAAAGGGTCAATGCTGCAAATAGAAAATACTTATTGCTTGTATTTGTTATTTATAACCCAAATGATATTTGCTATACTTATGGCTGAGGCGTGGAATTTCATGAGTTATAAAATATTTAAATATTCCATTAAATATGTATGCAAATTAAGAAATAAAGTTTGCAAGTAGGACAGAGTGACATCAAATTAAATGTTAAATTTGAGACATTTTTCTTTTTTCTTGGCTTAGAAATAAAAAAACTTTAAGGTATACAGAAAAAGTTAGTGGCAGGTATGTTTAAACGTTTTTTTTTATGGTTTTGCAACATACACAAAAGAAAAAAATATGCTCCACAAATGAGGGATAGCAAAAATATGCAACAATATGCACTTATTGCTGCAATATGCAATATATGCTTTATTTTTTAAGAAATTATTTTTATTATATTAAGGTGAAAACATATAAATTTATTACTGAAAAATAAAAAAGCAACTGAATGCCTTTTAACAGAAAATTTCATGAACTCCAAAGCTATTCTATCCAATTCGATTCAGGCTTCTTCGGAAAAGCATATATTTGCATGATTTTCCACGTCTCACTTTATTCAAAGAATATTAAGAATCGACAGTTGTTAAGCAAAAAGATCCCTTTGGGTCTGATTAAGTGATACCAAACGAAAAACACACATTTATTTAATTTTTTTTGCAATTAACAAAAATAGTTGTAAATAATTATTTTGAGATGCCTTCGGATAGTGGTTAAAACATTCACATCGCTGTATGTGTGTGTTTGTAAAAGACTCGCAATTTAATGGCGGCCACTACGGACATGCACATTTTCGAATATTGCATACATACACCGCAATAGCTGCGGCCGCATCTGTAGCGTTTATGTGTGCGTGCGTGTGTTCGTGTTGGTTACGTGTTGTGCAACAACGTCACTGTTGGCAGCCCGCAATTTTTCCAAATATTTACTTAAATTTTGTTTTCATTTCAGTGCCATTAATTAATTTCCACCTGTCCTTTTCGTTTGAATTTCGTATTGTTTGCCATCGGTTTTTGCCACTTTGTTCTCTGCACTCGTATTCGTACTCGTATTGGAATTGCGAAATGTACGCATGCAGCTCACGCAACCACTTTTGCACACTGTTTAAATCCCTTACGACTTTCTATTAATTTTTTGCGCGCATTCGCCTCCTTTCAGTTGACTTCTGCCCTCTGCACTGCCCCGTGCGGTGATTTCATTTCATTTCATTGTCGGTCCCTTCGTTTGTTCGTTTGTTTCAGTTTTTGTTCCTGTGCACTCCCCACATTGCATTTGCATTTGCGCGACGCGGCGTCATGGTGCGGCGCTCATCGGCGCTCACCACAGTTGTGTGTTTGTTGTTGCTTGCTCTCCGCGCTACCGCAGCGCCATGGTATGGCGCACGCGGTTGGGCGGCAGAGAAAGATCGAGGAGACAGTGTGTGAGAAGAAGATAATCCTCATTATGGGGCATTGTGTTGTGGGACATGCGGTCGTCCTTGGCTAAGCACGTTTACGAGTAAATGGTCGAGCGGTTTGTGGTCAACTCAAATACAAACAAACGAATACAAATTGTTAAATGTATCCACCTATTTACATACATACATTTACCTTATCTGAATATAATTACCACCAATGGCAAAGCAGATATATGTATGTATGTAGTATTCACAGTTGAAAATAGGGTGAGGAATTACACACTCAGGTTTTTTGATTCTCGGGTACAGTTTCGGTGCTTCGATAACATTTACATATTTCTAGTACTCTGTGCTTTTACCCGATCAAAGCTTCTTTGAGATAGTTTTTAGCTACCTAACAGTTTCACGCTTTTAAGTCTCCAACGATATATGTTCGTTCGGCCCTTCTTATAGCTGCGTAGAGGACATATAGTTTAGATAAGGTTGAGTTAAAGTCAGGACACGAGTGTTACCAAAAACCACGCAACCCAATTGTGTCCAAAAAGAAGGAATTTCTTCTTTCTTCCTGCACGTCTGTGAAGAGTCTACTCAGGCCAATTTCATTTGTGGATGAAACTCAGCAAGACGCTAGCATTGACTGATATGAAGTCATCGAGATCATTGAAATAGGGCAAACCTAAAATTTTCCGCATGCAAATCTGGATAGCCAGAGAGTGGAATAAAAGGACTTACCGCCTCCCCACCCTCTTCATTGAGACAATAGTCCAAACTTCCAACACCAAACAGTGTCAATTCCTTGATACACCCATGTTTCTGCATTTGTATGAAATTATCCCCAGTAATCCTAAGCATAGCGTTGCTCTTCCTAGAAGAATGTAAAATTCACGCTTGTAGCATAGGAATTTGTGTACCCTGTTTGTTTGTTTGAAATTAATCGACCTCAAGTCGATTTAGTTTGGGTACCTGACGTTTTGCTGTGAAATTTTTTTGTTTTGTGGTTTTGAGCCTTTCAAGCATGTCACTTTGTGTTTTCATGCGCATCATGGTGAATTAAGTAGATTTTTGCAGCCGTTAGGAAAAAAAACAAAAAGCCAACAACACAAAACAACAAACATGTCCCTCACGTTTGGCCAAATGCGAAGCGCATCGGAATTAACCGCATTGCAAACTAAACATTGTTAATTAATGCAAACCGCACGACCACAACTCAAAACAGAGGACGAGTCCGCCTGTCGCACTGCTCACTTAAACGTTTTGTGCCACGCCCCTCACCACATTTAGAGCATTTGGCGCGTAACACGCGTTCACTACTTACACCTCCACCCGATGCGCGCTTCTGCGTTCGCCGCAACGTTGCCGCTTGTGCCAGCGGCAGATGAACCGGTTGCGCTGCTGTCGGGTGGCAACGCCGTAATTGCGGCGAAGGCAAAGTGACGCTCGGCAGGTTTTAAATAGAAATGCAATTTACAATACAATTTACAAACCACATACCTGTATGTACATACATACATATATAGCTACATATATTTTCCACTCATACATGCATACTAAAATGTGTAAATATAAAATCCAACGCGTTCAATTTCATGCAACGATTCTTCACACAAAACCCAAACCGAAAACCGAAACTGAAAATACGTAAAATGCTAACGTTAAATGCAATCCGAAACCGAATCTGAATGCGATTCGCGCTCGCAATCGAAATCGCACCAAAGTTCCGCCCAAGATTACACCATTCTCATTCGCCCGCGATCTGAATGTCGGCGACCGCACGAGCATTCAATGTGTCATTGGCACCGGTGACCTACCGCTCACATTCACCTGGCTGAAGGACGGACAACCGCTTCAGGCGGCTGCGACAGCGGCGGCCGGGCCATCGCAAGTTGTGGTAGCGACTGGAAATGTGCGCGATGGCGGCGGTGTTAGCGGTGGGCATAGTGGTACCGGTGGCGTTGCTGCATCAGGTCCAGCAGGCGCACCAGGTCCTGGCATCGGCCACCAACAGCAGGCGGCGGCGGCGGCGACCTACGCGCACGGCGACCCGAATGACGATGGTAGTAGCGGTGGTGTAGGCGGGGGCCAAGTGACAATTCGCCAAAATGATGATTTCACCAGCGCCCTCAGCATCACAAGTGTGACGCGAGCTCAGAGCGGCACCTACACGTGCCGCGTCCAAAACGATGCCGCCACTGTGTCGCACTCTGCACAGCTAAGAGTCAATGGTATTGTTTTTGCCTGCCTGTCGTTCGTTCGTTCGTTTGACTGTTTCTTTGCTCTTGCCATATGCCATAATATTCACCGTACTCGTATACGTAGAAGTACATATGTTTGTATGTGTGTGTGTTTGTGCATGTTGCTTGCTTGTTTGTCATTTGACTATTTGCTCTTTGTTTGTTTATTTGTTTGTTTGTTTGTTTGTCTCTTGTCGCTTTGTAGATTGGTATGTTTTTGTTGGCTTTGGCACATTTAACATTCTGCACTCGTTGAGGCGTTTGTTGATTCGTTCATTTGTTACTTTGCTGCTGTTGTTGTTGTACATATGTAGTTGCATGTTGTTCCAGCCGCTGCACGTATGAGTGGCCATTTTGCTATTTGTTGCTTTTCACGCCCGATTGAAGTGCACTCTGCAGTGCATTCGAGCAATGTCTGCAATGTGAAATTCATCAAATTTTGCGACACATTTTCCACCAACAAATTTTTACATGACATTTTAAGCGGAGCTTCATTGTTTGGTCAATATTGTTGGCTAAAGGAATGTTGCGATTAAACCAACAATTTTCTAAAATAAATCGAAAAGCATTGGGATACGCCAGAAATGCCAGTTCCGGCTTGTTTTGAAAATTCAGCGGAATTTATTCTTTTTAAATATTCGAGTTAATATGAAAATTAAGAGAACTCTTGAGATTAAAAAAAAATAGATAAAGTATTTCAATATGCATTACATTATAAAATATATTACAAACTATAAAAAGAAGATTTCAATAAATTAAAATGATTTAACCCTTTCGATCCCGAATTTTACCCTGTGTCTCGATATTACATTTTGGTATTTAAATCATAAAACATTTGAAAAATTATATAATATTTATGGCAAAATACAAAATTATCACTTTTTGATTTTATTTAACCATTATTAATGAAACAGGGTTTTGATCCAACGCGCCCAATTCGTAGACTTCAATTAGACCACAAACTTTCCCTGATATCGCTGCAAATTATTGGAAATTATTTTGGGGATAACAGTAAAATTCTTGTAATTTGCATTGAATTCACTTCTAAAAATATTAATTTGTTGGTGCCTACACAAATTAAACCCATAAATCAATCGTAGCTTTTGCTATAAGATGACAAATAGGTGAAGCTGCTCTCAGGCGACTTTGGAGTCGAATGGGTTAGTCATCATTATTATTTTTAAAATAAAAAGTTAACCCTCAAATGCATGAATTATTTTCACGTTTGCTAAATAAAAATAGGTTTTTCTTTTTAGCACAGGAAACCACAGAAAAGTGAATTAAATATTAATAAACTACTAAATATAAGCTAACAGATTTCGAATGTGCTTGACGTTTCAAAATATTATATCGGGGTTTAATTTGAAGATACACACAAATATGTTAGTGTGCCTAAAGGCATCAATATGCATTTGAGGGTTAAGCGAAATATTTTCTAAATTAAAAATTTTTAATTTTTTAATTTAAAAAAAAAATTGTATTTTTGAATATTACTTTTAATTAAAAAAAATTATAATTGTTTTCTTATTCAGTGTCATTTCAGTTAATTTTTTATATTGTTTATACAACGACTGTAATTTTGACTTTCAAAACTGCAAAATATTTGTATGAAACAATAATGAAGCTCGCTACACAAAAGCACACACACAAATGTGTAATGATTTTGAGTTCAATTCACAACAGCACCAAAGTTTCATGGTATTTTCAAATATTTATATGTACTCAGAAGTTATTATATATGGCTTAATTATATATATGCAATAGGAATATAATGATACTTTAGTCAAATAAGAAGTAATTTAACTGTTTATGTATAATTCAGTCGAATAATTAAATAGGACCACAGCAAAGAGGTGTTCACGAAAATTCCTCGTATCACAACGCAGGAGAAGCAAAATCGAAATATTAACCCCTTAACTGTACTTGTTGATATCTTTTCGTTTTCTAGCCAACCAACAACCCATCTTTCACGCATTTGAGTTCAACTTTTCACTAACTATCCCCCTTTCCCCTTTACGTATGTGTATTGAATTTGTGCCGTTTAGTTCCGCCACGAATATCCCCATTCAATTTCGAGGACGAGATCACCGAGGGCATGCGCACTCAGCTCATGTGCTCCAGCAGCCAGGGCGATCAGCCATTTAATATCACTTGGCTGAAGGACGGCGCGCCCATACAGAGCGGCGCAGCAGCATCGGGCGCAGCCGGAGCGGGCAGCGGGCCCGGCGATCTGTCGAAAAGCAAAAACTCCAGCCCGCCCGACCCGTCGCTAACGATCAACGAATACGCGCCCTTCTCCAGCATCATATCGATACACAACGTGACGTCGCGCCACAACGGCAACTACACCTGCCGTGTGACAAATCGCGCCGGATCCGTTGAGTACACAGCGGTGCTGTCCGTTTCCGGTAAATGCACAAGCAAACAGCCATTAGCAAAGCACCTGCAACTGCAACTGCAACTGCAATCGAGCACCAACTAGCACAATGCCCCCGCAGCGCACACTGTATCGCACAGTCACAGCACTCACACGCGTTATTGCGGATTTAGCACCTTTTTCCTTTACGAGTAGAGTCGAATCAAGCAGCATGAAAGGAAGTGAAGGTTGGCGATTTGGTGCAACTGGGAAATGAACTTTGTGAAAACAGCAGAACAGATTAGGTAGGGGAGTTTATTTGTTAGTACTTAACTTGCTGATTTGGTATAGGAATTGGAGGAATTCACCATTTCTGTAACTATTTCTAATGACAGTTAAAGCGCTGCGCTATAAATTTGAAATTTGATTTCGGTCCGTTTGGGAACTTTTTCATTAAAAATTATCCAGTAAAAAATATAGTAAGCGAGCTTATGCTCCCAAACATTAAACTATCCAAAACAGTAAATAAACTGGAATTTTTAAGAAATTGTAAGTTTTAACTCTTGGTAGCACCAATGGGTCTTGGCACATTCACAATACACAGGAAAAGGGTATAAACAGGAGGGTTAAAGAATGAAACAGCTGATTTAAAAGTATCGTTTGAGGTTAGAAGCTGTAGGGAAACTTGAGTTTAATCAGAAATTTAATGCTTAATCTGCGATTCTTCCCTTTCAGCTGCAGCGAACGCATAAATTCTTTGCTGGTTCCAATCAAGGTTTATAAATTACAGGTTACGCCACTCGCCATGTTGTGACGTAGAATGAGCAACTCGTAGTGTTGCCACTTTTATATATTATTTATTCGTATTTTATGAATACGAAAAATGGATAAAATTATTAAAAAATTCCATATGCATATGTAATAACATATTTCAATTTCCTAACTTTTCATGTGCTTTCCGAAGCAAAAACAAAATAATTCAAGTCGGTTGTAATAAACAAAAAGCTCCTAAGATATATTTAAATTGTATACAATTGTTAAAACGTATTGTATGGCAACTACTTTTTCTCGGTTTTGTTTACATTTCCTAGCATTTGACGAACTCGACCAATCAGAGCTCGCTTCTGTGTGACGTCACACGACGTTTAAGTGGCGGGACCTTTCTTCAATAGATCTTGGGTTCCAATTGCATTCAAATGTTTGCAAAAATTATTTGTCTTTGCAGTCGATCATATAGCAGCCAGTCATATGTTTTTCTTGTTCTTCTTCTTACTGGCTAAAAGTTACTGGACAAAACTTCTCCAGTAAAAACTGGCAAGTTGTCACGAAATGATGTGTCACTTTATGCTCTCAGTTTCTCTCTCATTGCAAGAGATTTGGCGTACACAAAGAGGATCCAGTAAAAATTTGTACAAATTCGTACAATCTATCCGTACCCAAACAGACCTATTGATTTCGGAGAATTCACACCTCAAGGATTTCGGAAGGATCCTAACATTCCATAAGTACACGGTGGACGGAAAGTTCCTGCATACAAAAAAAACACCGTTAAGGATCATTTGTATTGCTTTTCAAAATTTTTTTTGTTTAAACCACTAAATGATATCCAAGCAAAATTCAATTGATCATTAATACTGTGTATGTGTGCAATATTTTTCGTAGCACTCTAGGACTCGCTTTCGAAAACTTTCGCACAAGACCGACGTTTCGGCCAATGATATAGCATCCCACTCTTATTTTACTCTCTCAATGAGTTGAAGTATATTGGCAGGTTTTGGACTCCGAAATACTGAATCTTGAATCCTGGACCAGATATGTTCAATAGGATTTAGATCTGGCGAATTTCCCGGCCAGTCTTCCCATACTAGCTTAAATAGACTTTTAGCAACACTTATTGACTGTTTCGCCGTATGACATCCCGCACCGTCCTGCATTAAAATCGCTGTAGATCTACGAGGGAACTGCTTAGGATTTTCAAACCATCACATTATTGGGAATTTCCCCATTTCGTTTTCAAATAAAACAAGCAATCAGAATTTTAAGTATATTGCAATTGAAACGATGTATGCAGATGTATGCCGTCCACCATGTATTTATTAAATATTCGAAATTGTCGCCTAATCCAACTCTCTCATGTCCAACTCTCAAAGAAGTAAACGAGTTTATTTGGTTAGGTTACTTTGGGATTTTGTTTTTAATGAGCTTCAATAGAAATAATTGAGTTTTAGTCAATATTCATAAGCTTTATGTCGCGTATTAAAACCGATATTTTAACCCAGAATTGAGTAATAAATTACTTTCGAGTTCAATGTAAAGTTTTAGACATCGAAGTTCTCGTCGCATCGTAAAAACGGTGGTGATATGGTTTTTATGAGGAATAAAACAAAATGTTACACGCGCCGCTACAATGTCGTGTAAAGCAGAAAACATAAAATCAGCCGCACACAAACTGCCACGCGCAGTCGATGTACGCGCGTGTGTGAGGCTATGTGCGGTCCTGTGTGCGTATGTGTGATGCAATATTGCGCTGCGCACAAAGTGAACAAATTGTAACGCACGGGCACGGAGCACCAACGGCACAAACGCACTAAAATCATATTGCAATAAAAATCACTCAAAACAAAGCAACGTCGTAGTAGTGTCACTCTATCGCACCAACCACCAACACAAACACCTCCACCACCACCGCAACCCACTAAAAACCCCAATTCAATTTGATTTGATTTCTAGTTTTTTCCATTTCCGTTTTTTATGTTGCACTCTCTGCGCCCTATCTGCGCGCTCTTATCGACTATTGTAATATTCTTCACTGTCCACTAACTTGCGCTGTCGCCTGTTTTTAATTTGAAATGTGCGAGCCGCGTTTTTCCCACCACTCGGACGCGTAAACGTTCGCCTGAAGCGTTAATTGTATCAGCCCAGATGCGGTGCGTTTTGCGCTTTGCGGTTATTTGATGCTGCCTAAAAGAACCATCGCGATTTGCGCAAAAACTGCACTGCCGAAAAACAACCTGCGGAAAGTGTGTGCCAGCTAATAAAAACATCACAACAGATGTAACACAACGCGTGCGATAATTGTAAAAAATGCGCATGCAAATTGCAAATCGTGCACGGCAGCGACGGCAGCAGCGCCGCTAACAACAGACCGACACGTATGCCAACAGACACGAACCGGCAGACCGCCCCAGCGCCAAACAAATTGACAGGACAGGGCATACAGCATCCGCAGCGGGTGCGGGCGGGGTGTGCGGTGTGCGGGGGAATTTTTTAAATTACCATGTCAGCACTTGTCGACACTGACAAGCGAATTATGGGCGCCCATTTGCAGGTGGACGCGGGGAGCTCCGTGTGTCTGGATAGTTTTGCTGGTCAAGTTCCAGCACACAGCTACCCGCAAATGGCGAATAATGACAACATATGTGCGCCGCGTCAAAGGAGCGAAAGAGAGCGAGCGCACGAGCGAGCGGAAGCGGGTTGGTGTGCGGTATATGGCCAGCAAATTGCATCAGCCAGTGCACGGCTGCTGGTATTTGCGCCATTTGCATGTCCTGTGCATGAGGCAACTTTTTGATGAACTGCTTTTGCGTCATGCCGGCTGGCCGCATACCGTGAAGAGTGCGCGCCGTGTCGGTATTCATTATTAATACTCGATTTCAATTTAACGCCAAAATATCGACAGTTTAGTGGCAATTAGCGGAGTAGTAGAGGGTCTGTTGTATTGAAAAAAGTAATAGTTAATCAATCGTTGAGGTCAACAAGCAATGAAACATGTTCAAATAGTTGCGGGTGTGGTTAGGTTCGGGTCGCGTACTTCAACAGAAAAGACCGTAGATATGCACATCCTGCTGGATGTCATACGAATCAGATGAAATACGAGCAATGAAAAATTGTGTCACAAATATCTTCAGCGCAATCTACAAATTGACGACAGTAATTCAATATGTTTTAAAATGAGTCAGCTTGTGCTCACTTCAGATAAATATTTCTCAGCTCATGCGGCAATTTTTTAAAGGTCTCTTGTCCTTTCTTCTTTCACCCACTCTGACTACGCTCTCTCAGTTTATGCTTAAGTCGCAACTCTGAGCACGTTGTCCTGGCGCATGCTGGCACAGCGCCACCCATTGACGGTATGAATTGTTCCATTTCCGTCGCATGAATGCACGGCCATGTAGTGTACGTTCAGTTGTTCGTATGCTGGAAGCTACCGCAAAATATAAAAAAAATCCATTCAATTACAAAAAGAAAAATGCAATTACTTCGCACACCAGCAGGTAAACTTAAATGGTATTCGCTCGTACACAGGGAAAATGTTGTACAGAGCTTGCGGATGTGACCTCTCACTCGTTAAAAGCATCACCTGACGATGGCGTTTTCAGTGGTTGAAAAATAAAAGATATGCACATAAAAATTACATGACTGAATGGCATTTGCTCTGACGCTGGCTGGACACTACGAATTTGTTTGTAAGCGTTTGTTAAAAATATTGAAAACATTTTGCGGGTAAGTTCAGTTGAAATATTTGAGTTGAGCAGACCCGAACTATCGCTTAATCTGCGGCAAATTGTATATAGTTTTAAGTTTTAGTGCATGTCAAGTAGCATTGAGCGCATGTTTTCTAGCACCACACCGACATTTCTTATGCCGCGCCCCCTTTTTCCGTTTGCTACAATGAATCATTTCAATTCCCTCACGCACCGCAGTGCCGCCGCGCTGGATACTGAAGCCCACCGACCAGGATGCCATTCTGGGGAACCCTGTCGTGATTACTTGCAAAGCGGACGGTTTTCCGGTGCCGACTGTGCAGTGGAAGCAGTCGATTGGTAACGCCCCGAATCCATAAATTACGCAGCATTTAATGCGTTGTTGTTCACAACAGGCGACTCTGGCGAATATCGCGAGCTGAGCTACGGCATTGGCAACGGCAACTCGCAGTCGGTCATCGAGACGTACAGCAACGGCTCGCTGGTCATACCCAAAGTGGGGCGGGAGCATGAGGGCAGCTACCTGTGCCAGGCGAGCAACGGCATTGGCGCCGGCCTCAGTACGCTCATAAAGTTGATTGTACACGGTCAGTCTGGCGGATTTCACTGTAAAAAGGACCTCTTGAGAAGCTCTCTTAATTGATTTGTCGTTTCAGTTGGTCCCTCCGTCACGGTGTCCAAGAAGCAGGTGACTGTGCGACGCGGCGATCGTGTGACGTTACGCTGTGAGGCAGACGGCGATCAGCCGCTGGACATTTCGTGGCGCGCCAAGGCTAACCGCATCGATCCCTCCTACGACATACGCTACCACATCAAAGACTCGCCGCTTAGCCGCGGCATCGTCTCCGAGATGACTATTTTGCAGACAATACTGAGCGATCGCGGCGAGTACACTTGCATTGCCAGTAATACCTACGGGCACGATCGCGCCGGCATACATCTGCAAGTACAGGAGCCGCCAAACTTTCCTGTCAATTTACATGTCACCGATCTGGGCAGCCGTTCTGTGACACTGGCGTGGTCGCCGAATGATCAGGACTCCATACTGATGGGCAGTGGGGGCGGCAACAATCGAGACTCCCAACCCATATCCAACTATATACTGCAGTACAAGAAAGCTAGCGGTAAGAGTTGCGGGTTTTAAATTTATTTAATCGATCTCTGTATAAGAAATGAATGAAATACATTTCTCTGTTCGTAACTTCAGATGTGTGGCATGAGCACAATAACCAGAAACTGCTACCCGGCGACAAGACCACCGCCCAAATTGGTTCCCTACGACCAGCCCAGGCATATCACTTTCGCCTGTATGCCGAGAATCACCTCGGCACCAGCGCGCCCTCCGACATTCTGCTGGTACAAACGGACGCCGAAGTGCCCAACGGCAGACCGCAAGATGTCTCCGCCGAGCCGCTCGGACCACAGCAACTTTTGATAACCTGGCGTCCGCCAGAGCGCGACAGCTGGAACGGCGAGCTACTTGGATACACCATCGCCTATCAGAAGCACGGTTCCTCCGACTCCGTGCAGAATTTCACCAAAGTCAGCAGCCTGGGTGGTGAGGGCCTGAACGACTTCCGCCTCACGGGCTTGGAGAAATACACGCAATACGCCATCACCGTGTCGGCGTTCAACGTGAAAGGTGATGGCCCGCCCAGTGAGGTGACCATGGGCCATACGCTGGAGGATGTGCCGTCGGCGCCGCCACAGGGTGTCACCTGCATAGCGCTCACCGCGCAGAACATTCAAATTTCTTGGCAGGCGCCGCCAAAGGAATTCAACCACGGCATCATACAAGGCTATAAGCTGCTGTACGAGCCGGGCAATATCGAGTCGGAATACGGCACACGCGAGACGAAAATCACGTCGGCGCTCAGCACGGTGCTGCACGGACTGCAGCCCTTCACCAATTACAGCGTGCAGGTGCTGGCATTTACGCGCGCCGGTGAAGGCACGCTCAGTCCGACCGTGTCCTGCACCACTGAAGAAGCAGTGCCGGATGCGCCAGAGCGCGTCAAGTCTATTGTGAGCAGCGAGTCGTCGGTCATCATCAGCTGGCTGCCGCCGCGCCGGCCCAACGGAATCGTCACCAAGTACAACGTCTACATTCGCATACTGGACAAGGGCCAGGAGCTGAAGATATTGAAGGAGGTGCTGCCGGCGAACAACCGACATTTTGAGGCGAAAGACCTGATGGCGCGCGAAACGTACGAATCGTGGGTGACTGCCTCGACGAGAGTGGGTCAAGGCCCTAGCACGCCCGTAATTAAGCTGGTGCCGAGCACCTCTGTGCCCGCAGCCATTATTTCATTCAGTCAAACTCTGAGCGTCAGCTGGCGCGTCGACATGAAGTTGGCGTGCGTGTTTGTGGGCAGTCCGAAGCCCAACGCCGAGTGGAAGGTGCTAAACGCACGATCCAAGAAGCACTTTCGGCTGGAGGTGAGCAATGACAATACGCTGACGCTGCGGAACATACAACGCACACACGAGGGCAACTACTCCTGCGTCGTGCGCAACTCGGTGGGCTCGGATCACATCGTGTACCAGCTGTTCGTGCAAGGTACGCAACGTTGACGTAAGTTGTGGAACTCGAACTTAATTATGAATTTTTGTCGTACATTAGTGCCACCAGCGGCGCCCGTGCTGTCGGTAATTGGCAGCACGACCAACTCCGTGTCGCTGCAGTGGCGCATTGACGACATTGGGGGCGCGCCGTTGCGGGGCTACACCATGACGTATCGCAAGGAATTCGGCGACTGGGAGGAAATTCAGCTAGATCGACGCGTCAACTCGCATCTCATTGAGAATCTGGACTGCGGCACGCGCTACCAGTTCACGATGGTGACATTCAATAAAATCGGCACTAGCGCTACCAGCGCCATTGAAAGCGCCAAAACGAAGGGTATTCGAATGATTCTCTTATTGTCTTTTATTTTAAGATTTCCGTGTTGGAAACGATTTACTTATTTCTAAATGTTTCCAATTGCAGGCAATAAGCCCATAGCGCCACACAAACAGAGCCTCATACGGTCGAATATAACTTCGGCTCTGCTGGAACTCTCGTCCTGGCAGGATGGCGGTTGCCCCATACAGTACTTCAGCATAGAGTTCAAGCGTTATGGCATATCCAGTGATTGGATTATTGTTTCGAGCCGCATAGAGACTCATGTACGTATACTTTTTTTTTAAAAAAGCTCATTCAAAAACTATCCAAATATGTATATAGCAAAGTTTTCGACCCAAGAAGGTCTTTCTTCTCCAATGAAATATTTCTCCTTCTTATGAAACGATCTTTGTTTTTACAGACTCGCTACACGATCGGCGATCTGGAGCCGGGCACCGCGTACAATCTGCGCGTCACAGCACACAATAACGCCGGCTCCACCATCAAGGAATACTACTTCGAGACGTTGCATTTCAATGGCATCTCTTCCGAGCTGGATCACAGTGATTTGCCCGAAGTGCGATCGCTGTTCCGTGATGTTCACTTGATAGCAGTGATCATCACGTCGGTGTTTGGCACAGTCCTGGCCATAATTGGTGCCTGTATTTGCTTCAAAAACTGTAAGTTGTCTCGAGTTTCTCGGTTGTTGCAAAGCTAATGCAGTGCCCCGCAGATCCGCGCCAGTTGTTCACACGCAACGTTGATTCGATGCGACCCAACGGCAGTGATGGCAAGGATATTCAACACCGCGAGCAATACTACGGTACGGTACGCAAATCTTGCCAGCAATCACCGCGCGAATCGGTTGCTGGGCTTGAGCGCATACCTGAATACTCTGAAGATATCTATCCTTACGCTACATTCCATTTACCAGAACATGAAAATCAGTCGGCAAACATACCGCTCAATCGCAAGGGCATGCAACCCATGTACGATCCCCGTAGCGCTGACGATAACACCTTGTCCAGCACGGGCGCCAAGGTGAAGCGTTCCGCATCGGCGGGTATTGGCAGCAGTAGCTCCAATGCCAACCTGGGCAATGCGCCGGGCAATGCCTCGGGCGAATGCAGCCACACGAACACAGAGAAGCGCCACAAGCGGCGCTCGAAAGCTATCAAGTCCGAGTCGGAGGAATACGACAGCTTGAATAGCGACAGCGATTTGAGCGGCGAGCGCATACGCGAGGAGAGTCGCAGCGGACGTGAGTCATCCGGCCACTTGGATGATTCCGGCTACAATCGTATGTGTTGATAACACTTGAACGGAAGCAATTTCAGTTTACAATTTAAAATTTTTATTTTAAAGCTCATGGACACAGCCCTTGCGGCGGTGGCAATAAGGAACGCCTGTCTGTGTTCAGCAGGCCTCAACTTCATAGTAAGTTAGTACCTATTTTGGCTTTTAACAACCTTTCAAGTTCGACCCACTGCGAACTGACCCCTCAGCCCCATTTTGTCGACACCCTCACTTACTAACCACCGCCAGCCTCACCACTCGACACGATTTCCCCACATTTCACACCAAACAGAACGTATTGTAGCATTATACGTATTATGTATTACAGTTTTTATAATTTATATGTAGAAAATATTTTGCCGACACGCAAGAAAGAGAGCTCACACACTTCTAAGAAAGCGATGTCCGCGGCAAAGGCAACTGAAGTGGCCGGCAAAGAAATTAAGCAATCGTCCCTAAAGTCCACAAGAACCAGAACATTTTTCCAAGCCATTATGCCCTCGAAAATCATTACCACTACCACTACCCCAGACCCCGCCCCCGCCTTAGCCCCAACGCACCGCAGTGCAACGCATGCAACGCCCGAATGCAATAATCCCACTGCGAAATGCTCCCAAACACCCACGCCCAAGCACAGCCCCGCAGCGGCGGCCAAAGCTAGAGTCAAGAGCCACACATCACATCCGCAACACCAGCTGCACGTTCTCCAGCGTCCCATGTCATCGTCGCCGACGACCGCCCTCCAGCAGCAGCTAGCACCGCCGCACCGCCCCCTCTCACCGTCGCCGCCCTTTCGTTTCGCACCATCATCATCGACATCATCCAAGCATGAACGTGTCGCCGCCACCACCAACACCACCACCTCCAACAACACCCCCCATCCACAGCTCAACAACCCACGCACAAGCCCCAATGCATTGGTCATTCTGAAGTCGTCGCGTAGTGGCAGTAGTAGTAGCGATAGCGTCGGATACCACAAACGTTCGCTTTCCACTAGGCAAGCTACCAAACTAGTTGTGCATAAATGTTTTCTACTCTATCACAAAATATGTAATCGTTCTCTCGCTTTACTACTTTCTAATGGGGACCAACACACACACACACACACCGAGCATTAGGCTTGTGTGAGTTCGTATATATACATACATATGTTACATATACAATGACGCCACAGAGCGAGCGCCTTTTTAAAGAATACTCGTCATATCCTTTGAAAAGTCTAATTTTGTCTAAATTTTGGGAGATATATTTCAATTTTTTAAAATGATAAATCTATAATCGTGGTTCAAAATTCTTCCAATGTATAAAATCACTAGAGGAACATTAGAATAGTTTCCACTTTTGGACTGACTCTGTACCTGTAAGTACGTGTTTGAGGTTAGAATCAATTCGAAAGCAACTGACTACCGACTACAGAAATGATGTTCATAGTGTAATCTGTAATGCATACATACTAATACGTATTCACAGTTATATTATGTGAAGAATGGCTTGTTTTATATCTGAATCCCGAGTTCAGCACTTTGTATTTGGTTTCCACATTCGGCACCCAACAATTTCTTGCATGACTTTTCAACCCCAAAAGAACTCTTCTTCTGAATGTAAATACATATGAATGATTTCTGTAAATACCTAAATGTCCTCGTTGAAATCACATTTTCGTTTGTCGCGCAATGCTAATCGAATTGTTTCTGATGGTTTGTCTCAACAGCAGCATGGACCCCGTGCCCTTCGACTACCGGCTCTTTGACGCGCCAGCAAAGCAACCGAAGCAGCCAGCTATCGCGCAGTCACATCACCAGCGACAAGCATCATCCGCATCTTCCCAAAATTCAGCCAACCATTCAAATATGTCCAGCGGTGTATCCAACAAAATACGATCAAAAGCTGCCGATACTAATTCCAACAGCGGCAGCAGCATCCGCTCCAGCGAGTTCCAGTGCTCACCTAACAGCCTCCCCGCCGCGCATATTGTCCAGTCGGGTTCATATGTCGAAATTCTAAAACAGACCGCTGCCGGCGCCACCGGCCCAGCCGCCAGCTCCAGCGGCAACGGCGGCGCGCTCGTGCACGCAGACCGCATTGCCGCGCAGAGCCAAAAACGCGCTGCCATGCCCTCGTTAGCCTGTCACAACAAGAGCTACGGCGACTTCCTCACCATTACGCCGCGCCGCAAGGGCAAACTGCTGTCCACCAACTACGACGGCAAGCACGGCATGGGCGCTGGCAGTGGCAGTGGCGACGGCGAGCCGCAGGACAACTACCGCCATCATCTGCCCAACAGCATCGAGCCGCTGCATCTCCTAGGCATACCCAACGACAACATGTCCACGTTCTTCGACTATCGCGCCATGGAGACGCTCAGCAACGCGGACACGCTGGCGATCGGCACAACTATGGCGGGCCACGCGCACCCGAAGAGCAAGGCGTACGATGCCAGCGTTGCCTGCTTGAACGCCAACAACTACGGCGGCTCCCCGGCGGCCATCATGCCCGACGAATTCCATAACATTATCAGCGAGAAGAATCTGAGCCCTCCATCGGCATTTAGTGATAACACTTGTGTATCGAAAAGTAAAGTCTAAGTCAAGTTACAAAAACAAACCCCATCACTGGCAACAAACGAACCATGCAACAACAAACAGTAGAGCAATAGACATTTAAATATGTGTAGATTACGTGGATTACGCTGGCGTATGTCACCAGCGCAACGAATACTTACAACAATTCGTTCATGTTAAGCGAATTTCGCGTCTTCATTTCACTTGGTACTTGTTTTTTGTCCAAGTTTACTTCGATATAATTCGCTAGTTGTGAAATCATCTCGAAAACAAATTACACATTTTCACACCCATTCAATTATTCTTTCATACTTGAAGCGACCATGGCTCAGTTGGTTAGTGCGTTGGACCGCGAGTCGCAGGCAGCAACCTCAGGTTCAAATACTGCCTGTAATAACACCTAAAAAAATAACGGGAAAACTCGTTTTCTCTTTCGGTGGCTGTCCTCTCAGCTGGAAATGGCAAACCTCTGAGAGTAAAAATTGCCTATGATAAAGCTCCCAACCTGCCGTTCGGAACCGGCATAAAAACTGTAGGTCCCTTCTACCCGCGTACAAATTCACACGCACAACACGGGTAGTTGCGGGAAGCTAGGCCTTAGTCTCGCGAAAGCGGGCTGTCGTGCCAGTCAATTATTAATTATTATTATTAACTTGAAGCGACCATATCACGTGGAGTGCGTTTAATTCACGATTCGGGCAATTAAAAACTGTAGAATTCTGCATATCAACAGCTGTAATCGGCGACAAGAACGGTTTTTTGCAATCGATTTGAAACGGAATCATATACACGAAAGATCAAAGACTTAACTAACGAGCATTTACGAGCACACACAAACGAAGTTGACTGCTTCGATTTTAGGTATATTTACGATTTAAGAGTTGTTACATAGACCAACTTACATGAATACAATGTACGAGTAAGTGTAGTTGACCTACAGTAGCCATCGACACATGAGCCGAGACCCTATCAGTCCCCAATACTGAGACACTTTAAGCATTCGCCTCACTTGCACACATTGCGGTACTTTCGTCTGTCGACTCGTACGAAGCGTTGTCATGTTCATTTCCAGATTACACACTCCTATGTACGATTTTACCGACTGACAATGAATTTGGTACTCGTTTACATAGCTCGTACTTTATATGTGGAGGTGTGAAAGTATAAAATATTTTGATAATAGTGACTTTTTTCTGCGTTTACCTAACGGTTGATTATGTGGACAAATCAGCAAAAGTCCAACCAAGCGACATACAGACGAAAAAACAATAAATAAATAATTGAAATACATAAATGAAAGAAAAACAAATGCAATGTTTCATTGTTGATTAGTTAAATGTACACTTGAAAAACTCCTCAATTGAGTACTTGAATAATTTTTAAATGTGTATATAATACATGAACAATGTACTTATTGATATTGTATTGACAATTATAGGAATATTATCATCTACGAAATAGCATAGTTATGCAAGTCGTAATATCGATTGATACACATACACACGCACACACACTTACACAGATACATAGACACACTGCAAACAAGTCAATAACAAAACAAATCAACAAAATTATGTAATCTCGCGAACGTGCATTTATTTGTAAGCGCCAGCCAAGTAAGCAAAATCAAATCAAAGTCCCTCGATATCAATTTCCGTAAGTCAATTTTTTATATACATACATACAATTAGGCCTAATATTCAAAATTGCAATTGTGTTCTAGCCTGTAAGTTCAATTAACTCTACGTCAATGTTGTTACTTAATCTTAAAAATACAAAACCAACCAATAAACAAACAAACATAAAACGCAAAAATCTTAATTGAAACCAAACAATGAACAATTCGACACAAAAGAATTCCACTCAAATAACGCAGATTGTCAGACTTCAGACGTAGCCATAGTGCATAGTTCATAGTGTGTATTGTAGTTGTCATTAGTTGGGCTACTAGAAGGGCACTATGCAGTCTTAAAAGACAGAACAAAATAGAAAATAGAATTTTCTAAAACAAAAACATATGAAAATTTGTAAAAGAACAGTGAAGATTTTCAAAACAATTTAACATACCATAAGAATTTATACATTAAGCAAACGAATACACTGACACACAGCATGTAGAGTAAAAAAAATGGTAATGACATTCAATAAATACGAAAGTTCCAGTTTGGATACTTTGAAATAATATTTAACTGACGAGCTGGTCGTTTCATTTTCGTCGTTTCGCTCCACAAGCGTGTAAAAGCGCGTTCAAATAATATCTTTAAAGCTTTTGGAGTTAAGTAGAACTTGCTGAACTTTATCAAGAAATCGAATTGGTTTATTGGCTGAAATTCGTTTAGACACAGTTGGGTATTTCTCCTATATGTATAATGGGCCTCTTACTATTTAACTTTTCAAATTTTTGGCATACAACTTTCAAAGTTCAATAACAGTCCATTTTTCTTTTCAAGGGAATTAAAGCTCTGTTTTCTTTTTCGTGAGGACATGGCCTCGACAAAAACTATTTTACTTGAACTAAATTTCTACATCGTGATTTTGTTTAACATTCAAACCAACTCCGTAAATTTAAGCTAAGCTTCCTAATGCTTAAAGCATAAAATAAAAATCTGACTTTCCCCCCATTGAAAGCTTTATGGTTTTTGTGAGGTAAAGTTCGTAATTCTGGCAGCTTTTTTGTTGGAAAGCCACGTAAGCTTAAAAGGATATTTTGAGAAGCTTTCAAAAGCACTGTTATTGCAAAAGGACTCTTGGATTTTATTGAGCTTTTGGAAAGAAACAGTTTTGAGATGACTAGGACTCAATTTGCCAACGTAATAGGATATCTAAAAGCTTTGACAATACGTGAACCGGAACCAGAAACTCAGGTTCATGGTTTTGGTGGTGAAACTATATGAAGTTGAAAAATATAAAAAACTATTTAAAAAAACATTACTTTCTGATACTATGACTGATTTAATAAATTTATCAAATGCATATGGTAATCCCATAAGTTGCGTTGAAGGGGACCAAATTATTAAATGATTTGCATTTGTAAGATTTTTTGTGTATATAAATGCCATAAAGCATGATGCCGACAACAGTGAAAATATCTCAGTGACACAAGTGTTCTAAACAAGAAATTTTTTTTTCAGTTGTGTTGTATTGAGCAGAACAAGCTTTCTCTAAGCTGGGTTATATGAAATTATGTTAAATTGGCAAAAAAAGGCATCGGTCAGCAAAAACAATTGCACAAATCTGATAAAAATCAGCTTAGCAAACAACTGTGACAACTATTACAACAATGAGCACTCTGCCTCCTCTCTCGCCTTAAATTAATTGCTTTAAAAATGTGAAAACAAACATTCGATCGTATGCCACAGATGTTGCACTTGAATGATGTTGAATGCAACGATGAAAGTGACATTGGTGTAAAATAAACAATAAAAACCGTTTGTACACTGAAATTTGCACGCACAGTCGAGAAGAACTGAAAATGCAGATTTAAGTTGCATGTAACGAATTTCGGAACTTCCGACTTCGGTGCAACCTTTTCTTTTTCAGCGCGACGCTGCATTGGGCGTGTGCGACAGCATATGGAAATAATAATAAAATAACTGTACAATTAATACAGTTGCTGCAGTGGTGGACGAACGCTGTGCGGCAAGCAAACCCAGCATCGGCAGCGAAACGAGGTGACATTTGCGATAACATGAAATTTATGAGAAGCACACATCGCACAGGACGTGAACAACAGTGCCGGGACACTATTTTTAACAAATGTTGTTTTTTCCCCGCTCGCTCCCCATTACACCCTGCACCGGCATGACAGGTTGTATTGGCTTTGGTAATCGGTTTGCAACACCCACGAGGAAACAAAAACTGTGTGTGCAAAAATATAAAAAATGTATAGTAGAACTCAATAGATTTGACATTCGAAGTCTCAACTACTTTGAATGTCAGATCGAAAATGAAATTTGCTGCGCATTTAACTAAAATCGATCTGTCTGGCCGCTTTACGGTTTTTGATAGACAGATGAGATACAAATATTCATCGTAGCCAAGTCAATCTGCCCATTTATGGATATTTTCAACTGCACATTAATTCATTTTCACTTTTTAAATATTTTTAACAGAATTTAATTACACGTAATGTTCAAAAACAAAAATGTCAAATATTATAAACCGTCATATAACGGAGGCGTGGCTGTGGTGTTGAGCATGACAAAGTCGTCTAATATGGTCTGAGTGATTCTCATTGCATCTATTTTGCATATTTTCTACATTAAAATAGGATTTCGAGTTGTTTGTGTTGTCCGTTGCGCGAACGTTTGAAATAAAATTTAAGCTGCTTTTGTCTACAAACGAGAGAATGCTGTAAATATGTTGATTGCTCTTAAATTTTGAAAATGTATTCATGCTGATTGCAAAAATATTTGCAAACAAATTTCCGCTTGATTGCGGCTGGTTAACGGCACACGTTGCTACAACTGTTGAATAGTTGGTATCGCAACTGTGCCGGAATGTGCTGTAACCAGGCAGGAATGTTTTTGTAAAATGTTTCGCTTTATCGTCGCCGCCGTCTTCACAGTTGGCAGCAGCAAATTGTGAAAATATCTTCGTATTAAAGTTGGGAGCGCGCAGCAGGCACATGAAAACATGGCGGCAGCTACTAAACGCAGACATTCAGAAGCATGGCACACTCGCAGCGGGCGCTGGAGGCACGGGCCAAGGTGAGGCCGCTTCGCATTTTCCGCTATGCAGAAGAAGTGCACGAATGCCAGCCGATTCGGAGCAGGATGGCCAAATTGCTCTAAGCAAAAATGAATCCAGAAAATTTGTAGCACAATCTTTTATCATATACATATATATTTATTATATATTCAATATATGAACTTAATGTAAAAATAAACAGTAATGTACAAAGAAATTGCATAGAATCGCGGCAGAAACGCCGCTTTGCATGCAAGCAAATAAAAGAATTGCGCACAAATAACTGCACCGTGCCTTGTGCGAATTCTCATTTGCTCATTGCAAGGCGAAAAGTGTGCATGTGTGTGTGCCTTTTGTTTTTGACGCCTGCAAATTGCTGATAGCAGGAAACAATTGCCAGCAACACTTCAACATGCCGTCGTGCACTCGCTCAAAGCAGCCGCGCAGCGCTCGCGTGCAGTTGCAAACGCATTCAATACTCGTAATGTTAAATACAATAAAATGGCTTAGAACACAGCACCGGTGGCAGGGCTGGGCTCGCGCGGCTCATATCCGTCATCCACAATCCGCCCTTTGAGCGCCTCAAGCCATGCAAAAGCTTAAATCATTTCGACACGTTTTTGCTGCGCTGCGCTTATGAGTTTCCTTTTTGTTTAGGAAGAACAGTGAAATTTTTCTGCGATAACAGTGAATTTGTGGGATTCAAATAGACATTAGTGAGTTCACTTTTTCGAAAACCACTAAACTACATATAGGGTGCTGTTATATGAGGTTGAGAACTTTAAAAGACATAAAACGATAAAATTTGTTAAATTTTTTTGAAAGTTAATTTAAATTTTTTTGCAATATAATTTTCTATATATCATCTAAATATAACTGTTACATCGAGTTAACATGGTCCTACAGAAAAACAAACTGAGTGATGTTAAATGATTCGACGGCTGATCATAAAATTCACGTAACTTTGAACGCGTTTCGCGAATTGAAGACCGAGTTAAAAGAAAAAATTTATTAATTTGGAGGAGTTTCTGAGACGTGAGTATTGAAATGATGAAGTAGTAAAGTAGTAAACTCTGATAAATAACATTGACAACTGACAGCTGCCTTGACAGTTTATGCACTTTACACCAAAAAAACCTTAACTTATGCATTTATGATAATAAATATATAAATATTCATAAAATATTCACTGTAAATTGTAAACATCTATGCACCTAATGCAAATCTGCATGTGAAACGTCTGAACATGTTTGAAGGAATTTCCACTTCCACAAGCGGAATTTAATTTTCTGTAAATTTTCGATAAGCTCTACAACTGAAAGCAATCACAACAACAAGCGAACAGAAAACAAAGCAACATCTTAAGCACGTCGTACAATGTCATTTCGTCTTTTTGTCACTAATCCACATTTAATTGAATGCTCTTCAACATTTTGTATTTGTGGCCCAGTCGGCCACTTGGCCACCGGAGTGCAGCGCCGCCAGCCACACCAACCGAACGCAGACAGTTGAAAATGGCAGCTAATGGATTTTTCTCTCTGTTTCTTTCAGCTTCTCTCGGTTAAGGGGACATTAGTCTGCGCACAGTGCATTAAACGGGATAAGAAATGTGTCTTTCTGATGACCAGTCAATACGAGTTCAAATCCATAACGCGGAAATTACGTGCGGCTGTTGTAAGTGGAAGGAAACGTGTGCCAAGAAGCGAGTGCGCGTCTCGGGCGCAATTCTACTGTGTGCCCCGAAAGAATGCAGGTGAATACAGAAGAAAAAGAAGAAAACGTATAGCGCTTAGTAGAAGGAAAAATATAGAATAAGCTTAGGCTGTCCAAGTTGGCAGTGATTTGCGGTGGTGGCTTAAATGTTCCTGATTTAGCTTCATTGTTATTGTACAATAAGAGTAAAAATACTGTACAACAGCATTTCTGCAACAGAGTAATGACCGTATTCTGTATATTTCTGAAAGAGGACGTCATACTGACCATTTTTGCCAAACAAAGTAATAGTCCAGCACGTCTAAGTTTTTTGTAATTTGCACATAAAGGTTAAAGGGGTCCCTATAGACTTTTACACGGAAAGTATAAATTTTGAAGAGCTAGAGCTTTAATGTCTAAGACAAAGTTATTTGCATTACAAGTGTGAATATTTTTTGTTTACACATGAACCCCACTCCCACTTTCCTTACCCCTTTTTCATGTTTTTCCGAAAAATGTTTCATAAACGGCTTGTATTGAGTAAAATATTGGAAAAAATACCATATTGTCTTTGGGAAAATATTCCAAATTAAAAAATAGGGGATCTTCAAACACCAAAACTTTCTCAAAACTTCCCTCAAAAACCTGCATTAAATACTTTTTTCATAAATTGCCAGCTCTGCTTGAGATGTTGAGAAAAATGTTGAGTATTAAAAAAAAAGATTTTTTCCAAACTATGAACTATTTTTCAATGGAAAATATAAATTTTTGTAATATTCAACATTTTTCTCAACATCTGAAGCAGAGCTAGCAATTTATGAAAAAGTCTTTCATTAAGGTTTCGTGCTAAGGCTTTTTATTTTTTTGGGGGAAGTTTTGAGAAATTTCTGTTGTTCGAAGCCCCCCCTATTTTTTAATGAAGAATATTTTCCCAAAAGACAATATGGTATTTTTTTCAATATTTTACTCAATACAAACTTTTTAAGAAGAATTTTTACGAAAAACATGTGTAATTTATGCTAAATATCAGAGATCTATACTAAACTAATGAGAAACGAGTGTCTGCTACTTGCAGAAACTGCTAGACAGGAGTTATTTTTGTTCCGCATATGCTATTTTTATGAATAACTAGCTGATCCGGCGAACTTCGTCCCGCACGACATTTGTTGTTTTTTTATAATGAAATACGTGAGATGGCGAATCAATGGCGATGTGGCAAATGGCAAATTGACGAAGAAAACCAACTAAAGGAAGAGGAGGGAGCTACTGATTAACGCAATCGAGGGCCGTAAATAAGCAATGGTGCTGCCAGTGGCGGCTTAAGGTGCTCGGGGGCCCGGGGCGGGGACGGCTGAGGGGCCCCACAAACGGTGCGGAATAAGTTTGCGTACAAAACTAATAACTGGAATTTCCGGTTATGCTTTTTAATTTTTTTTTTGAAAATTTTTATTCCATTGAACAGTAAATGGACAAATTATTTTGAAACGTATATGTGCTTGAAATTTTATAGAAAGCAATAGAATCCCAGAGAAAAAATGAAAAATGGATAAAAGGATAATCTTACTAAATCTTTCCAAATTTGATAAAAACTTTTGTGAAATTAGGAAAACTTTTGGGAGAGCAAACTCGTCATTTCAAAAAGCTATCTTAAAACTAAAAAAAACAGAAAATCTTGCTTCGTTACTACGATCTGGCCACGATTGGACGCTCAAACGTCGTCGTCGTGAGCGGTCGCGTTTTTGCTGCGCTGTGTGCTTTCTGGTTGTTTTCGTTTCTGAAATGGTTTTGAACTAAATTGGAAATTGGAAAATTTACAGGTAGAGCTACATTCGGTGAAGCAAAAATTGTTTGAAAACGAGGCTGCTTCTGCAATTTCTTCCCTCTCAAGTGAAGTGAGTGATCTGCGCTGCGTTCTTCTTAGTGCTTTAAACGACAAGGCCAACAACAAGAAAACAAATAATCAGCAAAGGAAGCTCTCGCATAATATTGACGATCAACAGCTCGCTGTCGAACCTGTGGATAAATCCAGCATGCACTATTCGAACTCTCTCTCTGCCGGTGGTTCGACTTCCCCGCTTCTGGCCTCTGGTGATCGCATTCTCCCGGGTAGAACTGCTGTTCCGCGTACTGATGATCGCCCCCTTTCGGATGGTACTCAAGTTCTATGCGCTTCTCCCGTCACTGGCTCTGTTGGTATTTCTCCCAGTTTCTCCGAGGTTGCTGCTGAGCGCGTTACGATTTTTCCGAACAATGCCGTGTGTAGGGGTAAAAGTGTTGTGTTAAAGTGTGAGTGTATTCTGGTCTATTGGCGGACGTCGCCTCAAAAGGTATGGCTAAGTTTGAGCCTCAGTGTCTTGCTGTAAAAGAAACACACGCAGAGTGACGGTTCTAAGCAAGCTGGTTTATTTTCGGAAAATTGGTTACTTAAATACTAATTTACAAAACTGTTATACAGCGGAGCATTTCCAGCGCTCCGCCCATTATTCCAGTGACCAAAGGCTACGTCCAATCAGCGTCACTGGACCATTGGGTCAACTCAGCACTTTCCTCAAGTGCCCGTGCCCTGCGGTAGGTGACATCACACAACATGCCGATCAGTGCATTTTTCCGTAAGTGGGACATTGCACTGCGGTAGGTGGTGTCGGGTGGCACGCCGCTCGGCTAATCGCTGGCTCAGCCACTTGAGTGCTGCACTGTCGTGCGCGTGGTGTCATTTGGCACATGTGAAGTAATAAGTGTAGCGCGATCGACTGGTTTCGGCATAAGTGGTCATGTGGTACCACTACACGTGTCTTCCCCCACTGTTTGGAAGTCTGTAGGCAAAAAGAAATCAAAGAAGAGCGCTAATGTTGTCGTTGGGAAAAGTGATAACACGGAGCTCGACGTCGTAGTAAAAAAGAAGTGGGTACACCTCTCGTCGTTCAAACCGTCGGTTACAGCTGATCAGATAGTCGCCTATGTACACAAGCACGCCAACATTGACGAACAACAACTGGCATGCTACAGTCTTATTAAGAAGGATTCGGACACTGACAGCTTAAGAAGTGTGAATTTTAAATTGGGTGCTCCACCCAGTGTTTATGATAAGCTGTTTAACTCTTCGCTGTGGCCGGCAAATATTAAAATCCGTCCCTTCGAATTTTTTCAAAAACGGGCGAGCTCAATGGGGGCCATCGAGCAATGGCGGCAGGACTTCCTTACTCGCGGAAGTCCTGCCGCTGTTTGAGATGACTTGAAACACAAAAATCAAATTTTTTCTTATTCTGTATCCTTTTGTCTATGGCTGGAACTAGGATTTTAAAAAACAAATGAAAAATGAAGGATATATGCGATTTTGACTAAAAAACTCAATTTTTACCTACTTTTTTCAATACAAATTTCTATTTTTAATGAGAAAAAATTATTATTTCTTGAAGATCCTAGTTCGTGCCATAGCTAAGACCTTGATAAATGACTGTTTAAAATTTCGTAGCTATTGCTCAACTCGTGTGGCCTAAATCACTTCCGCAAGGTCAAAAAATGTAGTTTTGAGAAAAACGCGTTCAAAGTTTTGCTTCAGCAGCTCGGCGCGCTCGACACCGCTACCTGTTTCTATAAATTGCTTCCGTAATTCGAAAGATTTCAACTTCAAATTTTGGGAGCGTATTCTACAATCATGTATTAATCCAAAAATGCATGAAAAAAAAAATCGATTTTTTTTACCGCACAAGGTAGAAACCCCCCTTAAGCTCAAGCGACGCAGATGGTCACATTTTATGCTTCTCTCAGCAATCCAACAACATTAATTTGAAATCTTTAAAAATTTTTTATCAAAATTCATCTGGTCTCAGAACTAAAGCTGCCTCTGTCTTTCTTGTTACATCTCAATTGGAGTATGATGTTATTGTTCTTGTGCAGACTTGGTTAAATGCTGATTTTGGTGATGGGGAGTTTTTCGATCAATCTCTTTACCAAGCGTATCGTAAGGATAGAGACGCTGTGCGAACGGGATGCACACGGGGTGGAGGTGTGCTTATTGCGGTTAAACATACGCTGCGTTCCTCAGTATACGAATTGAGTAACAGTGACACTCTGCTGGATCAGCTTTGTGTCTCTATTTTTGGTTGTAATGAACAGTTTGTTATGTGTGTTTCGTACATTCCTCCTAATAGCTCCGATTCTTTATACACCGCTCATGTAAATAACATTTTGAATTTATCAGACATAGATAAGTTAAATGTGCATTTGTGTGTATTAGGTGATTTTAATCTTAGTAAACTCTCTTGGTCTTATATTGCGGATGAGAATAATTTAACTGCAATGAATGTTAATGCTTCACATGAGACCTTTTTGCTCGATAGTTTTTTCTACCTTGATCTCGTGCAAATCAATTGTTTTTTGAATAAATTAAATCGTATTTTAGACTTAATTTTCTTGAGTAATAGAGTTAAATACAAACTTGAAGAAAGTGTGTTTCCTCTTTCTCCTTCAGATATGCATCATATCCCACTTGTTCTTCAAGTTGAGTTTTATGAGTTTTTAAATTTGCCTAATACGTCTGATAAGCTTAATTTTAATTTTAAAAATTGCAATTTTGATAATCTTAACGCTATTTTTGAGAGAACTGATTGGATTAATAAGTTTTCCTGCAATGATACTGCTACTTGCTTCAATATATTCTGCGATGAAATTAATAAGGCTTGCTGCAGTAATGTTCCTTTGGTAAAACCAAAGGTGTATAAAGTACCGTGGTATACCAAGGAAGAAACTGAAGAATTTACGAAATAAATTTTTCAATAAGTACAAGGCCACTAATGATCTGGACGATAGAAACAATTACTTGCTTTATTCGAGGGAACTTAGTGTTCTTGAGAAAGTTCTGTACAATAACTACATCTTAAATTTTGAAGCTACCATAAAATGCAACCCAAAAGCTTTTTGGCTCTTCATTCAGTCTAAAAAAACCAAATCTGATATTCCTTCCGTGATGACCTATACTGGAATTTCTTCTAATTCTGTTCTCGGTACTTCGAATCTTTTTGCTGACTTTTTTTATGTCAAATTTTGTAACGGATTCTGATTCAATTGACAGCACCATCTCTGATAATATTTTTTCTTCTATTGATTTCGGCTCCTTAAGGATTACTGAGTGCGATATTATGAGAGGGATTAAGGACTTAAAGTTGTCTGCCAAGGCCGATTGTGATGGTTTATCTTCTTTGTTGCTCAAGAATTGTGCCTCAACAATTTGTAAGCCCTTGTGTCATATTTTTAATTTATCTTTATCTGCCGGCGTGTTTATTGAAAGGTGGAAAATCGCGCATATTACTCCGATTTTTAAAAGTGGCAGTAAAAAAGATATCTCGAACTATCGCCCCATCTCTAAACTCTCAACTGTATCTAAATTGTTTGAGGTCATTGTGAAGGGATACTTGGTTTTTCCTCTCACGAGAATCATAACTCCCAACCAGCACGGGTTTGTTGCAGGTCGCTCTACGGTAACTAATCTGGCTGTATTCACTGAATACTGCTATTCAGCCTTTGAAGAGAGACACCAGGTTGACACAATATACACTGATTTCTCGAAAGCTTTTGATAAAGTATCTCACAGAATTCTTATATTAAAGTTAGAGAAACTGGGCTTACATTCTGTTTTCCTGAATTGGATATATTCTTATTTATGTGACAGAGTTTGTTACGTACTGGTGGATGGTATTAAATCGAAGTCTTTCGCTGCCACCTCTGGCATCCCCCAAGGGAGTATCCTCGGTCCGTTACTCTTTATTCTTTTCATTAATGATATCGGTTCTTGTTTCTGCAATACAAATTATCTGTTATATGCAGATGATCTTAAAATTTTTCTTAGAACTCGTTGTGTTAATGATATTTCCTGTATTCAAAGTGATTTAAATAGATTAAATGTCTGGTGCCTTAATAATCGCTTAGCCTTAAATGTTAAAAAATGCTTCCATGTCACTTTCTCTAAATTAAATAATAATATTGCCACTTCATTTTTTATTGCCGATACTCCTTTGAAAGTTGTTAGTGAAATGTTAGACTTGGGTGTCTTGCTTGACTCTAAACTAACATTTACTAACCATCTAGACTACATAATTCCTAAAGCGTACGCTATGTTAGCTTTTGTACGACGTAACAGCTCTGAATTTAAAGACCCTTATACTTATAAGCTTTTATTCTCAGCATTTGTAAAGTCCAGGTTGGAATATGCTGCCTTTATTTGGAATCCGTTTTATGCTGTTCACACGAATCGTCTCGAACGAGTACAGAAAAAATTTTTGAAATTTGCTTTGTTCTCACTAAACTTTCAAGAACCGATTCCATCTTATAAGTCACGTTGCTTGCTTATTGATCTGAAATCGTTAGAAAGTAGACGTACCATAAGTTCTTTGATGTTTGTGTACGATATTATTTGTGGCAACATTAATTGTTCTGCTTTACTACATCTCATTAACTTCTTTGTTCCAATCAGGACTACTCGATTAAATAAGTTATTTTTTGTAAAATGTTACAAAACAAGCTATGCTTTAAGGGAGTGTTCCTGGGTAGAAGTTTGAAAAAATCGATTTATTTTTTTTGGCGTTTTATTGTACCTTATACTATATACTATCACCCCCCAAAGTCGTTTTTCAATCCGCATACTCAGTACCCACTTTTTTGCATGTTAATTGAAGTAATCTCAGCTCTTTTTGCTCCGCTGATACATTGCGCATGATACTTTAAACGCGTTTTTCTCGAAACCACATTTTTTGTACTGGCCGATAATTTTTCTCAGCAACTATGAGAGGTATCGACTTGAAATTTTGGGAAAATGTTCTAGATAGTTTTCATTGGATGCTAAACCAAAGTTTTCATCAAAAAATTATTGTTAAATATATTTTCAAGCACTCTAAAGGTAAAAAAAGGTGGCAAAACTGGACAATTTTTTTTCATATGGCCGCCATTTTGTTTCTAATCAACATTTTGACTAAAACTGTGGTTTAGCATCCGCGGAATTTATTGCAGATTAATAATTGCATACCCATTTCTGTTTCAGATTACTGGTTCCCGAAATTTATTATCGGCCAGCAGTGAAAACAAGGTCACATTGACCACTGAAAATTTGTACTTAGAAAATAAAATTGTTTGACACAAATATGAGTTTCTGTTCTCCAAATAATAAGGAACAACAAGCAAAAAACCAGAATATTGCATGTTGCCTTGTAGCTCCAAAATAATTTTTTGAAAAACAGCCTAAAATCGGCATTCTACCCGGGAACACTCCCTTAAATCAACCACTTGTGAGGTCTCTATGTGAATTTAATAAATTAGCTGCCAATATTGAAATTGATTTCTCACTTCCTAGGCACAAGTTTATGGAACTTATAAAAAGGATGTATGTACCTTTAACTGTATTATTTATCTTTTCTAGTTCGTAAGTGTTATTTATTGTATTAATTTTCTAGCCTGTAGATCATTGTATCGCTTGGTTCAATAAATGAAATGAAATGAAATGAAATTATTTTAAGCAACCCGAGCAGGAGGATTAGATTGTTTTGCGATCAGTACATCATTACACTACTCGACAAAAAATGGGCCAATCGCGTGCATAGATAAAGTGTTTTCTAGACTAACTTTGGCCGCTGAACACGAAACTGAAAGTAAAAAAATTTTTTAAGAAGCGTTTTCAAAAAATCTTCGAAAAACGAGTTTTTTTCGTGTTGTTTCAGTTATGAGCACATATCTCCTGGAAGAATTACACAGGGCAACAAATTTCGAAAGACCGGTTGATATGATTTTCACTTTGTGTCATTTACAACACCTCACGGCTTCTATTCCAATGTAATTTATTTGTATAAGTTTTAAAAATCCCCGGCAATTGGACCTCAAAGTCGGAAAATATGGAATTTCATGGCGTTTTCTTAGATGGTCAAAAACAAACACATTTTTTGTAAATCAATTAACGAGTTAGGAGCATAATGAAAGCCGACACATCAAGCAACACAACACAGCCAAATTATTTGGCAGAATACACATTCGCATCGAAATAATAGCAAAAATGTACCATAGTCATTTTCATCTGTTTTGATACTTCTTCCTTAAAAAATTAGGGGCCTCAAAATATGCTCTTTTATATGTTCCATTTATAGTCTGAAATACAAGCAAAAAACAAAAATATTTTGAATTGCTCGAAACAAAAAAATATTAAAAACTTTGCATATTTTGAGGCTCTTATTTTTTTAAGGAATAAGTATGAAAAAACATTAAAATGACTATGGTACATTTTTGCTATTATTTCGATGAGAATGGAAACCACACCAAATAATTTGGCTGTGTTGTATTATTTGATGTTTCCGCTTTTATTCAACACCTAACTCGTTAATTGATTTACGAAAAATGTGTATGATTTTCAACATTAAATAAAACGCCATGAAATTCCATATTTTCCGACTTTGAGGTCCAATTGCCGCGGATTTTTAAAACTTATACAAATAAATTACATTGGAAAAGAAGCCGTGAGGTGTTGTAAATGGCACAAAGTGAAAATCATATCAACCGGTCTATTGGTTTAGAAATTACAATTGAAAACGTGAAAAAAGTCAGGGAAAATCCGAAAAAGTGACACGCCCATTTTTTGCGAAAACGGAAACTAAGTTTTAAAAACGGTTTGCGGATTCGAAATCAGCGCTCCCTAATTACCCTAGAACTGATGTCAAACCCAGAAAAGCCATTTTGCTGTTGATCAGTGTTATCTGAGTTAACACGAGCTGTCCGTCGTACAAGAAGAAGATAATACTTTAGCCTTTTTAGTGATATATAGATTGTTCAAATCCAATGAGATTTGGGGAAGTTACTGACAAGTAACTTCCCCAAAGAAAAGTTGTAACAAAGTGAATTTTTCGACCAAAAAATTATAAATTTTCGAATATTTTTTTTATAGAAAAAAAATTATCTCCCCTAGTTTTAAAATCTAAGATGAAAAATATATTATTATTATATATTTTTTGAGCAAATATATTACTTGAACAAATATTAGGCCTAACATCAATAGAATTGAAAGAAAAATTACAAAGTTATGATGCAGTGAGTAAAAACACCATTTTTACATTTATTACACTGTGCGAACAATTTTTTTTTTGCCGAGACCCATCCAAATTTGGATATAGACGTGAAACTAGAGATCATTTATAGTAATCTGGCATAGTCAGTTTTTCATTTTCTGGCCCAAAGTCCTTTTTAAAAACTTTAAAATTTTAAGGACACACACATTTCAAATATTTTTTTAAATATATGCGGTTGTGCAATGATGGAAATATGGGTATCAAATGAAAGACATCCTTGTAACTAAATTTTCAATTTTGAAGTTTCAGGACCAAAATATGTCAGGTAGGGAAAACATACATGATTTGAATTTCAGTCTGTAGATTCATACATCTAAATTTTATTCTATTTCAAAGTTCCAGTCTAGAAAACGCTTTTATTTTTAGGTGCATGTTTCGTGTCGAGTAGTTCAGAAATGTACAGAAATATTTTATAAAATCCAGTAGCAGTAGCTTACTTACAAGAAGCATAGAATTGCTTTCGTAAAAGAGTCTATCAAAAAAGAAAACCGGATTTCCGGGACGATCTGTTGTTATCCAACCAATAATTATAAAAATAATAATAATAACTGTAAATTTGTTTGACGTCTACAAAGTTTAATGAGGTTAAGTAATTGCGTAATTCGCACTAGTTTACAAGCAAACTCTAAGATTGCGATATTTAATTTTTAACTTAGAATTTTGTATTTGCATACTTTGTACAAAATTTTAAGTTAAAAATTAAATATGCAATCTTCGAGGGAAAATTTTTTGAAAATTTGCAATCAATTGCTATTTAGAAATTTGCATTGCAATTTCAAAGTCAATTGTCGATACTGTGTCTCTTTCAATTGATAAAAGTGACAAACAACCTTTCAACAACCATTGTGGAGCGCAAATAGTTTTTTACAAGTTTCAGTTTTGAAAAACTTTAAATTTTTATATACAAGCTTCTCTCGGGGGCCCCCCGCAACCCGGGGCCCAGGGCGGTCCGCCCCTCCGCCCCCCCTTTAAGCCGCTACTGGGTGCTGCTAAGTTTCAGTAAAGAAATGGATAGCGCTTGAACAATATTTAAGTTATATTGGCAGGGCCACGGCCCCTTATTCAATATCCGCACAATGCCCTCTGTCGAAAGAGAAAATGGTAGGTTCGTACTAAGTGTCATTGCTGAGCAACTTATAGTTCAGCGAAATATTTGGGTCCCAACAAATGTGCCACGCCCCTTGTCCAACGCTTATAAAAACTTACCAGTAGAATGACCCATCTATGGGACGACGGGGCACTAAATTTCAGTGTTGTACGACTTACAACTTCAAAGATATTCTCTATTAAAAATTTGGTTTGTATGAGCGGTGCCACGCCCCCTTGTTCAATACCCTCATCATTCCCTCTGTCGAAAGATATGAATAAATGGTAGGTTCGTACTTAATTTCATTGCTGTGCGACCTATAGTTCAGCGGAATATTTGGATCACAAAAAATGTGCCACGCCTCTTGTCCAACGCCCACCAAATCTTACCAGTAAAATAACTCATCTATGGGACGACGGGGTACTAAATTTCAGTGTTGTACGACTAACAATTTCAAAGATATTCTATATTAATGATTTGGCTTGTATGGGCGGTACCACGCCCCCTTGTTCAATACCCGCACCATTCCCTTTGTCGAAAGATATAAATAAATGGTAGGTTCGTACTTAGTTTCATTGCTGTGCGACTTATAGTTCCGCGAAATATTTGGGTCACAAAAAATGTGCCACGCCCCTTCTCCAACGCCTATCAAAATTTAACAGTAGAATGACACTTCTATGGGAGGATGTCAAACCAAATTTCAATGCTGTGCGACTTACAATTCCGAAGCTATTCCATATATAAGATTTTAGTTGTATGGGCGGAGCCACGCCCTCTTGTTAAATACCCGCCCCATTCCCTCTGCCGAAAGATATGACTAAATGGTACGTTCGTACCAAGTTTCATTGATGTGCGACTTACAGTTCTGCTGAAATGTTGGGTCATAAAAAATGTGCCACGCCCCTTGTTCTTTTCCAGAATTTTCTTTCCTGTAAACCTCACACAGCCCGAGACCTTTCCAACGAATGCAAAACCGTGGAAATCGGTTCGTGCGTTCTGGAGTTATAGCGTCAGGAAGGAAAACCCGACTTATTATTATATAGTAGAAGATCACAGACTTTCACTGCATTCCCATTTGAAGACAAAATCAATAGCACTCTTTGAACTGACCAACGGTCTAATGAATAACAAGTTTTCTTGGCGTCAGTATCGTCAAAATGTCAACGAAGCTAGTCACAAATAATAGGCAGATTATCAGAATCCACATCAGATTAAAAATTATATTGCCAGACGCCAATTTTTTTTTAACCCTTAACCACCTAGCATACGTCTCACAGACCCCAGGAATTTTTAAGCGTGAATATTTTTACGCCCGAGCTTCGTATAAACGTATTAGTTCTTATACCTTTTCCTTGCGCCGCTCAGTGCCGCACAACCGCTTGTCGCAGTCGGATGTGATCGCGTTTGTCTCTAGTGAGTAAAAAACTGTTGCTAGGAGTCTAGGAGACCCCTGTTAGGCGGTTACGTGACTTTTTTACATTCGTATTTTTTTATTGTTTTAGTTGATAATGGCTTTAAATGACGCAAAAATACAGCGGTGGTTGGAAGAAGATTTTTCAGACGACGAAAATATACCGAACGATGATTGCAGCGATGTTGAGATTGATGTAGGAATTGAACACGTGTTAAACGAAAGTTGCGAGCCCGACTCAGAATGCGAAGAGACAAATGAAGTTGAAAATAACGAAAATGCTCTTCTCGAATCTAATCTATCTTCGAATTTACCTGATGAGCAAGAATTATCATCTGAAGATGATATGCCTTTATCTCAACTGCGATCGAGACCCAGGAAGAAGCTCTTATTTGCCTGGATTGCTCACACAAACTGTATTTTGACTGTCGTGAAAAACTGCAAGTTTAGGTCTTGCAATTTTGTTTAAGTTTTGTTTTTATTGAGAATATTAATTTTTATTTATGTTTTTCGATGACTGAATATATAAAAACAGGAACAAAGAAGTACCTACTTTATGTTATTATTATAATGGATCTCATTTTCCAAATATGTTAGTTTGTAAGCATAAAATAAGAAATGTTGACTTCTGAAATGAAATTTAAATTGAAAACGTTGATTTTCCTGTGCTTTTCTTATTTTAATAAATAATTTAATATGTTCCTTAACTGATTTTAATTAAAAACTAAAACGTCATTCACAAAATTTTTCAAACGCGAATAATTTTGTTCCGGGGTCTCACAGACGTATGTGGACGTAAGCGGACGTAAATCAAAAGAATTTAAAAAGCGTTTTTCGGTCATCGTGACATATGTTAGGTGGTAGTGTGACAATAACAGGTGCTAGGTGGTTAAGGGTTAAACTAAGCAAATTGAACATTGGCTAAATGAGTGCTGTTTCAAGTGATCTGTCGATCCCACCTCTAATCCCTTCCTTTCCTCATCCTTTTGTACTCATGTTTCCCCCTATTTTCTGCTCCCCGGCTTCGGCCGTTTGTATCGTTTAGTGTTTATTGTCATTCTTGTCACTCGTTATTCATACACCGATGAATAAACACCCATAAAACCGAACCCCCCGTGTTTTATTAAACCCGCTCCGCGACGAATTAAACAAACATTAACAAGCAAAGCATTTTGAACTAATACTCGTATTACCAATAAAGTTTTTAAAGTTGATTTTACAAATAAATTTCTCAACATTTTTAAAATCTTACTTGAAGCTTTAAAACAATTAAATTAGTCACAATTTTGTTGTCCTCCAATTTGGCATTCGATTTTCAAGGCACAAGGCATATTTATTGAAACTTGTTTTTGATTATTTGTATACTTAACCCTTTTTGGATATGCCGTCTGCAACGCTTTCGCTGCTAGCAAATATTTGCATAAACATATCGCAATATACATTTTATGCTCGACAAGTTACAAAAATTGTCTGCGTCTTGTTGTTGGCGGCAAAGAGAATGGAAATCAGAAATATTGCGACATTTACTCATCGTTAAGGCACTTGTTCAAAGTTTTCGCATACCGACAAGTTACTTTGTGTTCACTGACATCGAACAGTCAACCAACTTTGTGCTATTGTGGAATATCGTATCGCACGTCGTTCTGTGTGTGTGTGTGTGTGCTTCCGCATATCAATCAGAGCGTTTGTTTGCTTTGGAAATTGCTTAAATGTATGAAATTTTAGACCAACTAATGTGCCACACTAATAATGCGCTGTATTTGAGGCATAAGAAACAGTAGCGCGATAGCGCCACGGCAAAAGGAAGTTAATTATACGCTGTGGCGGATATTGAGTGATGAGTGTGTATTGTATGTATGTATGGATGCGTCACCAAGCGTGCAACAGCAATGTGTAGCCATGGGAACTATGTTAAACAATAGCCAAGCTTCCTCAAGTGTGAACCCTCTAGTTAGTTGTCTCTTGTTGCACTCTATGTGAAACGTATTGAGACGTCGAAGCATTGGGCACACGAGTACTTAAGTTACTTCGTCAAACAGAATATTGCACAATAATTAAAGTAGTCCAAGTTGTTGCTGTCATATTCCGAGTGTAATAAATAATTTAATGATGCTAATAAAGTGCGCATGACTTAGTTCAAGTGAAGCCATACGACTTGAACTCTGACCCACCACACTTTCGTCATTTAATGTCATTCCTGTGTGCTGTCGCCTTTAATGTCTGTTTTATGTTGCTGCAACCGTGCAAGTCTTTAAACTGAATTTAATGTCCGGCAGCATTTGCAACATTACGAGAAAACTTCAACATGTTCACGTATGGGTTTGGTTGTGTGTCGGACTTGGCGTTGCCGTTGGCGCATTTGGGTGGGTGGGTTGGATTAGTCGAAACGTATTCTTATGTGTATCCGCTACAAATGGCTGTGATTAAGAAGCAGCGTAATTAAATGCAGCTGGGAGGCGGCAAGGTCAGATTTCAAATCGACTGACTCGCAGCAACAGCGATATGTGCGCCGAATCTTCATTTCAACTCATTAAACTGTCTGTTTGGCATTGGTTTTCATGATTTCCGTTTAATTACGATTCGGTTACGAAATTAGAATTTGCTACATAGCGAAACGGGCTCACATAATGCCCACACAGAAATCAATAGAATTGGCCGAACAATTCATTGCATCGGAGGGCAATCGAATTTTCGGGCTGAGCTGAGCTGTGCGCTTGCATATCTTGAAACCGATTGGGCAATATAAATATTCGAAATGTGGGCCACGGCAGCACAAATGCGAGTGTGTAACCTTAATGTGTGTATGTGAAAAGGGGAAAGGATTGCCCCTTTTCCCTTTGTCCCCTTTTCACAAGCGGAGAATTAACATGTGGAATATTTAAGCTGAAAATTTGCAATTTGTTGATGGTTCAAGCCAAACCCTGAAGCGCTTTGATCGAAAATTGTTGTTTCAAGGTTTCTTTTTGAAGTTTTAAGCGCATATTTGGTAAAAATGCTAAAGCATAGTTAAATCAAATATGTCTAAAGCAATAGCCAAATCGCAAACGCACTACAAAAGTGCACAACTAAAAATTTTTGATTTTTCAGGAAACGCAAAAAACTGTTTTTGAGGTAAATAAACATTTTTTTAAAATAACGTATAGACCGTCCAAAATTTTGAGTTGTGACTGTTTTGATGATATTTTAATTCAATAATTACGGAATTATTTTAAGTTATGTCACTTTTGCTGAGTTTTATAATTATAAATTACAGTTAAGAAGTCGAAAGAAAAATTATGAGAATTCGAAATTAATTTTTTTATTTGAAAATATATACTAAAATTGTCAGAACTTTGCTTAAAATTAACTTCAACAAAAATGTATTTCATCAAAAGTGTCACAATTTGAGTTAGGACACTTTTGCATTGAGCTTCAGCGATGAAATAGCATCAAACTTCTGACATAAAGAGAGACCTAACTGTATTTTTGCAACAGTTAAAAACAACAAAATATACTGAGCTTTTGCTTATTGGTAGATTGATGCATTGTGCACAGTATTAACACATAAACCCGAAAATTAAAAATTTTGACTTGTGTCACTTTTGTAGTGCGTGTGCGAAATATATAATCTATATAACAGTTGGGCTGAAAATTTCGTATCGTTTTATAGAAAAACACAATTTTTTGGCAAAATTCGATTTTATAATTCAACATAGTTGCCATCGAGGGCGATACACCGATTATAGCGATCTTCCAACTGTTCAATACCATGTTTGTAGTACGATTTGTGTTTAGCCTCAAAATAGACCTCTGTTTCGGCGATTATTTACTTCATCATCGGCTTTAAATTTCTTTCCAGCGAGCATTCTCTTGAGATCTGAGAACAGGAAATAGTCGCTGGGGGCCACATCTGGAGAATACGGTGGATGCGGAAGCAATTCGAAGCCCAATTCATGCAATTTTACCATCGTTTTCCCCGATTTGTGACACGGCGCATTGTCTTGATGAAACAACACTTTCTTCTTCTTCAAATGGGGCCGTTTTTTCGCGATTTCGTCCTTCAAACGCTCCAATAACGCTATATAACAGTCGCTGTTGGTGGTTTTTCTCTTTCCAAGATAGTCGATGAAAATTATTCCATGTGCATCTCAAAATACGGACGCCATAACCTTACCGGCCGACTGTTGAGTTTTTCCACGCTTTGGATTCGGTTCATCGCGTGCAGCCCACTCAGATGACTGCCGACTGGACTCCGGAGTATGGTGGTGGATCCATGTTTCATCGATTGTCACATATCGACGCAAAAATTAACTTCTATTGCGGGTGAACATCTCCAAACATTGCTCTGAAGCATCGACAGGTTCTTGTTTTTGGTCGATTGTGAGCTCGCGCGGCACTCACTTTGCACATAGCTTTCGCATACCCAAATATTCATGAACGATATGTCCAACACGTTCCTTTGATATCTTTAGAGTGTCTGCTATACAAATCAACCTCAATTTACGATCTTCCAAAATCATTTTGTGGATTTTTTTGATGTTTTCGTCCGTAACAGCCTCTTTTGGACGTCCACTGCGTTCATCGTCTTCGGTGCTCATATGGCCTGTACGGAATTTAGCAAACCACTTACGAATGGTTGCTTCGCCCGGCGCAGAGTCCGGATAACACTCATCAAACCACTTTTTGGTATCAGTAGCACTTTTTTTCATCAAAAAATAGTGTTTCATTAAAACATGAAATTCCTTTTCATCCATTTTTTTCAAAATAACAAAAATTGCTTCACTCAAAATGCTGTATCTGACAAACTAATAATCAGACAGCTGTCAAATTTATACACGTTTCTTTTGAAGGTTGGTACTACGTAAAAATGATACGGATTTTATTCCAGTGGTGCCATCTCATAGAAACGATACGAACTTTTCAGCCCATTATGTTATATAAAAGAGAGTGGCAGTATGTGTGTGACCGCATCACGCTCAAACGGAACGTCCGATTTTCATGGGGTTTGTTTTGTTCGATTCGTATTAAGTCAGTTCAGGTTCGTGCGAAAAGAAAATTCCAGAAAATCTATTGGAAAAGTCGAAAAATCCATGCCATATTTGACCGTGAATTTTGCACATTTTCAGATAATAACTTTGGAACCATAAGTCACACACAATTAAATTCAATACGAACTTACTATTTAGTCATGTCCTGCGAGAGAGGGAATGGGGCGGGTATTGGACGAGGGGGTGTGGCACCACCCATACAAGCCAAATCTTAATAATGGAATATCTTTGAAATTGTAAGGCGCACAGCATTGAAATTTGGTATAGCGTCGACCCATAGATGAGTCATTCTACTGGTAAGATTTCATGGGCGTTGGACAAGGGGCGTGGCACATTTTTTGTGACCCAAATATTCCGCTGAACTATAGGTCGCACAGCAATGAAATTAAGTGCGAACCTACCATTTATTCAAATCTTTCGACAGAGGGAATGATGAGGGTTATGAACAAGGGGGCGTGGCACCGCCCATACAAGCCAAATTTTTAATAGAGAATATCTTTGAAATTGTAAGTCGTACAACACTGAGATTTAGTACCCCGTCGTCCCATAGATGAGTCATTATACACTATGATCAATAAGTACCGGTTTTTTTTTTAAGTATTGTTTTATTCTTCTAGTAAATTTATTTTATCCCCTTCAAAATAAGCCCCATCTGAAGCAATACACATATGCCAACGCTTAACCCCTTGACGTATTTCCACGAGTCTGACTCGTGGTACAATTTTTGTGCCAAACATGATTATCACGAGTCTGACTCGTGGTACAATTTCTGTGCCTAACATGATTAACACGAGTCTGACTCGTGGTCAGTGTTGTTTTTTAGAAAATATTCATTCAAAGACAAAGGCATATTTGAAGACTATCAAAATAATATAATTTATAATATATATAAAAATAAAATTTTTGTTATCTACTATGAAATACCATTAATTTTTTACAGGTTATTATTTTTCGATTCTCATAATAATAAAAATAAAATTAGTTGTTGCCGTGCACAACATCTAAAATAAATAGTTTTATTACACGCATTCACATTTCGTTTTGTTTTGCAGCCGTTTGTAAGCATCAAAACCGGTTTGTTTTGTGCAAGTTGTGTGCGAACAGTTGGAAACGAATTTCGTTGCGCTAACTGATACGTCAAGGGGTTAATCCAATCGTCCATGCACTTCTGGTAAGCCGAAGCAGGTATGGCCTTTAGCTCTCGCGTCGCATTTTCTTTTATGACCTCTATGGACTCAAATCTCTTTCCACGAAGCGGTAACTTGAGTCGGGAGAACAGGAAAAAGTCACATGGTGCCATATCTGGAGAATAGGGAGCCTGATCGATGATATTCACACTGTGTTTGTTCAAATAATCGCGAATAATGTGTGCTTTGTGAGACGGCGCATTATCGTGGTGCAAAATCCAGCTGTTATCGGCCCACAAATCCGGTCGTTTTCTACGAATAGCATCTCTCAAACGCCTCAATACTTCAAGGTAATACTCTTTATTAACGTTTTGACCGGTCGGAACGTATTCATAATGCACCACACCACGATAATCGAAAGAAAACAATGAGCATTAGCTTGATTTTTGATCGACTTTGGCGCACTCTTTTTGGTTTTGGCTCGCCTTTAGCACGCCATTCGGATGATTGCTGGCTAGTTGTCACGTCAAATTCATAGACCCATGTCTCATCACCAGTAATTATTCGTTTCATGAACGTTGGGTCCTTCTTAGCTTCGGAAATCATGTCTTCAGCCACTTGCTTTCGATGATCTTTTTGGACGCAATTCAAGTCTTGAGGAACAAGCCGTGCGGCGACGCGTTTCATGCGCAAAATATCGACAACAATGTGTTGTGCGCTTCCATAAGAGATGTTAAGATCGTTAGAAATCTCTCTGAGGCTCACATGACGATTTTTAAGCCCGATTTTCTTCACAATTTCAACATTTTCGTCGGTATTCGATGTTGAACGACGTCCAGAACGAGGAAAGTCTTCGACCACTTCACGACCACTTTTGAACATTTTATACCACTCGAACGCTCTGGTTCTTGATAGAGCAGACTCCCCAAATGCTTTCTGCAACATTTTAAGCGCATTGGCACAAAAAATTTCGTTCTTAAGACAAAATTTCAAACAAATACGTTCGTACGTGACAACATTTATCAAGCCATGCTTTTGTTTCCACTGTATTTTTGCCCATCAAATAGCAATTTTTTTATCAAAACACGAAATTCACTTTTTTCCATTGTTTACAAAAATTCAGAGGTAGCGTCACTTCGAAAGCAATAACTTGAAAACGAGTCAACCAAATGTCATGAAACTTTGTCAGAATCTAAGTTAAGGATGGTTTTCCATGTACAACACAATTAGGGAATTCACAGTTTCCTTTTAAATTTACCAGGTGGCAACTTTAAAAAGATAAAACAGATGATTTGTGAGCGACCCTTGATGGATGTTTTGGTTAAAAGTTTTGTGCACTGTATTTCATGTTTTGCTTAGAAATAAAAAAGAAAGAATGCCTCGTTGGAACGGAAAAGAAAATTTAATAAACTTCTTATGCCATAAAAGTTTAGCGGAAATAATTACGCAAGATTCGAGTAAGTGTAATTTTGATAGTGTAAGCAATTTCTTAACTCTCTTGCTTGCAGGCAGTGAAGACGACGACGATGATGTCCTTATGGACTTTACTCTTACTGCAGCGATAGTATTATCTTCACGAAGAAGCACCCACTTGAATGTCCCGAAATCGGCACATTGGAATGAAAAAGTCCTAGTGAACTTCGATGACGGCCGCATGCGCCAAATGCTCCGCGTAGAAGACACCGAATTCAAGCACATCTTATCTTTAATTAAAGAAGATCCTGTTTTCAGGAATACAAATTCGGTCCCACAATTGCCAGTTGACTTGCAATTGAAAATTGCTCTTTTCCGTCTCGGTTCAAGTGGTGAAAGTGCATCCATCAAGAAGATTGCAACTTTGTTTGGCGTTGGTGACGGAGGAACTGTTATAAAGGTCACAGATCGAGTTATTGCCGCAATCCTTAATCTTAAATCCAAATTCTTATTTTGGCCGTCTGTGGAAGAACGTAAGAAAATTATTAAAAATACAATGCATGAGCTGCCGGGCTGTGTAGGTTACATTGATGGCACCGAAATCAAGTTGGCGGAATCTCCCATAAAAGATCACGAATTCTACTTTTCCCGCAAAAAACAATACTCAATTAAAATGCAAATAGTATGTGATTATACTTTAAAGATTCGGCAGGCCACCATTGGATATAGAGGAAGTGTCCATGATGCTAAAATTCTTGCGGAATCTTCTATTGGACGAGCGCCAGAAAACTACTTTTGCGAAAGACAATTTATTGCCGGAGACTCTGCGTATCCTCTTAACCAATATATAATCACTCCTTTCCGACAAAATAGTACCGAACTTACTCAAGAACAAAGAGCCAAATTTAATAGTTATTTTTCTAAATTCAGAGTACGAGTTGAGAACTGTTTTGGTAAACTAAAAGAAAGATTTGGCAGCTTAAAAGAGCTTCGGATGCGGCTGTCAGATGAACAAAGTTACAATTCTTGCTGTAGGTGGATACTAGCTTGTAGCATTTTACACAATATTCTACAAGAATACAATTCCTTACATGATGACTCTGAAGAAGAATGTGATTACCCACAAGAAATGTATGACCACAGCGATTTAAGAACTGCATTAGCTGAATTCGCAAATAATAAAAACTGAGATTTTGAAGGAAATACGTTTTGTTTTATTTCAAAAATTTTAGGGAATCATTTTTAATTTTTGCATTTCCACACGTTCTCTGGATTCGATTTCTTTCAGAGCGATTCTCTCCTTCATCTCGAGCTCTAATTTTTTAAACTTTTCTCGGCTTGAGTGTTTCTCTCTCTCAAAATTGAACTGCTCCCTTTTCAGCTGCAATTCCTTTTCTCTAAACTCCTTATCCGCCTTTAATTTCTCCTTCCTATTTTCCACCAAGCTGGAATGCACTTCGAGCACATCGGCGAGTGCTGTGCGCGAATAAATGCCCTTGCGCGTAGGGCCGCGTGGAGTTTGTGCTGAAGTGGCTGGAGTTTCTGCTGAAGTGGCTGGAGTATCTGCTGAAGTGGCTGGAGTATCTGCTGAAGTGGCTGGAGTTTCTGCTGAAGTGGCTGGAGTATCTAACTGTGTGGCACTTGCGTCAATCAACCAACTGTGTGTGTCCTCATCACTGATTGGTCCCAATGTGTTGCCGTCCTCCGTGTCCACAACACAAGCATTCACAGTATATTCTTTGTAGCCAAATATCTCCTCCAATTCGTCGAATGCCGGACACATTCTTAAAATGACATCTAAAAATATTCATGTTTGAAAAAAGCTGCCTTTCATAACCATATCGAGCCCTTCCCGCGATTTTATCGTATGAAAAATGGCGGGAAGGGCTCGATACAACCTAACATTTACCCCGTGTAGTTTCGCCATCGCGCATAGTACCAGCCCCAGTCGAATTGGTCCAGGCCTTTGCCTTTGTGTAAATTTGCCGTAAGTTTTTAGCTTTGCAGCGCACAAGTGCCCACTCCAGCTCAATACCCATGTCATTTAAAAAACGCTTGTAGTAAAGCTGCGCTGTCGGCTTTTCAATTGGCACGTTGCTACGCAGAAAGGTGATCAGCTGCCGCTGCTCTTGGTCACTCCACTTCCTGTACGGCGCTTTGCGCACTCGCTTTTGTTTTGTCTGAAAATATGCAAAATACAATTATAACATTTTTATTGCAAAATAACACAATTAACTTACTTTTTCTGCGACTGCCTCTTCCATTTTTTACCAAAAGAAAATCAGCTGTTTTGTGTTGCCACTTTAACACGAAAAATAAACATGCGACAGGGTAGTTCAATTTTAGCACAAAGTGGTATCACAGATTTATACGCGAAACACTAACAAAAAGGGTTACCAGATGGCAAAATGTTTTAAGTTTACCAAGCGGCAAAATTAACAGACTAGATAACACGAACTGTGAATTCCCTAAATAATTCTTAATTTTTGGCGCCATCTCTATGTCAGGCCAAAGACTTTTCAGCCCATGTAGTATAATAGATGTAGATTTGAAAAGAAGTACTGTGCTTTAAAGCGTTTTTTATCTATAACCACATTATAATTGTGGTTTTATGACATCTACTCTTTCGAGTAGAAGAATGCATATTAAGAAACAACCATTTGTCAAAGGGTATGAGTTGTGAATCATCAGTCACAAAGATCTACCTGAGATAACGCGTGACACATTTTTGTTCGTAAGGAAAAATACTACAACAAACTTCTGCACGTCTAAACATGAAATGGAGGATCGAAAAGCGACCCAATAGGATGTCTCCTTTGACAAACCCCAACAGGAGTTTAATTTTATTTGTAAGAATCCGACATGCTGATGAAAACGAATCAGTCAGTACCAACGAAGATTTCCCTTTCTGCGTAGAAAAAAAACACAATGGGTTAAGGGGCCAAATTTAGTGGAAAACTTTCCCACGTTAGAAAATCCATGTATGGCAGTGTCCAATATTCATATGGCCCGATTTGTTGATCTCTTGATTACTTAACCCTTATTCTGCTTATCGCCTTGAAGAAGATATTTTCTTTGTATTCGTACAAATTGAATCTAACAAACAAGCAAATAGTGTTTGCCAGCAACTAACGTATTTAATTACAATGAAAATATTTTATCTTAAAATTTGATGCCAAAATTGGTTTTGTTTGTGTGCACATATATCGTCGATCCCACAATAGTTTACCAATTAAAGTTACCCACGCAACAAGAGACATTCTGTTATCGACAAAAGCCACCACAAAAGCCATTTCGATTCAAATTGACTCGCTGCGGGCGCTTCGAAGACAATTCGCCACAATTCGTATGCAAAATGTTCGCCAAGTCTTTTGCCGCCGACAAAGAATTTGTAATTGAGCGTTGTGTCGATGTGGCAATCGATGTGGCAAAGCTACGACGTCGGGCCCTTGCTCCGGCACTCAATGCTCGAAAGTCTAAACAAATCTGACTTGTGTGCTGTGCGCACAAATTGCCGCAGAAGGCTTGGCGCGTTTTGGTGCTGGCAAAGAGATTAGGCTGCTATCAGCTGCCGGCAGACATTAATTAACAACGCAAAAGAGTTGCCATGTTTTTTTAGGGACCGCTGGAGCAGGGCGAGGAACGAAACTATTATGCAGCAATGCGTGCACGGGCGGAAGCGTATTTGTATGCAGATTGCTGCGTGTTGGCATTCATCACTTCATCGTGCAAGTCGGATGTGTTTACATATATTGATAAAGTTCGCTCCTATTAGCTGCACACAATGAAACAAAATTACAAGAGGCGAACTTGTAAACTGACACGACTTCCTCAGCGCGTGAGCAATCGTTTGATAGCCCACTGCACAGTGTGGCGAAATGTGTTAACAATGAGAACGAATTTCGGGCATTAATGGAAAGTTTCAGCACTCGATGTGAAACGAGCTCGAATTTAATTGAAATTTTACCAAGTAGCTAACACAATTTTCCGGAAATTTTTAAATTGATTTGAATTAGAAATTTTGTTAAGAGTTGTTTCAAGGCACATTAATAAGGTAGTGGTGGCAACACAGCTGATTAAACTTTTTTCTTCTCATTTTCTTTTGCTTTATTCTCATTTTCTTTTGATTTTTCGCGAATGGGCATCCTCATTGTCAAAAATTGGTAAAATTGTTTTTGTGTTGCTTGTGTTTTGATTTGATTTTGACAACGAGGATGCCCAAAAGCACTAACAAAATACATGGGAATTTTGTTTTTGCAGTAGTGCCATCACCTTATTAATACACCTTGAGTTGTTTCAAGACAAAACAGTGAGTAACAAGTTTTGTAATCCTCACTAAAAAAATAATGCAAATGGGAAAAATATTTGTTGAATGAATCAATCTACCCTACACGGCCCTTTTCCTTATTGGTAGAGAATACAACAACAATGGGCATTTGTTTTGACACGAACCAATGAACATTTAATATGGTTTGACAGACCACATCAGTATATTAAATCTTTGAAAACTCGCTTAAGCGAAATCGTTGGGCATTTGTATCGAAATAAATAACACGACAATGACGAAATATGAAGTACGAAAACTGATTAATGATTGCCGAAAGTGTCCAGTCAGTTTGTCGTGCCGAAGAGTATCCAATACGTGCATAATGATTGTCACTCGTCCAACGACATTGCGGTCGATCTTTAAAACTCGGACGCCCGTGTGTCGGGTGTCGGGTGTTCTCGTAGGTGAGCACATATTTTCATGGCTACTTAGATGCGACGCTGATGGGAAAATTGGCCGCAAATTAATTCAGAGCACGTTTCGCTGGCAGCTAAGAACCCCGCAGCCAGCGCAACATGTACCGGCCGGCTGGCGGCCAAAGTCAGCCATCATGAATTGGGGCTTAGCAGTTAAAGCGCCAAAAGACCTGAACTTGCCAGAGCTGTGGCGAATGACAAACGGAGGCAGGCGTGCGGCACCAACAGTGCAGCGCACGATATGTGCTGACACGGTAGCGGTGCGTCGGCGGAATCAACAGTTATGTGTGTGTTTGTGTGTGTGTGTGTGGCCAGTTGGCCGGTGAGGTTGATGAACAGAAAAGTGATGCGGCGTTTTTGCGTTTAGTTGGCTTTTTTGCTGTGGTGTCCATTAAAATTCGTGACAATTTTATAAAAATGTTTAAGCACGAAGGAGACTAACTGGTGGTTGACTTTGTTATTGGCGCCGAGGCTGCACTTTGCGTACAAATGGCGCTGCGCCATTTGAAAGTTTGCCTGCTTAGACGGTGGCTGTAACAAGATTAGCTTTGGAATTTCAGCATAAATAGTGAAACAAGTCACAAGTAACTGAGATATTTTACTATTCATTTTAGTAATTATTGGTTGTTATTATTTTTTATTTACTATGTGTTTTTTTTTAATTTTACTATACGTTTTTAGACTTCTGTGTTCTTTTATGACGAGTGCAATTATATGAGCTCAATGATGTTGGGGTCAATGGAGTTGCTGAGATTTTATGCTTCAATGAGGTCACTTTCAGTGGCCTCAAAATTGCATAGCTCGTAGTGCGTCCCAGTGCTGACTGCAGCCGTTTCTTGATAGAGAGCTTTTGAACTTAAAATTCGTAGGGGAAATCTTTGTAAGGTGCCACCCCTGCTCGATTTCGACGTTCCAGCAATCCAAGCAAAAAAATGCCTACCGTCATTTAAGGTATATATGACAACATCAATTTTATTGTGGTTTTTGAGGGAACAGACGCAATAACACGGTCTGGGTAAAAAAGTGTAAAAATTGGTTAAGAAAAAACTTAAAAATAAAAACTGAAGGTTTTTCTTGCGCTGAAAAAGTAACCAACAGCTTATAAAAAACTAAGGTAAATATCAGTGTTGGACTTAATTTTAATGGTTTTTCATAATCCGAAATGATATCCGAACATATCGTAAAAGAAAAAAATTTATACAATGCTTTCCAAAATGGCATAAAAATTTAAAGTGCCACCTTTTTTCTTTGTAAGGTGCCACCCCCCCTTTTTTCATTGTTTTGTGATCCTATATCGGTAAAATGCCTTTTTGTTGCTCGGGACTGTCAATAAAATGAATTTAAAGTGTTCTTAGTAAATTTTTCTCTAATCCTATGATGAGGAATAAAGTTCAGTTCAGTTTTGTTTATTAATTTCCATGTAATTACCGTTTTATTCGCTACCATTCAATTTTCATTTTGCTTCCGGTCATTTTATATTTAATTCAAATTAAATTCAATAATTTTTCATACATTTTCTAAATCATGCATTTTTACATGAGATTTTTATGTTTTTAGCGGTTTTTTAGGGGCTGGCACTTTACATTAAAAAAATTTAGGGTGTCGATTTTGAACACTTTGGGAAATTGGCTTTAAAACTAGTATTAACGAAAAATTCAAATAAAGTGTTACATTGGATCATAGCTTTAAACCCTCTTTCCAACGGTAGATTAACATTGGCGATACGTTAATTTTCTAACGAGTTATGTGCAAAAAAGCTATGAGGTGGCACCTTACAAAGAATTCCCCTACATAATATTTTTTGCTTGTAGGTAAGTTTTAGTAAGGAATTTAATTTTAATTTAATAAGGACTATTTAATAATGAATAAATAAATAAATAAAGAAAAGAGTAAATAAAAAACCAATCATTCAATTTGTAATCATAATTCGTAATCTTTCTGCTCATACACAACTTTTAAAAGCGTTTTTAAACTGAACATTTTTTATTATCGTTTTAATTTGAAATGCCATCAAAAGCGTTTTAAATTGGTCTTAAAAAAATATAGCAACAAATAAATAAATTTAATACTCGTAACAAGTGTTGAAAAATAACCAAGGGTCTCTTTGCAGTGCCCGGCGGCGTACACTGCCACGCAATCAATTTGTATTCACACATAAACAACTTTTAAATTCACTCAGCTCAACTCAGCACCGCAGTGTGAGTGTGAACGAACGCTTGAGGGCGCGTGGGGGCGGTGGCGGCTGCGGCTGCGCCGGCTGTTGTATGGGAATGTGTTAAAACAACCCACATTACGCGCAAATTGAATTTACGGTCACTTTGCGTGGATTGAATAATATTATTTCGTTTCGAACGTTGCTCATTTACTGCGCCATTCTGCTCGTCGCCGCCCCCCGTGCCCATCGAAGGCGTTCGTCTTCTGCTTGTCTGTTGCTGCTGCTGCGGCGTTGAGTGTGTCGCTGCGCTTCCTTGCTCCATTAAATCACACCGACATCGACACTGCGGCCGCGTTCTCGCATATGAACGTTGCACTCGAGCGATGCACTGCTGCGGCGGCTGCAACGCCAGCCAATCGCCCATTGTCGCTTCCCGCTGATCCGCTGGTCCGATGTGCTCGTGTCAAGTGCACTGCAGCGCTTCACCCAATTCGGTTCGGCGCAGCAGCCTTTCAAGGTATGGACGTGCGCACCACTGGCACTTGTTGGCCTGCGTAACTTCATTGCGCTGCGACACAACAACAAAACGAGTAAACATAATGCATTTGCCACATACCCGTACAGTAAGTCGGCCATAAGCGAATCTTCAATGGCGCCATAAATAATTGGAAGCGAGCGAGTCGGCGCTGGTGCAACAGTCGACTTGATTTAGCGGCGACACACAATTTAATCCAAAGTCTCAGGCACTGGGCGCCGGACGGACTAATGCTTCGAGTTGGCGTCTGGTGGTTTTCGCCTTTGCTTGCCCACTGCACGTGCGGTGGTTGAGACAATATTTTAGCGTGAAGTGCACGTCTTGCGCAGCCAGCACACATTCCAGCAAGGCGCTGTGTGCCCTCAATGTCGGTGCAGTGCTGCGTGTGAGTGGGAGTGAAGTGCGATCCTTTCGTCGTTGCGGTCCTTGGAGTTTTCAACGAGCTGGCAAGTGCTCTAATTATGCCAATGCCAGCCAAAACGATTATGACTAGTTTTCTTCTAGTGGGCATGGCAATTGCTGAACGTTGACTGAGATGGACGCAACTAGCAGAGCAGTTGGGAACAAGGCCAAGGAACTAATAGAGAGAGAGAGCTAAGCGGAATAAACAGAATGATTGCCTTACATAATACGGAATATGTTGTCAGATACATATGGGGTTGCCAGATCGAATAATTTGCCTGAAGATTGAGGAGAATTTATGCGATTCACAGAACTCTGATTTTGGCAAAAATATCTTTGGATTTCGAAAAAAAAACATCTTTGTCTCAGCGCCGACTCTTTTCTAGAGTACAAAGGAGTTTGTGTTTTTTACAGTGTCCGACCGAATATTCGGTTTCGGTTTTGGCCCAAATAAGTGGTTTCAGTTTCGGCCAAAAAATGGCCGAACGGCCGAAACCGAAACTTTCTAGAATATTTTTTTACATTTTATTGTGTAGCAGATATATAGTGAAAGGAGGAGTAATTTAGATGCCACCAATGTAAATAAACTTTGCTTTTTAGCATATAATATTAAATAATTTAATTTTGAATATTACCGAGTAAGGTACGAAAGGGTGATTTTTTCATATTTATGTTTTTAAAAAGTGAATAAATTGTTTTTATTAATAAGTATTTATTTATTTATGTTATGTTTGTTTGTTTGTTCTTTATTTACCTAATGTAAAATTCGTTTGTTGAAAAAAATTCTTGATATGGTGATTTTTATTTCAACTAGAATGTTTCGGTTTCGGCCGAATATTTAAAACAAAACCGAAATTCGGTTTCGGCCCAAAAAGGATGTTTTGGTCGGACACTAGTTTTTTATATATGCATGTGTGTGTTATGTATGTAACTTGCAAATAAGAAGAAGAAGTAATGCTCAGTCATTTAAAATAAAATTTGTTTTTTTATTCTATATATTTTATTATAATTTATTATAATTTACTAAAACATACAAGTGAGTTTTCCTCGTTCCAAAGTAAGAAAGATTGAAAGTTTTCATTGCATCAACGCGCACATATTACACATTTCGTTCAGTCAGTCATTTACATTTTTCATACAACATTTTTGAAATGGACTCATGGCTACTGGAGTATGTAGGCATGTGTGTTAGTATGTTCATAAGCTAAGCCTTAAGTGCCAACTCATTCTGATTCGGTTGAAAGGCAGCATTGTCTCGAGGAGTTATGCACAAAAACTGAAACGAATTCCTACGTGATGCGCATATTTAGCCGCTTTACAGCCGTTCAGCAAGAGTATCCTGGGCGAGGCTAACGCTGTGGCAGCATTGTGAGTCCGCACGCCCACCTCACATCCTCGCACCCTTCCACACGCACTCGTTACTCTTGCCAGAGCGATGGAACGGCAAACATTGTCAAATATTTCTGAACTAACATAGAAAGTCACCTGCGGAATGTGCTGCAAGGAAAGTATTTTCGGTGCGCTTTGTGTGCGTGTGCGTGTGCGCGCGCTGTTTTAGTTTGTTTGCGTTTTGGCTGATGTTTGAATTTTGTGTTTTGCTCTTTTGGGTCGCTTTTTATAATGAGAAACCAAAGGAATTTGTGCAGTATTTTCACTTTTGTGTGTCATCTATGAGCGAGCGCTGTCGTTACGGCAAATATGCGAGCAGTCATCGGCTTTCCATGTGAAGTTTCGAGCGGCCGCCGCGCGCTACAGCCACAGCGATTGTTGCTGCCAAGGTGTAGAGTGCGCGCCACGGCAGCGGTAGCCCACCAGCGCACTAAGCAACATTAAGGGGATCCTCTACTCTTCAGGCAAGAAATTGAGCTGTTATTTGGGGAATTAATTACGAAAGATCTACTGCGTACAATTAAAATTTTTTGTTTTTAATTTTTAGAAATACATGTTTTGACTTTAAATTTTCATTTTTGAAGAGAAAAAAAACTCCCGCGACCTTGAAATGTCATTGATGACATGGATTTTAAAACTGCAATGGTCCCGCTTAAGCAATGTTGTGGCCAATGGGGTGATCTGAAATCAGAAAATTGATATTCGTTACAATCATAGTAACGTTGCCTATGTTTTCCCGAGACAGAATTTTTTTATTTTGCACTGTGTAAAAGTTATGCAACAATTTGTAAAAAATTACAATTTTCACCTCTTTTTTTGACCTATTAGGCGCTATAAAAACGGAACAAAATAAAATTTTGAAAATCGTACTCGGGAAAACATAGCCGTATGTTTTCTGAACAATTAAAAAAAAAAATTATCGATATTGGACTAATACTTTTATAAAAATTCTTACTCGGCAGTCAAAAACACACTACTTGCGGGAAAACGCGTTTAAAGATAAATTACGTTGTATAACTTGCAGGGGACGGGTACCTTTCGGTTCCCAGCAACATGCAAAGAAATGTGATTTGCACGGAATCCTTTCTGTGGCGTATTCTCAGATACATATGGATTGAAATTATGCAAAAAAAAAAAATCGATTTTTCGAAACCGCGAGAGTAGAGGACCCCCTTAAGTCATTCCGGCAGCTCCACCTCAAGCGTACGCCTGCCGCGCCGGCGCGGTCGTCATTACTGTAATGTAATAGCTACTTCGGCGAAGGTATTCCGAAAGTCAACAACCATGCAGCAACCACGTGCACTGCAGCGGCATTGCTCGTACTTGCCGCCAGCAATGTTCATGCACAGCGAGTGCGTTGGGGCCGGGCGCCGGGGGGCGCTCAACCTCAAGCGAGCAGCATTCACTGCTGCAGCTGAATTACAAGAATCTTTTAGTAAAATATTTTGCTTCCTCCCATTGTTGCGCAAGAAATAGCTGAAATAATTTATTTATGGCAGCTGCAGAAACTTGCACAAGCGGCCACGGCACGCGGACGCAGGAGACCAGCAGCACCTGGCGGAGAAAGTTTCTGTGCACTTGTTTAAAAAGGCTCAAAATTATGGCTTTTGATAGCCGCGCACTGCGGCGCTCTAATTGTTCGAAAAGGCGCTGGAGCGGGCCAGCCAGGAATGCTAAATGGCCGGTTCCTGCAGGCTGCTAGGAATGCGCGAATGTGTGGCAATGTTGAATTCGTGCCACCAGACAGTTTTGCTGCTAAGTGGCGTTTGAACCAAGCCAGTACTTGTTCCATATTGCTGGCCAATCAATCAGCTGTTGGGGCGGCTTCCTGTGGCATTGACAGCATTTGCCCAAATCGCCGCATAAACTATGAAATAGACCCAATTCGATCAATTTATTGTAATTTGAGAGGCTTTAAAATTGCTCGCAACTATTAAAGTGCGAATTTCATTCTTTTCCGGTCTGATTTCTTGCACGAGCAGACATCGACGGCACACGCACTGTTGTTGTTCGGGCGTATTTGCGTCGTCTGCGTGGGAAATGCAAAGAGCACATTCAAATTTCCGGCAAATCGGACATAGAAACGTCTTACAAGTGCAGCTGACGTGAACGGCCGCACAAGCAGCTCGAGCAGAAATCGTCGCTGTAAATACAATTCGATCACATTTCCCTTATCCTTTCCTGTCATAAGGATATTATAATTCCAATCCGACGTATTCATCTTAATTTTATTTTCGTACCGAGAAGACGCTGACGCTGAGCAGCTATGCGTCGCGGCAGGACGCTGCGTGCAAGCCGTAAGCCGGATGAGTCGCATCGAAATGTTGTGTGGCGTCGCCGCAAATGGGTTTTGTGTAAACATTGACAGCATTTGGACTGCACACGCCCGGCAGTCGGCGCGGCCAGCAAACGCAGCGCCCAAACATGTCCACACACACACACACGCGCACATGTTTGTTTCCTTGCGGCGGCTAACGGTGGCGCTGCGCTTGGCGTAAGCTACTTTTGTTGCGCTGCGAATGTGTTTGCGTTGCGTAGGTGTGGCGGGCAGCCGAACGAATTGGGCGCTGTGTGTGCTGATGTGACATAAGCGGGTTAATAGTGCCATAAGCGCTCCAACTGCGCGCTCGCTCGTTCGCTGCTCAGCAACACGCCGCACTGACGCAGCATTGCTACACAGGATTCTTAGTGCGCAAAATATTTTTCGCTTCGCACATTATTACTTCTGGATCGGAATGAGAATTGTGCGATGTGTTTTCCTGTCTGCTGTCATGTCACCCTGTCATGTGTAAAAGCGCTCGTATTCTTATGAAATTTAATTTCTCGCTGCATTTGATAGAAATTGTACGATAAGCTCACATTCAATTTCCTCGTGTTGCCAGCGAATAAATAACGGCGTCTACTCATGCGGCGTTGACTGAGTGCGAAATTCGAGCAATGCGTGAACCGATTTAGGTTTGTTGTTGCTCGGTATTTATTTAGTCAGGGGAATTAGGTCTCCTCCTCCTAGGAGCTGAGTTCATTTTAAAACTAGATTACCCAACTTAAATGCAATCAGGTTTCCATTAAATTGTTCGCGTAATTTGTTCAAAGTCTACTCGACGTTGACGTTACCACTTCGACTGTATCTTTTCACTTATTTCTATGGCGCTGCATTTAATAATTTTTTCCATTGCTGGCTGAGAGACATCACATTGGGGCTATTTCGGCGCAAAAGCAAAAATATTCAACACCACACAGAAATGTAGATATTCGTTATGAAAATCATTTGTTGCACTGCACCCATAGCCGCCTCCCTCTGCTTCACTCGACGCAAACGACGCCACATTAACCAACCAGACATTGCGCATTCCTGTTCCGGAAGGCACAGCCAACCACCGACTCCGCCAGCTAACACGGCGGAAAAAACTTTACACGTTTTTGGTTTTAATTTCATTCAATCTCTTCAGAGTTGCATGTTGTTTCACTTCGCGTCTCCTTTGTGATCACATGACTGCACCGCAAAAAGCACTACGGAAAAAAGCAAAAAGCATGCGATTCTGTAACCGATTTCATTGGAATGCACAATTTGAGTTTTCCCCAAAAAATTCGCCATGCAGTCGGCCACAGAGGTATCGCCCATGCGACGTGCTATGAGTTTTCGACTATTTTTTATGTGGAAAATGAAACTCGAAAAAATGAAAATACTTAAATATTTCTCAAAAATATTCTTGAATATGTTCCGCTCGAAAAACTTTAGTTCTCTTAAAATGTATGTGAACTTGAATGCAAAGAGGTAAAATATTTATGGTAACTAATGTCCGACCGAAATCACTTTTTTGGGCCGAAACGGAAACCGAAACCGAGTTTCGGTTTTTTTTTAATATTCGGCCGAAACTGAAACCGAAACTTTCAAGATAAAATAAAAATCACCATATCAAGCTTTTTTTTCAACAAACGAATTTTACATTAAGTAAATAAAGAACAAACAAACAAACAACATAAATAAATAAATACTTATTAATAAAAACAATTTATTCATTTTTTAAAAAACATAAACATGAAAAAATCACCGTTTCATACCTTACTCGCTAATATTAAAAAATTAAATAATTTAAATTAATGATTTAAATTATTTAATAAATTAAATAATTGAAAAATTAAATAATTTAATTCTGAAACCGAAACCACTTATTTGGGCCGAAACCGAATATTCGGTCGGACACTAATGGTAACAAACGAATTTCGCATTTAAAAATTGGTGCAATCGGGCATGACATATTTTTTCTGCGTTATATGCATAAAAAATTATAAAAATATATAAAAAATAATTAAAAAAAATAAAATATAAATAATAATTACACCAGTATGACATTATTTAGTGCTGTTTGATTAGATGTAGCTAACTAGGACCAGATTCTATCTATGAAAAACTTGTACTGCGCGTTTGCTTTGATTTGGAGGAAATCACTCACTCATGAGTTGTTAAATAAAACCATAGTTTGTAAACTTTTTTCCAAAATGTTTGTTGATTTATTTATTTGGTGGTTTTAACTACTAAAATACTCGTACTTTTCGCCCTAAAAACTGAAAATGAAAATTCAGCAAATTATGCATTCGAATTGCCAATCTGCTTGCGTGGAGTTACAGTCAACTGAATATTAAACGCTCTCTTTGCACACGTTTCGACGCTACATCGTATCACACCTACATGCATACTCACATACGAGTGTGTGTGTGTGTATGGCCGACATCAATGCCCATTACGCACAGTCGGCTTTTAATTAATTTAAATTGAAGTTTTAATGATTCAAGGTTGTGCGGCGCTTAACAATACGCACACCGCAATTACATTGCAGATGGCCTGCGTTCGAAATGGTTTCGGGAAAAATAGTAAGTTAAAACTACTTAAATGGCCCCATCACTTTGTTCGTCGAAACGGAAGTCATAAATGCTTTTCGTTGTTGTTAATTGCCATAATTTCGAGTCATACGCAACAAGAAAACAAAATCCAAATGAATGAATAACAGACACGAAGAAGCGTGAAATTAAAACTTTCATACAAATTTCTTTCATTCAAGTGAATCATTTGAGAGTGTGTGTGTGAGTGTGTATGCGTTGTTCTTAAACAAAATGTGTGCCATAGTAAGTTGGAAAAATTATGCACTTAAAACTCGCTTTAATTGCCGGCAATTTGCAGCGACATAGTTACTAAGAAAACGGCGCGAATTTCGTTGAAAGCCAGAAATGGGAACATTTTGTTCTTAAACAATACAATAGTCGTATTCGGTGCAGCGATACTGGCTTCTAGCGACAATAGACTGTTGTTGTTTTATAAGAGAAAAGCGAGCATTTCGCATTGCTGTCATCAATGCAAATAGTGCGTTGGCCACTGCTGAAAAGTACACGCAGGCAGCAATACTTCCACTCACCAACGCTCCATTGTCGAAACGAATTGACACCATTTGGCGCATAATCAAAGAAATTATTATGTACATAGATTTTAAAAATGTGTGACTGGCTGTTTGTTGCTTGGGTCTAGATTGAGAGAGCAAAGCGGAAAATCGGCTAAATGCAAATTATTAACACATTGACGGACACTAGGAACAAGTGAAGTTCGAAAATTGACATATTGGAAGTATAGTTTTACTTTTTCTGCTTAAATAAACTTAATTATGATTAATTTAAAAAATTGTTTCCAAAACATGACACTACTACAAAACATGCTTCTACTTGTACCCCGGTAAATGCACATTTGTGCCGCTATAGCCGCAGTGTCCAAAAACGACCGTTTCGTTTTAGACGGCTATTGCCGTCATACCACATAGTGAACTTCGCTTTGACGGCTATATCCGCAAGTGTCCGTCAACGTGTTAAAAGTCGTTCAGCAGTTACGGTTTTTATAATAACTCCAAAATGGGCTTCAATCATTTCAGTCCCTCTCTATTGTGCGTTGAGATATTGAAAAATTGAAGTGAAATACAAAAGCGCATACATTGAGCTTCTTGCAGAAATATTCTGCACAATCCTTTGACATGGTTAGGGTTGCCGGTCGAAGGATGGCTTGGGAAAACAACGGATAAAAAAGCGAAATGATTGGATACCAGATGAAAAGTTAGTTAGTTATACTTGTAGAATAAGAAAGGACATGTGTTTTAAGAATATCGCACACGCACTTCAAAAGTGGCACAACTCAAAATTTTTAATTTTCGGGTTTATGTGTTAATACTGTGCACAATGCATGTATCTACCAATAAGCAAAAGCTCAGCATATTTTGTTGTTGATAACTGTTGCCAAAATACATTTAGTCTCTCTTCATGTCGAGAAGTTTGATGAAACTTATTTAATCGCTGCGGCTCAATGCAAAAGAGTCCTAATTCAAATTGTGACACTTTTGGCAAACTAAATTGTTGTTAAAGTTAGTTTTAAGTAAAGTTGTGACAGTTTTAGTATATATTTTCAAATAAAAAAATTAATTTCGAATTCTCATAATTTTTCTTTCGACTTTTTAACTGTAATTTATAATTATAAAACTCAGCAAAAGTGCCATAACTTAAAATAATTCCGTAATTATTGAATTAAAATATCATCAAAACAGTCACAACTCAAAATTTTGGATTTTCTAGTGTAAAATAAAAAATCTTTGTAACTTATCATAAAGCATAATTTGTAGGGATTTTCTACTAAACGGTCTATACGTTATTTTAAAAAAATTTTTATTCAGCTCAAAAACAGTTTTTTCCTTTCCTGAAAAATTACAAATTTTGCGTTGTGTCACAATTTTGGATGTGCGATATATAAATCATATAACTCAAGAAACTGTGATTATTAAATTTATTACTAAAACTTAATATTTTAACAAAGAATAATAACAATTTATAACGTAATAAGAGTACATTTCAACCAAAATAAAGTTAATTTTTACGTTGAAGTTACCATCTGGTAACCCTAGACATCTCCGAACGTTTATCCCTTTTCCTATTGGTCAAAGGACTTTTGAAGCAATTCTTGTAGCTAAAAGCCTGCAAGTTTTATTGACATCGTACATTTGAATAAGTGCGTAAGTTCGCTCATGTGGAGTTGCATTGCATATGGAAAAGTTTGCTCGTTTAATTGCAATAGTAGCGACCATGAAAGCAAAGCTCTGAGTTGTGGAAAAATGTTATCCTTTGTAGGCTGCTTGGGTCTTTCTCTGTGGTCGCTGCTTTTATTTACTCGCTATGGATACAGCAGCGACACATGCGGCAATAGTTTCAATGGCGGCCAACACAAAACAGCCCAGAACACTGAATAAGTTCGTCTGGGGAGTGAGGCAGCGCGGCGCAGACGACACACCAAGTATTTGTTCTGTTTGCTGCTACGCTGAGCAGCCATCACTGGCAGACTTTAACATTTTCAAGAAGTTTTCCGCATCGAGCTGGAGGGCGCACCAACAAATTCAGCTTTTGGTGTGTCGCCTTCGATTCGATGCCGTTGTCGGCTCGACTTGCATCGCATCGAGTCGAGTTAGGTTGAGTTGTTTTCGCTTTGCATATTCTTGTCCTCAGTCGGGGCTCCTTTGTGCGCGCCGTATTGGCGTTTTTGTGGCACAGTCTGCGGGTAGCGGCGTGGCGCAGCAGCGGAAACAGTTTGTCTCCTGCAGCGTGCGCGAGTGTTCTTGCACTTCTTCTGTGCAGCGCGCCTTGGCTGTGTAAGTGGAGTCCTTATTTTATAACAACATCCTGAGTATCTTGTTGTGTCTTTTAACTGTTTCAAGTGCTTTGCAACTACAACTGGCACTGCAACAACTGCAGCCACGAACACAAACTGTGGCAATGGTGTTGCTGTCGCCTCGCCTCGCCTCGCCCGAGATCGAGTGTGCTTGTAGGCCGCGCGCGCCACTGCCGCGTTGTAAGGAGTTTGTAAAACAATCCAAATTACATTTTCATCTAATTCACTTTAATGGAAGTTGTTCATTGCCTACGAAAACACAACTTTGCACGCGCACAGGCAACAAAAGAAGTTCAATGCTTTTTCGGTGTACTCGTCGCTCGTTTGCCATTCGGCCGTTCGTCACGTGCACTGAATGCAGCCCGACAAATAAATAAATTCCAAGTGGTGAACCTGCTAATTCAAACAGATCGTGCTGGGCGTGGTTGCGTGCAGCATTAGCGGACCGCGAGCATGAATTTTGATTAAACGCTTTTAGACAAATGCGAACAGGGCAAAGCGGTCACTGGCGCACATAATGCGCCGTCGAGGATTTATGTGTGTCAGTGCGAAAGTGTTTGCTGCTCGAGTGGCTTGGCGCGTAAAAACAGTGTCGCCGAACATGCGGCAACTAATGCAGCCAGCGGAAACGGAAATTGCAGCTGATAAGGCCGAACGCGGAGCTGCACACCAGGGGCCGAGGGCGGACGAGGGGGTGAAATGACAATGCGCGCTCGCAAAAGGAACGAGAAAAACGTTTTAACCACATTAACATCTCAACACGCAGCAAAAAAATTACACGCCGAAAAAAGCCGCTGCGAAAACAGAAAGCAAGCGAAACAGGAGCAAAGCGCAACAACCGGGCGAGCGGAAATAATTAGAATGCGCTGTAATCCGGAAGTGGAACGGGAAATTACTTATGTTATTATGCAACATGATGCGCGCGAATTCGCAACGCGCGCCCCGAAATGCTTTCAGCAGTAATTTGAATTGTGATATTTTCTGTGGACTTGTAAAACGACACAAACAATTTCGCACACAAATGAACACGCCCAATGCAGACGACGGCGAACGGCAACCGCACCGCAACAGTCTCAGTGTCTCTGCAACTAGCGAGTGCCAGCGCCAGCGCCAGCCCAGCGACAAGTAATTACGCGTGTGCGCAGCTATGAGCGGATATGCGAAATCATTTCGCTGCGGCGCATACTAAAAGAATACCAAATATTCATTATTACTCGCACTCGTGCGACAGTGGCACGGAATATTCAGGCACATTGCAATACATGTGACCAATGTGTGGGGGTGAGCGGGACGTATGTTTTTTAAATAAAACATGGTTCTTAAATAAGTAGAACACGGCACAAGCAAAGTCAATCTCTCTGATTTCCCTACATATGTTGCTTTTTAATTTTTGTGGAAACCAGCAACAAAACAATGGCAATTAACCATAAAACAGTTTACTCAATACAAACATTTAATTGGTATATACAATTTTTTTTATTTAATTTACTTATTTTATGTACCTTATTATTTTATTTTAATTTTTTAGTTTATTTTATTTTATTTTATTTTATTTTATTTCCCACGGCCTCTCTCCCCCCCACATACCGCGCGAGGTGGGGTCCATTACAACTAAATATGGCGGCAGTAAGCGAACCGCAAGCCACTTCAGCACTACTGTGTTTGTTTTCTGTTAGTAATTTATCACAGATATGGATTATTTACTTCTTAATCTATAAGTTGTTACGTAGTTATATATTTATTTACAATTATTTACATTAATTTTTATTGTTGCATGAAATTTTTTGTGATTTGTACTGTTTTTAAAATTATTGCTTTTTGGATTATTGCATGTAGTGTCGGATCAAGGTCTAAACTTGTTAGATATTTACTGAAGTTTGTTGTAGTTATGCCTGTGGCTGAAATAATTAAGGGAACAACTGTTACTGATTTTTGTTCCCAGAGCTCTTTTAGTTCTATTGCAAGTGGTATATATTTGTGAATTTTGTTTTGTTCTTTTGTTCTTATGTTTGGGTCTGTTGGTATGGCTATGTCTATGAGGTAGGTATTTTTTGTTGTTTTGTTTGTAAATGTTATATCGGGTCTATTGGCATTAACAGTTCTGCATGTTGGTAGTGTATAGTCCCAGTATAGTTTGTATTGCTCGTTTTCAATTACTTTTAACGGGTTATATTTGTAAAAATTAACACTTGCTGGTATTAATTTATATTGTAGGGCAAGCTCCTGGTGCACGATTTTAGCGGCAATATTGTGTCTTTCTGTGTACTCTGTTGACGCCAGCAATGAACAGCTACTTGTAATGTGTTCTATTGTTTCTTTGGCTTGAAAGCAGCGTCTACAAACATCCGTGTCAATATTTTCCCTCATTATATATTTTTTATAGTTTCTGGTTGCAATGACATTGTCCTGTATTGCTAAGGCATATCCTTCTATTTGTGGTGTAAGTAGTCCTTTCTTTAGCCAGCTATATGTTTTTGTCTTGTCGATTATGTTTTGCTTGACGATAGTCGGATGTTTTCCATGTAGTGGTTTCTTTAGCCATCTTTCTAGTTTGTCCTCCATTTCCTGCGTCGCTACATCTTGTTGATGTAGATTGAGTGGAGTGTATTGCTTGTCTGCTTTAGTGATTGCTTTGTGTAGTGCTGTGTTCTTGCTGTAGAAATATTATCGTAGTCTAATTATTTGCTTTTTATGTAGTTGTGTTATATCTATCAGACCACGTCCGCCTTCTTTCCTACTTAGAGTAATTCTTTCAGTACATGAGTTTGGGCGTAGGCAACCGTACCGCGTTAAAATCGTTCTACTTGTTCTGTCTAGATCTTCCAGGTCTGTATTTGACCACTTAATGACACCAAAGGAATACGTTAACAGTGGAATTGCGAATGTGTTAATCGCCTTAAATAAGTTTCTCGCAAAAAGTTTGGATTTTAATATTAAATGAAGTCGTTCTTTATATTTCTTGGTCAATTACGGCGTGATTTATACTGGTGTTTTGTTCAAAGCCTAGGTATTTGTAGGTTTCTTCATGTGACATGTTGTCCAGTATCTCGTTGTTAAGTGTCACTGTTGTTTCTTCAGATAGAAACTTCCCTTTTGCGATGTGCAGCATTTTGCATTTCTCTATGCCGAATTCCATACATGTATCATTGGTGAAACTTTCCGTTATTTCTAGAAGTTTGGTTATGTGTTTCATCTTCGACGCGAATATTTTTATATCATCCATGTATAATAAATGATTTATTGTATGCTGAGTTGTTTGTTCGTGTTTTATTTGAAAACCTATCCCTGTGTCATTAAGTATGTTCGAGAGTGGGTTAAGGCACATGCAGAACCATAAGGCGCTAAGGGAATCTCCTTGAAATATTCCCCTGTTTATCTTGATTATGTCCGTGGTGATATTTGTCGTCTTTGTTCTCAAAGTTATTTTAGTTGTCCATCTTTGTGTCATTGTGGTCAAGAATTTTTGAATTGTTTTGTCAATCTTATAGATGTCCAAAATTTTCGTCAGCCAGCTGTGTGGTATTGAGTCAAACGCTTTTTTGTAGTCTATATAGCATGTCACTAGGTTTCTCTGTTGTTTCTCTGCTTGTTTCATTATAATGCTGTCTATGAGAAGTTGTTCTTTGCAGCCTTGGCTCATTTTCCTGCATCCTTTCTGCTCTTCTGCCATAATATTATGTTTTGTTAAGTGATTGTCAATTTTCTTAGTAATAGTTGCAGTAATTATCTTGTATAGTGTTGGTAGGCAGGTAATTGGTCTGTAGTTTGCAGCGTTTTGAGTTTCATTATTCTTTGCCTTTATATACGTTCTGCCTTCCGTTAAAAACGATGGTGTGTTTTCTGGCGAGATCAGTATTTCATTAATGAGCTCGGTAAGAAGAGCATGTGTTGAATTTAGTTTTTTATACCAAAAATTGTGTATATGATCAGGTCCTGGTGCTTTCCAGTTGTGAGTCCTTCTTATAGTATCCCTGAGCTCTTCTAGTGTGACTATATTGTCATTTTGTATTGGCATGTTAGCATGTCTTCTTTCTTCTTCTTTTATCCAAAAGGTAGTGTTGTTTTGGTTTTGCCCAGATACCTTCCCAGAAATGTTTAATTTCACTGGTTTAATTTCATTTTTTTATGTATTGATAGCATTGCTTCTCATTCCTTATGAAGAGTTTGTTTTGGTATGTGCGCTCTTTTGTCTCTTTGTACCTTCTTAGTCTTGTGCTATATACTCTGAGCCTTAGTTTTAAATTTTCGAGGATTTCATGTGGGGTAGTTTTTGTGTTCTGTATAATTTTTTGTAGATGTGTCATAAGTTTTTTGGACCGATTCCCTTTGATGAATTGCGTTAGTCTTCCAATATCTGTCCGGATTTTGTTTACTTTATTTTCAAGCCTGAGCTGGCATTTCGGTTCATCATTTCTGTTAGTGGCTATTTTTGGTTGGTCTAGATTTTGTTTGTTCATCTTAAGGCTAGTAATAGCTGATGCGTATATAAGTGCGTGTAAGTCTGTAAGGGTTTTAATTTCTGTTAAGTGATTTGGTATGCTATTGTTCACTGTGGATATAATGACTGGAGTTTCCTTGGTAAAAATCAGTTTTGGTGGTGGTGGTCTATTTGATGGGTGTATTCCTTTCCAGAGAAGTACGTTAGAATTTATTTTATGGTCAATTTCGGATGTTATTGTATTAGTTGTCGGGCTTAAGGGGAGGTTTGGTTGAGTAGGAGTTATATGTCCGTTCATATTTGTATACGTAGGTTGTGCTGTGATTTCCTGAGTAGGTGTTTGTCTTTCTGAAATTTGTATCGGGCTATTGCTGTTTTGACGGTGGTCATTATTGCTGATTTCTGTCTGTTGGCTAGTATGGTTTTCTGCATTCTGTTCTTGGCTATTGTGATTCTGTCTGGTTGTACTGATGTGGAGGTCTGTTGCAGCTTCTTCTTTAATTACTTTTAGTTGCCTTTCCGTTAGTCTTTCGTGCCTAATAATTACACTTTTTTGGTCGGTAAGTCTCTGTACTGTTACGCAGTTTGCGAGCTCTGGGTACATTATTGAAAATAGTCTATGAAATTCTGGTCCATATCCTGTTCTTATTGATTCTAATTTACTTGCTTTGTAGTAGCATCGCATAACGTTTTCGTTAATTTCTCTGGTCCAAGTTATGCGTTGCCTAGATGTGGTTTTATTTTATTTTATTTTATTTTATTTTATTTTATTTTATTTTATTTTACTTTATTTTATTTTATTTTATTTTATTTTATTTTATTTTATTTTATTTTATTTTATTTTATTTTGTATTATTTCATTTCATTTTATTTCATTTTATTTTATTTAATCAATATGTGGTCAGATAGAAGAGGTTAATGCAAATTGTGGTCATCAATGCTGAATCGTTTTGGTGGTTTTGCGTAAAGTTTTAAAGACCCATTTTACGCAGTCGCACAAAATGTTCATAAAATTTCACATGAAACAGTCGCAGCTCAAAGTGACAGCTCCACAAACACAAAGCGCTTGTCAGCTGACAGCGCGCGCACCTTAACACACAACTCCCACCTCTACTCGGCTCACGGCCACCCACTGCCCCAGACCCACTGGTGCAGATGCGTTGCAAAACAGCCAGCAGCGACCATACGCGGTACGCATCCAACTTAAGTTTCTTTAAAACTTGATTTTGTCTCTTGGCCCTAATCCGGATTTAATTGAATACTACTCAACTACATTTTATATTTCTTGCGCTTGTTCGCTGGTTTGCTTTGCTTACCGACTTCTCTCGCGTCTGCAGCAGCGCCCCGACTACGGCCCACAACGTCAGCTGCCCCGGCGTTGTTGTCTTTTATGCTGCCATTGGAGTTTTTCAAGTTCCATTACAGCATGTAATGCGAATGTGTTCACCGTAAACTACTTAACGACTTTAGCTTGTTCTTGAGATTTTTTCCTACCCGCTGCGCGCACTCAGTTGGCGCACGGGCAGCGCTCGGCTGCAGTCGAGTGTAATTATATTAAGTTAATATACATACAGCGTATAAAGGACGGATTTAGTGCAGCACTTTTACACGTTAAAATTAAATAAACCCAGCAGCAGTGACGCTGCTATTAGTTGGTCAATGGTGAGGTGGCGTTGTGGGCTGTTTAATTCGTGTAGCCAAGTGCTGACTTACCCAACTGGCATTGACTTTAGTCAATCCTCTCGTTTGTGGCAATGTTACTATGCGGTGGACAGAGTGTTTAATGTAGTAAAACGTAGTTTGATTAAGTTCCTTTACTTTTGATGACTTGCTTTGTACAGGTCGTATAAGTTACTCATACGACCTGTAGGCCCAGTGGAAGAGTTTCACTTCGCAAAGAACTGTTTGCACATGCGGATTATTGTGAGTACGGCTTGTGGTGTGTGTGAGTGAGAACAGGTGGAGTGAGTGGAAGTAGAAGTCGGAGAGAGCAATTTGCACTGCGAGTTGGAGTCAGTGAGACTCTTAAAAAGTGTCCGTAAGAATGAGTGGGAATGCAACTAATGTACATAAGTAAAGGAGCATGGTAAATGAGATTCAAATCGACAGGTGTATTAGAGAGAAATAGTAAAAGTTCGAGTAGTTTAACAAAAATTTTTTCATATTTCTCTTACTGTTTACTGTTTTGTAAAACATCGCAGACTAGTTAAAGCTTTGTTAAAACTGTAAAGATTTTTTTCTTAGCCTTGAAGTGAAATTACAGCAAGTCTCAGGCAGATTCTCGCCAGCAACACAGCGCACACATTTTCAACAACAATGCTACCAGTCGTTCAGACAATACAAATTTATTTTATTTGCAGCAATCACAACAGCAGCGGCAAGAACGAGTACGTAAAAAGTAAGCTGAGTTCAAGCGCGCTTTTTAATAAACTCGCGGCGACAACGCCAAAACTTGCTCAACTTTGACTGCATTAAAATGTGGCAAATAATCGCGCGCAACGAATTCCGCTGGCAGTTTTACAACACTTTGCCAAATGCCAAATGTAAATTAATAAAAGCATCAAAAGAAAAGCAGCCAGCAATGAACAAAGTTACGAGAACAATTAAAATGGCGCGCAGCGTGCGAGCTGCCGGAGCAGCTGTTGCTACAGTTTGACTTAAATTTATCAACGCGCTGCTTGGCGTCGCTGCCGATAACGCGTGCAATAACTGCGCGCGCGCTTCTACGCTAAAATTTCGCATTCATTTCGCTACCATAAACATGTATACAATTGGGATGTGTGTGTGTGTGTGTGATGGCGCAATTTTTCGCTTCATTCATACGCAGGCTAATTTATCGCGATCCTTTTGTCGACTTAATTGAATCAAATGTAATCGTTTAAGGCTTTAGCGCAAGTTGAACGCTTCAGTGATAGTAATTACTGATAGCACGCACACAGACATACGCACAGTGAGAAAGCAACGATATTATTTGTTTCACTTGAGAAAATATTTGGATTTTGGGTTTCATAACCCTTAAGATGTAATCACTCTCGAAAGATTATCTAAAAATGGTCTTCACTTTTTCCAAAGCAAATAATAACACAGCACAACAAAAAACACTTTTTTCTGTTGCATGGAGTTTTTCTACTGTTTCTTACTAATTTGGGTGCGCTGATTTCGAATCTATCCTCAGATCATTTCTAGCAGCTCGAGTTAGTGAGATATAGGTACCGTGTCATTTTTTCAGTTTTACCTCTCCTTTTTCCATATTTTTTATCGTAATTTCTATCGCGTATCGCGATCGCGTTAACAAAACCACACGGCTTCTTTTCCGATGCAACTTATTTTTATAAGTTTTAAAGTGCCGCGGTAATTGTACCTCAAAGTCGGAAAATATGGGATTTTAAGGCTTTGATGGTCTTTGATGGTCAAAAACACAATTTTCGTAAATCAAATAACGAGTTAGGTGTATAATGAAAGCCGACACATCAAACATTACAACACAGTCAAATTATTTGGCGGAATGCACATTCGCATCAAAATAATAGCAAAAAGGTACCATAGTCATTTTCATAATTTTTCGTACTTGTTCCTTAAAAAAAAAAATTAAAAATTAGGAGCCTCAAAATATGCTCTTTTACGAGTATATGTTACATTTATTGTCTGAAACACAAGCAAAAAACAAACAAATTTTGAATTGATCGAAACAAAAAAAATTAAAACCTTTGCATAATTTTAAGGAAAAAGTATGAAAAATTATGAAAATGGCTATGGTACATTTTTGCTATTATTTCGATGCGAATGTGTATTCCGCAAAATAATTTGGCTGTGTTGTATTGCTTGATGTTTCTTCTTAAGATATTCATATACTTCGTAACTTGATTTATGAAACATCTCTACAATTTTCGCCATCAGAAAAAACGCCTTGATATTCAATATTTTCCTACTTTGAAACCTTATTACAACGCCAATTTAGAACGCATAAAATTGATTAATATCAGAAAAGATGGCGTGAGATGTTGTTAGTGCAACGATATAATTATTATATAAATATAATATATAAATATAATATATAATTAACGATATAAATATTATAATCATGTCGATAGGATTATTGGTTCAGAAATTAAAGTCGAAAACGAGAAAAAAGCCGAGGAAAATTCGAAAAAGTGGCACGCCCATTTTTTGCGAAAACTAGAGCTGTTACATAAAAACGGAGTATGGTTTTGAAAACAGCGTGGAAAAACGATTCAGATTCATGTAAAAAACTCCATGCAACAGACATGCTGTTGTGCAGTGTAATCAACCAACACAAAATCGTTGATAGTTATATTCCACAAATTCTTACGCCCAATCCAGAACTAATGTCAGTCATTTAGGGACTTTGGAGTTGTATCAGACCGTGTTTTCCTGATTGTAATGAGATTTTTTCGCAGATTAAAGAAAATCAATCTTTTTTTTTCATCATCGCCAGTGAAGATCTACCTACATATTTATGTACACATACATATTTACAAGCATACATGTACAGAGCTATTATCTATTATTTTGTAACTATGTACAACTCTACTCATATACTTATGTACACGGTTGAGGCACTTACATTTGTGTGTGTGTGTTGTGTGCGTCCCACTGCATCAACGTCGTCAGCAGGGGAAAACAATTAAATCGCCGAAGCATTGCTTCAATGGTGGGAGCGGCACCAGCGCAGCCATTATTTTCGCACAGTGTAGCGCTGCGTTAAGCCTTTTGTCGTGCATTGCTTAAGCTTTTTCCGCATCATTCTAACATTTAATCCGGATTTAAATGAGTTTTGTCATTGGAGCACATTGTGCCGTTATGCGCAAAGCGCCGCCAAGCTCTGCGCTGCGCTCCACCGAGCCAAACGTCGGATGGGGCAGCTGAATAAATCTGAAATGCCATCGAACGTTCGCTGTACGTCTAACAGCGCCGCACGCAGTCGACGCTCTGCGGTATGCGCCACGCACCGTTTGCAATGCCAACAATGGCTGTCGAGCGGGCAATGTACGTAACACGTACAACAACAACACAGACACAAATTCGGCGGCATTTAAACGCAGAATGTTCGTTGGCGCAAAAGTTAAAATACTTGAAGTAAGATTTAACGATTTCATCATGACTATAACAACAACAACAACAACGGCAGGAAAACAATGCGCATAATACGCCGAAACAAAGCGCCCAGCGCGCGAAGCTAACGCAATTGCCGTCGCCATCACAAGTTGAGTTAATCAAGAGACAATGCAGCGCAGCTGATAACACCGAAGCAACTCCGGATTGTGCGGCTGGGTGGGTGTGAGTGTGAGCTCGGGTTGCTCGAGCGGTTCGAGTGAATCAGCTGGAATCGTTTTGGATTAGTGCGCCACGAATTCCGCGAATGCCGGCGGAGTTGCGCTGAGCTGTCTCATAAAAATCGAAAAGAATGTCACAACACAAACAACATTTGTACACAACAAGACAAGCGACAACAACAACCATCACACCAATGGCGTTGCATTAAGTGGCGAAGTTCTTTGCGTCTTCGCCGTCGAACACTTGCAGCGAAGCGTGCGATGCTGCGAATTAAGGCGAATTATTCCAGATTTCTTGCATTGATTAATTCAAAGTGCTTAAGCGGACGTAATGCGCGAGCGAAAATTATGTCTTCAAATCGCAGTGCAATTAAAAGACATTTCTCCTAAAGTATGCTCATAATCGACATTAGTGACTTTTAATCTCCGGCTGTGGCTCAGCGCAGAGTCTGCTGTGCGAAATGTACCGTAAAACGGGAGCTGACGTTAGTGGCCAAATGCACAAACACTCGAGGTGCCATTTCGGATTAACTATGCACAACGTACGCTCGCTTGTGCTGCATTAACCGAGCAAATTTGTGTAACTAATGACATACGCGAAATAAAGAAGAAGAGGAACGCTTCAATGGACAATTTTAACAATACAAATTTACAATAAAGAACTTTTATGTTATGCTTAGACGAATTCAAGAAAGCGTACTCAGCATAATGCAGGCTGCTGAGTTTAGTCAGTGGGGATGACTGTCGGTATGTTTTCGCACACGACTGAGTTTCTGAATTAAACTAAGTAGCTCAGCCGATTCACCATTTCCACAGGAATTGAAACCAATTCAATTCAATTGGCATAGATTTGTTGATAGCATTTTTAGATTAAATTTAAATTTTTCAAAAAGAAAGGATCGATGGTGTCTTTTGCTTTGATTTTTTTATACCTATGCCCTGTCAAGGCCCATTTATAGATGTAAAAAACCTACTAAATTTTTAACGAACTGTGAAAAACTGCGTTACTCAATCTTTTACTTCAATTTTGGATATTGATGGAGCTGTTGAAAATCAGGCTTTAAAGCATTTATAAAAAAAAATTGTCACGTGCATGAAAATCCAAATAATCGCATTACATCTTTAGCTTTTTTCTTATACCAAAAGCAAATACAACAAGACGAAGACAACAGTTGTCGGCTGGTTTTTGTGCGTCTACCCAGCACACACGTGTAAATACGTTGCTCTTTATTTTGTTGTTGTTGGAATTTTTTTACGTGTAAACTTGAACTTTCAGCAAAGTCAAAGGTGACGTGTTATTTTTCGAATGCGCACAACCTGCTGCGAGTGCAAGCCGACAAGCTTCAGCCGAAAAATACACAGATACAAGCCGGCAAAAGCCGCCGCCGTAGCGCGGGGGCGAGCAAAATGTTGAAGAATATTTCAACTGTCATTGAGTAGATTAGAAAGAAAGGCGCATAAACAACGCAATGAACACAACTCACAATCATGGGACGCACCCTGTCTAAGTGCACGATTTATGGCGCGAGCTCAACCTTCAAGTCGGCAGTGGGAGCCGCCCGATCGGGAGACAATAACAAGTGGTTAAGTTGAGGTAGAGGTAGAGGGAAGGATTAAATCGTACAATTGATGTGCCCGCGCACTCACACATGCCAATGGCTTGGCATGTGTGAGTGCGCGTCCTGGCAGTGCATGCGTGTAAGTGAATTCGCAGGGATTACTTGCAGACGAGCACTTACTGACGGTGCCCGCCCAACCAACCAGTCACGCCATCTGCCTATGCGGCCGCTTCAGCCACCTGCCAGCCAGCCAACCGATCCGCCGAACATCCAGCACACTTCCACATGAGCTGCGACAAATGCAACAACAATAAATGACGTAAAATAAGTACGCTGTGATTGTTTGTGTTTTCGTCGCTGTTGCTTTTGTTGGGTGAGTAAATTTTTTGCTGTAGCTATTGCCAACATTTTTCCGGTTGCGTTGGCAACGGAAACCGAAAAGCAAACATTTTTTGCGCTACTCAAACAAGGCAAATCAGCTTTCGATTGTTGCTGAAGAGTCTTTTGTACCCTGGAAAACGTCATTGTGGCGGCGGACCCGGTGGGCAGCGGGTCGCGTAACAAAGCACAGCCGCCACTTAGCAGAACTTAATGCGCATTTCTTTTGCCGCATACTGCATGCAGCCGCGCAGCAACCAAGCTGCAAAGCTCTCGAGTGTCGCGTCGAAGTCAATTGACGTAGCAGCCATAGAGGATGGCGGCAGTGGCAACGGCAATGGCAGTGACAGTGACAGTGGTTGTGGCAGCCGAACCGGAAGACATAACGCTGATTGTTTTTCTTGAGAAAGGGGGTGGCGGCTTGCTTGCACTGCAGCGACGTGAGCGCGTGTTCCGCAGCAGTTTTCGACATTTCCAAAATCATATTTTTTCGCACACACACCGCCAAGTGGGAGTAATCACTTTATGAAATTTATTTCATTACTGCGAGTATATTTGTTTGTGTGTGTGTGTGAAGTGTAGTTCTTGTGCACTCTTTTGGCAGAGAGAGCGCAAACCAAAAGTGATGTCGGGCAGTGCGACACAAGAACCCCATTACGCCCCTTCCACGGCACATAAAGTTCCAAATGAAATGGGCAGAAAAGCATTGGCAAGTTAAGGGGTGAAACGCACAGCGATGCATCAAAGCATTAACTGTCTTTATTGGTACAGCAACTGAGTTGTAAAAAGTGTTTCATTGTGTGAATTGGGGGGGAGGGGGCGTAACGATGGCTTAAAATTACGCATTTCATGCGTAATACCGTCAAGAAGATGCAGCAATAACCCGGCTAATTGCGTTTTTCGAAAACTTACTTATAATTGATGAGCCTTCTGAAAAGCTTCCAAAGAAAGTTAAGCTGTGCTAGAAGATGGAAATAACCTGTAAACCAAAATACTCGAAGCTTCTTCAGAACCTGTTGTAAAAACTTGAAAATCAGGAAATTATCTTTTTCATAGATACGAAAAATCAATTCTGCAAATATTTACTGTCACAATGCAATTCTTTCTTTAATTTCGATTAGTAAAAAACGCACTAAAAGCTCACCTTAATCATTTTCACTTTAAGGCAGGTTCTCACCTTGTGGATCCGAAAAAGTGCACTTTTTTTAGGAATTTTTTTTGAGAAAACGGTTAAAGATACAAAGCTGAAAATTTTTCTGGATATGAACACACATTTATTTAGAGAATACAATTTTTCAAATTGAATGAATCAAAAAAAAGGGGCCACGGGGCGTCCATCAGTGGCGGCATGTCGGCGAGGAGGTGTCCCGCTACCGGAAGTGATTCCGTCAAAACCCGTCATCCGAAACACAAAAATCGAACACATTCTTAATGTGTACCGTATTATCTATTGAATGAACCAAGATCATGAAAAAAAAATCAAAATTACAAAAGTTATGAGGTTTTAAAAAAAAAATTAAGATTTTCGCATTTTTTGTTCACTTATTATTTTTTTAAATAAACAATTTTCAATATTTTTGGCTGATCGTGGTTCGTTTATTAGAAAAAATCCTAAGGATCATTTTAAAAAAAATTTGGTGACGATTGGTTCATTCCAGCGCCTTCAATCACTTCCGTAAGGTCCGAAAATGTGGTTCTCAGAAAAACGCGTTTAAAGTTTAAAGCGCGCTCGGCCGGTGCTCGACACTGCGCTATGTGACGGCCTGTAACTTTTGTAATTTTTCAGATTTTGATCTGAAATTTCTGGAGCACATTTTTGAAACATATATCTACACGATAAGGCAAAAAAAAAAATCGGGTTTTTTTTCCCACAAGGTGAGAACCTGCTTTAACCATTATTCATGCTAATTAATTCTGGTGTATTGCTTTCTGTCTGAGCCATTTCTAGTGTAAATAATTTCTGGTATTATCTGCTTCTTGCATTAACATCTCCTAGAAACCTCCACATAGTTATAAATTGATATAAATTTTGAGGAATTAAGTTCAGCGTTAGTGTAGTGTTAGGGAAGGAAGGGAGCGGGCATACAAGGTAAAGTTTCTGATTGCGTTCAACCTGGCGAACGCCAGAACGATCCTTGTCCCTGTCCAATCCAAGCTGATACACAGCCTCCGCGCGGCCCTTCTGGATAGCTATTTGGCACCCGCTGAATAGTGAACTAATGTGTGCAGCGTGTCCAATCCCCAGGACTTGAAATTTGGGTTGTGCGCAGGGTTTGGTGCCCGCCACGTAAAATCTACCACCAATGAAAGCCAAAAACAAAGCCTCGGAAGGAATCCACAATGTTGACGACCACAGCAAACGATTTAAGGACCACGATTTGAGGATATGCACCTGGAATGTCCGGACCCTCTATAGGGAAGGTGCCTCTATCCAACTGGCGGAAGCCCTCACAAAATGTAAGGCTGACATCACCGCCATCCAGGAAATGCGATGGACAGGACAAGGTTGCTCCAAGCGAGCAGACTGCGACATCTACTACAGCTGCCATGCGGAGAAGCACGAATTTGGCTGCGGATTTGTGGTCAGCAAGAGACTTCGCCACCACGTCTCTCGGTTCACTCCGGTGAACGAACGGCTGGCTTCGATCCGCATCAAGGTTAAATACTCTAGCATTAGTCGTCGGCCCATGACGTCAAAATTGTCCTCGGGGACTTCAACGCAAAGGTCGGGCGAGAAGGTATCTTAGGCCCCACAGTCGGGCAGTTCAGCCTCCATGCGACCACTTCGAACAACGGTCTGAGGCTGATCGATTTCGCCGCGGCACGAAACATGGTAGTTAGTAGCACCAGATTCCAGCACCTCGATATCCATAAAGCCACCTGGCTATCCCCCGATCAATCCACCCGCAACCAGATTGATCACATTGTGATTGATGGAAGGCATGCTTCTAGCATTCTAGATGTGCGCACGTTCCGAGGACCCAACATCGACTCGGACCACTACCTTGTTGCAGCCGAGGTACGCATGCGTCTTTGCGCAGCGAAGACCGCGCAACCTAGTTTGCGAAGAAAGCTGGACATCAGTAAGCTGCGATCACAAGGGGTAGCCGAAGCTTACTCCGCTCAACTCTCCAACCAGCTCGGTCGCTCCCCCTCTCCACCTGATGACATCGGCGAATTATGGGCTCACTTATCCCACTCTATGCGCGCCGCCGCAGAAAATGTCCTTGGTTTTCGACGCCCACCATCAAAAAACCAATGGTACGATGAAGAGTGTCGCGCAGCCACTGCAGCGAAGAATGCTGCCTACAAGAAGACCCTGCAGTCGGCTGCCACGCGAGCCGTGACAGAAAACTACCGGGAGGAGAGGAAGAAGGAGAGGTCCTTCTTTAGACGCAAGAAACGGGAGCAAGAAAGGCGCGAGCGTGAGGAAATCGAGGAGTGCAGGAGCAGGAATTATTGGAAGTTTATTGTGGAATCGGAAGAAAAACTAAAGTTTCGAGATCCTCTCAATACAAAGTTTATTTCAGGAATGAATATACAGTCAGTATATTTGTATAGTGTTTTTGTTATCCAACAGGAATGACGCCCGAAAATTCTTCCAAAAAGTTAAGCGTCTCACGGAAGGATTTAAGCCCGGGGCATCCTCTTGCAGAGACGAAAAAGGGGATCTGGTTACGGATACGCAGGGTATACTGAGGTTGTGGAAGGAGCACTTCACCAAGCTGCTCGCAGGCGACGAAGGGAACAATACCGCCAGTGGTGAAGATGTCCAGATGGCACCAATCGACGACGACGGTGTGGATGTGCCACCGCCCAGCCATGACGAGGTCTGGGTCGCTATCCAGCGACTCAAGAACAATAAAGCTGCAGGGCCGGATGGGCTACCAGCTGAATTGTTCAAGGCCGGCGGCGGTGAGCTGATTGGGTGCATGCATCAGCTCATTTGCAAAATATGGCTGGAGGAACGAATGCCCAACGATTGGAACCTCAGTGCCCTTTGCCCTGTGCTGAAGAAAGGCGACCCAACAATATGCGCCAACTACAGGGGTATCAGCCTACTTCCCATTGCATACAAGGTCCTGACGAGCGTACTATGTGAAAGATTAAAGCCACTCGCCAAGGCGCTGATTGGACCCTATCAGTGCGGCTTTAGACCTGGTAAGTCCACCATCGACCAGATATTCACTCTACGCCAAATCCTGCAGAAGACCCATGAGAACCAAATCGATACTCACCATCTCTTCATCGATTACAAGGCAGCATTCGATAGCCCGATAAGGGATCGCCTATATGCCGCATTGTCTGAACTTGGTATCCCTGCAAAGCTCGTGAGACTTTGCAGAGCGACGTTGAGCAATACGCGCAGCTCCGTCAAGGTTGGAAGTGACCTCTCCGACCCATTTGATACCGTTCGAGGTTTCAGACAGGGCGATCCTTTGTCCTGCGACCTCTTCAACTTCACCATGGAGAGTGTTCTGCGCAAGGCCGGTGTACATCGTAATGGCAAAATTTTCAACAAAAGTGTCCAGCTCCTTGCCTACGCTGATGACATTGATGTGATCGGGCGTAACAAGCGAGATGTCACCGCTGCCTTTGCGGCTATCGAAAGAGAATCTGCCAAAATGGGTCTGGTGGTAAATGAGGGCAAGACGAAGTATATGCTGTCTACACGCAGGCACTCGCAGCGGCTAGGGTCTCACGTCGAGGCCGACAGGTATACATTTGAAGTTGTCAAGGAAATCGTCTACCTTGGCACCGCCATCAACAGCAGCAATGACGTCAGCCTGGAGATAAAGCGAAGGATTACTCTTGCCAACAGGTGCTACTACGGTCTCGGTAGGCAATTGAGAAGTAGAGACCTCTCTCGACCGACAAAACTTGCGCTCTATAGGACGCTTATCTTGCCCGTGCTTCTCTATGGCGCTGAAGCATGGACAATGACACGAAACGACATAGCGGCCCTTGGAGTGTTCGAGAGGAAGGTACTTCGCAAAATCTTCGGCCCTGTACGTGTTGGTGACGACTATCGTATACGAACCAATAACGAGCTGTATGAGCTGTATAAGGACATGGACGTAGCGCAGCGAATTAACATCCAGCGGCTACGCTGGCTCGGTCATGTCTGCCGTATGGACGACGAAGCTCCGGCGAAAAAGGTGTTCGATGCGATGGTTGGAGGTCGACGGCGAAGAGGGAGGCCGTGTCTCCGGTGGAAGGACCAAGTTGAAGAGGCCCTGTCATCACTTGGTGTGACCAACTGGAGAAGGCGCGCGCAAAGCAGAGGCGCCTGGAGAGAAGTTTTGCGGCAGGCCGTAACCCGATAGCGGGTTGTTATGGCCAGTTAAGTAAGTAAGTAAGTAAGTTAGTGTAGTGTTGCCTTAACCCTTTCGCTATTTTGTTGCCATATGGCAACATGCTAATTTGTGGACGTCTGAACCCTTTGTTTCAAGAATACATTTTTTGTAGGTCCTTAGAATAGTTTCAAGTTTTAGGAACAATACGAAATTAATAAAATGAATATTTAAGTTTAAAGAAGAGAAGTATGCACGTGTTTTTAATGGGATATCTTGGCATAGTAAAGGAAGAAGGATTCGGCCTCGATAGTCCAGTGAGTAGCGCGGTGGCTTCTCATACCAAAGGTCCCCGGTTCGATTCCTGGCTCGGGCTGGTGAAAAACTCGTCTACTTCTATCGCTATCCACATGAAGCAGATGAGAATTACAAGAATCGCACAACTGCGCTCTTGGCAGGCAATGGCAAAAACCTCCATGTGTGGAAAAATTGCCAAAAACCCGCTGTTCGGATTCGGCGTTAAACTGTAGGTCCCCTCCCCCTCCCTTTCCCCATCCGCTTGAAATGTGAGCTGTAACATACTATATGTTGGAAAGACAGTGTTGCATACGTATTTCAAAAAAACGGGTGAAATATGAGATATTACTCTCATTTTCCTTCCCTATCCCGCATGGGTATAGTGCAATGGTCCGAAATGGAGTGAGTGCTATGGAAGGCTTGTAGCCTTCCTGCCCACCCTCACATCCATAAATCCATCCAAAGGAAGAAGAAGCAGAAAAATTAGACTTTTAATTTGACGTTTTCTTTCAATTTAGATACTTTTTTTCAAATTTTGGCTGAAGTAAATTTTAATTTAATTATTTAATAAGCCAATGAACATACAGAACTTACTGACTATAGGAAAAAAAAAGATCACACAAATGAGGAAAAGAGCTTCAACTTAACCTATTCAATAACAAATTTAACCTGAACAAGTTTGACCTGAAAAAGCTGATGTGGAAAGTCTCTACGTGCCGTACGTTACGTACTGGAACATTAAAAGCCACTTTATTCAAAAGGGTCGGGCAATCTATAGAAATATTACAATTTTCGTTATGCGTAAACAGTTTTATGTTTAAGTAATTATTAAAGCCACAACGATGTGGTTGCTCTCATAGAAAAACACTCTAAAATACGTGGTCCGAGAAAATTAAAAAATGTCTTATGGAATGTTGCTAATATAACCACATATAAGCCTAAAACGTAAAATTTAAAATTTTAACTTTCCGCAGTAAAAATCTATACCGAAAGGTTAAGCATCTACCAGTAAATACCATTGAAAATTTGACCTAATTTATAGAGCTCGTTAGACTGCAAATGATTAGAGTATTCCGCCACCAAATCGTTAGCTGTGTTTAGCAGCTGCGTCAATTAGCCATTATAGCGAATTTTGTTGTTCAGATTTTCAAATTCTGATTCAAATTAAATTTGGTAGCCACTCAGCGCTGAGTTTCTAATACAAATGCATTTGAAAATATTTCAACAACTAGACAAAGCCCTCAACACTGAGCATCCTCCAACATGAGGTCAGTGTTACATTGTATATATGTAAATATTTACAAACGAAAACTGCACAAAAACTGCTGCACCCACATCACAAGTTCAGCGCAACTGCTGGAATTTGCTCATAAACATCGCCATCAACAGCAGCAATGACGTCAGCCTGGAGATAAAGCGAAGGATTACTCTTGCCAACAGGTGCTACTACGGTCTCGGTAGGCAATTGAGAAGTAGAGACCTCTCTCGACCGACAAAACTTGCGCTCTATAGGACGCTTATCTTGCCCGTGCTTCTCTATGGCGCTGAAGCATGGACAATGACACGAAACGACATAGCGGCCCTTGGAGTGTTCGAGAGGAAGGTACTTCGCAAAATCTTCGGCCCTGTACGTGTTGGTGACGACTATCGTATACGAACCAATAACGAGCTGTATGAGCTGTATAAGGACATGGACGTAGCGCAGCGAATTAACATCCAGCGGCTACGCTGGCTCGGTCATGTCTGCCGTATGGACGACGAAGCTCCGGCGAAAAAGGTGTTCGATGCGATGGTTGGAGGTCGACGGCGAAGAGGGAGGCCGTGTCTCCGGTGGAAGGACCAAGTTGAAGAGGCCCTGTCATCACTTGGTGTGACCAACTGGAGAAGGCGCGCGCAAAGCAGAGGCGCCTGGAGAGAAGTTTTGCGGCAGGCCGTAACCCGATAGCGGGTTGTTATGGCCAGTTAAGTAAGTAAGTAAGTAAGTTAGTGTAGTGTTGCCTTAACCCTTTCGCTATTTTGTTGCCATATGGCAACATGCTAATTTGTGGACGTCTGAACCCTTTGTTTCAAGAATACATTTTTTGTAGGTCCTTAGAATAGTTTCAAGTTTTAGGAACAATACGAAATTAATAAAATGAATATTTAAGTTTAAAGAAGAGAAGTATGCACGTGTTTTTAATGGGATATCTTGGCATAGTAAAGGAAGAAGGATTCGGCCTCGATAGTCCAGTGAGTAGCGCGGTGGCTTCTCATACCAAAGGTCCCCGGTTCGATTCCTGGCTCGGGCTGGTGAAAAACTCGTCTACTTCTATCGCTATCCACATGAAGCAGATGAGAATTACAAGAATCGCACAACTGCGCTCTTGGCAGGCAATGGCAAAAACCTCCATGTGTGGAAAAATTGCCAAAAACCCGCTGTTCGGATTCGGCGTTAAACTGTAGGTCCCCTCCCCCTCCCTTTCCCCATCCGCTTGAAATGTGAGCTGTAACATACTATATGTTGGAAAGACAGTGTTGCATACGTATTTCAAAAAAACGGGTGAAATATGAGATATTACTCTCATTTTCCTTCCCTATCCCGCATGGGTATAGTGCAATGGTCCGAAATGGAGTGAGTGCTATGGAAGGCTTGTAGCCTTCCTGCCCACCCTCACATCCATAAATCCATCCAAAGGAAGAAGAAGCAGAAAAATTAGACTTTTAATTTGACGTTTTCTTTCAATTTAGATACTTTTTTTCAAATTTTGGCTGAAGTAAATTTTAATTTAATTATTTAATAAGCCAATGAACATACAGAACTTACTGACTATAGGAAAAAAAAAGATCACACAAATGAGGAAAAGAGCTTCAACTTAACCTATTCAATAACAAATTTAACCTGAACAAGTTTGACCTGAAAAAGCTGATGTGGAAAGTCTCTACGTGCCGTACGTTACGTACTGGAACATTAAAAGCCACTTTATTCAAAAGGGTCGGGCAATCTATAGAAATATTACAATTTTCGTTATGCGTAAACAGTTTTATGTTTAAGTAATTATTAAAGCCACAACGATGTGGTTGCTCTCATAGAAAAACACTCTAAAATACGTGGTCCGAGAAAATTAAAAAATGTCTTATGGAATGTTGCTAATATAACCACATATAAGCCTAAAACGTAAAATTTAAAATTTTAACTTTCCGCAGTAAAAATCTATACCGAAAGGTTAAGCATCTACCAGTAAATACCATTGAAAATTTGACCTAATTTATAGAGCTCGTTAGACTGCAAATGATTAGAGTATTCCGCCACCAAATCGTTAGCTGTGTTTAGCAGCTGCGTCAATTAGCCATTATAGCGAATTTTGTTGTTCAGATTTTCAAATTCTGATTCAAATTAAATTTGGTAGCCACTCAGCGCTGAGTTTCTAATACAAATGCATTTGAAAATATTTCAACAACTAGACAAAGCCCTCAACACTGAGCATCCTCCAACATGAGGTCAGTGTTACATTGTATATATGTAAATATTTACAAACGAAAACTGCACAAAAACTGCTGCACCCACATCACAAGTTCAGCGCAACTGCTGGAATTTGCTCATAAAAGAATTATTGTGGCGTTGGAATTCTGCTCACCGGGCGAGCGCAGCTCGGTATGGAGTCGGTTTTTGTACGTTGGGTTTTCCTGGTCGGCGCTGTGCTTTTTGACGGTGTGCTAGTGTTGCTGCGGTGGCGAGTCGGCAAATGCGCACACACACACACACGTGAACGGCCCCGATTTCAAGGATAATATTGGGCAAATATTTAAAACACTTGCACACATATTTCTGGCGGCCTTTCATCCGCGATTGTCTGTCGGTTTCGATGTTGCTGTGTGGGTTGTGAACAGTTGTTCAGACGACGGACAACTTGAGTTTTGTGTACAGAATTTTTTGTTGAAAGGCGAAAGGACTTTGTGTGCATAATAGAAGTGAAATTAAATGTGCGCTGTTATTTTGTTTTTTTTTTGTGTTTGGAATGCGGCTCACCTGGCTTAAATGGGACTGTAGACAGTTTGAAATGGCAGCGTTCTGTTGACACAGACGCGACTGCAAATTTCGTAAGCGACAGCAAATATTTGTGTATCCTTGATGAGTTTCGCACAGCGAGTGGGCCAATAAGAAAGAGTATACAGTATATGAAATATGTGCATAGTAAAAAGTAAGTGGGGTTTATTTTACTTGGCGAAACCAGCAATTGATTCGGTAATGTCTAATTCGACTTATCAAGCCAAGTCGTTAAAGAGATGAGGTCTCCTTTTGAAATTTGATGTAGCATCTGCTGGATCCTTTACTAAGAAGTAATTTTGTACTATGGTAAATGTAAAAATGTAATCTTAACTACTGTAAGTCCAAAGTGAAGTTTTATTCTATCCAGTTTTACCGTGTTGCCACGTGTCATTACATTTGGTTGGATGTACGGTGTTACCACATCGTTACACCTTCTTTCCAAAGGAAAAGGAAAAGACGCCAGGGTGGCCACTCCTTCCGCCCTTCCGTTTCCTTTGTTATAATCGTATACTTATAGTAATTCTATTACATACTTCAATGTATCCATCAATCCATTATTGTTACAATACAATATTCTAATTTGTACAAGTTTTTGTAATACATTTCTTAGGCACTTGCCCAATTCTTAATAAATACATTTTTTGAAAAAAGAAATTCTTAACTTCGACTAAATTTGTAACCTAATACTGAGTATGTTTTTTTTTTTTTTTTTTTTTGTTTTTTTTTTTTTTTTTTTTTTATAGGTAATAAAGAGCTCTTACTACTACTTGTAATACATTATATTTTTCTTAACCTATTTTTATGAACAATTTTGTTTTTCTTCTTGCATTTGTTATAAAGTGTTACATTACATCCATCAATGTTTTTTATAACATAAGGACCCTCGTAAATGCTATGGTGTTTGTCATAAGGTTCTTTTTCAACTAACACCATATCATTTACGTTCACTATCAGCGGTCGCGCATATTTATCGTAGTACAATTTATTTCTCGATTTGTGTTTGTCTATTAATTCTTTAATCAACAAATGTGTTTTTTGTAAACGGAATTTTACTTCTTTAGCATAATTTTCTACGTTATAAATAGGATCAATTGCTTTTTGTTGTACTTCATGTGGCAATGTTGCTTTCTTACCGAAAACTAGTTCGAAAGGAGTGAACTTGTTGTCGAAAACGGTATTCGGTGTAGTATTGTAAAAAAAATTGAAATATTTGAGATATGTATCCCAGTCGGAAGGATTGTCGTTTAAATATGATCGAAGATATTCGTTGAATACCCGATGATTACGTTCAACAGTTCCAACAGTTTCATGGTGGTGAGCTGTTGAAAAGCTGTGTTTGATATGTAATAATTTGTTTAGTTCTGAGAAAATTTCATTTTTGAACTCCGTTCCTAAGTCGGATTTAAGGGAATGCATTGTGCCATAAGTTAATATGAAACTTTCAAAAATTGCTTTGGCAATTGTATTAGCACTTTTGTCAGGTACTGCCACCGTGACTAAGTACTTTGTGAAATCGCATATCAAAGTAATAGCATATTTGTTACCCGCAAAGGATTCAGGTAATGGGCCTATTGTGTCCATGACAACAATATGAAAAGGTTTGTTTGGGGTTGGTGTGAAAACCAGTTCTTCTCTACCCCCTGGTTTCACTTTATTAACAACGCATTGTTTGCATAGTTTTACAAATTTAGCAATGTCTCGCGTCATATTCTTCCAGTAGTATTTTGTTCTAATTTTAGCGTATAATTTTTTCGTCCCGCAGTGTCCTCCGGAGATTGGATCGTCATGGTAGATAGTCATAAGTTGGTGTTTTTTGTCATTGTTCAGTACAATTTCTATAGGGTCATACTTTTTCTGAGCATCTGCTCTTTGGCTGCCTGATGCATTGATGGATGTAATGTATCAGTACACACGTTGTACTGTATGAAAATATAGCTTGGTGTAAAAATTGTTCAGTTGATTGTAGGAGAAAGAAAAATGTTATTGTAGCAATTGTAATTCCTAAATTCCAGATTCAACATTTTTTTTTTTTTTTTTTTTTTGCCGCTATCGAACTCGTCCTCTTCGTTACACCTCGTGCACTTCCACTAACAATTCTCACTGTCTGCTTCAACACTCACGTGCCGTGACGTCGACGTCACTAATGCTGCTGCTCCCGTCGTCGTCATCGCTACTGCTGCTGCTGCGCTAAGTCGTGCTGCGTTCAAAAGCGAGTGCCAATTGCATTATGCTTTTGCTGATTTTGTTGTTGTTACCGCTCGTTCGGCAAAGTGGCGTGATGGTATGGTTGTAGTTGTTGCCGCTCGTTCGGCAAAGTGGCGTGATGGTATGGTTGTAGTTGTTGCCACTGCCTGGGTAATGCTTAATGTGAGGTTAGGGCACTCGTCTTTCGTTCGCTCCTGCGTGGGAATATGCTTTGTGTTTCGCGATGTTGGCGGGATTTTCGGCAACGTCGGCCAAAATCTCCTGGAACTCTTTGTCGTTCCAAGCAGACATGAAATCCGGATCGAAAAATACTGGACTGCTGATGCTGCTGCTATGGTTGCGGCTGCTGCAGCGCCGGTGGGGGTGACTTGCGTTGCGCGCTCAGCTTTCTTCCGTTCCTGCTTGATGTGGTGCTGGTCGACTTTGGTTTATAAACCCAGCAATCCTCGATAAATACTTCGGCAGCCTCCTCGTCGAAATTGAGCTTGCTCGAGAAAAAGTAGCGAAAGGCAGCCAAAGAGCAGATGCTCAGAAAAAGTATGGCCCGACCGTCACGGCCGCCATGTAAGTCCAAAGTGAAGTTTTATTCTATCCAGTTTTACCGTGTTGCCACGTGTCATTACATTTGGTTGGATGTACGGTGTTACCACATCGTTACACTACGATAAATTTTGATAAAGAAGAACTTCCGCAGCGAGACAGTGGTGCGGTCGTAACAAAATCCTCCCTTTGATATGTGAAGCCAAAGCTTCGCGTAGTATTGCTCAACAGTTAGCTCGAGTTCAATCCTTGGTGCTAAAAGTTATACGTGAACATTTATGATTTATTATACATTTTACCCAAGGCACTTTTTCTTACTATCTTCGTGATGCGTTGAAGTAATACTGCGATTTTATGCGTTAATTCAATTTAATCAATTCGTTTAGTAAAATCTTTAATTTATTTTATGAGCAAACCTTTTTATATCAATTCTTACAAATATTTCTGTTTTTGAATATTTGCATTTATCATGAGTTTCTCATTGTTCTCCTCATTGTTCTCCTTCTTCCATGCTTCATCTGCACTCAAAGCGAGTATCAGTAAAACCATATCTTATGCAATTAAATTCAAAAATCCCATCCAATGTGCGAATGAATGTGGCCTGCATAAATTACTTGCTAATATATATTTCATAATTGACTGAACGCTCGACGGCCGTGAAGTGAATACGTTTATTAGAAAAGCACACCTTGCTACCCAACTGGCCGGTTATGCTATGCAACTTTGGACCCGGTTTGGCTTTTGTCCAGTCAGAGGAGGAGCTAACAAATGGAGCTCTCCAATTATTTATTCCCAATCAACAGCAGTTCAGACGCAACAGGTAAAATTATTGGTACAGGTACATAACAATCGAGCTTGGCAGATCTGACTTCAATCAGTTACACGCAATGTGACAGGGACTCCTCAATTATCTCTTTCATTGTGTTCTGCCTTTTTCCGATTTAAACGTTTTACTCCTCTTCATTACGGTCAAATTCAAACTATTTTTGATTCGTATACGATAGTCCTTTTCGACACCATCAGAACTGTAAAATTTGCGTGCAACTTTGCTCGGATCAGCAAAACCGACCCTAGCACAATTTCTCAGTCCTGACTCGCATTGTTTACTTTGGCTCTGCAATATTGTGATTTTCCTTGTGCCACGCACGCACACGTTGAGTTTCTGACTTGCTGACGCGTTGCATGCCACATACCGCTGCCGTCATCAAAGAATTGGCTTCATTAAGGCGTCTTTTGCACGCCGAAAAAAAAGCGATGCCTTTAAACGAATTAAAACTTTTGCCAGCGCCAGTAAATTTCGTTTCTTCATATTTTTCGCCGAAAGCCCCAACGTCGGCGCAGGCTAACCGCAGCGCAGCTGAGCGTGTCGCACAAGTGTGCTGCAGCGAAAATTGCGGTCGTTGTCTGGGGCTTTGCGTGCTACACTCACACACACAAGTGTGCAAAAAATTTAATGTCGGCCAGTGTGGCATCAAGCAAATAAATTCGCACAATCATAATTTGCCGCTGCCGCCACGTACACTCACCCCGACTGCGGCTACACATAACATCTAATTTACACGGTTTATTTTATTTCCGCCGCACCAACAACAACAACAACAACAACAACAGCACCAACCGATACATATGCCGAGCAAGACTAATAAAATTTGGTTCCTTTGCGGGGAGTGGACTACGCTGGGCGCGCTCGTTGATGCAGCCGATTCTGTCGGCAGGCGCACACAATGACGGCACAAATGAAGCACCAAATCGGCGTGTGGCACTATTTGTTGTTCTGTTTTGGATTGGTCACCGCGTGCGGTAGTAGTAGTGGTAATTGCTGTGCTGCAGCTAAATATGACAGCGGCACTACAGTCCAGCCCGCTTGCGCGTAACGAAGGTGGTGCATACAGGTACATAACTACATATTTCAAATTTGTTTGTATTCATACAACTCCCCTGTACATAGGTTTCACTGTTATTTACACTGCCAGCGAGATTTTCAACTCTGAGTTCTAAGCGTTGCTTCAAGCCAAGGAACACTGTACGAGTACTTCACTAACAGCGCCCTTGTGCAAAGAAAAGCGTTGTGATACAAAACTTTACAAGCCCATAGAAAATATTATGGGAAATGACAATCCGTCCTGAAGGTTTAAAATTTTACTAAGTTTTATGGTGGTGCATATTAAGGTTTGCGCACGATGAAATTAGTGCATACGTTTTTAATCATACTGTTCTATTAGTTCAAATTTAAAATGTTTTTCTTATAGAAATAGTTTTGTTAAACATGTCCAAGCCCTCAGGTCGAGTTTTGGGATCATTCGATAGTTTTTGCCTTCAAAATGAGCAGCGAAATAGAAGTGCGTGAAAAAATTATTAGACTGCGCAATGAAAATCCAAGTTTGACTTTCAAAGCAATTGCTCAAAAAGCACGGATTTCACGAAATACCGTTTTATCTGTTATTAAAGTATACAATGAACGTCTGACTATTAGTAGAAAACAAAGAAGTGGCAAAAAAAGGGGCTAAGTAACCCTGCTATGGGCAAGGAGGTTCAGGAGAATCCAAATGCTTCAGGCACAAAAGTGGCTCAAAAACTAGGATGCTCTGAAAATTTTGTTAGAAAAGTTCAGAAGAAGGAAGGGCTGAAGTTATACAAGGTCCAAAAAGTTTCAGACAGAAAATCGAAGAAGAACAGCGAGGAAAAAGAGCGAGCCAAAATATTGTACCGTGATTTCATACGGAATTTTGATTGCTGCATTATGGACGATGAAACCTAAGTACTGGGTGACTTTTCACAGCTTCCAGGTGTGGATTTTTATGTTGTAAATCATAGAGGAAATGTACGGGAGGAGTATAAGACTCATAAGAAGTCTAAATTCCCTAAGAAGTTCTTGGTGTGGCAGGAAATCTGTAGCTGTGGTATAGGAAGCAGTTCATTTGTAACAGCTGGGACAATCAACACCGATATATGTATCCAGGAGTATCTGCAAAAAAACTTTTGCCATTCACAAAGCAGCACGCAGTTTCTACCTTCTTTTGGCCTGATTTGGCTGCGTGCCATACAGTAAAGCAGCAGTTAAGTGATACTAAAAGAATAATGCAACACTTGTACCCAGATATGCGAATCCACTTAACTGCCAAGAGCTCAGACCAGTAGAAAGATATTGAGCTCTGGTAAAAACGACCATACAAGGCACAAAACAGGTTGCTGACCACATTACTAGTTTTTCCAAAAAGTAGCTGCCATCAAGTAAAAAAATTTCTGAAAACCCTATAAAAAGCTCAATGCGAGGCATTTCGGAAAAAATCGAAATTTTTGTCAAAACTTAATTTAAAAAAATAGTTTGTTGATGAATCAAAACATGAATAAAATTTCTGTTAATATAACGTTGTTTTCATTTTAATATGTTAACTAGTTCAGAAGTAATTTGAATTTATTTGTGCACTGATTTCATTGTGCGCAAACCTTAGTATTCCTTAAGAACCACAAATCCACGTATAGAGTATATCAAATAACTTTCTGTACTAATCTCGCTTTCATACTTTTCGTCAGCACTTCTGTACCCCACATAGAGTGGCAGTTTTTGCATTGCCAACACGATTTTTGCTAACTAAACCGCAAATTGATTTTCAACAAAATATACGAAAAAAATTCGCTTAACGAAGTTAGCGCTCAATTGGATACGCCAATGCCACCAGAAGCTGGCGCTGGTTGCGTGGGTGTTGGTCGCCGGCGGGCAGCAGTAACAACCGAACTGACGCAAAGTATTCAGCCACCACATCAAATGCAGGGAAGTGCCTAATGAAAGCCCAATCAAGCGAATGATTTCTCAGCGATGAATGCTGATAACTCTTGTAATTTATGGCATCAATGACGAGCATACCCCACGGCTGCTTCAGCGCGAAGCAGCAAGCGGCAAGCGACCGATCGGTGGGGAGAGAAAGACATAAAGTTATGGAATGACCGCATGCGTGTACTTTTGTGTGTTGCTCCGCTCAATCAATGCTTTTGTTTCGTTCGATCGGGCAGCATTGTGACAGCGAATGTTGCTCCAAGCACATTAAATCAAATTGTCACCGAAATTGAATTTATTTTCATCGCACCTACCGACATGCGAGTTGGGTTCGAAAAAAGAAACATCACGAGAACAGCAACAACAACTTGACTGTGTGAAATTGCGCATTGCTTTATATTCTGACATTTGAAATTTCATGTATTTTTGACATTCAGCAATTCACTGCCGCAGTTTAGTGCGTCGAACGGAAAAGGATATGACATGGTTACGGTAGGCGCTCCTGTCTGCTCAATGTTTCAATCAGACAAATTATAAACCATTCGAAGCCTTTCTTCGAATTCTGATTGGAGGAAACGCAACTGAACATTTGTATTGCTATAGAAATCCACAATAAAGTTTCCTGCACTTTTAATGGAAAGAAACGAAACATTCTAAATTTGCGTTAGGACACTCACTTTCAACAATAGGAAATAATTGGCTACTCTGTGGCTAAATGTGTTCGTCCCAGTGTTCTGTGGACCCTGCGACACTCAAATCCCCTCCCTTCCAGTTTCCTAATGTAAACATGTTCCACTTCCCATGTCCCACCGGCTCCGGCCGTTTGTGTTGTCCAACGTTTTTTACTTATTGTCATTCGTGTTTCAATAGTGAAATAAAACGCACGCATACCGCAACTCCCGCGCCTTTTATTTACCTCGCTCCGCCGACGGCTCAGTCAAGAGAACTTCTACATGGTCCTTCGAGCCACCGCGAACCCGCGAAGAAATATAAACACTTAACAAGTGAAACATAAAAGTATAACAAAAACAAGTGACATAGTGAACGAAAACAGCAATAGTGACACAAAACATCCAAACTGTGCAACAATTACAAAACGGTGAACAGAGTGAAAAACAAAAGTGAACAACGCACATCATAAAATGAGGTAAATCCCAAACAAAAAAGAAAAAGGAAAAAGTTAACAGTGCGGTGACCCCTAACAAACAAAAAAAAAAAAAAACCAAAAAGCCATCCCCGGCCCCCCCCCCCCCATTCGAAAAAAAAAGGAGAGAAAACAAAAGCCATCCCCGGCCCCCCTGCTAAAAAACAAAAAACAAAACAAAAATATATACAAACATAGTGCAGTGCACATTAACCCTCTAGCGGGCAAGCCCGCCTCCAGGCGGGGTACACCAAAATGCGTTTGCTGAGTAGGCGACGAATTTTATTTATTTAAATATGACTGATAATGATTTGGAAAAGTTCCCTTTAACTAACGGTATAAATTTTGTGACCATAAGTGAGCTAGTTTTGGTTTTAAACCCATTTGAAGTGAGAATATGTGGAATTCGGACGAAAATAATTATTTTCGCGAGTATGAGTTTTTCATTTAATAAAAAGACTAGTAAATCTTGGAGTTTGAAGCTGCAGAAAATTTCAGTAAGCAAACCAATATTTGTATTTGCATATAATTGATTTTGTTTATGAGAATTATCATTGGGAGACCTACAGCCACCCCCTAAAGCAAGACCGCCTGCAGGCGGGGCTGCCGTTTTAGTCATTTTTGCACAGCGCCTGCAGGCGGTCTTGCCGGTTTACGTCAACTTTGTTTATAGCTTACACTGATATGCTTAGGATGTATTCACTTTGTCTTAGAGATTATAATACTCTAAAGGAGGCATGGCCGGTATAGAAAATATACGTATTTTACTTTTAGATAGATTTCCATACAAAAATAATTCAAAAAAATGAGTATTTCAATATTTACCATAATATATGTTCGTTTTTGAGTAGGTACTTATTGCTAGTTGGAAATGGGTCTGGTTAGTTGGAAAGAAGATGTAATGTATGAATATGAATTGTATGTATATGTAATGTAAAATTTAACGAGTTTTATATAATTTCTCTATATCTTTAAACTTTTACAAAATACAACTATAATATGGGTGGGATAAATAAAACGAAGCGAAATTTGGTTAGTATTGAGTAGAAAGGGGGTCCCCCAGAAACTAATTCGTCTCATCAGAGCGTTGTACGAGAACTCTGAACTGGCAGTACTACACAACGGCAACATCAGCGATTCTTTCACTACCAACGCAGGAGTCAGGCAAGGCTGCCCCCTGTCGCCTCTCCTCTTCGCCATCGTACTGGACCACGTCATGAGCAAACTCACCCTGCACCAACGTGGCATTGTATGGATCTTCACCAGGCATCTCGAGGATTTGGACTTCGCTGATGACATCTGCCTCCTCTCGCACAAACTCTCCGACATGAGGCTACAAACTTTCGTCAACAAATGCCTGCGAATCATCTGCAGGATATTCTAGCACACCACAATTAGTAACGACGCGCTGTAGAAGATTACCAATGAGGATCCCATTCTGAGGCAAATAAAGCGCAGAAAATGGAAATGGATAGGTCATACGCTAAGAAAACCACCCGGCAGCATCACGAGAATGGCACTGGACTGGAACCCGCAAGGGAGTAGAAGTCGCGGTCGACCAAAAAACACCTGGAGAAGGTCGACCCTACTAGCCCCTGTCAATACCACATGCAAAAATGCGCAAAAACAACAGCCCAGAATCGTGTACGATGGAAGAGTCTTATTGAGGCCCTATACTCCAGTGAGGAGTGAACAAGGAATAAAAAAAATGGGTGGGATCGATCTCATGGACGACCTATTAGGTCGTTACCATATTCGATTCAAGACACGCAGCTACTTCCTTTGCCTGTTTTATCATTTCGTAGATATGAAATGTGAATTCCTATCTTCTTCATCGAAGAATCCACGGCCAAACTGAAGAACTGGCGGATTTTCGAACTATAGTAGCAGATGTCTTATACGGATATGAAGCAAATGGCGCAAAAAAGGTGGCTGCAAGACCTTCCAAGACAACTATATCCTCAAATCCAGACCCTCCTAAGACGAATTTACCACCATCAGGGATCCGTTTCGACCAAATTGGTGATTGGCCAAAGTTTTTGGATAGAACAGGCAAAAAAAATTTGTAAATCTCCAGGTTGCACTTCATCAACACAGGTTGATTGTATTAAATGCAACTTATATTTGTGTTTCAGCAACACCAAAGACTGTGTTTTTACTTTTCACAATAAATAAATGACATTGCCAAACATTTACCATCACTTCTTCAGATTTTCCTACCTTCTCTGCACTTGCTTCTATGCACCTGAATATGCTGTATTTTCGGCAGCCCCGCCTGGAGGCGGGCTACCTTTAAACACGCCTAGAGACGAAACTATTCGCCTGAGACAAAAAATAATATCATTTTCTTCTTTCTCATGACGAAATTAACCAACTGTAATTTTTTTAGAGCAATACAAAATTGGCCTGCTAGAGGGTTAATACATATAACACACAGTGCAGTGCAGTGCAGAACAACCTCCAAACATCCAACAACAACACACCCAACGAAGACGAAGAAGGAAGCACTCAAGGCAGACAATAGCACCGGAACAACACAACGTTGGACGGACATCAAAAACAAAACATAAAGGAAATCCCCATTCTCGGGCACTGGGCCCAAAAAGATAAGCCGAAAAATTTTTATTAAAAATCATTAACACATACTCTAACACGTATTTTACACATGCACCAACAAATATACATTTATATTTTAAAAATTTACATTTGAACAAATAACAATAATACCCATATTCCCATTAATATACCCAACAAATTAATTCGCCGTTGAATATTGTATATATATACAATATTCAACTGGATCGAAAATACCGCAAAAGCAGTATCACGCCTGCCCAGTTTAAAATTCGCACATTCCCGTGCACATAACAATCAGCCGCTAATCCAATCTCTCCTCTTTTCTTTGTGCTTTGCACAAAAAATTAGCAACAAACTGCCCAGCTGCATATTCACGCACTTGTCCTTGCGCACTTTGTCTGTACGCTGTACATAAGACCAGCAGCGACAGCCCAGCTGCTGTGTGCATTCTGCGCACATATTTCCATATTTCCCTTTGTGCTATATCCGCACGCACTTGGCAGCACGCAACTCAGCTGCTTGGCCCAAGTGCATATATACTTGTGTATATAAGCAAGAAAACACAAAGCGGGCACAGTGGGACAAGTTGTTCACTTTCACGGCACATTGAAAATTTTCTTCGACTTAGAAAATTTTCAATCGTGCATATATATATACATATATATACACGCATATTCACAATACACATACACTTTATTACATACAGCGGGACAATAAGACCCGTCCTACGTACATTGAAAATTTTCGACTTAGAAAATTTTCAATTGTACATAAACGTTCACTGCGCATACACTTACATACATACAGTGGGACAAAGACATCCCACCTGTGCACAAAATTAAAAATTTGTTTGCTCCCTCATACAATTAAAGATATTTTAGTAAATTTACTAACAAAATTAACAAATATTATATATTCCAAAATAAATTTTGACACACACTCATACACATATACACATAACAATACATATTTACTTTCCTTATTCATATACATTTATACACATACTTACCTACACATATTTATTTGCTTTTTACATATTTACATTTTTTAATAAAATAAATACAATTACACATACACAAATAAATACTGTCACTTGTTGTTTTCATTTTGCTAAATTATACACAACACTCATACAAATTTCCATTTTCTCGGATTCCGCGGTTCTAATTTACAATTTTTTCGATATTTTCTCGTATTATTCTCATACGGTTAATAAAGTTGGCCAACAAACTAAAGGCATTTTCCCATTCAATCGAATAAATTTCACACATTCGTGTAATTTTTCGATTTTTTCCAATTTTAAGCCGTTCGTGCGGACGCGGCCAACTTTAACCATCTCATTTATTCCCATTCTCAGGTGGAAATTTAATTTCAATTTTTCGCACCTGACCCCCCTATCTCTCAAGCTTCGCTTTTATTTTCAATGCCGGTAGAGCGTTCGCCCAAAAAGCAATCAGACGCGATGGAGCCAACCGCCTCCAAACAACCCCCTAAGGTGTCAACAGATTTATTTTTGACAGACCCTGTCACTCGTGAGCCGCCAAAAACGCGCTCCAAGTCCCCCATACTCAAAGTAACCGATCCTAGCGTTACTAAATTTATTTTCGAGTCCGATCAGCTCGTGCAATTATGCACAAAGTTTTCTGCGACCCCCATTGAGGAACAAACGAAGTCCCTCGTCCAAATTCGTCAAAAGAATTTGGAAGTCCAATGGACTAGGCTTATGCAAGCATATGAGGCAGTCTCCATTGCGGAAGACAGTAGCCAGCCCGACGGTTTCAAGGAGTCGGCTCGGCAGAAGAACGAAGCCTGCATAGACCAGTATGAGTTGTGCATGGCTCAAATGTCGGACATCATTGAGATGCTCCAGCCTCCACCCACTCAGCACGCTGCGCATACGGAACAGGTTCGATCCTCAGAACCAACAAATACTCCGAATATTTGTTTACAAGTTCCACCTTGCGATACCGAAACATTTTTCGGGGGCTATGAGCAGTGGCCGTCCTTCCGGGACATGTTTACGGCAGTATACATAAACCACCCCAAGCTCACTCCAGCCCAAAAATTGTATCACCTCCGATACAAGACGCAAGGCAAAGCCGGTGCAATTGTGAAGCAATTTGCCTTAAGCGATGAAAACTTCGGACTCGCATGGGAAGCCCTGAAATCCCGTTACGAAAACAGGCGCATATTGGTTGACAACCAAATACGATCTCTCTTAAACATCACTCCGGCTACTTCCGAAAATAGCGAAGCGCTACAGCGGATTCAAAGTACAATAAACAATTGTCTATCAATACTTAGGTCCCAGGCCGTGGACACTGACAATTGGGATCCGCTGCTTGTGTACATTTGTTGCACCAAATTGCCCGAAGAGACATTAGATCTCTGGGAACAATCCCTTACATCTCGTAAGGACCTGCCTCTTTGGTCGCAAATGGACGAGTTCCTGACCTGCAGGTACGAGGTGGTGGAACGGCTCAATAGCATTCGCCCCGCTAAGCCAAAACCACAACCCTCAAATTTCCATACTCCCCAAAATCGGCCTCAAAATAAATCTCAGCACTTCCACACTGAAGTGAAAAAAGACTTCGCGTGCAAACTTTGCAACGCCAACCACCCTATACGGACATGTCAGAGTTTCAAGAAGCTCAGCCCCCAGAGCCGATTGAAATACGTCAAAGAGCACAGTTTATGTGAAAACTGTCTTGCGACAACGCATACCATAAAGGATTGCACAAGCAGTTTTACGTGTGTTTACTGCCAAAGGAAGCATCATTCCTTGCTTCATTTTCCCAACAATAAATCTCAAGCCCCGCAGCCTCTCAATAGGTCTCAGACGACCACTTCTCAGGTCGCAACAGCTCATCCACAACCGAACAATAACTCCACAACTCATTCCCCCACTTCAGATGCGCAACCCGGCCCATCTTCAAGGCTAAGTACGCCTCAAGTACAAGCCCTTCATTCCAATAATGGCACCCAATCCCTTCTGCCTACGGCACTGGTGTCTATTGCCCACTTAGGAGAGTTGTTCAAGGTTAGAGCGTTAATCGACCAAGGCTCGCAACGCACCTTCATTTCCTCGAAGGTGCAAAAACGCCTAAAACTGCCTATTGAAAGATCGCACTTCGAAATTTCAGGCATGGGCGGTAAAATTGTGCAAAATTCCAATCACATCTGCTTTTTGACGTTGGCAGTTCCAAACTCCAGCACGACCCTCAATGTGCAAGCAATAGTACTTCCCCAATTGACGAAATTGCTACCCCATTCACAATTAGCCATCCCAATTGGCAAGAATTTGCCACGCTAAATCTCGCTGACCCAAGTCCTTTCGAGTCAGCGCAGATAGACTTAGTTATTGGCAGTGATCTGATTCCCCAGATCTTACTCGAAGGTATCCGCCGAAATATCTGTGGCAGCTTATTAGCCCAAAACACCATTTTCGGTTGGATACTCAGCGGGCCAGTACCCCACACGGTGTCATCTTATTCGACATACGTGGCAGAAGTCTCCAATGAGGAACTTAGTTCACAACTTAGGCAATTCTGGGAGCAGGAAGAAGTCAAACTCCCGACACCTGTCTCCTCGGATGACACTTATTGCGAAGAGTTATACCAGAAGACCACAACCCGTGGATCGGATGGTAGATATACTGTAAAACTCCCCTTTAAGGCAGAATTTCCATACTCCATAGCGTTAGGCAATTCCCGCCCAAACGCCCTCCAGCAATACGTTAGCATGGAGCGAAATCTCTCCCGAAAGGGAAACCTCAAGACCATCTACGATGACGTCTTAGAGGAATATCTCACCCTTGACTATATGGAACTCACAAATCCCCGTGAGATAATCCAAAATGGCAAATACTTTTCGTACTATCTGCCTCATCACGCAGTTATCCGCCCCGAAAAGAAGACCACCAAAGTCCGAGTGGTTTTCAATGCCTCGAAGTCCTCAAGTTCTGGTCAGTCACTTAACGACATTCTGCATACTGGCCCCACTCTTCAAAATGACCTCACAGCCCTCATTCTCAGATGGCGCCTTTACCGCTTTGTCTTCAATGGCGATGTCCAGAAGATGTATAGGCAAATCCGGGTCCATAATGATCACCAGGAATTCCAGCGAATACTCTTTCGCAAATCCCCGGAATCTCCTATTCAAGATTTCAAATTGAAAACGGTGACATTTGGGGTTAACTGTGCGCCATATTTGGCCATCAGAACGCTCCATCAATTGGCCCACGACTCTCAGCCATCCAGCCCGTTAGCGGCAAAAATACTTCTCGAGGAAACGTATGTCGACGACATTCTTTCCGGAGGTCACGATCTTGCCACAACTAAGAAAGCCCTCTCTCAAGTGATAGCCACCCTCAACTCCGGGGGATTCCCTCTTAAAAAGATAACGGCTAATCACGCGAAACTCTTAGAGGAAATTTCCGAAGACGATCTTTTCGATTCGGAATTCCTTAAGTTCGATTCAACGAGTTCCACTAAGACTCTTGGCATCCGTTGGAATGCCCTATCGGACTCATTTTCATACTCTATCTCTCCCACTACTCCTGCAAACTCATTCACGAAAAGGCAAATTCTTTCGTCTGTTGCCAAACTTTTCGATCCCGCAGGATGGCTTTCGCCTATAATGATTCTTGCCAAAAAGCTTCTTCAAGAGCTTTGGCTTGAAGGTACTGAGTGGGATGAGTGCATAAAGCCAGGATCACTCATAAAGTGGCAGCAATTCATTGAGAATTTGCCTGCCATAGAACTTATCGAAATTCCCCGGTGGGTTCACTATACCCCCAATCGAAATGTTCAGATCCATGGATTTTGCGATGCCTCCGAAAAGGCATACTGTGCAGCTCTGTACATCCGTACTAGCACAAATGGTGACTACCTCTCGTCACATCTCCTTGTTGCAAAAACAAGAGTTGCACCTCTCCAGACAATAAGCTTACCTCGCTTAGAGCTCTGCGGAGCAGTTTTACTCTCCCAGCTCATCAAATCCCTCCGCTCTCACCTCGGGTTCGACAAATCGGAAATCCATTTATGGACCGATTCGGAAATTGTCCTTGCTTGGTTGGAAAAACCACCTTGCACATGGAAGACTTATGTTGCCAACCGCACGACCGAAATACGTCAAAATGTGCACAACGCTCCCTGGCGACATGTCCCAAGCGCTGAAAATCCCGCGGACTTAGGAACGCGCGGATGCAAGCCGCAAGATCTCAAAGATCACACTCTGTGGTGGAATGGCCCCAAATGGTTGCAGCAAGCTTCCGACACTTGGCCCAAAGGTCATTCTCGCAAAGTTCCAATCCCGGAACAACGAGCGATTGACTGCCACCACCTTCTCGAAGAGCAGACCGACATCCTCGATCGGTTCTCCAGCTTCTCTCGAGCCCTGCGAGTAATCGCATACATGTTCCGATTTGTAAATAACGGCATCTCCTCCCGTCGCCAACACAATCCCATACACGGAACACTGTTGTCCCACTCAGAGTTGGCATTTGTTAAAAATCGCCTTATAACTCTCGCGCAAAGTTCCCATTATCCCCAGGAACGACAAGCGCTCTCTCATTCTCTTCCCATCTCCAAGAAAAGTTCTCTCTTGGTGCTCAATCCCTTCTTAGACAAACAGAAGGTGATTCGAGTTAATGGCAGACTCGCCAATGCGGCATTGTCGTATAATGAACGACACCCCATTATTCTCCCCCCAGAGTCCCGCTACTGCAGTTTGCTTCTTCGCTTCCTTCACAAGCTATTACTGCATGCGGACCAACGACTCATGCTCCGTATGGTTCGGCAGGAATATTACATTCCGCGCCTAAAGCCGCAAATCAAAAAGTGCATTTTTCAATGCAAAACGTGTGTCATCCACAAACAAAAGCTGCGAACACAAATCATGGCAGCGCTCCCCCCCGAACGATGCACACTTACAATCCCATTCGCCACAACCGGAATCGACTTTGCTGGTCCATTCCAGATCAAAGCTTCCATGCTCCGTAGCTCAACCTACCTCAAAGGTTATGTTGCAGTGTTCGTGTGCTTCTCCACGAAGGCCGTTCACTTGGAACTCTGCTCGGATCTTACGACCGAAGCGTTCCGCGCAGCATTCGCCCGATTTACTGGTCGACGAGGGCTACCTCTCAAAATCATGACCGACAACGGCAAAACGTTCGTCGGTGCTCAACGTGCCATGGCCAGAGACTTTGCCAAATTCTCGAGAGAAATCGCCCAAGATATTCTCGACCGATACGGTCCTCAGGGCGTCGAGTGGCAATTTATCCCCCCACATGCTCCTCACATGGGAGGACTATGGGAGTCGGCGGTCAAAAGCTTCAAGACCCACCTTAAAAAGGTAGCCGGCTCTCATAGATTCACATACGAAGAGTTTACGACTCTTCTTACTCGAATTGAAGGGACGCTCAATTCACGTCCACTCTCTCCTCAATCGCAGGACCCTAGCGATTTAGTGTCTCTGACCCCTGGCCACTTCCTCCGAGGCGCTCCTATCGCCGCACCCCCCGAACCCGAGTGCTCCGAGCTATCCCTCATAAACCGATGGGAAAAACTCAAAGTCCTCCATCATCAATTCGCCCGACGATGGAAGGACGAATATCTCAAGGATCTCCACAAACGCTATAAGTGGAAGCATCCGCAAAGGGACGTGGAAGAGAATGAAATGGTCGTCATTAAAGACGACCTGCTTCCCCCCAATGAATGGCGACTCGGCCGCATTCATAAGATTCATCGCGGTCCCGACAATCATGTCCGTGTCGTGGATATCCGCACTGACTCTGGCATCTTGACAAGGCCAGTAGTCAAGCTATGCCCCTTAATAGCGTCTTAAAACTAATTCGACTCATGGCCCTGCTTTTCCATACTCCTTCTCATACACTATCCACTCACTATCGGAACATTGTAGTGATACACTCTTCTTGTGTTTTGCAGGGCAGCCAGGAGACAACAGAGGTTTCAGCAATGCCGATTATGCCACCATCTGCACGGCATTCGATATTGCCGTGCGTTCCTGGCAATGGCACCAGAACAGCGCCAGCAGGTAGCCCGCGCCCAGGGCTACTGTACAAATTGCCTGGCGCGGTCTCACCCCACCGCTCGATGTAGCTCCACCGCCCGCTGCAGCAAGTGCGGTCGAGCGCATCATACGATGCTGCATTTCGGGGAGAGGGCCGCCAAGACACCGGCGCCCAAGGCAGCACTTAAGGGCGGCAAGAAGCCGCAACAGCCCCGGCAGCAGCCCACTCAGGCTAAGCGCCCCGAGCAGCGCTCCGCCATCGCGGACCGGCTGACACGCCACCGCCGGCCGCAACCCAGCCGTCCAGCCAACCGCCCCTCAGCCGAGGCAGCAGTGGAGCGCCAGCTCATCACATTTAGCGACGATGCGGCCTCCGACGAGGAGACCCCACAGCCGCGTGTCAAAGCCCGTGCCCTCATCGAGAAGGCTTTGGAGGCCTTGGGCCGGCTAAGCGAGCAGCTACAACACTAATGTTGCCAACGGCAACGCGGGCCGCCATGGCTAAATGTGTTCGTCCCAGTGTTCTGTGGACCCTGCGACACTCAAATCCCCTCCCTTCCAGTTTCCTAATGTAAACATGTTCCACTTCCCATGTCCCACCGGCTCCGGCCGTTTGTGTTGTCCAACGTTTTTTACTTATTGTCATTCGTGTTTCAATAGTGAAATAAAACGCACGCATACCGCAACTCCCGCGCCTTTTATTTACCTCGCTCCGCCGACGGCTCAGTCAAGAGAACTTCTACACTCTGTTTCAACTGAAATATTACCTTTCATGGCCTTATTCCCAACCGATGACAACGCTTCTTCGACTTGGTTTTTTTTAACTCTGATCAAACATTGCGACTACTTTTTTTGATTTGAGTAATAAAATAAATGATACATTCATAAGAAGTAGTGTCCGACCGACCGGTTTCGGCCCAAATAAGTGGTTTCGGTTTCAGTTTCGGCCAAATAATGGCCGAACGGCCGAAACCGAAACTTTCTAGAATATTTTTTTACATTTTATTGTGTAGCAGATATATAGCGAAAGGAGGAGTAATTTAGATGCCACCAAACTTTTTAGCATATAATATTAAATTATTTACGAAAGGGTAATTTTTTCATGTTTATGTTTTAAAAAAAATTAATAAATTGTTTTTAATAATAAGTATTTATTTATTTATGTTATGTTGGTTTGTTTGTTCTTTATTTAATTAATGTAAAATTCGTTTGTTGAAAAAAAATGCTTGATATGGTGAGTTTTATTTCAACTATAATATTTCGGTTTCGGCCGAATATTAAAAAAAAAACTAAATTCGGCTTCCCTTTCGGCCCAAAAAAGATGTTTCGGTCGGACACTAATAGGAAGTAAATATTATTACAGATGAAAAATCTCATCAGAGCCTCAGCTGCTTGGATGCATTCCGATGCATTTCACTTCGCCTTTAATGGCTGACATAATGCCACAAATCTTATTGTAAAACCTAAACAAAGCTCTATTAATTCAAAAATCAGCTTGAAGAACGATTTCCCGCACTTAAAGTTTAATCTTTATGCAATAAATCACATTCAATGAGGCTGAGCAGCATTCGCGTCCCGCTTCGGGTTTACGCACGCATCCATCTATCCTTTTCTTTGGTGTGCACTTGCCACCAGTCATAGTCGGCTAATCCGAATTTAATTGGTTCGCGCTGCTTCGGCTTTTGTGGCTAATGAAATAACGTAGCAAATGTGCGAAATGCCTCAACTATTTTCCAATAGGCCAAAACGACGCAACTGCGCCGCGAGCGGGTAGCGTCAACGGAATAGCAGCTGAGGTTTCAGCCGATTTATAGCTAGATTGAAACTAATTACCAAAGATTTATCAAAACGTATTCGGCTATGCCAGCGCCGCCGATGCCGCGACTTTCTCCAGCAATGTCTAATATGTGTGTGTGAACATATATATGAGTGTCTGTGTGTCTGTGAATGTTGCCGAAAATGAAAATGAAACAGGTATGGAGAAGGAGCAGCGCACAGAGCTGGGCGCAGGAGATACCGCGCAGTTGACCACAGTTGCAGTCAATGCCATCCATCAAACGGGATTTCATTCATGGCAAAGCAATCAGACCAATGGTCGTAATTGGGTTGGCATCGCCGTTAGGCCAGGGTCAACTTGCCGTTTTACTGTTCTCTGTCACGGAATTAGCGCAACAAAGCTCTATATTAAATAACAAATGTTCAATTATATTTTTTCAAAACCCTATATCAAGTTTTCAATGCAATTTTGCATGTAATGTGCTGATGCGCGCGGCCCATGTCCTCAGCCATTAGGCAGCGCAGTGGCGCAGTTGATTGTTGGTTGTGCATGTCGTGCGAGCGAACACAATAGTTTCGATTGTCTTTCAAACCGGCTTGCGTCGTAGCGTTGTAAACATGCCTGCACACAAGTGTGCAAACACGCACACACACACACACACAGTCTAAGTGCCGCATGCCCAATATGTGTTTATGCGCTGCAGTATGATGACAAACTCACTTAAGCAACTTTGCAAAATGTTCGCCAAATGCAAAGTTTGTCGTTGAAGAAATCAAAAAGTTTTCAAGTCATATTTCAAAGGAGCGGCAAGCCGAAAATCAAATATATTTACACATCCTTCGCATTCGGCATTTCCCATCAGAGTGGAAGCAATTGTCCTGAGTGGGCAATTGGGACTGTTGGCAAACGTTACTTATGCCTTTTTGTAAAGTAACAACATCTCAATAGCCGCAATCAACAGCAACAAACATTAAAATCCAGAGGAAGAAATAGCCATTTTAAAATGCAAAATATTACATTTCTTTGAAAGCTTCAATTTGTAGGAGGTCAGCATGTTGTCATTATAATAGTAAACTAATAACAATAAGCAACAGCAATTATTACTAGTTTTCTAGTTGATTGTGATCTTAGAATATCTTAAGATCGTAGACCTTAAGAAAGATATTCTAAAATCAATCAACATAATCAAATATTTCAAAGGCTGATCTGCGAAAAGCACTCATACGACTTGGATGCCCTTACTGCCAGAATCAGTTACAGCTTCTAATAAAGCCAAGTGAACTGTGAATAGTTTTGTCCTTTAGACTGCCGCAGAAAAAATAGTTCGAAATAATACTAAGAATGTTGCAGAAATCGTTGGAAAATAGACTCAACCACTTTGCAGTTATCGAACAGTGACCCGTCAGGACACCAATAATGGCTTTTCAGCAAATAAACCTACTCACAAGTTTTATTAACTCAATTGCTACATACACGGGTAAAAATAATTCATATAAATCTTATGAACGGTGTTCATAAACCTTTATTTTTAACTTTTTATGAAAAATGCATAAATTTTTTGATTTTTTTCATAAAATGTATGAAACAGTTCATACATGTTTATGAACACGTTCATAAAATTTGTGAAACTTCGCTCATAAACCATTTCATAAAAGCCGAATCTCACATTTTTGGTTCGGGTACGAGCCGAGCGGGCAGGCTACCTTTATTTTGAACTTTTTATGAAACATTCATACATTTTTTTATTTTTTTCATAAACTTTATGAATCAGTTTTTGAACACCCATAAAGTTTCTGAAATTCGTTCCTAAACCATTCGTTCGGCCACGCCGAATCCGAACGGCGATTGGCAGTTTTTTCTTTCACACTTGGAGGTTTTGCCATTGCCTGCCAAGAGCGCAGTTGTGCGATTCTTGTAATTCTTATCTGCTTCATGTGGTTAGCGATAGAAGTAGATGAGCATTTTTACCAGCCAGCGAGACAAGTAAGCGAGACAGGTAAGTCGAATTAAATTAAATAAATTCTTTATATTATTATTTTATTTATTTTTATATTATTTTATTGCTATTAATTGTCAATTTCTTTTTAACAGTCAAAGATGCGAGTGGCGGCCATATGCTGTTTATTATAAAATGAAAATTTATTAAATTTGTATATCATTATTAAAAAATTAATTATTCATATTTATGTATAATTAATAAACAAAATATGCATTTGTAGAAATATTATTCATAATAACTTAAAATGTTTACTATAAATCACTTTCATATTTTGTTTCCATTAAAAGTATTAGAATTTTTCAAATAAACTAATATAAATATTCAAATATATACCAATGTTTTAAATTTTTTAGGGATTTTGAATTTCAAGAATTTTTTATGAATAAAATCAAATATTTTATGAATTTCGTTCATAAACGTTCAGGTTTATGAACAAGGCTTATGAATACGTTCATCGAATTTATGAACGGATTCATGAGCGTTCGGTAAGCCCGAAGGTTTATGAATGCGTTTATAAACTTTTTATGAACGCGTTCACTGCTTCAAAAATTATGAATATGTGCATACAGTTTATGCACAAATTCCAAATTTTTTGAACGTTCCGCGTACTTAGTGGAATATTTGTATAAACTGCATTCGTGGTGAACTCCAAATATAGAAATTGCGAAATTCAGTAACAAAAGCACTTCATATGCATGTTTCAGAAATCCAGTCATCGATTAATTGTAATAGTGGAATAGTGCACACCGCCAGTGTCCGAAAGTGGGAAGACGTCAAGAGCAAGCAGCCGTTCGGCGATTGCGCGTAGTCCCCAAATGGAATCCAAATGCAGCACAAGGAAGAGAGATTGTGCCGGCAATATAAAAGCGACTCGGATGCCACCCACCGCCCGCCACCAACCGCCCACAGTGACCACGTGGTGGAAGCTATCCACAAACACGCCGTGCCACACAGACACCAGTGCACTGTGTATACTGCAGCGTGCTCTCAACGTGCTTTCGGCAATTTGGCTACTCTCGCAGCGCCCGACGTCATTCGAAATTCTCTCTCGCCGGCAGCGGAGTTGCGGCCATCAGTGCAGTTCACCCAATGGGTGACAGGCAAGCAATTCACACATGTCCTTCGTCTGCTTGGCCGAAGCGTAATCATCGCATCGGCGCTGGCGCTGCCGAGGCAATCGAAAGCCGACTATGCGTTTATGTTGTTATCACCAGCGCGCATGTGGACGAGCGGGCGCCAGTGGCACGGCAGGACGAGCGTGAGACGACAGCGCCGACAAGGATACGACGGCCGTGTTCGTGGACTTGTGTGCGTGAGGCGCTGCTGAGTGCTTGGCGCTTATTACTGTTGATGATGTTCGAATTGCTTTCAGTTACAAAAAAGAGACTCACGCGCTAAGATCGAGCGGTGCGTTGGCGATTTTTGTGCGAAAACAAAGGATAAATAGTGCTCAAGGAGAAATAAATCACATTTGGTGTACAGGAAACGCTGATATACAAAAATCACAGCTTGAAAAAAGTAAATGCAAAAAATTGAATAGGAAGAAACAAACGGAAAAAAGAACCGAGCAACAGCGACAGCAGAAATAATAAATCAAAAATAGTTGCTGATATCTGGCGCTGATTTTCTTGGTTGTTACACTTGCCGACTTTTTGCTTGTTTGTTTGTTTGATTGTTTGCTATACGCGCGCGTTTTTCTCCCGACCACTTGAGTTGCCCACTCGAGAAAGTTGGCTCCAACATTTTCAAGTGGCGTGCAATGCGTTCGAGTGCAACGGGCAGCTGCAGTGGTACCCGCTGTTAGTTTTGTTGCTGTTGCAGTTGTTGTTGCTGGCGCCGGCGCCGCTGCTAATGTGCGTTTAAGCATTTGAAAAATGATCGGTTGCATGAATAATGAAAAATAATTAATTTGCCTGCCGAAAAACGCCACGCAACACCATACAACAACCGGTTGTGGCTTCTGCAAATGGATTGCGCGCGCGCGCCAAGCACTACTGCGGGCGTTTTTCGGGCACGCATCCGCGCCCGGCCAAGGCGTGAGCAAGTCAGCAACTTTGAAATCTAACCGTAATGGCGGCAAAAACACGCTCGCGTTGCACGCAAGTCGCACGGCGGATGTTTTGCATGTTGCAGTGGAATGCTGCTTTTGTTGTTGCTGCCGTCAATTTTGCTGTTGGTGGCATGTTAAGGACTTGTTCGCGTTCTCTTAGTGTGTGTGTATGCTTGTTGTTGTTGTTGTTCTTAAGCTGCTTACGCGTTGTTATTGTTTTGTACGCCACCCAACCGTTTTGGCCGCACCGCAGCATCCGGCAGTTAGCAACCGCGCCAACTGCATTCAAGTCATTGCCATTAGTTCGCTCAACAAAACATTACCCCGCTACGGCTGCCGCGCGGCCGCCACTCCGGCAAACATTGCCGTCGCTCCAGTGCCGTCGCTCGGCGTGCGGTTTGCTGCCAGCAGCTACAACTTGCTTCCAGCGATGTGCGCCGCCCCGCCGCGCCACACGCCGTCCCGTGGGTTCTGGCGTTCGTATTGTTGTTGTTGTTGTATGCCTATTTGCTGCTGCTGTTGCTGCTGTTCAACCATTACAAATGCGTTTGTGTTTGCACGCTTCAACGCCGACACACAGCGCTGTCTGTATGTTTGCTCAACATTTTACAAGTTTGCGCTGTCGTTGTTGTTGCTGTTGTTGCGTTTGTTGTGTGTGTATTTGTTTTTTTTTCTTCACACTGACAATTTACTGCATTTTCCGTAAAATTGAAATTTATTCTGTGTGCGGTTTTGCGCCCTCATATTCCCACACCAAAGCACACACAAACACATAAACACCACAGCGCCACAAACAGTCAAATAGTAGCCATCGCAATTGTGTGCGCCATTTTTAACTTTTTACTTTTTACTTGTTTACTTTTCCTTCCTTTTCCCGCCTGTCCGTTTTCTCCTACATTTCAGCCATCTTTTACTCTTACTTTTTCAATTATTTTGCTATTTTCTGCACACACACACACGCACAACAACAGCAACAGTACCGCATAGCACAAAGTGTGCGCGCGGCCGACGAAAAAAGTGCAAGAAAAATGGCAAACAGTGTGTAAAATGAATTCGCAATAAATTTGCAGAAGAAACATAAACGCGCTCCAAAAAAAATACAAATGAAAAACTCACAAACGAATGAAAAAAAATCACGAAACTGAAAAAATTGCACAACCGCCAAGCCAAATAACCAAACCGAAGCGCCAAACAGCCAGCAATTTACCCAAAGGCAGCTGGACGAAAAAGAAATGCCAAAAGTAACAACTCGCCAGCGCCTGCCACCCCCACCGTAAAGTCCGCACTGAAAACAAATACAAAAACGAAAACGCAAGAAGCGGCAGAAAGCCAAAAAGTGTGCGCGCTGCAAATTATCGCCGTCGCTAACGCGCCAACAACATGCAACGCGGAGTGTGTGTGCGCTGCCGCCGCTGTCAATTTCTGCTGCTTCGATCGTCTGCTGTCCCGTAAGACACAACGCCGCCAAGCACGCGGTGCAGTGGCACGCGCATAATCACTACACGCACGCGCGCGCGTCCTCTGCACACAGCAGCCAAACTAGCAGCCAGCCAATTCCTGGCACCTGCCTGGCCAAAATCACGGCATCCGTGGCCACTTAACTTGTAACACACAACTAAGTACAATCGAAACTTGTAACTTCCCACTTGCAAAAGCCAGCGCGCAGTAAGCAGCAGCGTCCGTAGAGAACTTCAGCTGCTGCCGCACCGTTCTCCGAAAAACATTTATGAAGGTAATTAATATTGCTGTTACGAGTGTCTTACTACACGTTGAGTATCTTATGGAGTTGGCATTCGCACTGCCACAAAACTGCACCCACCTAACGTCTGCAGTAAGCAAAAGTGAGTGCGTTCATGCTTACGCTGCGGCCACATGAAAGCCTGCATATACTTTACAGGGGCGTTTCTACGCGTTATGGCCCCAAAACTAATGAAGGGCCAATATGAATTTTTTATTTTTTTTAATAAATATTTTTGAATTGCATAAAAACTCTTACATGTAAGTAAAAAATATATTTTCTGTTGTCGATAATTATTATTTTGGGAGTTTTGTTTTTTACATTGCTTCATAACTTTTATTAATGACTTTTTTCATTTACGTTGCCGATAACTATTATTTAAAAAAAAAAACAAATTGTTTACGTTGAATTACCACATTTTGGATATGAAATTATTTTTAATTGTTTTAAATTGACAAACGCAAATTAACTGCAGAAACCTAAATTCCACCAACAACTAGACAATTAAAAATCAATTCATACTCAAAATGTGGTAAGGCAACGTAAAAAAAATTTCGTTTATAAAAGTTATGAAGCAAAGAAAACAAAAAAAATCCAAAATTATAATTATCGAGAACGAAAAAAAATTGGGTTCTCATAACAGTTATTTATTAATTATAATCAACAAATAAAATTTATGTTACATTGTAATAGTTACATTGCAATTATTTTCTTAAAAAACTTATAATAGTTAAGTCCCTGGAAAAAATGCGTCAAACAAATGAAACAAAAAAGGCCGGGTCTTCTACAGACAGTGCTTTATTTATTTATATTTTTAAATCTTTATTTAGTACACAATATAAAATATTATAGCTGAGGTTAGAGTTCTAGCTGTCAGGGCCATCAACTCGATTTTAACTTAATTTGTTACAATATTTGTTAAATAATATTTCCTACAATTACATTAAATTTAAAATCATTGGTTGTGCGGGATTATATTGTTTTGTCCAGGGAGTCAGGAAGTTGTTTATAGCGGTAAATTAGTTGGTGAGGTGGAGCCAAAGTATAGAGAGTGCTTTATATGCTGCACTACTTGTTAGAGTTAAGAGAGACTTGCCTCGGTGTTCTCTTGTTCAAGGGCTGCCACTTATAGCTACGTTTTGTAGTTTATCTAGAAATGGTGCTGGACCAAAAACATGCTGTTTTCTATAGACCATCAATTATATCTTGAATCACTGCACGCCTTAACCCTTTCGAACCTTAAGTTGCCTGAGAGCAAGTTTACCTATTTGTCATCTTATAGCAAAAACTACGATTAATTTATGACAAATAAATATTTTTGAAGTGAATTCAAAGCAAAAATTTTACTGTTATTCCCAAAATAATTTCCAATAATTTGCAGCGATATCAGGGAAAGTTTGTGTTCTAATTGAAGTCTACGAATTGGGCGTTTTTGACCTAAGCCCTGTTTCTTTTATAATCGTTAAATAAAATCAAAAAGTGATGATTTTGTATTTTTCCATAAATATTGAATGCATTTTCTGTAATTAAAAAATATTAATACAAAATATGTTTAACCCGTTTTAAGCTAAAATTGTGCTAGAACTCTAACAAAGAGGCGTGGCGACTTCTTAGACAAGTGTTTCATGATTTAAATACCAAAAAGTAGTATCGAGACACAGGATAAAATTCGGGGTTGAAAGGGTTAATATAATCCGCCTTTTATTTATTGAGACATAGGATAGGATCCAAGTACAGTGTCTGGCGCCCGCTGTTATGATGGCGTAGCCCGAGCTGAACGGACATAACTTCAGCCAATACATTCCACACAAAGTTTCATTCCAATATCCCAATTCATATGATTTAACGTGCGTAACTATGACTGCCCTCACTTGCTTAATGTAATTAAGTTGAATGCCCCTTCAAAGATATATAAATAATATAGATATATAAATATATTTGGTGTTGTTGTTGCTAATGTGAACAGTGTTTCGAGCCATTCTTCCATTAACAGATGAAACTACTTAACGGATTATATGGACTATTTATTTCTAATGAATTATTGCAAATTTGTTTATTTCGTATTTTTATTGTATATTCTTGAATATCAAATACTTTTTTTAAATCGCCTGATAATTCTCACTCTACTGACTGCCGTCTGCACCTGGGCCCAGGCTGGGCTGACTCTCAATCACAGCCAGGCGTAGATACCTACGTATTGTCCGCATGTATCTGTGTGTTTCTACTTAATCGGACCATCTCCTCTTATCTGGACCGCAACTAGTTGTCTTTCGCTATATATGTGTGTGTGTGTGTTTGTAATGGCTTGCAAGTGTACACAAAAGTTTCAACTATACTTGGTAGTTTGTTCATAGTTTCAAAATAGATTTGTTTTTAATTCATTTGCGTTTACCTTTATGAGGTTTCAGCCTCTTGGCTCTTTTGGCTGCGTTGGTAAAGAAGCTGCAGACAGCTGCACACCCACTCAGCTGCTGCGGAGTTTCGTTTCGTTGCGTTGTCATAATTTGTTTGGGCATATTTCAACCGCTTACGTTGAAGTGCTTAATCGCAGCATTGGGCTGCGTGCTGCAGCGGCTGAGCACTTGTGCCAATCGGAGCGAAAATTGATTTATGTAATCCACTATGGCGTGTAGGAGCTTTAAAAAGTTGCTTAGAAATAAACAAAAGTGTCACAAGTAAAAGCCATTTTCTGTCCTAAGTGGGTGATGGAAATGAGACTATTCACAGCCAAAATGCATGTCTACAAAAAAATGTTCTCAGCCAACTGTATTTATGTACATCTTTGTTGTGTTCCCTGTAAATGGATAATCCGATCCATCAGATTAACCCTTTCGCTACAGGTTTGTACTGGGGAAAGTTACAATTTTAAATTTTACGTCTTAGGCTTCTATGTGGTTATATTAGCAACATTCCAAAATACATTTTTTAATTTTTTTACTCGGACCCCGTAATTTAGAGTGTTTTTCTATGAGAGCAACCACATCGTTGTGGCTGTAGGTTAGGTTAGGTTGAGGTGGCTGCCTCTGTATGAGACACACTTAGGCCTCTTAATGGGCCCGTTGTGATACCACAGATTCCACCCGTTTGAAATGCGTATGCAACACTGTTTTTTCAACATGTGATACACCACACATTTCAAACGGATGGGGAAAGGGAGGGGAGCGGACCTACAGTTTTACGCCGAATCCGAACGGCGATGGGCAGTTTTTCTTTCACACTTGGAGGTTTTGCCATTGCCTGCCAAGAGCGCACTTGTGCGATTCTTGTAATTCTCATTCCCTTCATGTGGATAGCGACAGAAGTAGATGAGTGTTTTTTCCAGCCCAAGCCAGGAATCGAACCCGGGGCGCTCGGTATGAGAAGCCAGCGCGCTACCCGCTGAGCTATCGAGGCCTATTGTGGCTGTAATAAACATAAAACTTTTTATGCATACCGAAAATTTGAATATTTCTTCATTTAGTTCAGCCAAAATTAAAAAAAAGTATCTAAATTGAAAGGAAACGTCAAATTAAAAAGTTCTCTAAATTTTTCTGCTTCTACTTCCTTTACTATGTCAAGATATACCATTAAAAAAACGTGTATACTTCTCTTCTTTAAACTTAAATATTCAGTTTATTAATTTCGTATTTTTCCTAAAACTTCAAACTATTCTAAAGACCAACAAAAAAATGTATTCTTGCAACCATAGAGGATGCAGACGTCCACAAAGTAGCATGTTGCCATATGGCAACAAAATCGCGAAGGGGTTAGAGAAATGCTGGTTTCTTGATATCAGTGAAAAATCAGCGCGTAGATTAATCCAAAACTAGTTACTGTCAAAGACTATTCAAGGCTTTTGGCGAAGTCGATATTTTGCAATATCAGGAAGGACTAATACAAATATGTGCGATTTCGGCTATCTTTTCACAGCCAATTTTGTCTACAGTCACTTTACTCTACCCCGTCTTATGTCCATTATCCGTTTATTTCCATGTATTTCACATATTCCCGAAGATATTTTCCCAGTTTATTTTCGGCTGCAAATACCAACACTTATTAGCTTCACATTCGTCTTTGGCAGCGACGTTTTTGCATGAATCCATTTTCGCTATGCGAAGGACGCTGCCAAAGTTGTGATCCTTAAGTACACTCGAATACACACAATGGCGCGCACACACGCAGCAATAAAGTTGCGAAATCTCACATAATTTTCATATTCGAGCAAAACGGATATTTGTCCATACCCCATCCACCACCCAGCACGGCAATAACCCTTGCTCAGCCCAGCCCAGGCCAGCTCGACTACCTTCGCCGTTCCGGGTGCGAGCGCGCACAAAAGGCGCCCACTCTCAGCTATGAGGAGCAGGGATTTTTGCACTTTCTACCCCCAAGCCCAAAGTCGGTCGTTGGGAAAATCTGGACACGCTCCTGCAAGTTGCGTCGCTCGCCGTTGCGTTCCACACCCAAAAATTCCAATAATAACAACGCAAAGAAAAGAAATTGTATAATTTTTGCTCTCGCTTATTCTTGTTTGGCACTCGGATTTTGAATTTGGAATTTTTACTTTTCGGAATTTCACTGCAGGAATTTCTGCCCGTATCCTTCCGGTGTACATCAATCGCATCCTGCGCTCCGCTGCGCTTTGAATTTTGAAGAGCAGTTTATGAAATTCTCCACCGGAATTCTTCGGTAGCAGAGCAGCGAAAACACCAACAAAAAAAAAACCGATCGCATTGAGCTGGCAAAATAATTGAAAGGAATCAGTTGCGAGCTGCCAGGTTCCGGTTCAACGCCAATAATGCTGCAAATGCAACACGAACGAGCTGCAACTTTGTGTTATGTATTTGCAAATTATATGCATACCGTTATGTCAGTGCGAGGTAAGCACTACAACAAAAATATCGAGCAAATACAATTTAAAAATAAACACGAATTGTAATAACTGCCAAGTACCAGAGCGTGAAATTAATGAGACGTAGAAGGAGTAATTTGCAATTCCTTCTACGTTTCGGCAGCTCACTCACTTATCTGCTTAAAAGTATATATATTTTTCGCTACATAAATATGTGTATGTATGTGTGCCGTAGAGTAAATCACATCATTATAGGTCGTGCACAATTTTTATGTATTCATTCCATCTCTGAAAGCTACATTCGATTTGATCGGCACCTAAGCTGCTTTGCCATACCCCCAACTATCCCCCAACTTGTGTCTGTGATTGGAATCGCATTTTGCCAAACTACTTCTCGCCGCTCCACTCAAACTCGAATCGAATCGAATTGAATAGCTAGCCGTAACGCATAAGTCGACATGCAGTGATGCCACGACTGGCCACGCTCCACTCCACCGCCGCATGCATTTCATAAGTTTTGGTACATATAATTAAGCGCCCATGTTCGACAAGCATATTTAATGCGCCCGTTCGCAGGCCGCAGCCGCATTTGGAGTTTTACCCGACATAATCCTTAAACACACTTCCAATTAACATCTTAATTGCTTCACAGCGGCCACTGCCCGTTCGCACCGCAAACAACCAACGCAACGGGGGACGGGGCCGAGGCCAGATAGTGATAACTCCACTTTGCACAGCGCAATGAAATGGAATGAAGTGAACGGTGTGCGAAGTGCAAAGTGCGGGGCAGCGACGTCGGGTATGGAAAGCATGAAATAAATGGCTACAAAACGGCCAGCCCGATGTTGCGAATGAGGCGGCAAGGGCGCGCAGCAGAAATTGGCACTAACTCAAAATACGGCTAACGGGGCGGCGAGACGGCCGGATTGGTAATGAAGCGCCAAGTGCTAAATTAATTATATTTATTTATCGCTTGGAATGGACACAAAAACTGCAGGCAGCAGGCGCCGCACGAGTGTGGAAGATGCCGTTGTTGCTGGAACAAGATAATGAATACGGAGCGTATGAGTGTTAGTGGGTTTTTGTTTGTGCGTGCGTGGGTGGGTGGCCATATGTGCAGGCGCTCCAACAGACAAAAACTCCCACCGGCCACATATACGGACCACTTGTACGAATATGTGGCAGTATTTTCCGAACTGCAAACATTCGAAATCCCATTTCGGTAAGTGGCGGTCTGGGCGAGCGGTCGCGCGGCCAGCGGCCCGCTCTGCCGGCAAGTTGGGCCATAAAATATGCAAATGAAATTGTCTCGCAGCGCTCTGGGCAGCGGCGCGGCAACCATGTGCGTCCGTCCGCGGCTAATGCGAACATGTTGCACACAAGCCGCGGCCACGCCACACAACCCACCAGCGCTCTTAAGCTGCGCTGGCTGGTTATTCAAATGAGTCCCACTCGACAGCAGCCGGGCTGCCCCACTTCATAATGTAATTCAATTAAGTGGCGACTTGTTGATAAGACATAGCAGCAACAGTGAAAGGCAACGCCAAAAGCAACAGTGAAAATGTGGCGCAGCGCATCTGTGTGCCCAATCGGGCTGAGAACGCGCACGAGCGAAAGAGCGAGAGCGAGCGCGTGCCGTCGTCGCCGCCACTGTGCGTCACGGACATATTATTTGCCTTGCGAAACTTGCCGTCTCGCATGTCCGCTCGGCACTTGCAAACTTCTTCAAGTTGCCGAAGCGGAATCGCTGCCAACGCTCGCCGCAAGTCGCCGCAACCTACGTGCCAAGTTTTGCGCCGATCTACGTCGCGCAATAACGCAACCCTAAACTGTCGTTGTTAGCGTCTTTTTTTGTTTTGTGATTTCCACTTTACGGTTTTCTCACTCCGTTATTTCGGCCGCAGGAAGGTTGCAGATGATTTGGCATTCTTGTATCTCTGCCAACTTTGGCTGCCAACTCACGTTCCCACGTGATGATTTGTGTTGTTTCAACGACGGCGAGCGCAGTGCGACGCGGCACAGACGGCGTGGGCGACGGCCGCCTGCTGCTTTGCATAAATTGCTGATTGTGCCCGACCGTCCGTCCGTCCGTCCGTGCCGCCAGCGTCCTTGCGGTGCGTGGCGCTTGTCGTATAATTTTTAATGAAAACATTATTTCTAAAGTTTTGCATAATTGGGTTTTTTGACATTAGCATTTCCACTCGAGCAGCGCCAATTTAGGCGCTCCTCGTGTCCGTCGCGGTGTCTGTTGTCCGCATGTCGCTCATTTTCCACGCTCGCAAATTGAATGCAATCCTTTTTTATGAAAATTAATTTTTGATTGTTGGCTTGATGGGCGCGAACATTAGATCCGAAATGTGATTACCCTTTATTTGAGCGCGGTTCTGCGACGCGTTGTCGATACTGTTCCTTAAGGGTTCGCTGAGAAGTTGCAAAGACAGCGTTTGCGTGATTTCATTTGCATAATTTAAGTATTTAACGATTCCCATCATGGCTCCCGTTCGCTCGCTCACTGATTAAATCGTTCAAATTGTAAGAAGAATGGCGCAACGGGGCTTTGTAAGTCGTTTCTCGTACTTAATGCACATGTTTTTCGTCAAAACAGTAAATAGCAAAGTTCCAAGGCAGATCTATAACAACCACTTGCCGAATCCTTTCGTTCCACCACTTGCAGCTTTCACTCTCTGAACTCAATATTTCCTTATTACCAAATCATTCATTGCGTTTTATGCTTTGCTGCGCTGTTTCTATTCAGCAAATTTTCTGCCCTGCTCTGCTTTGTTATTGTCTCGATTGTCTGGCTGAACTTAACTGCCCGCTATAACACAGCTAATGTATTATGCCTCGCTGAATATGTAACTGAAAGGCAAACAAAGGATTTACAATTTCTTAAGGTTGTGTTTTTGTTTTGAGTTAAAAAAACGCTGGAATCTGCTGGAATCAAATTGCAAAGTGTGCATCTCACTGATATGATATTTGATAGGATATGAAATTTCACATTTCTTTCCGAAGCTTAAGCTAAAGAAATTACGATATCTTATTAAAATCCTCAACGCTTTTTTTTGGAATGACACTCCCTGAAAGAAGCTTCTAAGCGTTTGGCAAATGCTTGGTCAATCGCAACATTCCATAAGTGTGAGATATACGAAGAACCTGTAGTTGATTACTTGTTGGTGCTTCCAATTTACAAGTTCTAATATTAAGGTCTAAGATTCTAAGTCAAATTTAATGTTGCAACTTTTTACAGCAATTGCATGTGATGTGATGTGATGCGAGGGTGGGCAGGAAGGCTACAAGCCTTCCATAGCACTCAGTCCATTTCGGACCATTGTACTAAGTATACCCATGGGGGATAGGGAAGGAAAATGAGAGTAATATCTCATATTTCACCCGTTTTTGAAATGTGTATGCAACACTGCTCTTTCCAACATATGTTACAGCAGACATTTCAAGCGGATGCGGAAAGGGAGGGGTCTTAAAGTTTAACGCCGAATCCGAACGGCTTGGCAGTTTTTCTTTCACACTTGGAGGTTTTGCTATTGCCTGCCAAGAGCGCACTTGTGCGATTCTTGTAATTCTCTTCTGCTTCATGTGGATAGCGATAGAAGTAGATGAGCGTTTTCACCAGCCCCAGCCAGGAATCGAATCTATGGCCTCGTTATGAGAAGCCAGCGCGCTACCCGCTGGACTATCGAGGCCGGCCAGCAATGGCATACTTTGAATTGTTTCAAAGACCATTGAATCGTAAAAGCTCTATAAAAGCTAGTACTGACTGACAATTGTCCTTGGCCTCTATTAACTTTTTTAATAGATTTAAATTAATTTGACAAATCTTTGTCTTCATTCTTCCAGTTCTTTGCATTGAAAGGGGATTCCTCTGTGCACAGGTTCGTTAAAGAAAAAATATAAAATTCAGCATTAAACAGCTGAGATCCATTGTAGCTCAAATGAATAGTTATTGATTTGTGACACTTATCCAATGTTTTGTTGTCCAATATTTTACACGCAGCTGTAAACGTATGGCAGGTCAAGGACGTCGGCTGGATATTGATTGAAGCACCGACAACTTTAATGTCAATACTTGCACTGAAGCCGCAAATTCGTTGGTCATGCAAATGGGTCTTTGTAATTTCGCCGACAAACCGACAACTGCACACAGACACAAAAACAAACAATTTATTTCAGTACGCATTTGTGGCCGAGTAATACCAACCGCACTCTTTGACTTTTAATAAACACTCGAATGCAACCAAATGTCACATTGGGGACGTGGCACTTGCCACTTGCTATCTGCCAGAAATAATCAAAAATAGAAAAAAATTCGAGGAATGTCAATAAACTGAATTGGATTCCGGCGTACAAAGTTTGTGCTGTGCGCAGTTGGGCCAAAGTGAGTGCAGCCAAAGGCTGCGGGGAAGACAAACACCGACAGCGCCGTTACACCGACAGGCAGATGGACAGACAGACGAACAGACAGACTTTCAGAGAGACATAAAGAAAACGTAAAATACAAACAGCAAGAAATACTCGTAATGTAAAATGAAAACCATGAAAACATGCTCGTACAAGCTGCGCGCCGGCCCAACCGCCGAAGCGAACTTATACTGCTGCCTGGTGCAGGCAACTGGCGGCCCATAATGAAGAAATATGTGTGCAAATTCTCAAGACAACAGAGCGGAAACCGAACCGAGCCGCAGCCGCAGCCACAGCCGCAGCCCCATTCCGCCCAGGCAACCACTCGACAACGACAACTTTCACTGCAGCCGCCTCGCACCGCAACTCCGGCCAAAAGTGTTGCTGTTCCGCAGTGTGAAACAATTTAAATGAAAGTTGGAAAGCTAAAATTAAGCCAAAGGTTAATGTCTGTCAAAACAATGATTGTCATACACGACGAGTGCCACTGGGCGCGAGGCGCAGCACACACCGACAGACCGGGCCGAAAATATTTGGGGAGTGCGGCACTGCAACGACTTGACTCGACTCGACTCTCGACTCGAGTTGAGATGCGTTGAGTTGAGTTGCGTCGACTTGGTGCGGTTAGCTGGGATTTGACTTTGCCTGGCCCAGTTCCCGAATAAGACATAAGAAAGTGTTGAGTTTTGTTGGGGTTGCTTATGTTTTTGTTGTGCTCCCGAATGATTCTCATTTTCCTTAATTTTTTAATGTGGCTGTCTGTGATTTATGATATCGCCGACGACAGTTTCGGTGCGGTGTGCGCATGTTTGCGTGGCCTCGGGGAACGAGCGGAGCGGTGTTGCCTTTAAAGTTAGTTTATGGCGCTGAATTTAAGCAGTTTCAACAGCAAAAGGGTTGACAGCAGCATTTACACTCGAGAGAATGTTGCAACAGTGGGCACACATGTGTCCCCTTGCAAATTCTGCGAGGAAAATGCTGAAGAATTCAACAAATTTTCTTGCTGTCATACGTAAACTTGCAAAAATTCAGCGTAGTAAACGTATTTTCGTAATTAAAACCCGCAGTTGGAATTTTATATTTTACTATAAATAAATTTATGATCACTAAACAAATTTTCGTTTGACATTTTCTACCGAATATTGAAAGTTAAAAAATGGTTTCGAAATGAAAAGACATGGGTCCAACTCTCGGTTTGTAGTCGAAAATAATTTAATTTATGTATGTGTCAGTTATATTAGTAATTTATTGTTGTTCCGAATTCAATGATAAATAAAGGAAAATGACTTTTCCTTCAGTAAAATGTTTTCCGGCTCATATGTATGTGTGTAGGAGTGTTTCCTTTTATGCTTCTCACACGTTTCTTCCCATTCCCCTTCGCACACGTCACCGTTTAATTCATTCCAATAATTGTCTGCCTCTTTTGTTTGTTTCGAACGTATCAAGAGTCGAACTTTTCGGCAAAGCGTTCAACGTTCACACATGGCCGCAGCACTCATTGTACTCGCAGCCTGCGTAAAAGCTATTCAAGACTCATTTAAAAATCGAAATTGCAGCTTTTGTGTCTTGCCGCCTTGGCGCACAACTACTTAACGGCAATGTCGTAGGTACGCAAGTGGATATGTGTGTGTATGTGTATGTGGTTAAATGTCTGCTGACGTTTTTGGCTGTGCCACCTTTCGTCATCAAATCAATACCCACCCTGGGCGTGTTTGGCGTACACCTTTCAGCTGTTCCGCTGTGTGACGTCTTTGTGTGACTGTGTGTGTGTGTGTGTGTGCATATTGCCGCAAATGTGACAAATATTTGGGTTAATCTCAGCCTGAGTGCTTCATTTAAATGCTCCATTAACTTGTGTCAAGTGCGTTCGAGCTCTTAACGCCAAGGAAAACATTTTCTTTGGCGTTTTCGTCTCCGCTTCGCGTTCTCCACTCGCACATTTTTATTCGCACTCACACACAGACACACATGCGTGCAGCCATTCTGCCATCAAGCCACCCATGTGCCAATGTAAACATGTGTGAGTGTTGACAGTTTATTTTTGTAACATTTTAAAATGAAATTGCCATCCTACTCGAAATGTCGCCATGCCGGCAGGCAGCGCGAGAAAACGCAAAAGAATGAAGTAAAAATGTGCTCGAGAGGCTTTTGCCGAGTTTGCGGCAGAGCGCAGCGACGCCCAAAAGGAAAACACATTCGCAAATTGAAAATTCTGCAAAATGCACGCGAGTGCAACATTCGTATGACAGGACAGGCAAAGGCATGCCCGACTGCGACGCCACGTTCAAGACACCCGCCGCATCCGCCAGCCCACGACTCAGCGCAGCCACGCACTCGCACACGTGCAGCCGACAGCCGCACGCAGCAAAATCATTTTTTGATGCTGTCAAAATCGCAAATGTGATGATGCTTTTAACTTTTGCTCGAAATTACCCCCAATATTATTCGTAGGTGCTGTGCCGCCCGGCGCGGCCCGGCTGCCAGATACACGCAGGCACCAGCTGGCGATGGCAAACTATCGTCAGCTTGGCAACAGTTTGCATTTTTATGTGCTCACTTCTAACGAAGTGAATGGCATTGCCATGGCGCGTGCAAGTGGGGAATGCGGTTTTCTTTAATTAAGCGGTTGCCGAATTTTAATGCATATTTCCGCATCTAAACACAATAAAATATGCACAAACGGAAAAGAGCTTACAAATTTGTTAGAGTGCAAATTCAAAAAACTTTTCCATAGAAACAATTTCGAAAATCGTGTCTTAAGTTTTAAATTAAGCAAACAGTTCAGAAGTCGAATATGTGTTTTTTCTGAATAAATTTCACCAAGAGGGGCTTTGATTTAGCTGGTCTTGAACTTGCACTCCCCAGGATTCAAAGGACAGATATGTTCGAACATTCAATTTAATGAATGGGTGAAAGGGTGCTTGTTATGTTCCAGCAAACACAGTAAAATACTATTCACTAGCTTATTTTGTATTATGTTTGGTTCCACAAACTGAAAAGTGCTCGATCTGAAAACGACTTGGGACCCCTAAGAAAAAGATCGTATTAGTTGCATACAAAAGTGGTTGAAGAAACTGTGTCCATTAAAAATCCCTTTCGATCTGGCAATATTAAACAACATCTGGAACGTCGCACTATGCCACTGTACGACTGTCTCTGTTGAAGCTTCTTTCGCTCGATAATTTGTTGACATAAAGTGACAACAAGTAGTCGTACACCCATCACGCTACACGCCCACAAAACGCAAAGACGACAACGCCGCGCCAGCAGACACAAAAAACCACAAGTTAGGCGGCGCGCCAAATGCGGTTCGTAAGTGTGACACATTGCGAAAATGTGTGGCGTTAAATGACTCATTGTTGTTATTGTTGTCGCGACTAATGTACGCGAGTATCATTACGAATATAACGCTACAATTTGCGCAGGTAACGACGCGACGGCAGCACACCGCCCCCTGTCGGTGCAACATTCGCAATGCCATTCGCCTGTTGGGCGCAACTTAACTTTTGTGGCAAAATGTTGGACCGCACATTTAAATATGCCCACAACAACAAATGCAGACTGGAAAATTACGCTGACAGCCGTGCCGGCGCAGTACTTTTCGCAGGCAGTGTGGCTTTTAAAGTGAACGGAAGCGCGTTTTGTGGTCTGCTTTTCGGCGTTAACGCCTGTTAAAAGTGGAAAACAACAACAACAACAACTTTTACGAGTATAGTTTGCCTAAATATATTATTTGCATTTAAATTCATTGCAGCACGCGCCCAATACTTAAGTTACAGAGTGGACCATTTCAATCTAGCGATGACAATTCGTCGCCTGAGAAAACGATTGCCGTATGTGCTATGAAATTCAATGGAACATACGACATTCGTATTCTGCAGCGACGAATTTTTATTAAATGATTTCATTTGAAGCTCAATTCATTTAAAATTTTTTAAATCGAGTTGGATTGATGAGAACCAAAGCTGAAAGGACTTGCAATCATTTCACCATCCACTGTCTCCCACTTGTTGACGACTAATAGCCAACAGAGTTTCATTGCCAAAAATCGTAACGGTCACAGTCAATACGGCTTGCCGACTGATGGCAACAAAACTGCATAGAAATCGGATTTCACTGAAGCGAAGCCCCAATCCCCTAAGTTAGCAGATTATTTATACGGAAATGCGATTGTGCCGTCGCTGGCGTTGCCGGTGCGTGCGTGCTGTGCAAAACGCTGCGGGCGCAATCCCTTTACCTTTCCGTTCGCCATCCAACTCAGAAGTTTTCAATCAAATTTTGCCGCCATTGCCACAAATAAAGGCCTGCAAATTGCTGAAACAACAAACCTCAATTTGTGCGAATTATTTCCAACCAAAATATTGTTAATTCGGAATGATTGAAATTAATGAAATGAAATTAAACCAGCCGCGCGAGTGCGAGTGCAGCACTCAAAAGCTGACCAACCGGCACGAACGTACGAGGCACAAAAAGAAACACACACACACACATGCAGGCGGGTTAGCGAACCCACGTACACCGAAAACTTTTATTAGCTGTCATTTTTTGAGTTATGGAAAATTCATCCAATCGACTGAATGTTTGCTATACTTATATATCTTCAGGAATTGTGTACTAGAATCACTTCGATAAAAATACAATAATTATGTTGTGAAAATGAACAAAAAATATTAAAAAAAATAAAAAAAGATTAAAACTAAAAAAATTAAAATTAATCAAATTTTTTATTAAAGTTGTAATTTTTTGGATTATGGAAAATTCATCCAATCGACTGGATGTTTGGTATATATCTCCAAGACATTGTACTTATATCCATTACTAGAATCAACTATGATACAAATATTTAAAAAATTGCAAAAAAATTATAAAAAGATTAACACTAAAAACTAAAAATACAAGGTGCAACCCAAAGTAAACAGGACTTTTATAAAATAAAGAAAACGGATGATTATTTTCGTATAATTCTTTTTATTTATTCAAAATACTCTCCTTCTGCTTCGATACAACGTTTTGCACGGTCCAAAAGCATTTGGAATGAGTGTTTTAGGTCATCGGCCGGCATCGCCTTCAGAATGTTGGTACAAGCCTTTTGGATGTCCTCAACGTCCTTATAACGGTTTCCTTTCATCGGCAAATGCAACTGACCGAATAAGTAGAAGTCACAGGGAGCCATATCAGGCGAATACGGTGAATGATTGATGGTAAAAATGCGATTTTTGGTCAAATAATCGGTCGTAACTAGGGATCTGTGAGCCGGTGCATTATCATGCAATAAACGCCAACTTCCTTTCTCGCGATATTCTGGCCGAATACGACGAATGCGATGCACCAAACGCTTCAAAACTTCAACATAAAACAAAGCGTTAATTGTTTTTCCCGGTGGAACAAACTCTCGATGAATTATTCCCTTTGAATCGTAGAAACAAATGAGATGAGTTTTGATTTTTGACTTCTCACGGCGGGTTTTTTTCGGATTTGGCTCATCTGGGTGCTTCCATTCGGCACTTTGACGCTTTGTTTCGGGATCATATTGAAAGCACGACGTTTCGTCACCGGTTACGATGTTGAACAAGAAATTTGGATCACGTCTGGCTTCCCGAACGATGTCTTTTGCGTGCTCAATTCTCTGCGCTTTTTGGTCGTCGGTTAAAGTGTGCGGAATGAAGCGAGAACACACTTTACGGAGACCCAAATGTTCGGTTAAAATGCGATCAATTGATGTTTTGGAGATGTTCAATTCCATTTCCATCAATTCCAATGATGATTTTGGCTGCATTTTGATAAAATCACGCACAGTTTTGATGGCATCGTCAGTAATCACAAATTTCGACTGGCCGACGTGTTCGTCGTCATTCAAGTCTTCACGACCATTCTTGAATCGATTCAACCACTCATTAACACGGCCACGGGATAAACAATCATCACCATAAACTTGCTTTAACAATTTAAACGTTTCGGTAAAAGTTTTACCAAGTTTAAAACAGAACTTAATATTAGCTCTTTGTTCGATCGACATTCTCGTACCAAAGTTAAAAACATACTGTCACATTGAGCGGGATATTTCGGCGTCTACTAGACCAAATGTCATGAAATTTAGACAGTATGTGAATGAAAGATGTACCTTTCCAACGCATGTCCTCACACATAGATGGCGCCACCAGAAACGTCCCTATTGCAAAGTCCTGTTTACTTTGGGACGCACCTTGTATATTTAATTTTGTATTGAAATTATTGTTTTATTTTATTTTGCCCTAAGTCACGATTTTTGTTAATTTTTCTAAACTTAAGACAGTTGCTCTAAAGAAAATTATGAAAGTAGCAAAATGGCATCATCGGTTGAAGAACTCTACAAAATATAACACAACTTGTAAAAAACTTCAATCAAGCAAATACAACTTGATCAAAGTTCATTAAAACACTTTACGCATTCAAGTGAAACTCAAATTTACCCCAATAAAGATTCTTTATTCATTTCATTCCATTGTAAATCGGTTTTGTACTCAATCTGTGTAAAATTGAATGGCAACCATATGGCGGCGGTCCACTCGTACCTAACCTAATTTATGTAGGACAAATAAATGCAACCCTGTTTTACGAATAGGTGACTGACAAGGACGGGATAAAGACAGAGAACACGAACTGGACGACGCGTGGGTTAAGCTAACGGTTTTTGGGAAAACGGTGAATATTCGAGTGACATAATAATAATATTAATAATTGACTGGCACGACAGCCCGCTTACGCGAGACTTAGGCCTAGCTTCCCGCAACTACCCGTGTTGTGCGTGTGAATTAGTACACGGGTTGGAGGGACCTACAGTTTTATGCCGGTTCCGAACGGCAGGTTGGGAGCTTTTTTCATAAGCAATTTTTACTCTCAGCGGTTTGCCATTTCCAGCTGAGAGGACAGCCACCGAAAGAGAAAACGAGTTTTCCCGTTATTTTTTTTAGGTGTTATTACAGGCAGTATTTGAACCTGAGGTTGCTGCCTGCGACTCGCGGTCCAACGCACTAACCAACTGAGCCACGGCGGCTGCATAGAGTGACATAAGTACAAGGAAAAAGGAAGAGATCAGGGATTCATCGTAAAACGACCGAAGGGAGCAGACCGCTGGACCGCACAGTTACGTTAATTCAGTTTGCATAATTTAATTACTTTATATTATTACAATAAAGATAAGAAAAGAACCTATAAAGTGGGGGCTCGTCCGGGAATTGTGTAGCGAAAAAAAAAGAGAAAAAGCGGTCCAGCGGAGCACCCAGGCGAGGTGCAAGTGCGAGTGGTGCAGGAGTTCCAGCGGAGCGCTAAAATTGTGCCAGCGGAGCACCCAGGCGAGGTGCAAGTGCGAGTGTTGCAGAAGTTCCATCGGAGCGCTAACTAAGCGCGCTAAAATTGTGCTAGTGGAGCACCTAGGCGAGGTGCAAGTGCGAGTGGTGCAGAAGTTCCAGCGGGGCGCTAAAATTGTGCCAGCGGAGCACCCAGGCGAGGTGCAAGTGCGAGTGTAGTTCCAGCGGAGCGCTAACTAAGCGCGCTAAAATTGTGCTAGTGGAGCACCCAGCCGAGGTGCAAGTGCGAGTGTTGCGGGAGGTGCAGCAGAGCGTTTACTAAACGCGCCAAAATTGTGCCAGCGGAGCGCCCAGTCAACGCGCAAGTGCGAGAGCTTCAATAAGCGTCGGCATAGCAGCAGCGAAATCGCAGTAGGCAAAAACTCAGCGTAACCCTAAGACAGCAGCAGCAGCGCAGAAGCAGCAGAGAGCGAGAAGCAAATCAACCCCTATTTGTAGCATCGTCATATGCAAAGGAAGACGGGTAAGCGAAGGCAAGCAGGAAAGCACGAACAGCGAGGCAGAAGGTGAATTTTAAAGTATGAAGTAAACCTGTTAAAGTAAGAAGTAAAGCTGTTAAAGTAAGAAGCAAATCTGTTAAAGAAAAACGCAAAACTGTTAAAGTAAAGGCAAAGCTGTTAAAGTAAGAAGAAAATCTGTTAAAGAAGTAAAGCTGTTAAAGTAAGAAGCAAAGCTGTTAAAGAATCTGTTAAAGAAAAACGCAAAACTGTTAAAGTAAGAAGTAAAGCTGTTAAAGCAGAGGTGCCCATGCCCTATGCTCTCGTTGCTCATTTGTTTTTGTAAATGCTCTTCAGCATAGGCTGAGGATTCCAATTCCTCATTTGTTTTTGTAAATACACACACAGCACCGTATGTTTTGTTGGTACAAATTGGCGACAGTTATCTTCAACGTAGGTTTTGTTGTTGTCTAGCGTATGAGTTCGTTTATATGTATTGGAGTTTGCTCTTCCATAAGAAGATTTTGGGCACCTCTGTGTTAAAGTAAGAAGAAAATCTGTTAAAGAAGTAAAGCTGTTAAAGTAAGAAGTAAAGCTGTTAAAGTAAGAAGAAAATCTGTTAAAGAAGTAAAGCTGTTAAAGTAAGAAGTAAAGCTGTTAAAGTAAGAAGCAAATCTGTTAAACAAAAACGCAAAGCTGTTAAAGTAAAAAGTAATAGCCTATTTCCACCGGGCCTTAAATGCATTTAACGCTTAAATGCATTTAACATCGCATTTAAATGCTCTAATTCCCATGCAATTGTTTTTGTATCAAAGTGAGTTAACTCACTTTCAAAACTGAGTTAACTCAGTTTTGCCGTTTACAGACGTCTAACAGAATATGTTATGTTAAAAGCTGGAGCAATACTGACAAATGTACAAATTTTGATAGCATGCTTTTCGGCGCTGCAAGAGCCGTACGAACACAAACGAAAGAGGGGATTCGAATTGCGTTCGGGGTGGTAGATTTTTTGCTAAGACAATTACTTTTTACTGAATTTTTCGTAAAAATACATATCGTCTGTCATAATCAAAGTCAAAACTTCTATTATTTGCCAATAATAAATGCTGAAAGAGAAAACCAAAAACGTGGAACTTCTCACTAACCCTCTTGACATTAAAAATTCAGACAGCTCTGGTATCAATCAGCTGACAACTTTCATAAATGAAATAAACATTGACAAATGAAATAAATTTTCACAAATATGAAAACGCAGGCATTCCTAGACTGTTGAAAAGGAAAGCGAATTAGTTTTCTTGCAGTAGAGGGGCTGCAAGAAACCATACATACGTATTCAAGGAGATGGCGGCGATGGGTAAGCTGTGGCTGCCCAGAAATAAATGCAGAATTTGGCTTGACCAACTAAAAATGTAAACAAAAACCAGCTGTTGCATTTAACTCAGTTTTGGTGGAAACGCTTGACAGTTCTCAAGCTTAACAGAGCCCTTAAATGCATTTAAGCGCTCGGTGGAAATATTTAATAATAGCCTATTATTAATAGCCTATTTCCACCGAGCGCTTAAATGCATTTAAGGGCTCTGTTAATAGCCTATTTCCACCGGGCCTTAAATGCATTTAACGCTTAAATGCATTTAACATCGCATTTAAATGCTCTAATTCCCATGCAATTGTTTTTGTATCAAAGTGAGTTAACTCACTTTCAAAACTGAGTTAACTCAGTTTTGCCCTTTACAGACGTCTAACAGAATATGTTATGTTAAAAGCTGGAGTAATTTTGACAAATGTACAAGTTTTGATAGCATGCTTTTCGGCGCTGCAAGAGCCGTACGAACACAAACAAAAGAGGGGATTCGAATTGCGTTCGGTGTGGTAGATTTTTTGCGAAGACAATTACTTTTTACTGCATTTTCGCAAAAATACATATCGTCTGTCATAATCAAAGTCAAAACTTCTATTATTTGCCAATAATAAATGCTGAAAGAGAAAATAAAAAACGTAGAACTTCTCACTAACCCTCTTGACATTAAAAATTCAGACAGCTCTGGTATCAATCAGCTGACAACTTTCAAAAATTAAATAAACATTGACAAATGAAATAAATTTTCACAAATATGAAAACGCAGACATTCCTAGACTGTTGAGAAGGAAAGCGAATTGGTTTTCTTGCAGTAGAGGGGCTACAAGAAACCATACATACGTGTACAAGGAGATGGCGGCGATGGGTAAGCGGTGGCTGCCCAGAAATAAATGCAAAATTTGGCTTGACCAACTAAAAATGTAAATAAAAACCAGCTGTTGCATTTAACTCAGTTTTGGTGGAAACGCTTGACAGTTCTCAAGCTTAACAGAGCCCTTAAATGCATTTAAGCGCTCGGTGGAAATAGGCTATAAATCTGTTAAAGAAGTAAATCTGTTAGAGTAAGAAGCAAAGCTGTTAAAGTAAGAAGTAAAGCTGTTAACCCTCATCCGACGTTCAAAAAAACTCACACATAAGATGTTCGGGTGAAATTTCACCCATATGGTACTTTGTATTGTTTTAATGAATTTTTTGACCAATTATAATAAAAAATCATTTGTTATCTTTAATCTTTATTATCTTTGTTATCTTACAGATAAATAAGTTAACAAATTTTTCTATATTTATTGCAATTAGCGCAATTAGGTCAGGTTAGGTTAGGTGGCTGCATCTGTAAGAGGCACACTCGGAGGCCTATTATCAGACCCGTTGTGATACCACATATATCACCCGTTTTTTAAATATGTATGTAACACTGTATTTTCCAACATATGTTACAGCACACATTTCAAGCGGATGGGGAAAGGGGGGAAGGAAGGGCAGTAGTTAACTAAAACTTTTTTTTCACCACATGTATACTTTTTTGAAGAATTGCAAGCAGAATATGCCTTTCGATCGTTTTTGATACCAAATTGGCACCGTGTTTCAATAGTTTTTTACTCTTTTACGCCCTGATTTTCTGACAAGGTTTGGGAAATTGGCTGTATTGAGATAAGAAGTCAGCATGAAGATTTTCCTTTCGGTAACGTTGCTCTACGCAAAATCTTTAGCTTTACTAAACTCAAATCTAAGTCTTCAAGAATTCGCCGCTTGTACTTTTTGTTGTGATTCCAGCTGGGATCGACAGCCCTTAGTTTTTCGCTTGACGGAAAAGTTAGTGAACAACCAATTGGTCTAAAGGGTCAGCTACTGTTTTTGACGTATTGTAAAACGATATAATTTCGGCCCTTTTCATAGGACATATATAGCTGTTGTCGCTAAACCCACTTTTCTCATATATCTCTTATGGGTGTTAACGAGCTTCATTCTTCATTACAATCGATACGTTCTTGGGGAGTGGTTTTGTCACCGACAGAATGAAAAATTGGTCTGCCTGTTTGTGTAACTGTACTGATTATCCATTCGAGTTATAAACACCACTCAAAATTGAAATACCAAAATATGCCCGAATATCACCAACGCTGATCCATGCACTGCCAAAAACTCGCAAACTTTCAACATTAGTTTTGTCAGTTATTATCGTTAACATTGGTCTTCATTGGCATTTTGTATTGCTGACACACGACTTCACGCATAGCGAGTTATACCAACTTTAGTTGAAATAATATAATTGGCTCTTACTTTTCCGTTGAGTTCAGGAGGCCCATTGATCCATAAAAATGTTTTACCTATAAAAGCAGTCCAAACTTTCAATCCAGTGACGTAATTTTAGGACATTTTCTGTATGTGTTGCGTGAAATTTCCATACAATTTGTATATGGGTGAAATATCACCCGAACGTCGCCCACGTAACTTTTTTTATAATCACCGTTATAATGAAATAATCAATATGTTGTAGATAATTTCTAAAACTTATATTGGTTTGCCACAAATACAAGAAACCTTAATCTTTTTGATAAATATATAGGAAAGTTATAGCATCCCAAAGTTGAAAATGGGTGAAAAATCACCCGAACGACGGATTAGGGTTAAAGTAAGAAGCAAATCAGTTAAAGAAAACGCAAAACTGTTAAAGTAAGAAGCAAATCTGTTAAAGTAAGAAGCAAAGCTGTTAAAGTAAAAAGCAAAGCTGTTAAAGTAAATAAGAAGATAATTTATAGGAGCTGGAGGGAAGTTGGTTAAATATAAAAAAAAAAGGGTTTATATTCTTAAGTTATACAATTTGTTAAGATGGACGTAGATGCAGCAATAAGGACGATGACAGTTACCGAACTGAAAGACAAACTACGGGAGCTGGGAATGACTATTAGTGGACAGAAACGGGATATGCAGAATAGGCTGTTGGAACATTTGAACCTGTCGCTAAACGAGGCCGACTCGGACGTTTCTTACCAGTCTGTTCACGAAAATGAAGTCGAACCAATGCTCTCCGTGCCTCCTCGTGTCGTCGTTCAGCAGCAGCAGTTCACATTGAGAGATTTAGGCGATGCATTAAGCCCATATACGGGAGAAGAAGCAGTGGATATTCGGCAGTGGATCGAAGAATTTGAATTGAATGCAGAAACTGTGAATTGGTCGGATTTACAAAAATATTTGTATGGCAAGCAACTTCTGAGAGGGGCTGCAAAGCTTTTCATTAGGAGCCAAGTCAATATCAATAGTTGGCCAACCTTAAAAGCAAGGCTAATTGAAGAGTTTGGGTCGAAGCTGTCGGCGTCGGATGTTCATCGAATGCTGAAAAACAGGCGTAAACACTTCAACGAGACTTTACGCGAATATCTCTACTGCTTGATGGAACTGGGAAAACCTATCAACCTGGATGAAGCCAGTCTCATCGACTATTTTATCGAGGGAATCCCCGATTCAAGATTCAACAAGACCGTGCTGTACCAGGCTCAAACTATCAGAGAGCTTAAGGAACAGATGAAAGTTTACGCGAAGATTCGTAAGACGCAGTCAACGTCCGACAAGACACGCACGACTTCGTCATCGAAGCCTCATGATGCACAATCAACCACGACAAAAGAGGTAGTGAAGAAATGTTTCAAATGTGGGGATAGTTCACATCTCGCCGCAGCATGTACAAGTCAACAATATAGGTGTTTTAAATGTAACCGTATGGGACATCGTTCGTTCGAATGCAAAAACTTTCAGAAAGTAGAAGCTAAGAAAGAACCAAACCAAGTTAACACTTTGGGAGGTAATTGCCTAATTGGACCTGGACTTCAATTCAAGGACGTAAAACTATGGATGTGAAGTTAAGCAACGACAAAAGGACTTTATACAGCGCTTGCGAGAATGAGATCGCTACCGAGGGAAGTTTTACAGCAGGAATTGAGGTAGATGAAATGTTTCTCAGCGTAACGTTCCACGTAGTCAAAGAGCAGAATATTAGATATGCAGCTATCCTGGGAAGCGATATTTTGAAGGAAGTCAACATAATCTTGACGAAGGAGAGCGTCATTTTCAAAAGAAGGCTAGAAGATAACACAAAGGTGGTAGACGAAGTTAAGCAGGGCGAGACAACAAAGGAAGAGGCACCACCTGAGAACAAAGGATGGATAAAAGAACTTGATGACATATGTATCATGGATCAAAAGCAGACACTAGAATTGGAGTTGGGTCACCTGAACAAGAGTATAGCGGAGGAGGTGGAGGATATGGTGAAACAATACGTTCCGGCGAGAAATAAGGCATCACCAGTACAGATGAAGATTGTACTGGAAGATGATACTCCAGTCTACCATCGACCTAGACGAATGTCTTTCAAAGATCAACAGTTTGTCAATAAACAAGTTGAGGAGTGGTTAAAAGAGGGGATAATTCAGCCTAGTTATTCCAATTACGCTTCACCGATAGTCTTGGTGCCGAAAAAGGATGGGAGTAAGAGATTATGCTGCGATTATAGACGTTTAAACCTTAAGATAGCAAGGGACAATTTTCCGATGGCTATAATAGACGACGTTTTTCACCGACTTCAAGAGGGTAAGGTGTTTACAACTCTTGATTTGGCCAACGGGGTTTTCCACGTGCCCATTGAACTTGAATCACGGAAGTATACAGCGTTCGTCACACACAATGGGCAATACGAGTTTTGTTTTGTGCCATTTGGGATCACGAACTCACCAGCGGTATTTTGCAGATTCCTTAATGCGGTGTTGCGGACGTTAATCCAGCAGGGAATAGTCATCATGTACATGGACGATTTGATAATACCAGCAAAGGACGAAAACGAGGCTTTATGGAAACTGAAGGAAGTATTGTCTGTGGCATCTTCCAACGGGTTGCAAATCAAGTGGTCAAAATGCCAATTTCTGCAACGAAGCGTCAACTTTCTTGGTTATGTCATAGAAGGTGGAACCATAAGAATCTCCGAAGACAAAACCATAGCCATCCGTGATTTTCCATTGCCCAGTGATAAGAAGGGTGTACAAAGATTTTTGGGACTTACATCATACTGTAGACGTTTCATTCGAAATTTTGCAACAATCGCTAGACCTCTGTCAGATTTATTGAAGAAAGAGGCGAAATTCCAGTTGGGTGAACAGCAAGTAGCAGCGTATCAGCAGTTGAAAGCCGAGTTAGTGAAGGCCCCAGTGTTGCAATTATTCTCTCCTAGTGCAATCACCGAAGTTCATACGGATGCTTCCAAGTATGGGTATGGTGCAATCCTTATACAAAAGAATTGGGAAGACCAACAATTTCACCCGGTTCAATACATGAGCCGGAAAACCAAACCAGTGGAAGAAAATTACCCTGCATACGAGTTAGAAGTCCTTGCGATCATCGAGGCGTTACGGAAGTGGCGGGTTTATCTCTTAGGAATACGCTTTAAGATTCTAACTGACTGCAACGCCTTCACAATGACACTAAAGAAAGAAGATGTGCCTCCGAAGATAGCCAGATGGGCGTTGTTTCTTCAGGACTTTGACTTTGACATCGAGCATAGAGCTGGAAATAAAATGGCTCATGTAGACGCCCTGAGTAGAATGTACTGTTTAATGCTGGAAGATTCGTTAAAATATCGGCTTAAGCAAGCACAGCTCTACGATGAGTGGACAAAAGCTGTTCGGGCAGTATTACAGAAGGATGACTACCAAGATTTCTATATGAAATATGACATATTATTTAAAGACACAACTAGAGAACTGATTGTAGTACCAGCCGCCATGGAGGAGGAAATCATCAAAGCGGCACATAAACAAGGCCATTTTGGTAGTAAAAGAACGTGAGAAAGTGTGGAAAAGACATTTTATATACCAAACCTGAATGCCAAAGTTGCGAAGATTGTGGGCAGCTGCGTGGAGTGCATCATCACAGACGCGAATGCCGGCAAAAAGGAGGGTTTCTTAAATCCTATCGACAAAACGGATGTGCCATTGGACACATATCATGTGGATCACGTGGGACCGATGCAATCCACAAACAAAAATTACAACTATATTTTCGTCGTAATAGATGGGTTTACGAAGTTTAGCTGGCTTTACCCGACGAGGAGCACAGGCGCAGAAGAGGTGGTTGATAGGTTGACGAAGCAATCGATGCTGTTCGGCAACCCTAGAAGAATCATCAGCGATAGAGGAGCCACGTTTACGTCATCGTCATTTCGAAGGTACTGCGAGGAACAAAACATACAGCATCTTTTAATCGCCACCGGTGTCCCCCGAGGAAATGGCCAAGTCGAGCGCATTCATAGAATCGTCGTTCCAACCTTGGCAAAATTATCGTTGCAAAATCCGTCAAACTGGTATAGGAATGTGGGCCGAGTGCAACAGGTCATCAATAGTACGCCGCCAAGAAGTACTCGTTTTGCACCATTTACAATATTAACTGGAACTGAAATGAAAATGATTGATGCAGAGGACATTCGTTACCTTTTGGAAGAAGAAAACATACAACAGCTTAACGAAGAAAGGGATGAAATCAGAAAAGAAGCTGCAGAAAATATTTTGAAAATTCAGCAAGAAAATCAACACGGTTACAACAAAAATCGTAAACCCGAAATGGAATACCGATTTAACCAATTAGTAGCCATCAAGCGAACACAATTCGGTACTAACATGAAGTTAAGGCCGAAGTTTCTGGGTCCCTACCGTATTGTCAAAAAGACTAATCACGGACGATACGAGGTAGAAAAGGTCGGGGAGCATGAAGGGCCAAATAAAACATCAACAGTGGCTGAGTTCATGAAAGAGTGGTCGGAATAGTTCATTCGAGGTCGAAAGAACCGCAGGATGGCTGAATGTAGGACAAACAAATGCAACCCTGTTTTACGAATAGGTGACTGACAAGGACGGGATAAAGACAGAGAACACGAACTGGACGACGCGTGGGTTAAGCTAACGGTTTTTGGGAAAACGGTGAATATTCGAGTGACATAAGTACAAGGAAAAAGGAAGAGATCAGGGATTCATCGTAAAACGACCGAAGGGAGCAGACCGCTGGACCGCACAGTTACGTTAATTCAGTTTGCATAATTTAATTACTTTATATTATTACAATAAAGATAAGAAAAGAAAAGAACCTATATTTATGCAAATGTTTTCAGTGTAGAATTGAAATTCACTTGAATCGCATTGCGAATGAGTGAGTGAGGAATGCGCTGATTTCGTCGATAAATGTTCAACTCGAGTTGAATTACGCCCATATACATTACTATATATGTATGTAGGTATATATGCACATATGTATGTATGCATGTATAGGCACACGCAGTGGGGACTGTAGCCGCTATGTGCTGTCTGTTATTGCTGACTGTTGCTGGCGCTGAGCGTACGTGACGTTGCGTTAAAAATCAAGAAATTAAACAAAATTAAAAATTGTTCAGCGCTCGTACGAATGCAGCGCCCTGCAGCGCACCACGCACCCGCGCCGCTTGATTCGGTTGTTTGCGCTCGGCGCTCCGCGCCCGGCAAACAATGCTGCGAAATGACGGCGAAAAACAATTGTAGCTGCTGCCGTCATCACGTTGCTTCTGCTCTGCATTTTTGTTGTATTACTTCAGTGTTACATTGTTGTTGATGCGATGTTTTGTTGTTTGTTGCTCTTATCACTGTTGCTGATGTTGTGTGCAGTGCAGCTGTTGTTCTTGTTGCATTAATTCTATTTACATACGCAAACAACGCACATTTGTGGGCCGCTCAACGCGCAAATACTCAAAGCAATGGCGGGTGTCAAATCTGACAGGGTCGTCCCATATTGACACACACACATACACGCAAGCAAACAACTGCAGTAGACGCTGGATGTATGCAGTGATTGTAAATTAGCTAAAAATAATAACAAAAATAATAATATAAAACTTCATAAAACAAACTTGCAGTAATACAAACAAAAGTAACTTACTGAAACCATATGAAATAAGAAAATTAGGAAAATAAAATTAAATACCTAAAAAAGAATAATAACAAAATTTAACACAGAAAATATATGTGAATAGTTTTATCTTCAAACTTTTAGAAAGCAGCCACTGTGTAAAATAGTGCGACCACAGTCGTATCGAAATATCAAAGCCGATTAAAATGCGTAGCCCTTTGAAGCAACTGCCCTGTGTTCAGCCACCGTTCAGTCCGAAAACAGCGCAAACTTGCAGCATTCCTGTCCAGTCGGATTTTAACTACGCATACACATTGCTCAACCGTACGGAATTCGTTGCGGAATCCGGTCAAATATTGTATACAAGTGCAACTGTGGCGCCTCGCTGCCTCTCGGCCACACAAATCAAAATCAGCGCAAAAAGAGCGCCGGATATCACGCAGTGTCCTTTGCCCTAATAAACTTAAATTTCTTGGATCCACTCGCACACACATGTGAGGTTGTATGTAGGTATGTACGAGTATGTTGTGTATGTGCAGCCGCATAACACGCCCTCATTTGTTGGGCCGTGCAGCAGCGGTCGCTAGTGTTGGTGCGGTGCGGTGCGGTGTGGTGCGAAGTGGTGCATTTTATTTGTTTATAGCAATTTATTTATTTATTTTCGTTTTCGGCTTTGTTTTTATTTTTATTTTCGGTTTTGTGGTCGCTGGAAAATTGGGTTTTTATGTGCGCCGAAATTCACTTTGTGCGGGCGTTATGGCCGCCGGCATCCACAGCCGCAGCATCAGGGGGTGGAAGCCACAACTGACACCACCACTGTCACCCTGTTTTTATGTTGGCACTTTTTTCATTGACGTACGGCATCTGTGCCACTGACGCCTCACAATCTGCCGTAAGCGATATTTACAGAAACAACAAAAACCCCATTCTCTACCCCGTCTCCTGTTTTTTCGTTCGACGTTTTTATGAATCAGATAACCATTTTCGTTGCTCGTAAACTCGGTTGGTGTTTACTTCGTTGTGTTTTTTTTTAGCAAATTACCATATGGGAATATTTAAGCCTGCAGGTTTTATCAAATTTTTATGTGGCTTTAATATTCCGGGTCATTGTTGGTGATTTTTTATCTACACCTGTTGACCCACAAGCGAGATAGTGTTGACACTACACTATTTTAACGACGTTCTTATTGAGTACAACGCATACAGCTTAAAGCGAGGCGAACAAACGCGACCGTATCGGTCATGTCACGACCTTCTGTACATATTGTAAATCACATAAACATTAAAAATAACATTTATTTTTAAATTTAGATGTCGCTGCATTATTGATTTGCATTTCGGATTTTTAGCGGCGTATAAGTTGGATTAGACTATGTGCTGCACGTTGGCTGAACGCCCTAATTGAGCCATCAAACTGGCTTTTGTGCTCTTAATTTATTACTTTCGACTTGATTCGACTACCACAGCAGAAGGGCTTGGCAGGAGTCTTGCCTCCAGAACGCAGTATCGACAATCCTGTTGATCTGTTGTATCTTTATCACACAGTGTCCAGTAATTATTGCAATGAGCTGCAAATTGAAGTAAGACTCAAAGACCCAATGAATCTTATTTTCTTAATGGAGAATGTATACTACAAGATCTGACAAATCGGATTCGACAATTGATTCTTCTTTCTTAGCAAATCTCAATATAACTGTATGGCTGCCAGTTCATAGCGGATAAATCTAAAATATTCGATAACTTTCTTACACGTTATACATACATTCATACATACATTATGACCATAACAACTTCTTATAGAGCTGCAATCGAACTCAACACCTTTTCCCATGCATCCCTTAGTTAAATGCCTCATGGATTCTTACGAGCCAAGCCCTAGCAAGCCAGTCTCTTCCAATAGACTTGGAAATGGAAACTGGAACTTTTCAGGACTCTGACTTAAATATCTGCTTTCGTTATGGCCACTTTAAGCACTAAAATGCAATGCAACTAGTAAAACCAACTACATTTGTAGTTAGAAGCCAGCTGCCACGGCAGTCGCTCGCACACACACACAAACACACATTATATAATGCAATGAGGCGGAAAATTTGCGGCTTCCCTTTTATGGCCAAGTGTGAATTGCAAATTTTCGTTGGTTTTTGCATTGCCATTGGAATTCAAGTTTTACACATTCTATGTACTTGCAACATGTAGGCAAATATCTGTTGCACATCACCACACCACCACTCCGTAGACCCGTCGCCCACTTGCACAGCCGCCACTTATATTGTTTTCGATTTTTTTTTCAAGTGCAGCGTGTGAGAATTTTCAAAATTGTTTTCATATTAAAAAGCATAAAATTTAATTATATTTTGTTGCATTCACTGCCAGTAGTGGATTTTATTGCTGGCGAGAATGTTGTCGTTATTGCAGTCGCATTCACGCATAGACGCCACCTCAGAGCAACTGTTGCGATTGTTTGCATTTTTGTTTCGGCTCTTTCCACTTACCATTTGCACTTCTTTGCGCGCCTCGTCGCCCGCATAACGACACACACCCACACACGCAAAGGCCATAAGAAGCGCCACACTCCCGCCGAGCTGGCCAGGCCGCAAGTGAAGCAGAAGTTCTTAAAGGGCCAAGGAGCTAAGTAAATGGCATTTTAAGCGCATTGCCAGACAATGCACGGCGCCGTCCGCCGCCCAGCTCCGCTGCCATGCCAACAAAGCGACAGCGTTTCGCCGTTTTGCGCGCGGGCGGCTGGCAGACAAAAGCAACTGAAAGAATTGTTAAGCGCGAACAAATGATTCATTTAAGCTGCATTCGGAGTTTTAACGCATCCGCGCACGTTCGCCCGCGTTGCCGCGTCCGGCGGTCTGAACGACGCTGGGCAAACAATGGATGCGAAACTACTTGCCGCACTCCTCCCACCACTCCCCGGGCCAGTCGAATGCCAGCTCCTGGCGAAGACATTTCGCTGGCGCAGATTAAAAGTTCAGAATGGTTTCAAGAGCATTTCTTAAGTGCGACCGAAGTTGGCGAAAATTAAGTGCTGCCCATTACACGTCGCAAGCGCACTAGCCGAAGGTATGCGGTTCTCTTTTCGCAAGAATAAAAATGGTCGCGGTCGTATTCCACTCTAAAACGAGCCGAACGCCAACCGAGTGCGGTCTGGTACGTGGCCAATGTTGCCGTCAAGTTTGTCGCTGCACCGGAGAAATTACACAATGCCAAGCGGAAGGTCAAGCTGAAATTTTCATGATGATTACCCGAACAATTTACTAACCTGCGGGATGTGGGCTTAAAGTTGAAAAAGTGCATTACAAGACTTTTGCAATTATTACGAACCCTCTAACTTTAATTTGTACCTAATTATTTTGGAGATTTGACTAAAACAACTTGAATGATTCTAATAAACCTATGCACACACGGTTTTGATGTACAGAGGCATTTAGGCATTTAGAGGCATTTGACAACTGAGCACTCCGGACTGATTGGCTTTAAAGCGAAATCGCACATAAATCCGCTTATGCGTTGCGCGGGCCAAATGCTAATAATAACACTGTGCGTGAAATTTGCCCTAAAAAATTTAGACATGGGGGGACCTACTGAGCGACTTTTCTATAGGTATACTGAGTTGAGATCCATCCAGCCGCTGGATTGGCTCCAGTTTAAGAGAAATCCGTCTTTGAAGTTTGCTCATTTTAGTCGAGTTTGTCGCTTAAATAGGTCCTAAATCGTTTCGAATATCGCTTTACTGTCTTCGGCAAGTTTGTAGATATTTTAACGACCAACAAATTTGCTTCAGACACCAATCCGAAAAAAATACATTCAAACTGTGTAATTGCGATATGTGCATTTTTTTGCGCAGCGCAACGTGGCGTATGAGTGTCATACGCCACGTTGAGTGTTATAATTAAATGATACATATCGCAAAAAATGCACATATCGCAATTACACAGTTCGAATGTATTTTTTTTGGATTGGTGATTGAAGCAAATTTGTTGGTCGTTAAAATATCTACAAACTTGCCGAAGAGAGTAAAGCGATATTCGAAACGATTTAGGACCTACTTAAGCGACAAACTCGACTAAAATGAGCAAACTTCAAAGACGGATTTCTCTTAAACTAGAGCCAATCCAGCCAAACGGCTGGTGGATCTCAACTCAGTTTACCTATAGAAAAGTCGGTCAGTAGGTCCCCCCCATGTCTCAATTTTCGACTTGCACAGTGTAATTAAAGCGGAGAATGCGGCAATGGGTCCATTGTGCAGCGCTTATCTAACACAACGTTTCGACTTTCAATGTCTTGCCGCGAACATTACAAGGACAATGCTTCAGATAATAGAAGGCAAACAAGTCTGCAACGAGAATAGACGAAAATAAAGCAGCCGCGCACACTCGTAATCGCAGTCGTACTCGAACAATGCTGCAGCATCGAGGCCACACAATGCAGCGCCCGTAATAACACACGAAATAAAAACAACCGAGACTGGTAATAAATAAAAAGCAACGCCAACAAAATAACAATGCGCCCGGAGGCGAGCGAAAAATTTCGCGCAAAAAACCGAAAGCGAGATCTTCGAGCTGCATTTCTTGGACGCGTAGGCAGCAAGCAGCTGAAGCGGAGCAAGCGCAAGAAACGAGTAAAGAATCCCGGACGGTGTGTTCGGCATTCAGAGTTGTGATTGTTGTATGGATGAAATTACATAAATAAACTTGGCCGAAAGTGCTTTACTTCAAAATAGTTATGTGTATGCCCGAGCCGGTCTGATTCGGGGTCATAGAGTCTGTTTGTGTGTGTGAGTGTGTCAATGGTAGAGCTCGCTTCCTTCCAGCCATTTCAACGGACCGTCGTGTTGCAGTCTTCGCTTTAGCCTTTATTATCCTTTCGTTTGGATTCTCCTTTGGTGTTGTTTTTGCTGAATTTGGCGAATTTCCGTGTTTTCGTCGGTATGTGTTTGCTTTCGTTTTTATTGTGAATTTCGTTGAGCGAGTTTCGGTAAGTTTTTGTGTGCCTGCGTGTTTGTTGCTGTTGTCTGTTGTTGAAGGTAAAGTTTCGGTGGCCTTAAAGACGCTCACCGCGACATGGATACCAGCCAACTCGAGCCATTGCCGAACGCCATTCAATTATTTGCTGCGGAAGCATTAATATTATCGTCATAAACTCCAGCCGAATACACCCAAAGTAAATTTGTTTACGGTTATTAATAGCGTTCGATTTGTTGACACTTGTTTGGCGACGTTTAATGATGCCCGTTATCCGCCGCGTGCCACGTGGCCTCAGTGCCGACAATGTGTATTTACAAGTTTAGCATTATTCAGCTCCACCCGCCCTGCCGGGTACGGTGTAGTCGGTTTTGGCGGTGTAAAGTTTCCTTTGTTAAACCATTCGGGCAATTTGTATGTGCTGCCACACACATCCGCCCAGCCGCACCGCTGCGCAACGCGCAGTCCAACTTTTTTTTTAACGAAAGTTATGAAAACATGCGAAAAGTTTCTACATAAAATTTACAATTTAAGTGTGTACACGACTATTAGGAAATGGTGAGCGCACGCGGGGCACCGACACGGTGTGCGCCGCGGCCATAAGCAGCGCAACTTGTGTTGGCCAAATTGAAATTGTTCAACACAAGCGGCGATTTACATAAAAATACGTATGCGCCATCAGGAAGATTTAAGATTTGAATATTTAATTTGACATTCTGCTACTACGCGCGTTTATCTCTGTTTTCTTTGTTTGTATTTTTGTGGGCGATTCAATTGCAACTCAGATTGGGCGCTCAATATGAAATGGTACGTGTGCAGCCTTGAATTAATTAATAGAAATTGCAGGTCCTCATTAAAGCAGCGGCGTCGCCTCCAGCTAAACAGGTCACGTGTCGACGCATTCAAGGACGGGTAAAAGGATCGGCTCGATTTCGCCACTTTATTTCGGCTGACTTTGAGCGATTGTCAGACGCGGCTCGTTGGCTCCAAGGTGGAGAGTCAGCTAAATAATTCAGCTTTAATCTCACTGTGCACGTTTAGGACTTACGCGTTTAATGCTACTCAATGTCGCATGAGTGTGTGTATGGCTGTGTGTGGGTGTGTGTTGTGGAATGCTCGCATTCGCCTGCGCGCGTTTGTTGTGTTTGTGTGTTTTTATTAGCACAAATAAATGCGTTAAGTGCCGCATTAATCTTGTCTGTGTGCGCTTCGCGTGTGCGTCTAGTTCCATATATTCATGTGCATATTTACTAAAGAGCGGCGCAAGCACTATAAAAATGACTTGCAAGCCATCGCTGTGCTTTCAAATACTGTCGCTCTTCTTCACTTTCACTACAAAACAAGCACTGCAGTGAAGAAAGCTTTTGATATTCATACGAATACTGCACGAAACGACAATAGAACTTCAAGCACCTTGAAGTATAGAACAACACTGAAGTAGAACAACATTGAAGTAGAACAATACTGCAGTGGAACAACACGGAATTAGAACAACACTGAAGTAGAACAACACTGAAATGAAGCACTGAAGTAGAACATTTTCAAGCATACGGTGTTTTGTTTTGCACGATCGGAGTAGCTGATGTTTGTTTTTGGTACTTTGTATGGAATGTGGGCTGCATTTCAAGCATTACAACAACATTAATGTAAAAAAACGCAGGTTTAAAACATGTTTTTTGGATATTTATTTAAGTCTGTTTCACTCGGTGTGAACTAGAAGTTCTGTTTCACTCGCTGTGAAGTAGAAGTTCTGCTTCACGCGGTGTGAAGTAGAAGTTCTACTTCACTCGGTGTGCTTGCTATGATTTACCGTTACTTAAACTCATTATCGCTTTCTGTTTTGATGTTTTGCTTCACAACAGAACACAAGCACTGTCGTTGCTGTAGCGAAAAGGTTTGCAGCGCTTGCTTTGTTGCAGAATAGAGCTATTGCGCATTTGAATTTGCTGTCGCCGCGACACTGAAGTACAGTACTCGACAGTACTGTGCAGTAGTGAAGTGTGCCCAATAGAACGATTTGCGCAGCTCTTTAATATTTACTATATATGTACATAGGTATTTGCTTCAATATGATGTGGTCTAAATGGCACAGAGCAAACATCTGCCATTCATGTAATTTAATCGCTGCGCCATTACACGCTCAATCCATTTAGCATATTTACCCGATTCTTCTGAAGGATTTTCTAAAGCCTTTGATAGAGTCTCGCACCAGATCCTACTCAAAAAGCTGACCGACATGGGTTTTCACTCGGTCTTTCTGGCTTGGATCAAGTCCTACTTGAGTAATCGTAGGTGTGTGGTAGTTGTCGACAATACTCCATCTCGGCCGTTTGTTGCAACTTCCGGGGTACCTCAAGGTAGTATTTTGGGGCCTTTGTTTTTTTTTCTTTATTCATAAACGACATCAGCAGTTGTTTCTCGGCTTATAGTTTTCTGCTTTATGCTGACGACTTGAAAATTTACTCAACAGTTAGGGACTCCGCCAATTCTCAGGCGCTCCAAGCAGAACTTGACGCTGTCAACATGTGGTACTCTCGCAATCGTCTGCCGCTAAACATTAATAAATCCTTTCAACTGTCATTCTCTAAAAGCAACTCTGTCCTTCAGACTTCCTATCGAATTTCAAATACTTATTTAAAATCTCTTACCGAGACTAAGGACCTGTGGGTAGTTTTTGATGCAAAGCTTTCCAGCTTCACAAGTCATATAAATTCCACCATTGCCAAGTCCTATGCCATGTTAACTTTTGTGAGACGCTATAGTTCCGAGTTCTGCAATCCCTACACTCTCAAACTGCTTTACACCTGTCTTGTCCGCTCGAAGTTAGAGTATGCCTCGTTTATTTGGAGGCCATATCACTATTGCCACGTTAATCGCTTGGAACGTATTCAGAAGGTTTTCCTACGTTTCGCTCTGAAATCACTACACTTTCAGGATCCTAGTCCATCTTACTTCTCGCGTTGTAAGCTCATAAATTTAAAAACCTTGCAGGATCGAAGATCCATCCTATCTTTGTCATTTGTTTTTGATGTTGTTTGCGGGTTAGTTGACTGCCCTTCCCTCCTAGAGAGGATTCACTTCAACATCCCTTCTAGATCTCTCCGGCACTTTAATTTTTTTCAATGTTGGTTTTGTCAAAACGAATTATGCGTTAAATGCTCCTCTTTTGCGAGCTCTAATAGAATTTAATAAGATCTCAATGAACTTTTCGGTGGATTTCACTACTTCTAAAGCAATATTTATGAACTTGTTGAACTCTGTTTTAAATCAAGTTATCGATTGTTATGTAATATTTACTTTGTTACTTATCCATTATGCTGTTCTTTATTAGTCAGTAAACAAACAATTGTTCTTTGACTAATTATAAATAAATGAAATGAAATTAAATTAAATGATCTTTCGTACTCAGTGCCCAGATACAGCTCTGCACTGATTAAAAAATGTGATGAAATTAAACTAAATGAAATAAAATCCTGAACTTTGAAACCGTAGAACATCGTTTTCAGTCCAAGCATAAATAACAAATACATCGAAACATTTCCGAATATAACCGCGCGAGCTCTAAATCATTTGTTCGACTATCGCACCCATCAAACAAACCATCAATAAACCGATTAAATACAAGTGTTGGTTAAGAGAAGAGTTGAATCAAAACTTTTCAAGTGTCCTCCAAACGGCACACACACTTTATCGCTAATGGATTAATGCGCTGAGCGAATCGAAATCATCTCTATTTCAACTCCCACTCCATAATTTCCCCTTGATTGCCTCACTGAACGGGCAGTCGGGCGTGCGCGCTCGACGCTGCCGTTATCCGGCAAAAGTTGCAAAGCACTTCATGCGGTTCGCATTGCTTGCACTCATGGCAACGGCAGAAGCAACAGCAACAGCAGCGGCAGCCGGAGCGACAGCGGCATTATTGCATTGTTATCATACATGGCAGCCAATTGAATTGCGAAACCGCAAACTTTGACACAATGCTCTCTGTTGAGGTGGGCCAGCAAGGAAGCGCCATTCGGGTGCAATTGAAAATATGGCAGCATTTGCGGGCTGCCACAATGCTGCGGCGGAAGCTCGACACACGGTGCCAGCCGAACGAAATAAAAATCCGTGCCCCATCCGACAGGCGCTGCCAGCCGACGTAAAGCCATGCGATGCGATTGCACTGGCGGAACAAATGTGAAACACTTTCTGCCGCACACACACGCGCTGAGCGATTCCATTCATGTGGCTTCCGGCAAAACTTTTCAGGCGACAAATCAATTTATTGGAAAGTTTCCAAAGCGCACCGCACCGCACCGTGCCGTGCCGTGCCGCGTCAAATGGCCAGCGCGCTCGAACAGCTCGGCACAAAGTCACGGACACGCTTGACTTGAATGCGCTGCGAGCGCTTTATGGAAAGTTCAAGTTGCAGCCAACGAGACGGAATGCTTAGCATACACACAGGGCCACAGCGGCACTCACGTACCAGCCGCCGGCCGACATTCACACCGCACACTGGCAGGTACGCAGAGCCAGTTGGTGCGAATGCTCGCAATAGAATTGCGCCTGAGGCGAACGCGGCCGGGACGATGTGTGTTGCGTGCGTGCGCATCCATATCGCGCGCTTCGACGGCAGCAGCGGCAGCGGCCGCGCAATCCGACATTCCGTTTGCTCTGATGGGAAGTGGAAATGCTGTTTGATGTTCCGGAACGGAAATCGCCGCGCATATTCACACCTGAGCTGACAGCAATGGCCAGGCGAACGGCAACTGGCGCCCAGAGGCGACACACGACTTGGCGCCAAGTTAGACGTCAGTCAAGCAGCCTGCTTGTCAGTCAGTCAGTCAGACTGGCTGGCTGTGTGCTGGTTCGTTAGTCAGCCGATCGGCCGTTTTACAGCGCACGTTCGACGGCGTACAAATGCTTGTCGCAATACTTTGAAATGTTCCCGCGGAGGCGACGCTGCCGGAACACAACCGCTGACTGGGGCCTTTGAGCGGCGAGTATGAATGTTTGTGCGGCGACCACTTATGTCAATCAGAGAATTGTTGCACAAAAATGCCGCACAACAGCCGCTATCAGCTGTCTCTCTCTCTTCCCTCTATCTTTCTTTTTCTGTTTTGTGCATGTTGCCGACTTTTCTTTCCATGCTACACGTTGCATCTTTCCATTCAAATCGCACTCGCGCACTTTTCCCCTACGCGAGTTTTCCGCTTGCCGAATCAAGTCGAATCACATCCGCTGCACTCGAACTGCTGTCGCGTCTGTCGTGTCGCCTTTATGCGCTCTTATCTTGTGCAGCAGCCCGTGTGCGCGCGCGTTGCCGTTTTTCCACCGTCGCTGTGTACCCACCCGCGTGCTCACAGGGTCTTTGACTGACAGTGCAAGCGACGCGGCTTGTGGTGCGTCGCTGCAGTTGGCGCTTTGTGTGCGCGCCTTTTGTGTTGCGGCGTTTTCGGTTGATAGTTCCGCTTTGTGACTGTGTATTTGTGCGTGCACGCGTGCACGCGTGCACGAGTGCGACTGATGCGACTGCCACTCGCGCATATTTCATGCATTTTAACACGCTGCGTGCGCGTTTGCCGCCGTTGGCACATGGAAAATAATAAAATTGCACGCAAGCTGCGCGTTTCTCTTCGAATTGTAAAATTAAAAATCGTAAAGCCAACAAATGATTGTGGCGGTGCAGTTTTGTGCGCATCAAAGGTTCTCTCTTGATGGGCCACAGCCGACATCTTGGGGCAAGCAAAGGCTGAGTGGAACGGAAAATGTCTTCTATATGTCAGCACGCCTGGCCCACGGGTTCATACGTGGAGTCCGACGGTCGATCACAAGTCAATTCTACTCCATGTGTGGCCTCAGGCCGGCCGGCCTTTTCTAAAACGAATGTCCAAATTGGTTTTCCCTCGAATGTGCAGCAGCACATTTCCTCACATCGCCAACAATGCGTCCGCAAGTTTGGCCTTTTGAAACTATACACATTTTCTTTTAAATATTTCTTTTTTCAACACAATTCTTCCTGAGGCTCTTTGTCGTTCGTGTTTTGACCAAATCGAGTTCACTTTATTCCGTCTCATTCCATTCGTTTATCTTGAAATAACCAACTTCAGAGTCGATCCATTTCAAAGATCGAAAGAAGTGCTCGTCGTCTGTCGCGCCCCACACAGCCGACGCTCAAAAGTTTGCGCCTTCTGCAATCGCGGCCTTTTGCTCCATTGTGCCCGACTCTGCGGCAATAAGTCCGCATAAATGCTTGCACGAAAATAGGCAAACTTTTAAAGTCCTCTGCACAGTGCAACAAATCGTCATTTATTTTCATTTTAATTTGCACTTTACGAGAGTCGTCATAAAGGCTATGAAATATAATTCCACTCTCGCTGTGAAATTCGAAATGTCACTTAAAAACGAATTACTTGCCCAACCAAATAAAAGCAGCTGCACGCGGCGGGGAACGGGCGCAGCGGAGGGCCGTTCGAAATGCGCTCCTTCCTGCTGCAGCGTGCGCCACGTTGCAGCTACATAGAAATAACTAGTGTCCGACCGAAACCACTTTTTTGGGCCGAAACCGAAACCGAATATTCGGTTTTTTTTTAATATTCGGCCGAAACCGAAACCGAAACCGAAACTTTCTAGTTGATATAAAAATCACCATATCAAGCACTTTTTTCAACAAACGAATTTTACATTAAGTAAATAAAGAACAAACAAACAAACATAGCATAAATAAATAAATACTTATTAATAAAAACTATTTATTCATTTTTTAAAAACGTAAACAAGAAGAAATCACCCTTTCGTACCTTACTCGATAATATTCAAAATTAAATAATTTAATATTATATGCTAAAAAAAGAAGTTTGTTTACATTGCTGGCATCTAAATTACTCCTCCTTTTACTATATATCTGCTACACAATAAAATGTAAAAAATATTCTAGAAAGTTTCGGTTTCGGCTATTCGGCCATTTTTTGGCCGAAACCGAAACCGAAACCGAAACCACTTATTTGGGCCGAAACCGAAACCGAAACCGAATATTCGGTCGGACACTAGAAATAACGAACACAAACGTCCAAATAAACAGCAGCCAAAAGCGCTTAAAAGTCAGAATAAGAGCAAAGCAAAAAGGTGGAAAGTAGCAACAAACAGAAATAAAAAACAAGCAAAACTGCTGAAAATGAAGCAGAGTCGAATTACAAAGTAATAAAGGAAAGTGTTTTGTTTACTTTTAAAATTCTTTGCAGAACTAATTTCGGTTTTTATGGCACAAGTTTCGAGTGCAACATTAACCACACCAGCGCCAACGGAAGCCACTGCAGCAGCACCACCAACAACAACAGCAACCACCACAGGCGAATCCGCAGCGGGACGACCCTGCCACTGCGACCCGCTCGCGCTCAGGTAGTCGCATTCGGCGCCGCAGCAGCCACGACCAACACCGCGCCCAACTGCCACATTCTCCCCCGGCGCATAGCCGCACTCAGGTGTGGATATCACGCGTTGACGCCCGACGTCGAGCGATGGCAGCGGGCCACGCCGAAAGCTGCGTAAGCGTTTTGCTGGCCGTCACTTTTTTGCTGCTCGCTACCGGCCACAGCGGAATCGGCGGCAGCAGCTCGCTGGTGTTTGCACAAGGTGAGCCACTTGTATCTGTGTGTGTGGGTGTGTTGTGTGCGGTCACCGCTCACAAAATTTTAATTTTAAAATGCATGCGCAAATATTTGCAAATGCGTTTTCCCTCACACTCTTAGTTGTTTGCTGTTTGCTCTAGTTTGCGTTCGCCATTTTTTTGCCGTCAGCCTTCTCTATTCGTTTTTTGCTCACTATTTTCTTTGCGCCTTTTTGCTCTATAATGGTTTCATTTTCCGCGCTCGCCAGCGCATCCAGTTAATTTATTTGCGCGGCACATGTGCACGCTGCCCATTTGACGCTCTTCTCCAATTGCAGGTCACAACCAGCCAGATGAGCCGGAGCCCGAGTTCTTGGCGCAATTGACCAACATCACAGTGCCGCAGGGCCGCGACGTATCCTTCACATGTGTGGTCAACAACTTGGGACAGTATCGCGTAAGTACGCCCGCCTTAACGTCAGCGCATATGTTGAGGAGTGTGGCCACGCCACGGTCGACCGCTTGACACTTGACAGCCAAATTTATATGTTTCAGTTCTGAGTGCGAGCGTTTAAAATGCATGAATGCGCGTTTAGAATGAGATGTGTCCTGACTACTACACAATTTCATGCAAGAAATAAATTAACAAATATCTCAAATGCATGTTTTTAATTTGTTGTTGATTTTTGTTGCCCAAAAAATTCAGAAAAAATAACATTATTTAATTAAAAGTTTTTATTTTTTCAGCTTTCCCAAATATTATCATTGCCAAATGGGATAAGCTGAGCTGCTTTCAGAATCCCTCTACACAATGCATATACAAATGAAGATTTTAGATTTTTGTATAAGTAGATTTTAGGTTTTCATAAATTGTGAGATTGTCCTACGACCCAGGTCGCGAAAGGATGTTTCAGAGGGAACATTTGAGGTTCTTGAATATTCAGGTTTAAAATCGAAGGTTGTCTTTGACCCATTGCAAAGTAGGTTTTAAGGGCCAAGACTGAGGACTGAGCATTTTTCGAAGTTTTGGCCCGAAGACAGATGGAATGTTTAGGTATGAATAAATATCTACTTTTAACAACAGATTTCAAATTTTTGTATAAGTAGATTTTAGGTTTTCATAAATTGTGAGATTGTCCTACGACTGAGCATTTTTCGAAGTTTTGGCCCGACGACAGATGGAATGTTTAGGTATGAATAAATACCTACTTTTAGCGGTATTTATCTACTTCCATCTCCAATTAAATCAAGCTTGTAGGTTTAAGAGATCCAGTAAATGGGCGAAAATAAGTTTGAGGTGTAGTATGTGTCACATGTATCACACACCAATGGTCCACATAAGATTTGGCTCGAGGTCCTTGAGAAGTAAATAGTTTGAATCTCACTTATGTACTTATTTTTATTTGTATCAGTTTTATTTTCTTTGTTACAATGCACTAAATTTGAGTAATGCTTGTGGTCACATTTGAACTAAGTCGGAGCCGTTAATTACGTACCGGCATCTGCTATTCGCAATATTCTGCTCGTAATTGGTAGTTGACACAGGTTTCCCTTCATCAAAATAAATACATAAATAATAAATTTAAGACACACAAGGATGAGGAGGTCATTCACAAGCAATAACTCACAACAAAAGGTGGAACTGGTTGTGATGCTTTTCAAACTAAGTAAATTGGGAAAAGTGCAATAATGTGAACGTCCCTCGCCAGCGGTGAATTTATTTGTGCAACTGCCTAAGAGTGAAGTGCACAATGGCCCGACTAAGTTTCATGCAACAAAACAAATTATCTTTAATTGCTGCAGCTGAACTGGCCTATAAAGCACACTTTCTGACACATGCACAGCACCGTAAATAAAACTGTAAATTTAATATTTTAATGGATCAGAGAGTAGCGGAAATGCAAGCCAGCTCCGACACACACACAAGAGCTGCTCGCAAATCAACCCGTGCACTTATGTACGCCACGGCCGGTGCTGCCGCTTGCACTCGACTCTAAGCCGTTGAATTAATGGTGCCCTGCGCCGCTCGTGCGCCCTACTCTTAATTTATTTGTCGGAAGATATCTCGCCGTGGCTGTGTGTGTGCGCCGTGCTCTGCGTATGTGTGTGTGCGTTGTTTGTTTGTTTGCTTGCCCGTTTGCTCGGTCCACTAATGTAATAATAAGCCATAAAATCTTCACATGTGCTTAAGTGAATTTCTTTGTTGGCATTTCGGTTGGCTGTGTGAGTGCGCTTACACGTTGTCCGGCACCGTGTAGGTGTAAATACATATACATATATATATATATGTGTATCTGTGTGTATGTGTGGACACTTGTGATTTGGTGAGCCAGACAGTAGTCAACGGTGTCAGTAGTTGGCGCCTGTGGATCGGCTGTTTGTTTTTGTTAGTTTGCAAATATGTGCGAATGGGTATGTCGGTGTATGTGTATGTGTGGTTCATCTTTATGTACGTAGAGTGGACTATACGTATTTGGGTGTATTTTCAGGTTGCATGGATTAAATCCGATTCCAAAGCAATACTCGGCATTCACACCCATATGGTGTCCCTAAATCCGAGATTATCAGTGACACACAATGGCCACAACACCTGGAAACTTCACATATCCCACGTACAGCTTAACGATTCGGGCAGCTACATGTGTCAAGTGAACACGGACCCCATGAAAAGTCTGGTGAGTATTTTAAGCAGTGCAAGTGTCTGACTCCTTTGGCCTGCGTTCGTCTGGCCCTCTCCCCTGCCACACACTGTAGGACACTGTAAGGACACAGCGGTGTGATGTGCGGTGTGATTTGTGTGTTTGCGGTGTGGCCGGCAGACACCGGACAATGTCCTTTAAAACGGCAATGGCCTTCTATGGATTTCGATTATATGTACATATCGGACATACACAGCGAACTTTTTCGTTGCGTTAGGAGCAACATTACTACTTATTCGAAGAAAGGAAATAACTAGTGTGACAATTTTGAATGACAACTTGTCCTTAAGTTAAGCGCTGAAAAAAGACAGTAGGTCAGAAAGTAGTGCGTTAGACTGAGTTTCCAAGTTTCCATTTTTTTTAATTTTGTTTACCCACTGCCCTTTCAAGAAAATACGAAAATGCTTCCCATGAATTGTATTGCTTGCTAAAGTAGATTTGCATACCATTTCAAGATTTTCATAGACACGTATTCATTATCCCAGTGATTTTAAGCTCGGATTTGTTAGGCTCACACAATTTTCAAATGCAAAATTCAAAACGCATTTTCTACGGTGCATTTGCTCTCAATTATTATACATCACCGACAGGCCACACACATACACGCTCAGAATCACATTTGTTCTAGCTGTGATAACTTTGCGTGCTGCTCGGTTGCTCGCCTGGTTGCAGCATATTTTTTTTTCTAAGCCGCTTCAGCTCAACCCAACTACCCCGGTGACGGGTTAAAGCAAGCTCGCACAGCCACTGGCCACAGCCGGCCAGTGTTGTTGCGTTGCCAAAGGGCATCAGGGCATCAGGGCAGCTGGACACGGCACGCCACACACACTAACTTCGAATCCGTAAAAATACATTAATGTGATATGTTTATAATAATCCTTGGGATAATAACAAAGCAGCAGAGAATGAACGCTGCAGAGCGCCCTTTGCTGTCGCTTTCCATTTACATCTCACATACGCACCAGCACCGATACACACACACGCAACGCATACCGACAGACATGCACACATACTGACAGGCAGATACCATAACTGTATGTGTAATGCGTGCCTAAGCCGTTCAATCTGAAATAATATCACATTCGGTGATAATATTTTGAGTCAAGGCGGCAATGTACACGAAGAGGTGCGGAAAGGATGCGGCACTCCGGAAGCCGGACGACATTTGTGTGCACTTCATTAAGACGCGGTGTATTTATTAGCAAATCCCAGGGCTCGCTTGAGGAAGCGTGTGTGTGTGTGTGCGGGTTCAGGTGTGTGTACCAACAATTCAATTAATACCTGATTAGTCGCGGCTATCGTAAACATTTACGGCTGCTTTGTAAGATGCCCTTTTAAGCGATTATATCCGACTTGCAGGCGTTTTATAAGCGTGTTTATACTGTGGGTCTGAACGGATTTTCTGCACTTCACAGCAGCCATATTGCACGCTGCTTTCATACGCTGCTCCTCATACTCTTCAACTGGGGACTTTTACAAACCGAATACAACTTAGACACTTGAAATAACCTGAACTTTTTGGAACAATCCACTACAAAGATGTATACATGTATTGTGTATGATGAACTCAGTCGAATTGACAGTGAATAAAAAATTCGTATTTCAATCACGCTCTAAGCATATTTCAGTACTTCCGAACAATTCATTAGATAGATATTTATTTTATACGAGCAATTTTTTTTAATTGACCCTTTTACTTTACATTACCCACTGTTCGCAACAATCAAAATGCTCAATCGACATCAAAATACTGAACTGATATCTTCATCAGATTTGCCTCTGAAATGGCCATAACAAGAGAACATTCGAGGAAAAGTCCAACAAGACTGCTCGCATTGCAACTCACGTTTTCACTGTCCAAAATTACATTTTTTGCTTGTTTGATTATATTTCAAAATGAGCTGCGATTTACAAAAGCACAATTGTCGACATTTTTGCCCATCAGCCAAGTTGAGTCGAGTTGGCGCGCTGGCAACGAGATAAATGACTTCATTACCAGCAGCAACCGGTGTAGCACGTAATCCGTTGGTCACCCGCTCCTCTACTAATTGAGATTTCATTTGCAATGTCCACTGCCTTGTGGGTTTAACCTTTCAATGGCAACACTTTCTCTCTCACCTGCCGCAAACACCACTTCACCACCCCGCTTCTGTGTCTTTGCATACTTTTCTCTCGTTGCTTTGTCTTTACGCTGGCGTTTTTGCTCTGTGTTTTTCCCCCCAAAAACAACATGAACAAAAACCACAACACCCAACGCTGCAGTCGGGGTATTTAGACGTTGTAGTGCCGCCTGATATATTGAATCATCCGGAGCAGAACCTCGAGGAGGGCATCAGCAACGAGGGCGGCACGGTCGTGCTCATCTGCAGCGCGACCGGCGTGCCCGAGCCGACGGTGCAGTGGCGGCGCGAAGGTGGCAAGGACATCATTCTGCGTTCGGAGAGCAGAGACAAGCAAGGTTTGTAAATATTATTATTTAAAAATATTTGTACACGTGACTCGTAAGCAGCTTTGTACACCACTCTCTGCGTTGCCTGGGTGGCGAGCGGTCGACCGTCCGACCGACCGACACACCGGCAGGTGGGCGAGCGCCATTTAACGAGCGGTTAGCAGAAAGTGGCAGGCAAAAAGCGGCCACTCACTCCGGTCAGGAGTGCACGCGCGGTTCGGTCGGTGTGGGAGTGTGGTGTGCCGCATAACGACTGTTTAGAAAAGTTCTCAGTGCTGTAAAGGGTTTTGCTGAAGTTCAAGGGGTAAAAAATGTGTAAGGGCCTTACGTGCTTTGTGTACGTGCATTTGTGCGCACAAGCAGACGGGGCGCACGCGTACGTGCAGCGCGCCGGACGGCACAGTCGAAAAGTTAATTAATTAGGTCGCCTGCCAGTTGCTTTCTTTTCTTTGCTCTTTGCTGCGCTGATTGCGAGTTGGATTTTCTCTTTCGGGACACGAAAAGCATAAAAAGTGCTCGCCGAACATTTCAGTGTGTTGTTTGCGTTTTAAAGTCTGTTTTTTTCCCGTTGCAGTGGTGAAATCCGTGGAAGGCGAGAAGCTGGTGCTGATCAATGTGCATCGGACAGATATGGGCGGATACTTGTGCATCGCATCGAACGGCGTACCGCCGTCGGTGAGCAAACGCTTCGACGTGCATATCAACTGTGAGTGGATATAAAATTTTAACACTTCTCGTACTAAAAGTTGAAGGAGTGAAACATAACATCGTCATTAAACAAAAGTAGTACTTACATACATGGAACACCCACAGCAAATGTGGAGTTTTTCATTGTAGAAGACCAACACACATGGCCTAACCCACAGTTATGTCAGCATGGTGCTGGATCCAGTAGGAAATTTAATAAAGAGGAATAAAGAGAATCAAAGTAAAACTGGCTTTGGGTTGGTTACAGTGGGGAAGATATTAAAGAAAGGGAGCAAAGAAATGTACATATTAAACGAAGAATCAAGAATTCTAAAATATTCAAATTTAAGAGGGGGTAAGGGTTTCAGCGTAAAAAAAACACTTTTTATGAATTTTTTTTGAAAGTATGGATTGATCCAATTTATTTAAACCTTTTGTACATTATTAGGCATACTTTTAACAATATTCTGTAATTTTTTCATGCAGAAATATTACAAAACAAGCCGGTGACAGAGCTTGCCCCAGAACATCCTTGAAAAAATACAATTTGCGGTGTTCACTGTATCTCGGTCGGAAATTATCTGCAATCAAAAACCATTAAAATTTAGTCAAAGTCAAATCCTCCCCCCAACGTTATCCGATTATTTTGTTTTTCATTTAACAATTTTTGGTGGCCATTTAAAGGGTAAACTGCTATTCTCCACGAAAAATTCCGCCATTTTGTGGGTGTGAAAACCCCTTAATATAAAAAAAGTTTTTACTAAAAGTTGGGGGGAGGTATTTTATATGTAGAAAATGTGTACCAAGTTTCAAATGAATCGGTTTAGTAGTTTTTAACTGACAGTGAACACGGACTTTGAAAAAGTAGTTTTGAGACCAGAACAATAGAGAGAGAAGAGAATCACCCTGCACTAAAGGACAGGGGACTAACTATAGACCATAACTTCAAGAGTTTTTCTCCGATCGACTTAAAATTTTGAGAATATATTCTTGAAATGTTTAACAATATCTTAGATTTTAGCCTAATTAACAGTTTCTAATTTTTGTTTTTGATTTTCTGCATTGGCTACTGCACTGAGGATTATTTTAATAAAAAGGAATACCAAATTGTAGAGTACTCAAGTTTGGTTCCTGAACTTTTGTTTAGTTTTTTAGGTTGGTTCCAGTAGGGAAGATCTTAGAGGAAGCAATTGGGAAGTGCAGAAGTTAATTTGGAAAATATTAGACCCATCATTACATCCTGATTTGTTTTTTGGTTACAGTGGAAAATATATTTAAAGAAGTACAAAGTATTTATGTAAGTCTGGTTGGTTGGTTGGTTCCAGTGGCGATGTTCCAACATCCAATTAGCGCGTTAGCGCCGTTTTGATACCACTATTCCCGGTAGGTACCCTAAGGTATATTGTGTGGTGTCATCTGGACTTATATGTATCTATCCATACATATGCTTATATCCAGTCCGAGAGGTTAATGAAAGAGAGAAGTGAGTTTACGCTGCACTTTGCTATCTCTTCGAAAGTCTGAAATGTCGGTTTTCCCAGCGTTTTCCATCTCCTTCTTGCTAAGGCCGGACAGGCGCAGAGAAAATGGTGAACGGTTTCCTTCTCATCCGGGTTTTCGCAGCTGTGACAGCTGGTGTTATGTGGAATCCCCATTTTTGCCGCGTGCTCTCCAATGGGCCAGTGGCCAGTGATGACTGCCGTCAGTCTTGCCACATCCCGTCGGCCTTTGTTTAAGAGCTCCGCGGTCCTGTTCTTGTTGTATGTTGGCCACAGTGATCTGCTGATTTTATAGGATTCCGTCCTCTGCCATCTAGCGTTGGCTTTAGCAGGGAAGTCCTTCGAGACCTCGCCCTTGATAGAGCCCAGCGAGGCGTGAACCGTCAGCGCCTCGTTCTCATCAAGAGCGGAGCCTCTTCGAGCCAGTTCATCGGCCCTTTCGTTCCCGTCAATGTTATTGTGCCCCGGCACCCATATCAGGGTAACTCTGAACCGCTGAGCTAGCTCTATCAGGAGCTTCCTGCATTCCCGTACTAGTTTTGACGATAGAATCGACGATTCCAATGCCTTGACCTTGACCTTGATGTAAGTCTAATCCGAAAAATCTTAAAATTCGAATGGCACCAAATTGAACCGCCATTGGCCTCCACACATTACAAAACACACATCCATCAATGTTCGGATAGCTGCTGTGTTGAATGAAAACACTGCACAAAGCCATATTGTTGTAACTCTTATCGTATTCAGCCCAGCAATTACAACATTTCGTTGCATTGCATCCAGTGAAGAATTTCACTTGAATCGACACTGCTGGCTGCCTGCGCAAAAATAATTCATTAAAAAATGCGAATATTTTATTGTCAGCGGCAAGATTTTTCACACTACACGTGACACATTGTGATGTGTCGCATACACGCTTGCACGCTCGCATCGCTTCGCACGTGGAGCTATGCCGGCTAGTGTCCCTGTCCAATGTCCATTGGCGCGCTGGCCCCGGCAGCGTGCAAGACTGCAAGCGTGTGTTTTTGTACCATTCGCTGCTGCTTCCTGCGTTCCTGACGCTGGCGCACACTGGCTGCGCTCGATTTTATTGCATAAACTTTTGTTAGATGGCCACGTCGCCGGTGCTTCGGTATTCTTGCTGCCTGGGCCCGGCTGCTGGGCGCACATACTCTCCGCACGTCACACAATTGCAGCCACGCACACAGACAACTATTGAATATGCATTTCAGAGATCTATCCAAAACACTTCCGCCGCCGCGCTCTTCGCCCCACAGACTCCTCAAGCGAACTGCATAGATGGCAAGCGTTCTTGGGGTAAATGCGCTGGCGACTGCACGCAGTAGGGCGAAAAACTGCAAAACAAAACGTCCGTCCTCGCTCCTAACTCACTTTGAATGGTCACAAATTTGCGAAACTCTGACTGCAGCTTGACACACTCCAGGCGATGATTTGTTCACCGCACACACACCCCGACTCGCATCCACATACACACGCACGCGCGTACACTCGGGTGCACACAATCGTTGCGGCGGTTGACAAGCGTCGGTGAGCAATGGTGTCCGACAGGATACGTGCTGGCGTGCGTGTGAGCGTGTGCGTTTCTCAATGTCCATACGGATGTCACGAATAGAATGCAACTGATGTTTCCGACCGACAAAAGTGCAAACAACATTGTTAGGCTACCATAAAGGCAACGGCCACAACAGCAGCAGCAACAGCACAACTGGAGAAGCTGGAGATGTTAAGTCACACCGAACCGAAACCCCAACGCCCCGCTCCTCACGTTAACCTTACAAGGCCACATATCACATTTGCCATATGCTGAGTACAGTTCGGCTACGGCTGCGGCAACAATCGCACGGCAATTGTACACAGCCGGAAAAACTGAATTGAAATTGTCGGAATGTTGGACATACTTAAAATCGACTTGTGATAGAACTCAAACATCGTTCGTATAGTAGAACTCAGATCTCAGGCATATCGATCTTTGAATAAATACGCTTTGAGCCAAATCACAAAAACCGGACTTGAACCTTAAAAAGATCCACTCTTAAAAGTTCATTCAAGTCCTTACAGAGAGTGGTTCGCCTAGAAAGAGAGAGTTTCGGAAAATTCTTTGATCGTAATTGTTAGCAAAAAATCTTAAATATCTCATCTCTTTACATACAAATATATGTATAGTAAAAATAATAATATAAACGTCCGTCCTAATAATATATTATCACAAAATCCTAATAATATATTATCACAAAATTTTCCTACAGTCTTTCGCCAGGTGCAAGTACTGACCATTTCAAGAGCATTTTTACCATTTGAGTTGAAAAAATAAAATGCCATACAACGAAACCAAAATGTGTTGAGCAGTTTAGCAGCAAAGCAGTTGTAAGGGGCGGGGGGTTGAATACAGCGCATACCCTTTTAATTCAGGGCTAGAGAGCGGCAACCAAACGACCGACAGTAAAATAAAATCTCATCTCAAAACATCATTTACGTTGCGCACAAAGCCTTTAATTTTTGGACAAAACTATTTTTAAACATTTTAGATTTATTTGTCAGTCCGTTGTTCGGTCGTTGGTCGTGGTAGATACGCTCAGTCTGTATTGCAGCGTCTGAAGTCGAGGGTGGTGTGGAGGACTGTTGGTGGTTGTGCTGAAATGGCGAGTGCAACCATGGACAAACCACAAAGTTGTTTTGTTAATTTTATAAATGCTGAAGTTTACATTAAAAGGAAAGGAAAAACGGGTTAAGGTTGCAGGTGGTTGATTTGAAGGTTAGGTTGGAAATTTAAAGTTGCCAGCATTCAAAGTTGAATTAGAAGTAACTTGAATGAAAACATGGAGTGGAAAGTAATGAATGGTGTTAGATGGTATTCAACAAAGAGGAGATGTAGTAATGGAAATAATGAAAATCATTTCAAAATCGAACCATATCATAAATAATTCGTATGAGGAAAAGTGCTCTATTGTAGTGTAAACTTGGTAATGAAATTAAGTAGAAATATTGGTATCGAAATTTGAATGTGAAAATCATGGATGGATAGACAAAGCTGGTCATAAGTTTATGTATTACAACTTGGTAGATGAGCTATGCAGTTTTCAATGATAAAAGCCTGCAATTCAAATTGTTTTGTGCGCCACCGTAGAACTCAAAAGAGGCTCCGAATGTTCTAGCCAAGCAATGCCGTTCGAGACACTTTTCCAAACTTCAAATCGGTATATTACAGATATAGATAAACTAATTTCGTTGTGCATTCTGCAAATCGTATTATGGAAATTCTACTTTTAACGCATGATTCCACACATTTCGTTCATCGTTTCCACAAGTTCTGTGCAGTTTATACCAGCGTTGTTTATATTTTTAACATTATGGCAGCTTTCGCTATTTCGCATTCCGATTGCCGTCTCAAGATTAATAGGCGAACATTGAGCATATTCCGGCATGAAGAACTCAGCAAATGGAATACGCTGCGCAGTTGGCTTTAATCCAGATTATTTATGTTCTCGAATTATACTGTAGCACAGCAACAACAATCCGAGTAATAACAGTAGCAACAACAGAGACAACACCAAAAGCTAACGCGACAAAAACAACATAAAATCGGGACAACAAGCCACTCCGCAGCGCTCAGCACCAGTAGCAGATGGGCGGGGAAGCGCCAACGTTTACGAGCATAGCGCTTGCTATGGAAGGGGAACTAAATCTAAACATGATGCTACAGAGAACAAAATAAAATCACATGAAAAAATATCCATAAGTGGTGAGCGTGGGTGGAAAATAGATTCAGCAAATTATTGGTCTTTATTAAGGCGATATAGCACGTCGTCGCTGTTTATTATATTCCAATAAGAAGTCGAGAGCTTTCTCATGTCTGCCATCGCTCAGATTTACGGCGGCAGCTTACAAACAAGCTGGCGCGCGTACAAATGGGGAAACAGCTTCAATGTTTCCTTAAGGAGTGTTGATTTTTTTGGTGCGAGTAGTTTTCGTCTAATGCGTTTTGTAGTTGTAATGTAGGGTATTGCACTCGAAATGTGTTTTCGTTTCGATGGGACATTACACTATTCACCCTGAAAGCCACCAATTGCAGATTGTGAAATTGTTTTCGTTTTTAGCCAATTTTGGGTTAATTTTATTTGCGTTGAACTGGGAGCATTAAACCGATTCATGAGCGAGCCGAGTCCAAAAACCCCAATTCTAAGCTGCAACTATGTTAGTTACTTTGATACTCGTTAGACCAAAAAGTAAGGTTATGAGCAAATATTATATTTCATATTGAAATATATTTCATTGTTCCTTTGACTCCTCTTCATTGCAAAGATCAGTCGAATCCTATGAATCGTCTTAACTAAGGCGCCGCGTTGACCAGTCAGTAACTACTTACAAATCTGTTCTTAAATCTTTCAGCCTTTACTATGTATTACATACTCGTTTTAAACAATTTAACCAATTTATTTTATTACATCTACTTATCTCCGGTAGTTGCCCCATCAATTAAAGCAGTTAATCAGCTGCTGGGCGCACCCGTCGAGCGCGAAGTGACTCTGGAGTGCATTGTTGAAGTCTACCCGAAGCCGCTGAATGGCTGGTATCGCAACGAAGGTAAAAGATCGTCGTCCGTCCGTTTGGCATGCTCTGGCGACGTACGCGGCACCAGATAATTTGACGTAATTGCCGGCCATTTCTCATTTCTAGGCAATCTGAAACTGCACAACGGCAACAAGTACAACATATCGGAGGCAATGATTAACTTGTACACGTGGCATCTCAACCTGACAATACGTCATCTGACAAAGGCCGACTTTGGCGCGTATAGCTGCTCCAGCGTGAATGCGCTGGGCAAAAGCGAGGCCCGAATACGGCTGCAAGGTAAGCGCCGACCCGACACAGGCGACTGCCACCGCGGCACTTTTTCGCTGAATACTACACATTCCCGATACACGCACACATATACACACACATTTGTATGCAACTGGAGCTGTGTATTGGGATTGCTGTGTGTGTGTGTGTGTGTGTGTAGACAAAGAGCTATCTGTCTTTTGTACGTTCATTCTAGTTATATGAACGCGATAAATCAATGAGGATTTCGCGCGAATCGAGCGCGAGTAGGAGCTGAGTGGGGTCGGAGTCGGGTGCGGCGGTTGGAAGCGCAACTAAGCGGCCTCTATCCGCAGCTATTTTTATCGAACTCACTCATAGTTAACCCCGTAGCGGCTGTCGTGCATCGCCGACACCACGCAACCCGTGCAACCCGTGTTTTTTACGTTCGTACGCCGGGTGCTTTGTGTGCGCGGCTGGCGGCGCGCCGCAGAGCGTATGAACTATGGCACAATTTGGTGAAAAGTGTGCGCCACTGCACACGAGTAAAACAATGGCACCGTCGACATATATTCAAATATATTAGTTTAATGTGCCTAATGCCGCAGGGATTTTCATTTCGGTCTAATATTATTGTGACAAAGCGCAGAATGCCGCACACTGCGGAAATCGACGAGTTTTGTCGCTTTCATTGTCATGTCGTTCCGTTCGCCAGACAGCCAATTGTCTAAGCGATTTCGAGGGATTCTCTTTTCGTTCGCTCCACGACGCAGCTCTCCCTCTGCTCACCGAGTGTAATACAATTTCATTATATGGAATGACTGAACGTATTCGATTTTATTGTGACTTGCAGTCGACAATTGCAAATTGAATTCGTACAGCTGCGGGGGTGAAAACTACTTTCAGGCGCGTTGAATCGGTTGTTCTGCAGGGAACTGCAGCAAAAGTGAATTGTCGGAGAACAAAAAAAGCGTAAAATGCTCGCTGACTGGCCGTGTCGTGTCGAGTCGAGTCGATGGTTGTCTGGTACAAGGTGTGTGTTTGGAATCATTAATGGTCCACCAAACTCGCATTAAAAGAATGAACTCAACTTGTAGTAATTGTTTAAGTAATGTTGCACAAAGTTTGGACTAACAATTTTACTATGAGTCAAATGCGATATGAGGGGATTGAAAGTCGGCAAAAGATATAAAAAATCCAAATTTATTTCGTACAAAATTTGATACGGATTAGGGACTTTTTCGAAAATTAGGAAAAATACGAAAATATCCTTTACCATTACTATTGAATATACAAATGTTTGGCAACATTTGTTCTATACTTGGTGTGGGCTATGGCGGATTCAAACATCAGATTTGTGACGCCTCACACTCTGTTTCGAGTAATCAATTAAGCACCAGCCGTCAACGCCTTAACTCCAATACTATATATCAGGCAAAACTCTTGTGCAATCTCAGAATTTGCCAACATTCACTGCTGGTTGTCAAATTGTGAACAAATTTGCGCAAAACATTTTGCAAATTAACTTCCGCAAAATGTCCCTTCGGCAGTGCTGCAATCGGCTGCAGCAGCAGCAGCAAAGTCACAGCTTTCACCTGTGCGCCACACAAACGGGTCGAAAGTAATACTTGGACTAAACAACAGCAAATGCCAAAAGCCCCAAAGTGGCTTGTGGCCGGGGAACGGAAGCGGGCGTTTCAGAGCGAACTCAGTCGTTCGCTTAGTTTGCACACCAACGCCAACAACAACACCAGCCTTAATAACGATAGAAGCAAAAATAACAACAACAACAACGGTATTTTTCGTAATTGGTACAATTTGTTGCAGAACTGCGATTACCGCCCAAACCGACAACGACGCCAACACCTTACGTGCACACAACGCCGAAGCCGCGCCGCAAGCCGCCCGCCGGCCACAATAAGGGCCTCAACGAGGTGGTACGCGCCAAGGAGACGCTCTACACAAATCAAATGCAGGAGAACGAGATTCTGAATGCCATCGGCATTTCGGTCGGAGCAAGCGGAAGCGCCGCCAGTGGCGCAGCAGTGACTGGCATTGGCGGCAGCAGCAGTGGTGGCGTCCTGAGCAGTGCTGGCGGCGACAGCGGCAGTGGTGGCACTGGCGGCGGCGGCAGTGATGCTGCTGGCGGCGGCAGCAGCAGCACTAGCAGCGGCAGCGTCATGGGAAACGGCAACGTCAACGCCATCGCAAACGGAGTGGAAGGTAAGTTACGTTCGAGTAAATCCTTCAAGTGTGCAACACAAATGAAAGTGAAGTCAGGCGTACACTACAGCGACACACACGTACTCGCACACACATGCCGAATAAATGCCAGGCCGCTCTGCTCTGCTCGAATTGAAATCTCGAGACGGCAGCGGCCAAAGCTTCTTACGTTGCACTCTGTGCGCAGTTGACGTAATTTGGTGGCGCACTCATTCGGTCCATTCGGCATTTTGACAAACCGCAATACGCGCCATTTGACACACCCACACACGGCCTCACAGTGCGCCAGCACTCACGCCAGCCAGCGCTCCGGTCGAGTGCAACGTCGCCACAGCCTGCAACTGCACTACCCACATGGAGTTAATTTTCCAGCAGTCAGTTTCAATTTTCAGCGTCTGGCGTGTGGCGTGCGGTGTGCAGCGAGCGCCGCACAGAAAAATTGCAAAAATTCGAATCAAGACGTCAAAGACAAGCAGCGCCCTGTGAGGCGCCGCCGAAGGACGCGCGCACAACTTGGGAAATATTTTCGACTTTGTTATGGCGTTCGACCGAGCGACTGCCACGAAGTGCGAATAATTTTATAATTTATCAGGGGAAATTCCGGGCAGGCAGCCACACAGCGCTCGCACGTATGGATTGGGCCTTGGCGGTACACGGCTGCACGAGGACGCGTCGCTTCATTAAAAATTTAAGCAGCCCCAAGTAGCGGCTTGACGCAAGGCGCAGGACTTGCGTCATTTGCAAGCACGACTATGCAGAGCAAAAACGCACATGGCACAACTCGTGCACAGAAGTTAAAAGGCACTTGGGACACATTTTCACAAGAGCCAGTTAATTTTGTTTTTAACTGGCGCTTTGCTAACGACAGTTTTCGTACAGACTTGCAACTTTGGACAGTAGAAGGCAATGCATGTCCCTCGTTTCAATACCATTCTTTGGCGACATAGAGATTGGTTGATTTTTTTTCATACAGCCAAGACGCATTTACACTCTTCTGAGGAAACTATTTATCTGAGACCGTTTTGCTCTGAGTTTTACATTAGAAAATACCATAAAAATATGGTCAAGACATATTTACTTAACTTTACCCTTATGGGCCTGATTGGTCTTGCCATCTCTACCTATGTGCCTAACATTATCTCAAAAAGTCAGTGTAAATGTATCTAAACACCTATGTGCCAGTAATGAGTGAAGCAAATTTATCTATTGAAATACTAAGCATTTTAATGCGAGCTTGAAAAGAGCAACAAAAAAATAAATCTCATATTGAACTAACCCAACGTGACCTCAATCGTTTTGAATTGTATTCTGCATTGCAAAGTACTCTCGAAATATACTCACCGCCAAAGCCCTAAAGAACACTCAACTCATTTAGATTAGATGAAACGATCGGTTTTTGTGCGACAAGCATTCGCAAAGTTCAGTCTTGTCGCAAAGATTTGCACGCTTAAATGTACATTTCTAATTAATCCTTTCTCGCGCCGTTGTCCTTTTGAGACATTGCAAATTTTTTGTGCAATTCGAATCGTCACTAATTGAAACTGCTCCACAGAAAAACTATCTCATTAGTATCCGCTTGAAGCGGATCGCCCTCCGCTGCTGTTCGTGGCGACGCGCTCTTTTTGCCATTAACGCCGTTAGTTGTTTAATTAATTGCATTCCATCTCCATATTGGCAGCGCGAATTTATCAAATTCCCCCACAGCACCAGCAGCGAGAGCCGGGCCGCGGCCGGATTACGCTGCAAGTCGATAGCCGTTTGGCTGCGCGCACTTGATTATGGCAAAACGCGCACGCAGTCCAACTAAGAGCAAAGCGACACGAAACATTTTTCCACAAATTTACACAAAAACTTCATTTTCCGCTCGCGCTGCGCCACCATAAAATGATTTCATTTGCAGCAACAGCGGCGGCGACTAGAACGCCACGACAAGCCACGGCACATCCTTGCGGCCGCTGTGCCGCATGTGCAGCACGCTTTCTACTCTGCTGGCCGCGACTCTGCTTTATTTACTTACTCGCGGCCAGCGTCTGCTCATGTCTCTTTCTATGCTCTCTCCCTCCATCTCTATCTCCATCTCGTATCTATCCATCTCTATCTCTCTTGCAGTGCACACACAGCTGCCCGCGCGCAATGGCTACGAGAAGACGCACAAATCGCCCGCCCCGGTGCCGTCGCCGCGCTCGCCATGGGTGTTCGCCAACGGCGCCGGCCCCACGGCGCAGCCTCACGCCAGGATGCACCGAGCAAATTCGCTTACAATTTTATTCGTCGCATTATCCTTGTTCAAATTTATATCGAATGAGTTGTCCGCATCGCTGCTGGCGGACTAAGATGGATCCAATGGCTGCTCAAGCGGCAAGCAGCGGGCACCGAAGGCGAGTGTTAGCAGAGCGAACGCATGTATGCATGTGTCTGTATGTATGTATGTATGTATGTATGCAGAGTATTTTGGTTGCTATAGTTGTTATTGTTATTGAAAAGTTAGCGGTACCATAATGTTGAAGTTGAAAATTGCAGTCAGTGTCCTTACAATCCTTAAAAAGCAAATACCCAGCCACATACAAAACAAAACAAAAACATAAACAACCACACAGACACATACAAGCATTCATATATTTGCAGCTTCGCGATTGTGGATTTTCTGGAAGCAAATAGTGCAGGGGAAAGCGGGACCACAGCAGCCACCGAGAATATTGGCAGCATGGCAGAAATTTATCCAACACTCAATACGGAATTCACTCGATGCCGGCACGTACTCCACGCCCTCCATTCGACCGCATAAACGCGCATCAATCTCACAAGCGTACAACTGCCAGCTGTGTCCCCACGAGACGATACGTTCTGGCCGCCCCGGGCGCCCGCCAAGGGAGCAACGCAACAGTGCACACCACAAAGGACAAAGGTCTCGCACCACTTTGCTGCGCACGATCACATGTAGAGATTCGCGTGTTTGCGTCGAACGAAAAACATTTCAAATGAATTAAATTTAGTTTAGTTCATCCCGCGTCTGCCCTCATATCGGCCCCATACCGTCTGATACGCTGTCCATGTCGTGGACACAGCTGCACCGCTTTGTGGCATTTTCGCTCATTACAATCAGCAGCATCGTCATCCGGTTGCGACGGTGGGCACCTCTCAGCGCACTCGCCGCTCCGAAATTTTTATCTCTCGACAATGTTGTTTCATCTATTTCATCAACTCCACAGTTGCAGCCGATTCCGCTGCTTTGTTTTGCTTTCTCCTCCTCCTCTAGGAAAAACTATAGCATTGCATGCAAAACCCGCCATTACATTTCATATGTCTTTCGCACTCGCCCTGCTCCCCTTGTGCGCTTTTCGTGTAATTGAAAAATGAGTATGAAAAATTTCTCGTAATCAACTATTCAAAAAGCATTTTCGCTTTCTCCGCCCCCAGCCACCGCCTCGACTGCCAACCAATCCGTTGGCGCTCACTCCCTTTGTGCTCCGTTCGCACATACTTACACACTGTCATGTATTATGTGTGTGCGTGAGTGTACGTGTGTACATGCGTGCGTTTTCCCCCATTTGCTGAAGTGCATACCAATGTCAGTCCGCTTCGCCGTCTGTGCTGCACTCGTGCATGCATAATTTAATCCTATTGTGGTCTTTGCAGTAATCCGCACTCCCTGCCATTCATTTGCGCAGGCAAAATATTTATTCCCAAAATTTATCAGTCGAAATTATTGAATTGCCGCAATTTTATATGTTGTCAATATGAGAATTGTGTGGCATTTTGCGCATTTGCAATGTGCACTGGACATTTGTTTTTCCTCAAATTCTGTTGTCGGAAATCGGGGTCGGAAAATACCAGGAATAATGCCTTCGTTGTCATTTTTGAAATAATGTTTCGAAACCAAGATTTAATTAATTAGGAAAACATATTTATTTGCTTATTCAACGGTAAGATTGCATTGAACCCACTCAGTAACTTCAATTAATGTAAAGTTAAAGGGAAATTAACTCGATGCGCTGAAAACTGGCCTTGAAGGGATGGCAGAATTCGTAAGAAATATAATAAAATCAAAATATTTATTGTTGTCTTCAGTTAAATTATGAGTCATTTTGACGGAGATTTTCTAAGAAATTTTCTTCAGAAATAATAACTCATTTAAAAAAATATTCAACTCCAAAAAAAGATCACAAGCAGCCAATATAACTTTTTCGATTGCTTTCCCAGCTCTAATAAATGCTTTTTTCGAAGGCTACCCAAGAGAAAACAAAGCCAGCTAGGTTTATTTTACTTTCTACAATTCCTTCCTGCATGCATACAACGCTTGCCTTCAACGGGTTAAGCGTTTGCGTAATCAAGTCGTCGCACTGTGAAATATTGCACAGATTATTGTGATAAAATTATAATTTGCATATTGATTTATCAACTCATTACAATGCAATATGCAAATTGCTCTTCGCCGCCGGTCGAAACTTCAAACCTCAAACTTTGCTTCCGCAAAAGTCACCTTCAGCACCGCAACGCAGTCAATCAATCAAGCACCGACCCACTAACATACACACGTATACGTGACTCCAGACACACGTACACACGCACAATACTGCAATACAACACCGATTAGAAAACAATAAGCCCACTTCTCCACAAATAAATACAGCTTATCAATAAAATGTTGGCTCCGAACAACTACCAATTCAATTGCAAATAAATATATAAATATTTCAAATATCTACCGGATTGCTACAAAGCAGCAACGATATGCGTAACAGTCTTTGTTAATGCCGCATTGCTGCATATTAGACAACAACAACTGCAACAGTGCAGAGGCAACATGCGCACTGACATTGTTGTTGGCAATGTTGTGGCTGGCACCGAATGGCTAAATCAATTTGTACAAAATTAAGTTAAAAACATGTTTTAGACGCGAACAATGACAAATTGGTATCACTTCTACGCGGGCAGAAGGTGATAACGATTTGAAGTTAAGTAGTTCGCTAGTTGATGTCTGTAGTTTGTCGTAAGTATTCATTATCAGATAGAATTTAAGATTAACATTAGCGTTAAGCAGTTCAGTAGCGACTAAGTTAACTGGTAACTAATTATACACACAATTGAATGTCATAAATAATGTCTTCCGATACATATACATAATAATTTTAAGGATCGAATGCACGATTTCAAGCAGCAACAGCAGTTCTGCAAAGCCACACAAGCCAAGCAATCATTGATTTGAAATTTTACTAATTGGGTTTTTGACATTGTCTGCAGCAAAGTGAATGGATTAATATGAAGAAGTAAAATACTGTTTTGAACAATTCAAAGTCTTAGTATAACTAATGTGATTTGCTCCCACCAATTTCAGCATAATGTGAATTGATTACTTTACACCTAATTCGGTTTTTCTGCTCAATCATACCTCAGTACAATGTCGTGAAAGATCAGAGCAAACTATTCGAATGTTAAGTATAGACAGCAATTCGATTATTTTCTACCCAGTTTTGTCTCTTCACCCGAGCATGGCAACTGTGCTGCACCCTGTATCAGTTTCAAGGCGCAGCCAATTAGTGCACAATTTTAATGCTCCTCTGCCAAACCACCTCCGGAGATGCATGCAATGGGAAATATTCGAGTCGTTTCTCTTGCAGAATTAATTGCCAATTACGAACATACAAACCAGCGACAATAGCTACAATGCGGTCACGCCCATTGCCCGGCACACCCCACCCCGTCCCACAGTCCACGTTATTCATATTTTTGCATCAATATTAACAACAAGCAGACAGCAGCAGCAGCAAATTACACATGGAAATTATGCAAGCGTACGAGCGCCGGCCAGTTGTACGGCGCTGCCGCAACCACGCCCCTGGCAACGGCATTCTCGGACGGCCAGTGCACGGCTGTAGTCGGCCAGAAGTTAAATGTTGCAAGTGCTGCACTCGTTTTGTTGTGCTTTGCATCTTGTGTCCGGCATGTCCTTTGCGTTCGGTGTGCGAACACTCGAAGGTTGGCCGCAACAACGGACACAGCACAATCGAGCAGCACACGCCCGACTGCGCCGACTAATGCGGCCAGCAGACTGTCGCCGCTGCCAACAAGTCGCACTGCATGCACGCCGACACGCCTTTTCATTGTTTGCTTACCCATTGCCGCAAATATTCGATATCAGCAACACCAGCAACAGCAGCCCGCTGCGGCGAGTGGACAGCGGCCGATAAGAATTAAGCCTTCAAGTGCCTGCTGTGCGACAACTGCACTCTGCAAGCCGCAAATTAGCCGCCCGCTGCTGCTGCTGCTGTAGTTCCGGCTGCTGCTCCGGCTGCATTTGAAGTGTCATATGAAGCCGTTGTCAAAGCATACATAAATGCCGCAAGCATCAAACCCACCGCAATTACCCGCCGAGCGGCTGCATTCTGCGCGCTAATTGTGCGCGCCGCCCGTTGCTCGTTGCCATCGCAACGTTGCAACAATTGCTGTGCGCTGCTGCAATGATAATTATGTGTGCGCGTGTTTATTTTTCCAGTATCTGGTCGATTCCATTTCCATTTACCGTCGCACGTGCACGAGAAAACCGTTTTGCCGAAACATTCAATTTCGGTGCTCAACAAATTGTTCGTTATTGCACGTTATTGCTCTTGAAATTGGACAACGCAAACATAATTCAGCCGGCTGTGTCGACTGTCAAGAGCAGAGCAATCCCCTCCCCCCGCCGATGGGTGGCGTAGTGCCGGGCCAGCTGCAATGAATGGCGCCGCATGACCATACTTACATGGCAGCTCGAGCCCAGCCTGCTTTTTTACAGGTCTCTTGCTCTTTAAATTTTTGCTCGGCCATACAAGAACTTTCGTATGGGTAACAGCTACCGAACATAGAAAGCAACACAACGCAATTGCTGTTACACATTTCTTCCAATATTAGACTAGATTGGCTAAAGAGAAACTTGTTGAAGCGAAATGAAAATTGCAGTCGCTGACAAAACAACAAAAACATCAACAATTTTTGTTGACTAGACATTTTTCGTATAAGCCTGTAATACTAATATTATTACATGACCTTTCATGGTGTCACATTTCTGCTATTCATATTTTTCAACCCTTTCGTTTCTATTCCGTTATAAAAATATTCCAAATTCTCTAAACCATATTTTTTATTTACACAAATTAAATTATGCTACATAAAATTTGTTTCTGGTAAATGGTTTCTGCCGATGCACACTTGATGCCGCAAATTGGCTGTCACTGTATTTGCAAAAAAATTCTACAACAACAGCAACAATAATTAAAATGTTTCCCCCTCATTACGCTCATTAACATGGATTGGAATATCCGCAAATATTCACTGTATTTGTATGTGTTTCACATTAGTAAAAATTTATTTTTCCATTTACATAAATTACGTTGTACTCCCACACTCGGCGCTTTTTTCTGGTGCAGTTTCCCACACACACAGGCGGGCAATTACAATATTTATGGAGTTGCAAGCACGCAGCGCAACACATTAGGCTGCCATTGCCCGCGAACGGTAAAAAGCAAACAGCGCTGAAATGACACACGTCAATGCGCCACGCCAATGAATGCCTCGCGCGACTGCAGCAGACGCGGCAACGGGGCGTATGAGTAATAAATGGCAAAAAAAACGCTTAAATGCGCAATTACGTGCGACAAAACACACATCAAAGTGCGGCTGCACTTCAGCCAGCTACCAGCTGCCAGCGAGCAGCAATAGCAAAATTGCGGTAACAATAACAACAACAACAACAACAGCAATAACACAACAACGACAGCAAAACACCGGCGACGGCAGCAACAGCAAATGTATTGCCACATTGTTCAGGAGTGGCCTGTGTGTGTGTGTGTTTGTGTGCGTAATTGCAACTGCATTGCACTGGGGCGTCTCTGCAGTAGCAGGCGCTCATAACTCCACATGTTTGTCTGAAATTGCTGAATAAATTAAAAAAGATATGGTGTCACTTAAAATTTCGTCTGCTTAAGACTTTTCATGGTCAGACATTTAGCAGAGTGTATTGGAATCTTCATGGTTTAGAGCAGAGTAGATGCCATGTCTTTGTGTTTAGCAACTTTCGACAGCAACAAAGACATTGGAAAGAGAAGACTTGAATTGGTAAGAATTCTAATGCAATTTCCAATAAAAATTAATAAGAACATTAGCTGAAAAGAGTTCCTAAACAATGTAATAAATTTCAATACTTCTTTTCACAATATTTATATACAATCTTCATATCAACCATATCAATATAATCTGTTCATTTTCAACTGGACAAGGTTATGGGACCTTTTTTATTTAAATTTAAGCAAAAATAACGCTGCTCACAAGCATCGTTAAAATGTGAAATTGTCACTTTTGAAGTAAGAATTTTTAACTATTTTTTTACTATTAATTTTTTGAGAAAAAATGCAACACTTCGAACGCCTTTTTGTGTGAGGCCGCCCCAGCAATAATTTGTACACGTTGCTAACTACTGTTGAGAATATTTTAAACAATTGAATTTTAACGTAATTTTGTGCATTGCATCAGCACAACATGCAATGCAGCAGCCGCAACAACACCATCACCACTTCCAACAACAACGACACGGCCAATTTGCATACGCATAAAAATGCAACAGTGAAGTACAAATGCAGCAACACGCATACAAACACACAAACACATGCGGACATAAATGAGTGCAAGAACAACGCAAATTTGTTCCATTATTTCTGGCGGTGTGTATTTGAGTGGCGGTTTGCGTGTGTGTTTGTGTGCAGTGCACAGTGCAGTTGGCATTGCAGTTGTAATAAATATTGTTTTTGGTGTATAAATTGCTGCTAGACACAGACTTTGTCTGGCTCTGGGCTCGACGAATGCTTACGATTTGAGTTCACAGAACGAGCGCTAAAGAATTGCTTATCATTTGAGAAAAGTTGTGGAACCAAACTTGCGACAAATTGAAATAATAAGCTTTGCTTAGAAAACAGCACCAAAGCGCTTGCAAGAAGCCTCAAAAAAAGTTTTGCAAAAATGTAACAAGATTTTCCTCGATTTTGTTTAATAGCTTCAAATTTTAAATATCGTTAAAATTGTCTGGCAAGTTTGTCACATTATTTCTTGCGGCTGGCCTCTGGCTAAAGTGCGTTGCATATGCATTTACGTATTTTTTTTTTTAATTTATAGTTAGAACTAAGTAAGCTCTCTTACTTGTAAACATTACATAACTGTACTTCATGTTTATTAAAATACCTTTTCAAGTGGGATTTTTCAATTTGAGCAAAATTTCACCGATTATTTTATATCCTCAAACTCAAACCTTGAGAGCCAGTCTTCAGTTTGCTACAGACAATGGAAACATGTGTATTAAATCTGTTGTATGTCATAATTCTTGTATAACTTTGCTATAACTTAACTCGATTCTTATCAAATCGGATCAAGCACAAAAATAACACAACATTGTTTCTCTAACAGACTTAAACGCATAAGTATATGACAATATTAGCATTAACACACACACTCACACTTACCCACATACACCCACACACTTTCAGCCACACACATATATCCCACCCACATACATAGACATACATACGAGTATATATTAACTGCGAAGGCGGAATGATGTAGACTTGCTGACGTAAAAGCCAAAATTATTGTAAAAAGCGATTCGTTGAATGGTGCAACTTGAACATGTACATAAATATATATCATAATGCATACATATGTATAACAGCCGATTAAGACCGCTGCTCGAGAAGAAAAATAATAAAATACCAAAACACTAATTAGCGACCGCAACAACAACAGCAAAAGCTTAAAATTATATCAGCAAACGGAGGCATAAAACGAATTTACACTAATTGCATATATTTAATATAATTAATGAATTCAGATGTAAAATCAGCAGTAAATTTAATAACGCTAATAATGTAACAATTTAGGATTACGTATGAAACATTTCCGAAATATTAGCAAATACGAGTACAGAGTTGGAAAAGCGCTGAAAGCAAAAGTGTAAAGTTAACTGAAAACCATACATAAACAACAACAACAACACGCAAACAAACCAGCGAAACTATTAATTATGCAGAAAATATTGTTATATCGGGTGTTTTTTTTTGAGGTATAGAACTTCGAATTGAAATAAAACACAAGAAAATCGTTTTAATGTCCATCAATTTGGCTTTATTGGAAGGATAATTTTATGCCATTAATGTTTAAATATGATTTCGGGCATGTGGCCGCCGCGGCTGGCTCGAAGAAAGCCAATTCTACAGGTCCAATTTTCAACCACTTTTTCGAGCATTTGGGGCCGTATGTCGGCAATAACGCCACGAATGTTGGCTTCCAAGTCCCCTAACGTTTCTGGTTTGTTGGCGTAGACGAGCGACTTCACATATCCCCAAAGAAAATAATCCAATGGTGTCAAATCACACGATCTTGGTGGCCAATTGACAGGTCCATTCCGCGAAATTATGCGCTCATCGAATGTTTCCTTCAATAAATCGATTGTGACGTGCGCTGTGTGGCATGTAGCGCCGTCTTGTTGGAACCACAACTCATCCACATTCATGCCATCCAATTCTTTGCGCAAAATCTTCCATAAAGTTGATGGACAAAGCTCCAATTGCTGTGCACGGTGGCGAATCGATTCATTCGGGTCCTCTTCAACATTTTGCTCTACAGCGGCAATTGTTTCTTCGGTGCGCACTGTTCGACGTCTCTGCGGATGCGTATTATCACATAGAGTAAACGTAGTGCGAAAACGACCCATGGTTAACCGAATTAATTGCTCTGATGGACGATTATGTCGACCATAAAATGGACGGAGCTTGCGGTAAACTTCGCGAACTGAACCATTATTTTCGAAATAAATTTGCACGATTTGCAAGCGTTGTTCTTTTGTCAACCTGTTCATGATGAAATGGCAAACCAAACTGAACATAAATGACATTAGAGTTGCCAGATTTGACCACAAAATGCCAGTTTTATCTCTATTCGAAAAACAAACCTCTAAAAAAAACACCCTATAGTATGCCAGACAACAACAATAACAACAAGCAACATTTGAACCGCATCACACTAAAATGCCACAAATGCGCCCAAACTGTACAGAAACCAACATACAAATTGCAAGTTGGTCGGCAGCAAAGTTCTTGGCAAAAAATAAATAAATACATAAATAGAAGCGGAGCGACGGCCACCCATGCTCCGGGTTTGCGTAATATTTTAATTTTGTTTATATATAATTACACATACATATGTAACCGTTAATATGCAATAAAAAGCGCAGCAAACCCGTTATACAAGCATATACAACAAAAACAAACAAAAAAACACAGCAGCGCATACCGTTAATGCCAACCCAATTACCAACAATAATTACAAAAACAACAAAAATTCACAATTGTAAATGTAACGTTGAAAATGTTTGCGTTTTTTACTATTTTTAAAATATAATTTGTATTAGATATACAAAGCGAGTAAAACAAAGCGACACGAACGGCGTGAAAATCACAATAAATAAAATTGCGCAAAAATCATTAACAAAAACAAAAGACAAACATGAACTGCAGTTATGTGCGCATTTAATTGAATGTTATTGCATAACGTTAACTTAAACTCGCATACAATGCTATCGCAACAAGAACAACAACAACAAGAACAACCACAGCCACAAATAACAACGGTGAAACACTAAATGTAAGTACTGAGAAATGATTAAACGAAAAAACCAAATCAAAAAGGAAAAAGTTTACTCGGAAATGAAATACAGGACAATAAATTCATACACTGCAACGTAAAAGAAACATTTAAATTATAACATTAAAATCATTTAATAAAGAATATTACAACAAATAAATAAATACAATTATTACCATTGAGAACAATTCAAGGAAAACGGTGTTTCACTTACTGGTTGAGGATTGAGAAATGGGGTGAATGCAATTTGTTTTATTCAGTTCACTTATTTGAATTTAATTTTATTGATATGCTTTAGAGAACCGACACTAAATTGTTGGTGAAATTGTTCGGTTCTATTTAAAACGTGCAACAAGTGCTTAAATATTTGGCATTTTGCATTACTTTTCCTGAGCTGCGCAAATGAGAGAACTTACTAATTACTTAACACCATACACACACACGGAGTTTTATCGATCAAACAGGCCATAACACAGCTCCAAAAAATAAAACAAATACAATGTCCGCTAGGACATTCAACACGCTTTTTGTCTATTTTCACGATGGATACTCGCATTCGGAATCGCATTCTGAATCATGCAATGCAATTAATAAAAGGCAAAGATATATTCCATATAGATATATATACTCCACAGTAGATGCTCTGGAATCGCACTCAGAATCATGCAATAAAACTAATAGAAGACAAAGGTATATCCGGCTCCTTCGAACATTGTCGTCTATTTTCACAGTCGATGCTTCCGGATCCCGGATTTAGAATTATGTGAATAAGCTTATATATAAAAATGGCATCCAGCTCTACTAATTTGCTGTTTCTGCAACTTTCTAATCTTATCGTGTAATTAAGAATTTGGCATTTTCTCGATAAATTCAAGAAGAACCTTACAAGTTCCTTCTCCTTGAGTGTTGATTAAGGTGAAAAAGTGGCTTTACCAGAAAAAGTTTACAAGATATTAAGATATGATAAGAATCCAAATTGTAGACTTTCCCACAAGTTTTTATACATAGTGGTTGTATGAGGCTTTTTTCTTCTCTTATAAAATGTCTAAACTACCTTTTGGTGCCTTTCTACAACCAGATCTACAATCAGATTTTATCACGCACTGACGAATTGCAAGCACAACAAATTTTATGTTAGCTTTTGCGGTGATCTAACTTGTTAAAATCCATAATCTGAAACATTAAAACTTCGCATATATGTATGTAACTGTACGAATCAATTTGCGAAATAAATCGTCTTAAGTTGCAGTTATGTAAGCCTCAACTAAATGCCTTTGCATCATTTGCCATCAAAATATTTTTGAGCTCCGAATTGAGTGGCAAATGTCATCAATTAAAACTACCAGCACATTCAGTAAAGTGCACACAAAATACTCGTATCACAAACGTATATATAATTAAGTATATGGAAATCTCCGCAGAGACTGCAGAGTTCAATTAGTTGATTCAACACTCTTAAATATCGCTTTAATGCGATTAGATAATAAACATGTCGATTGTTCTTGTGTACTATAAGAAGATTCGTTGATACATGTATTGTACATGTATTTATGTAGCATACGAGGAGTGACAATTAAGTAATGAGACTGATTTTATTTCCGCGCTTGTGGTAAACCTGCGACCTTGAAATTCCATTTCTCCCCCCGGCATCCTTCCTCTCTCCATTGATATATTTACCATCGCCCAGGTGTTTCGATGGCATAAAGAGTTTAAGGAGCGGCGTGAAAGCGTGAAAGACGAGGCGCGGAGCGGGAGACCAGTCGAGGTGCGGAATGACGCGAATGCGCAGCGTGTGCTCGCCCTAATCCGTGAAGATCGACGTTTAACAGTTCGAATGTTGGCCTCGGAACTGGGTATGAACCGTGAAACAGTCAGACGTGACGAGGGTACTCGCGGACATCCCAGTCGAAGCGTTCCAGAAGTGTTACGAAGCATGGAAAACGCGCTGGAATCGTTATATACATAGCTGCCCAAGGGGACTACTTTGAAGGGGATGGCAGAGTTGTAGAATAATTTTTAAATATAGAGTAAGTTCGGGTAATGTGATATGGTCGGGTAATGTGATATAGTGGCTTATTTCACAAGTGCATTGACTTTTTTCAAAATTAACCTTTTTAAAACATCATAACAGCTTAAAAACTCGTGCCTCATGATTTTGGATGTGTTTGCGTAAATAGTTTACAGTCAGTGTGATGAAGTGCTTTTAGTAGTGCTTGCACAAGTTTTTGGTCACGAAGTTTGAAAGCATAAAAGGTAAAAAAAAATATTAGAAAGTTCGATGCTAATCAGAAGTAAATCAGTGATATCGATTATGAGTTTGCGAGGTACGCTCTTCTTAACAAAATTATTATTGTTTTTTTTATAATTCGGGTAATGTGATATAGTACATCACAGTACCCAAACTTATGACAGTAGTACTATTTGTATACAGAAATGTATATATACAAGTACTTTATTGTATAATATTTGAAGTGGAATATTCTCAAAAATCTGTTATGGTTAGGTTTTAGATAAAAAAATCCATGAAATCATGTTTCTCGATAAAAATGTTTAACCCTTGGCTTAGCCCGTCAGATTGTGATTTTCCAAAAAAATGAAAAACACGTCTCTAATTATTTTTGATTTGGAGTATTTTCACCAAGTTTGAAACTATTAGGTCTGTTAAATAACGATTTTTCGGGTATATCACATTACCCGCCGATGGTATATCACTTTACCCGCCACTTTTATCAGACGCCAATATTTGGATATTTTGATTTGTAATTAAAAAACTCGTCAACAGTTTATCTTAAAGAGTTAATAATCTTAGATATACTAAATAATGTGTCAGTGAGCAGTTTGAGACCAAAAAAAGTGACTTTTAGGGCAAAGTGTATCGGGAATCGCTGTAAAACAAACAGGTTATCACATTACCCGAACTTACTCTACGGTTTTTATGGAATCAGTCTCATTACTTAATTGTAATGTTAATTGTACTCTTGCATTACTACATAACACTGTGAAACAAAATTTGTACTTTCTTCGACTTTCGGCACTCGGCCATGAGTTGTCATACATTGGCCAAAACGCAACGTTACCCAAAACTGTATCTGCAGTAGACTTCATCGTACTCGCTTATTCCACGCATATTCAAACTTGCATCCTCAGCAAGGCGATTGTCTCCGCTACAAATGAATTGCGTACAGCCCCACATCCAACACCAACACCTGTTGTTTGTATTGAAAGTCATCAAGCGACATTGTTGGAAGTGCGGTCTACAACAATCCACAAATCGAAATGCACTTACGGCGCTCATCTTATTGTTTGCACGGCACACAACAACAACCACAACTGCTGCACACCACAATTGGCATGAGCTGCGAATGCCAATGCGACTGCGCTGCAAAATGCAATTTGCTGCCACCGTCGCAGCGCCATTGTTTGATTTTACGTAATAATACAGTTAATTAGTAGCCGGATGAATGGTCCAGTAGCTAATCAGCTGTCTTGTCCAATGTGGAACGGTGGCAAATTTCAGCCGTAAAATAAGTCAAATGTGACCAAAACAATTTGACGAAGACAAAATGCAGCAGAAAAGCATATATGAGGTTACGGGGACGGAATACACCTAGTGTCCGACCGAATATTCGGTTTCGGTTTCGGCCCAAATAACTGGTTTCAGTTTCGGTCAAAAAATGGCGGAACGGCCGAAACCGAAACTTTCTGGAATATTTTTTACATTTTATTGTGTAGCGAGTGAACCGCTACTTAGTTAGTGCAGCCGAGCAGATATATAGTGAAAGGATGATGCACCAATGTAAATAAACTTCTTTTTTAGAATATAATAATAAATTATTTATTTATGAATATTAGCGAGTAAGGTACGAAAGGGTGATTTTTTTATGTTTATGTTTTTAAAAAATGAATTAATTGTTTTTATTAATAAGTGGTCCTTCGAGCCGCTCGCGATTGAGCCGACGCGGAAAATAAACATTTTAAAATACAAAACAATCAACAATTACCAAAAGTAACTAAAACTAAACAAGTGACATAAACTACAAGAATCCAAAAAGTGAACCAAACACAAAAGTGAACACGAACTAAAGTGATAAATACGTGAAAAAACGCAAAGAGTAACAACACAACACACTGTGAAACAATACAAAAAAAGCGATTACAATATTGAAACAGTGCACAAAATAACAAAAGTTAAAACAAAACCAAACTCCTACCAGATTAAAAGAAGGGCAGCAGAATATAATACACAACAACAAAACACACACCCACAACACAAAGCAGACGAAGAGGGCAGCAACAACGGCAAACAATAACAGCCAAGGAACACAGCACAACACAGTAGCGGCACACAACAAATAGAGGAGATCCCCATACTCGGGCACTGGGCCCTTTAAGATAAGCCCACAATATTTATTAAAAATTACACATACACTAACACAAAATATAATTTATATAAAATATAATATTCCCATTACCAAAAATCCAGTTAAAAATTTATATACTGGTACGCCGCCACTGTTCGCAGTAAGCAATCCCGCTACTGCGCATAATTTTGCGATTTTTGTGTTCGCATTCCCTACGCAGGCAAAGCAGCAAAAACTCCCGCTGCAGCCTGCTTTCAACCACTTTCATAATTTGCACACATTTCCCTTCATTTCGCTTTGTGCATATTTCCGATCAGCAGCAAGCACTCCAGCTGCTGATCTCCCACACTCTTGCACTTATTTTCGCATTTCCCTTTGTGCGATCACCGCTGGCAAAACAGAAATATCTCCCACTGCAGCCAGCATCCAAAAACACGCACTTCCCCTCCTTTTGCGTTTGCATTGCACTCTCCCACTTGCGCACATTTTCGCGTTTCGCTTTGTGCGATATACGCACGCACTAGCAGCAAGCACTCCCGCTGCTGCCTCCAAGTGCAATCACATTTTCACACTTCTGCTTAAGCATTTCCCACTCTCGCTAGCAGAAGTAAATAAACGCAAGCACAGTGGGACGAGTAGCCTTTTTTTGCAGCATATTGAAAATTTTTCTAGGACATAGAAAATTTGCAATTAGTGCTGCACATACTCAAACCCTGCACATCTGCTGCCAACCCAAGGGCATACAGTGGGACAAATATCGCCCATTCGCACACAAATATTTTTGTACACAAAATTATTTTCACACCTTTTTACGTTCACTAACACACTAATACAACTAATCACATACACATATATATATATATATATATACAAATATATATATTTATACACACATATATATACACATACACATCTATACAGACATACAAATACGTAATTATTCACGTAATCCCATACAAAAAAAATCACTTTTCACAAATAAAGACATATTTTCACACACATTTGACTACACATTTACATTATATTTGTATTATAGTACACACATTCCCCATTATTTCACATACATTCCATTCCCATTTACAAAAAATTTATTTGTTTCCCATATACATATATATTTCCCTACACGTTTACATACACGGTTGTAAACTTTTTTACTCGACAAATATACAAATTCGTTTCAACGAATTTCCCCATTCCCAACTCTTCCCATTCTCAAACATCGTTCGCGCGGACGCGGTTAGACTAAACGTCTATTTATCCAATACCCTACATTTTTACAATATTTATTTACACTTTTTACCTTTTGTCGAGCTTTTCTAAGCAAAATGCCTGCTGAGCGATCACCCAAACGACAACTTGTCACAATGGAGACTCCTTCCTCCAGATACACAAAGTCGTCTAACGCACGTTTGACAGTTCCTGTCACTCGGGAGCCACCAAACACTCGCTCCAAACTCTCTAGTCCGAAAGCAACCGATCCCAGTGTTGCCAAATTTACTTTCGAGTATGACAGACTCGTGCTATTATGCACACATTTTTCATCGGTTCCCATTGAGGATTTGACCAAATCCCTGGTCCAAATAAAGCAAAAAAATTTGCAAGCCCAATGGAAGAGGCTTATGCGCGCATATGAGGCAGTCTTCATTGCTGAAGACAATAGCCAGCCCGACGGTTTCAAAGAGTCGGCTAGGCAAAAAATCGACGCCTGCACAGACCAGTATGAGTTGTGCATGGCTCAGATGTCGGACATCATTGAGATGCTCCAAACTCAGTCCCCCCAGCCCGCTGCGCATATGGAACCGGTTCGACCCCTAGAACCAGCAAATATCCCCTACATTTGCCTACAAGTTCCGCCTTGTGATACCGAAACATTTTTCGGGGGCTATGAGCAGTGGCCGTCCTTCCGGGACATGTTTACGGCAGTAGACATTAACCACCCCCAGCTCACTCCAGCCCAAAAATTGTATCACCTCCGATACAAAACGCAAGGTAAAGCCGGTGCTATTGTTAAGCAATATGCATTAACCGATGAGAATTTCGGACTCGCGTGGGAAGCTTTAAAATCACGCTTCGAAAACAAACGCATACTCATTGATACACAAATTAGATCCCTCCTGAATATCGCACCTGCCCACTCCGAAAATAGTGAGACACTACAGCGGATCCAGAGCACTATAAACAATTGTCTATCTGTTCTCAATTCCCAGGCCGTAGATACAGACAATTGGGATCCGCTGCTAGTTTACATATGTTGTACCAAATTGCCCCAAGAGACACTTGCTCTATGGGAGCAATCTTTGACATCCCGGAAGGATCTGCAACCCTGGCCGCAAATGGATGAGTTCCTGACCGGCAGATACGAGGTTCTTGAACGGCTGCAAAATGTTCGCCCCGCTAAGCCGATATCACAACCCACTACTTCCAATGTCCTCCCAAATCGGCCACACAAATCCCTTAATTATCACACTCAAGTGAAAAGGGACTTCGCGTGCAAACTCTGCAACGCAAATCATCCCATACGGACTTGCCAGAACTTCAAAAGACTCACCCCCCAGAGTCGACTTAAAAATGTTAAGAAGCACAATCTCTGCGTAAATTGTCTTGCTACAACTCACCTTATTGAGGATTGTACAAGCAATTTTACGTGCGTATATTGCCAAAGGAAGCATCATTCCCTGCTTCATTTCCCGACAGGCAATGCGCAACCCTCTCAATCTCCCAATCGGTCACATTCGACCACTCCACAGGTCGCAACAGCTGCAAAACGAACACACAACAACTCCGCAACTCATTCCCCCCTTTCGGATGCGCAACCCCGCACATCTTCCAGGCAAAGTACGCCACAAGTACAAGCCTTACACTCCAATAATGGTACCCAATCCCTTCTGCCTACGGCACTGGTGTCTATTGAGCACTCAGGAAAGTTGTTAAAAGTTCGAGCGTTGATCGACCAAGCCTCTCAGCGTACCTTCATTTCTTCGAAGGTCCAGAAACGCCTCAAATTGCCAATCGAGAAATCCCCCTTCCAAATCTCGGGCATGGGCGGTCAAATTGTGCAAAATGCCAATCATACATGCTTCTTGACATTGGTAGTCCCCCAAATGAGCACGAAACTCCCCGTGCAAGCAATCGTGCTCCAAGAGCTTACGAAATTGCTCCCACCTTCCAATATAAACCCTCCCAATTTGCAAAATTTTGCCATGCTAGATCTCGCTGATCCAAACCCCTTCGAGACAGCGCAGATCGATATAGTGATTGGCAGTGATCTCATCCCGCAGATCATGCTCGAAGGTATCCACCGAAATGTATGTGGCAGCTTACTTGCTCAGCATACAGTTTTCGGTTGGGTATTAAGCGGTCCAGTACCCCCTTCTTCGCATTTGGCATGTGCCACAGAGGTACCAAGTCGCAATATGCCTGCTGGAACCGCCCTTCGAAATAACCTTCCCGCCCTAAAGAAAGCCCTTTCGCAAGTGATTGCCGCCCTCAATCCCGTAGGGTTTCCACCCCAGGAAATAATGGAAAATCACTCTGAACCCACCACTCCGGCAAACTCATTCCCAAACCGGCAAATTACCCCCTTCGTTGCCAACCATTTCGACCCCGCAGGATGGCTTTCGCCTCTAATGAGACAGAGAAAAAGCGCAATTCCTCATTGCACCTCCTCCATCCCGGGTCCGAGAAGAGGTCGGTCGTCATTCCATTGCGACCTGCCCTAAGCGCTGCAAATCCCGCAGACGTCGGACTGATCGGGTATAAACTCCAAGATCTATAAGATCTCCCTCTTGGGTGGAACGGCTCCAGCAATTCTTCGATGCTGAGCCAAATGGTCATGCTCACACAGTTCCAATTCCGGATCAAAGAGCGGTTGACTGCCACCACCCTCTCGAAGAGCAAACCGACATTCTCGCTCGGTTCTCCTGCTTCTCTCGAGCCCTACGTGCACCTAAAATTCTCCAAATTCGCTCCAAAAATTCTCCCACACTTGGAAAAAGTAAATGGCAACTTGACCAGTTTTTATATGTATTTTCTCATATTCCCTCGGCTGTAGCTTATGCAAACCCTGCAGCTTAGCCACTATTTCCCATTCACACGATGTCCATATTTTAATTTTTAATCCTCTGACATCTAACCTTTTTGCAGATCAGCCGACCATCGCAGCAGGTGCCTCCTAGACTAACCCGCACGGACCGATCATCCCCTGCAAATAGGTTATCGGCGCACCCCTAAGCGCACCCACAGCCAGCCAGCCGTGAGCCGCACCACCAGCCAGACCTCAGCCGCGTCTCGGCAACTCTCCACCCGGACACTACACACCAATTGCACTCTGCAATGGCGGCCGCGATGGCTAAATGAGTGCTGTGGTTGTTCAGTGATCTGTCGATCCCACCGCTAATCCCTTCCTTTCCTTGTCCTTTTGTACTCATGTTACCCCCTATTTTCTGCTCCCCGGCTTCGCCGTTTGTATCGTTTAATGTTTATTGTATTACTTGTCACTCGTTATTCATACGTTGATGAATATACACCTACCAACACCCGAAAAACCATTGCGTTTCATTTCCCCCCGCTCCGCCGCGATACGCATAAACAATAAGTATTTATTTGTGTTATTTTATGTTTGTTTGTTCTTTATTTACTTAAAGTAAAATTCGTTTGTTGAAAAATGGTGATTTTGATGCTTGATGTGGTGATTTTTATTTCAACTAGAAAGTTTCAGTTTCGGTTTCGGCCGAATATTAAAAAAAACCGAAACTCGGTTTCGGTTTCGGCCCAAAAAAGTGGTTTCGGTCGGACACAAGATACACCATTGTCAAATTTACTTACAGTTGCGGTAAAAATAATAGTAGTACGCATACAACGAAAAGAAAATTAAGAAAAAATAATCTGCTTTTCTTTACAAATATTTTCTTTGTATTTTTTTTAACAAGTTATATGTGTTAACAATGCAATCATAAAAGAAAATTTAAGAATTAAACTCAGTTTGATTTGATTTAAATTAAATGCGCCAAAAGCTCCAAAATATGGACGGTCAAAAAAATAGTAGTTCGCTTTACTTTCATAAAAATGAAGCAAAAATTGTGTTACATTTTAAAAGATTTAGTGGTTAAACAGTAACAGCGTAATTTTTCTTCAAATTAATATTTAGTTGCGTAACTGTTGTTCGCTATTACTGCAGCACAGAGCCGATGCATTGAATTAACCAAATTTTCATATCTTTCTCTAGGTATTATATATTCCTGCTTCTCAAAGTTGATTATTATTAGTTAGATTATAGTGAGCAACTGCTCTCTTCACGTCGAACCACAAATTTTTAATTGTATTGAAGTCTGGTGATTGTGCGAGCCATTCCATAACCCTAATACTGCTCTTGCGAAGCCCCTTTCGTGCGAACTTGCTTGTATGCTTTAGGTTATAATCCTGTTGAAAGACCCAAAGCAGTGCCGTTTTTTCACGGACATACGGTAGCACGATTTCCTGCAAGATTCGTACACATACACATCGATCCATCGTTTTCTTGAATAAATAAATAGCGCTACCTCCATAAAACGTAAAACATGCATATATTTATTGAGCATGTTTTACGTTTTGAGAAGCAGGAATATATAATACCTAGAGAAAGATATGAAAATTTGGTTAATTCAATGCATCGGCTCTGTGCTGCAGTAATAGCGAACAACAGTTACGCAACTAAATATTAATTTGAAGAAAAATTACGCTGTTACTGTTTAACCACTAAATCTTTTAAAATGTAACACAATTTTTGCTTCATTTTTATGAAAGTAAAGCGAACTACTATTTTTTTGACCGTCCATATTTTGGAGCTTTTGGCGCATTTAATTTAAATCAAATCAAACTGAGTTTAATTCTTAAATTTTCTTTTATGATTGCATTGTTAACACATATAACTTGTTAAAAAAAATACAAAGAAAATATTTGTAAAGAAAAGCAGATTATTTTTTCTTAATTTTCTTTTCGTTGTATGCGTACTACTATTATTTTGACCGCAACTGTATATGAGAAACCTCTTAGACCAACTCAAACGGTTATATGTAGTTAATTAAAGAAAACTTCAGTTGACTTTACACAAGCCAACCAACAAAACCGAAACTCTTCGGCTATGAGCTAAAAATTAATCCATAGATTACCCAAACGCACCATAGCCTAGTCTAAGCTTAGTATACACTCAACGTATCCCAATCAGTTCGACCTATTCCGGTTCGGTCTGTGCTAACCTCCAACAACGAAAACTGGCTCAACTCATAGCAAACTAAAAAATTTAAAATGAAATCCACAAATCGGCTTTAGTGCTTCATGTTCTCACATTCGACATTTAGTAGGCATTTAAACCAACAACAAAAATAAACAAATAACAACAACCCCAATTAGAAAATTGGAAATGGATGCGAACGAACCAATCGATTTGCAGCAATAATTTTTCGCTTTGTCAAAATTTGCAAGTGCTGCACAAATTTTCGTGTGAATGAACAAAACAAAATTGTCCGTTTGCCGACTGGCGCATCCTGGCTGCGGTGGCCACTCAGCGGCAAAAAAATCCGACACAAAAACACTGCGCATATGCGGGAGCAACTAGGAAAGTGCCGACTACTGGCAACACCCACAACAGCGCAAAAAAGGCGCTCGGCCGGAAAATTGCTTAAACAAATTGTCAATTTTCATTTAAGCGGATGTTTGCCTATCACTTTCCAATTGTCACCATGTGTGGCTGGTGGTCAATGTCCAGGCCGCGCTTCAACACAAAACCAAAAAACACACACACCCGAAAACAATAACAACACCAACTGAAGTGTGCAAGGAACGCACAAAGTCCGAAAACACACTCAAGCAACAAACAAAAAATGCGCACACTATGAAAAAATCATCACTGAAATCACTGCATGAGTGGCAGAGCCGCAGCCCCGCCGCACCGACACATCCAGACGACAGCAGTCGCTGACGCTCGCCTCCACTTTGCATATGCAAACCAAGCACCAGACTCGGTGCATTTGTGTTAGCTGCGAATTAAAATGCTATCCGCCTTCCGCACCAAATCGTTCTGATGAAAACCTAAAAAACAATCAAGAAAAACGTCAACTAGTGCAGCGACGGCAACCATGGAAGTCGGCGCGACCCGAGCCAAGCCGGACCGCAGCGAACGGAACCCATTTCGCTGGACATTGGACAAGCGGCAGCACCAGATCAAGCGTGAAATTTTCATTTCATGATATTTTCAAATTGTTCGCTGACTCTTTCGCTTTTCCGAGCAGTGGGCAACCCATCAGCCCCCACAACGGCAACACACGGTCGCACGCGGTCGCATGGCAAATTGGGCGCCGATTCGAATGGCATTGACTTTCGGTCAATGGCCAACAGATAAATGAACGCGACACACTTGGCGGCCCCTCACCCCTCGCCCGTGCGGGTCAAAACGCCGGCAAGCCATCAAACGGCTGTTGTCAAAGTTAAATCCACACTGTTGCGGCCCCTGTCGGCTGTGCAGATTGCTTAACTCCTCACTTGCCTGCCCCCGTACGAACCCTTCAGGTTCAGGTACGAGTATGCCAGGCGTCGGCGTCCTGCGCTCCACTAAGCACACATTCAAATTTCAAAACCGACGGCGAACGAAATCGAAAACGATAATTCGAAAGCTGCTGGCTGGAATTTGCCTAAAAGCGACGCCACAATAAATAACGAAAAATTGTTTCCAACAGTTTAATCAGATTAGGAGGCGACCAACTGAAGAGCGCCGATTGCGAGTGAAACTGAAAGCGGACCAACTAATCGAAGCCCGAGCGATAGCGTCGCACCAAATGCATTAAAAGCAAAAGTTTTCGCAATTGCGGCGCAACGACTAATCTAACGCGGTATACGGCATGCAGCCAAAAGGTTCTGCTAAAAGGCCGCAGTGCGAAAGCACTTGAAAAGTATTTAGCCAATTTAATGTAGCGAAAAGAACGTTTCAGTTGGTGTAGTTGCTGGGAAAAGTGGAGAGCACACTTTCGCTTTCGCGTTGCTCGCCTTAAAGTTGGAGTATTTTTGAATTGAAAAGCTCTGCAAATAAGGGATTTGCCAGCTGCCGTTCGTTTCAGCACTCATTTTTTGTTGCGTGAAATTTTACACCACTACGACTTCGACGCAATCGGCTTATAAGTACAGGATACAGTAGTGTGAATTTACTATGGACTCTGACCCAAACGACGTACAAGAAATCTTGTAAGGTTCAAGAAATATTTAAAATGTTTGATATTAACCCTTTCGCTACAGGTTTATACTGGGGAATGTTAAAATTTTTAATTTTACGTTTTAGGCTTCTATGTGGTTATATTAGCAACATTCCATCAGAAATCATTTAATTTTTATACTCGGACCCTGTATTTTATACAAGAGCAATCACATGGTTGTTATATCCTGGAATTTATTTATTTATTTATCTGGCTGTTGTGGCTGTAATAATTACTTAAACATAAAATTTTTTACGCATAACGGAGATTTGAATGTTTCTTCATTTACTTCAGCCAAAATTAAAACAAAGTATCTTAATTGAAAGAAAACGTGAAATTAAAAAAAGTTAACTAATTTTTCTGCTTCTTCTTCCTTTACTATATCAAGATATACCATTAAAAAAGCGTGTATACTTCTTTTCTTTAAACATTAATATTCAGTTTATTAATTTCGTATTTTTCCTAAATCTTCAAACTATTCTAAGGACCAATAAAACAATGTATTTCTGGAACCATAGAGGGTTCAGACGTCCACAAAGTAGCATGTTGCCATATGACAACAAAATAGCGAAAGGGTTAAAAAGGCAAAAGAGGAGAATTGTATTACAACAATTTGAAATTATTGCGGAAAGTGTCACACTGTAGCTGGTAGGTGTTAAGGGATTGAAGTTAGGTATTTTTAACCTTTTAGTATTTAACTCTAAAAGATTCTAAACAACTTTTTTATATCAAAACTATTACTTAGAAAGAACTTATTATACATAACATTTTATGATTTTCCACCACAAAGGTCAAGACTGACAAAAAAATAATTATTTAATCAAAATGTTATATAATCAAAATGTTATATAATGTACTTAAGGTCACTTTTGCCTCAAGGCTTTGTCGCAAATCATCATTTTTTTTCGACCCATTTTCCAAATAAATAAATAAACAATTTTCTAAATAAACACAAAATATCAAGTTACTCTTAATACCAACAACAACTATAAAGCTGCAAGCAACCCTTTCTTGCTGCAATTCACTTGACCTTTTTCCGCTTTCGTTTATTTTCTTATAGCTATTCATAAATGATAATTGCGAAAATTGTTGCAGGCCATTATCAAATTTGTACAATGGATTCTAATGGAATTGGTTTCGTTTTATGTATATTCGATATTTGTATGACCTGAAGGGTTGCCGAAAAGTGTTGCACAGGAGATTGGCCAGAAAAAGTGTAAAGCTTTTCAGCACAAATTGACGACAATTGGCCAATTAACAATGTTGTAATATTGACTGAGAGCACTTCAAAAGTTTATTGAAAATTTATGTTGAAAGTGGAAAAGGCCGCAAGCGATGCAGTCGCTTTCGCTTTCAGCTCTTACAAACAATAAATGTGTGACCCTTTTCTCAGCGAATCGGCTCGAATGTGGTTAAGGGGCAAAGTATTGTGGTATGGACAGTGGAAATTATGGCAAATTAATGAAAACTGCGTGGGAAACGACACCAGGACAGCATGAAATTCAGTTAAAAAAAATGCGAATTTTTTTGTAAAGAACATTTTCAATTTTGTGGTTAAAGGCGTTAATTACGCATGTGGATTTTTAATTAACGTTATGCATATTTTCAACGTCCACTGTTTAGTCATGAGTTGTCGGATTTTTTTTATGTTTCAAGTACGAAATATCGAAACGTCAGGAAAAGTGAAATATAAAATTAATTATATTTTACTGAGTTTTGGAGAAAATTGTGCCTATCGCTTCACGGACCCTCTATGTACTTAGCACATAAGACCATTGTTAACTTTTTCACTTATTTAAGGCTATGAATTTGTGACCTGGCAGCTCTCGAAACACTTCGTAATTCGAAAAAGGAAAGTTCATCGGCATGGCTAATGAAACGAACACATATGTTGTGTACATATGTATGTATTAGGGATTGCAATCTCGGGATCGCGAATCCCGGAATCCCGGGATCCCGGATAATTTCTTACTTACTTACTTACTTACTTAACTAGCCATAACAACCCGTTATCGGGTTACGGCCTGCCGCAAAACTTCTCTCCAGGCACCTCTGCTTTGCGCGCGCCTTCTTCAGTTGGTCACACCAAGAGATAGCAGGGCCTCTTCAACTTAGTCCTTCCACCGGAGACACGGCCTCTCTCTTCGCCGTCGACCTACAACCATCGTATCGAACACTTTTTTCGCCGGAGCTTCGCCGTCCATACGGCAGACATGACCGAGCCAGCGTAGCCGCTGGATGTTAATTCGCAGCTCATACAGCTCGTCATTGGTTCGTATACGATAATCGTCACCAACACGAACAGGGCCGAAGATTTTGCGAAGTACCTTCCTCTCGAACACTCCAAGGGCCGCTATGTCATTTCGTGTCATTGTCCATGCTTCAGCGCCATAGAGGAGCACGGGCAAGATAAGCGTCCTATAGAGCGCAAGTTTTGTCGGTCGAGAGAGGTCTCTACTTCTCAATTGCCTACCGAGACCGTAGTAGCACCTGTTGGCAAGAGTAATCCTTCGCTTTATCTCCAGGCTGACATCATTGCTGCTGTTGATGGCGGTGCCAAGGTAGACGATTTCCTTGACAACTTCAAATGTATACCTGTCGGCCTCGACGTGAGACCCTAGCCGCTGCGAGTCCCTGCGTGTAGACAGCATATACTTCGTCTTGCCCTCATTTACCACCAGGCCCATTTTGGCAGATTCTCTTTCGATAGCCGCAAAGGCAGCGGTGACATCTCGCTTGTTACGCCCGATGACATCAATGTCATCAGTGTAGGCAAGGAGCTGGACACTTTTGTTGAAAATTGTGCCATTACGATGTACACCGGCCTTGCGCAGAACACTCTTCATGGTGAAGTTGAAGAGGTCGCAGGACAAAGGATCGCCCTGTCTGAAACCTCGAACGGTATCAAAGGGGTCGGAGAGGTCACTTCCAACCTTGACGGAGCTGCGCGTATTGCTCAACGTCGCTCTGCAAAGTCTAACGAGCTTTGCAAGGATACCAAGTTCAGACAATGCGGCATATAGGCGATCCCTTATCGGGCTATCGAATGCTGCCTTGTAATCGGTGAAGAGATGGTGAGTATCGATTTGGTTCTCATGGGTCTTCTCCAGGATTTGGCGTAGAGTGAATATCTGGTCGATGGTGGACTTACCAGGTCTAAAGCCGCACTGATAGGGTCCAATCAGCGCCTTGGCGAGTGGCTTTAATCTTTCACATAGTACGCTCGTCAGGACCTTGTATGCAATGGGAAGTAGGCTGATACCCTGTAGTTGGCGCATATTGTCGGGTCGCCTTTCTTCAGCACAAGGCAAAAGGCACTGAGGTTCCAATCGTTGGGCATTCGTTCCACCAGCCATATTTTGCAGATGAGCTGATGCATGCACCCAATGAGCTCACCGCCGCCGGCCTTGAACAATTCAGCTGGTAGCCCATCCGGCCCTGCAGCTTTATTGTTCTTGAGTCGCTGGATAGCGACCCAGACCTCGTCATGGCTGGGCGGTGGCACATCCACACCGTCGTCGTCGATTGGTGCCATCTGGACATCTTCACCACTGGCGGTATTGTTCCATTCGTCGCCTGCGAGCAGCTTGGTGAAGTGATCCTTCCACAACCTCAGTACACCCTGCGCATCGGTAACCAGATCCCGTTTTCGTCTCTGCAAGAAGATGCCCCGGGCTTAAATCCTTCCGTGAGACGCTTAACTTTTTGGAAGAATTTTCGGGCGTCATTCCTGTTGGATAACAAAAACACTGTACAAATATACTGACTGTATAAACTGTATGAATCCTTAGAATCCTTGTTCTGAAATTCAATGTTTGAAATTTGTATGGAAATAATATTCATTCCTGAAATAAACTTTGTATTGAGAGGATCTCGAAACTTTAGTTTTTCTTCCGATTCCACAACGAACTTCCAATAGGTTATGGGCACGCACAGCAGCGAAGAGTTCAAGGCCGTTGTGGCGAAATTAAACCGGGAAAATTATGCAGTTTGGGCGGTGAAAATGGAATTGCTCCTTATAAAAGAAGACATCTGGGACCTGGTTCAGGAATCGATACCGCCTAATCCGGATGCCAAATGGATTAGGAGGGACGGCCAAGCACGGGCGTGCATTGGGTTAATGGTGGACGATGACCAACTCATACACTTCAAAAATGCCAAAACAGCAAAGGACTACTGGACAAATTTGAAAGGCTTTTATGAGAAGCCTTCATTGAGCAGTCGGGTATATACGATGAAGAAAATTTGCAAAATGGAATTGACGGATGACGAGAAGATGGAACAGCACATAAATGAGATTTTGATGCATGTGGAAAAATTAAATGTAATGGGCGATCCACTTAGCGAATCATGGACGGTAGCTATGATACTAAATAGTGTACCAGAATGGTACGATCCTTTGATAGTTGCACTGGAAGCAAGGGAAGATTCGCAGTTGAACGTAACTTTCGTAAAAGGAAAACTTTTGGAGGAAGCCAAAAGACGGGTGCATAAACGAGATGCAAATGACGGTACAGTCATGAAAGTGTTCAAGAACAAAAATCAAAAGGAAATGGAGTGTTTCTATTGCAAGAAAAAAGGACACATAAAGAAAAATTGTAAGTTTTACAAAAATAATAAACAAAAGGTTAATTTGACTGAAAAGGTAATAAAAGAATATAAACAAGAGCATCTATGTCTTGGGATGATAAGTAAGATGCGAGGCGATTGGGACGTAGATTCCGGAGCTACATGCCATATAGCAAACGATGTTTCATTTTTCGACAAACTGAACAAAGATGTGTGCGAATTGATACATGTTGCCAACGGTTTTCAAATACGGTCACAAGGAAAAGGTAGTGGACGTATTCGGGTCTTCAATCGTTGTGGTAAGATGGACGATATACGCCTCAATGATGTTTTGCTTGTTTCTTCGATAGAAACCAATTTACTTTCTGTAAAGAAGTTGACGGAAAGTGGGTACCAAGTCAAATTCGATGCAAGGGGTTGTGAAATTTTGAAGAATGGCGAAGTTAAAGCAATAGCAGAAGTCAGCAAGAACTTAAGGTTCATGCGTGAGCTGGAGTTGTAGAAAGCAGAACTGCGTGACGCTGTCATCAACAGAAGCAGAGTATGTAGCAATGGCTGAAGCAGTGCAAGAAGCGATGTGGATCAAAAAATTGTTAATGGATTTCGATGCAGACCCGAAAGAACCTATTACTATCTACGAAGACAACCAAAGCTGCATTAAGTTAATCGACAATAAAAAGTTTAGACGGCGGACAAAACATGTCGACACAAAGTTACATTTTGTTCGAGACCTAAAGCAGAAAGGCATTGTAAATATTAAATATTGTCCAACAGAAAGTATGCAAGCAGACATATTTACAAAACCTTTAAATTGTATTAAACTTAAGAAATTCAGAGAAGGGTTATTACTTATATAATTCAATTGTATTTTTGAGGAGTGTTGGATAACAAAAACACTATACAAATATACTGACTGTATAAACTGTATGAATCCTTAGAATCCTTGTTCTGAAATTCAATGTTTGAAATTTGTATGGAAATAATATTCATTCCTGAAATAAACTTTGTATTGAGAGGATCTCGAAACTTTCGTTTTTCTTCCGATTCCACAATAAACTTCCAATAATTCCTGCTCCTGCACTCCTCGATTTCCTCACGCTCGCGCCTTTCTTGCTCCCGTTTCCTGCGTCTAAAAAGGCACCTCTCTTTCTTCCTCTCCTCCCGGTATTTTTCTATCACGGCTCGCGTGGCAGCCGACTGCAGGGTCTTCTTGTAGGCAGCATTCTTCGCTGCAGTGGCTGCGCGACACTCTTCATCGTACCATTGGTTTTTTGGTGGTGGGCGTCGAAAACCAAGGACATTTTCTGCGGCGACGCGCATAGAGTGGGATAAGTGAGCCCATAATTCGCCGATGTCATCAGGTGGAGAGGGGGAGCGACCGAGCTGGTTGGAGAGTTGAGCGGAGTAAGCTTCGGCTACCCCTTGTGATCGCAGCTTACTGATGTCCAGCTTTCTTCGCAAACTAGGTTGCGCGGTCTTCGCTGCGCAAAGACGCATGCGTACCTTGGCTGCAACAAGGTAGTGGTCCGAGTCGATGTTGGGTCCTTGGAACGTGCGCACATCTAGAATGCTAGAAGCATGCCTTCCATCAATCACAATGTGATCAATCTGGTTGCGGGTGGATTGATCGGGGGATAGCCAGGTGGCCTTATGGATATCGAGGTGCTGGAATCTGGTGCTACTAACTACCATGTTTCGTGCCGCGGCGAAATCGATCAGCATCAGACCGTTGTTCGAAGTGGTCGCATGGAGGCTGAACTGCCCGACTGTGGGGCCAAAGATACCTTCTCGCCCGACCTTTGCGTTGAAGTCCCCGAGGACAATTTTGACGTCATGGGCCGGGCACCCGTCGTAGACGTCCTCGAGCTTCGCATAGAAGGCATCCTTGGTCGCATCGTCCTTCAAATTAGGCTAATGCTAAAGTATTTAGCCTTGATGCGGATCGAAGCCAGCCGTTCGTTCACCGGAGTGAACCGAGAGACGTGGTGGCGAAGTCTCTTGCTGACCACAAATCCGCAGCCAAATTCGTGCTTCTCCGCATGGCAGCTGTAGTAGATGTCGCAGTCTGCTCGCTTGGAGCAACTTTGTCCTGTCCATCGCATTTCCTGGATGGCGGTGATGTCAGCCTTACATTTTGTGAGGGCTTCCGCCAGTTGGATAGAGGCACCTTCCCTATAGAGGGTCCGGACATTCCAGGTGCATATCCTCAAATCGTGGTCCTTAAATCGTTTGCTGTGGTCGTCAACATTGTGGATTCCTTCCGAGGCTTTGTTTTTGGCTTTCATTGGTGGTAGATTTTACGTGGCGGGCACCAAACCCTGCGCACAACCCAAATTTCAAGTCCTGGGGATTGGACACGCTGCACACATTAGTTCACTATTCAGCGGGTGCCAAATAGCTATCCAGAAGGGCCGCGCGGAGGCTGTGTATCAGCTTGGATTGGACAGGGACAAGGATCGTTCTGGCGTTCGCCAGGTTGAACGCAATCAGAAACTTTACCTTGTATGCCCGCTCGCTTCCTTCTAATTTCAGTCCCGAAAAATCCCGGGATTGACAGAATCCGATCCCGGGATCGAAACTATTTCTGGTTCAGCTTATTTTTTTCGTTTGTCACTATAATTTCGAAAAAATCAAATCTTATTATTTAATATAACAAATAAATTGCACGCTGCCTGTGACGTTTAAATAAGTTTCAATGCAACAATAGCTCAGTTTGTGTACAAATTTGTACAAACTAGCTCTGTTTGGGTACTTTTCTATTAAAATTTATCGGTAGCTAAATTCAGGGAGGAATGACGCTTATGCTCCCAAAAATTAATCCAACCAAAAAAATAAACTAGAAATTTGTAAAAACTTGCAAGTTTAACTCTTGCTTACACCAGTGTGAATTGTCACATTTACAATAAACGGGGAAAGAGTGCAAATAAGAGCGTTAAAGATAGAAACAGCTGATATAAAAGTTTTATTTGAGGTTTAAAGCTATGGGGAAACTTTAATTATTTATATTACTCACACCAAACTTGACTTATTTTAAAATGGCGGAAACCATGGCCAAAACTTCAAAATAGTATATGAAGACTTACATACGATTTCACCTACTAGTATTGAACCAGAGAAATGCTTTTTATCAGCAGGTTTGCCAGGGGGTTTGGCAATTAAATGCATTTTAATGTTATTTGTCATGAATATTTTGTTCTTAGGTTAAAGAAGGAACACTTAGTTTTATTTAATACGACAATACAATTTATTTGATTGAAAAAGACTGATTTAGTTCCTTAAAATAATATATTCAATCCCGAAAAAAATCCCGGGATCCCGGGATTGCGATTTTTAGTCCCGAAAATCCCGGGATTGTAAAACTGGTCCGGGATTGCAATCCCTAGTATGTATGTATGTATTCGTGCAACCGCATCGACACAGTATCGCACATGGCGCCCGGCAGATGTTCCATTCATTTCACTCAATTATGAGATATTTAAATTTTAATTTGCTACAATTCAGCGGCAGCACCGCGCGTTTTAAATTAGCACGAATAAATGACGGCAGAAGCGAAAGAAAACACGCGGATATTAGCGCAATACCCGCGCCTTACATGTCATGGCCACACAGTGCGACGCCAACATGGACGCACGCACACCGTCCACACTGGTAAGTACTCTGCGCCGACGACAACATGTCCTGGCCAATATTATCAACGCCAGCGCTGGCAGGAATAATGTCGCCGAGGGACAGCAGCTGCACACACACACACACACACAGACATGTTGGCCGTCAACGCCAACATTCACCGCATTCGCACCCTCATTGCCGCTCGGTCCCGGCCGGCAGTTAATTATCCTGCCGCCATTGCCTGCGATGCATTTTCGCATTTGCCTTTTTTTCCGCTCGGCTACAGTCCGGGCGCCATTGTTGTTTTCGATGCGCGCTCGATGTGGCGAAGCGACCGCCGACTGGCAGTAATTAATTCTTTTATTGGTCGCTTGTGTCTCGCACTCAGTGCGGTCGCGGCGTTCGGCTGTCGTATCTTTTGCGGCTTACGGCAATGCAAACATGCACTGGCCGCCACGAAATTTTAATCGATGAATTGGGGCTTAAGCAAAAACCGAAAAGCGCATAAGATAAATCGACGACAAACAAAACGCCAGCTACGACTGCTGCGACCGGTAAACGCAAAAAGCGAAAACGCTCACAAACAAACAGCGCACAGTTCGCTACTAGATATAAATTTAAAAAAAAAAACCTGAAAAAACAAAGGCATTACAGCAACAACAACAACAATTTACAATAAATAAAAAATGCGGAAATCAGTGACCGGATTTTATGTTCTGTAGCAGAGCGTCAAATCCGCCAGCTGTCCTTGTGGCCCATTCCCCACGAGCCGCCGCCCACCGTCCAGCGACAGCTGCTGGCGAAGGCGCGCGCAATATATATAAATATACGATGCGCTTTTTATGCGCTGCATGTTGATGCGGCCACAAAAAATATGTCATATATCATGGCGACGTTAGGCGGCCGCGTAGGTAAAAACCACTAACAGCCACCTTGTCCATGAGGCCATTACGGCGCTGACAACAATTCGCGTGCCACGCCACAATGAATTTTCGCCCCATTACCGCCACTGTGCTGTTGCATGGTCGCACGGCAGTCACGCTGTCGCTGCCGCCGGCGTGCGCCGTGGCCACACTTGAGCCGCACGATTTACCATACGTTGCGCGCCGTAAATGGACGTTAATTGCGTTGCCAAACAGATCTACTTTTAATTTTGCATCCTGTCAACTGAATTATTTATTTCGGCCCGAACTGCTAAATACTTTCACTTTTTATGTTCGCTGCCAGTTATTCGTACATGTTGGCGATGCAACTGGGAATGATGCCGTGATTTCTCAGCTCTTCAAAAGCGCTCTTTGAATTGATGTATTTCACTTATATTACTGATTCAGAAAATTTTAAGTCAATTTTTAGACGGGACTCCATACTTGATATCTATCCCCAGTACGTAGTTATCCAGGTGTGTTTGTATGTGCTTTGGTATTTTAATCTTATTGGGAAGAGATGCTATCATACGCAATTCGAATTGAGATATACGAATGCAAGGCAGTACACTGACTCTTTGCTTGCACATTTTACTGGGTCATCCATTTACTAAGTGGAAAATATAATATTCATTAATATTCCGTACTTGTTGCCAGCTTGTTTGCAAATTTTCAATTCCATTGCAAAAGGAATGCCTGGGCTTCTGATAGAAATACACGTCAAGATGGGGTCGCGCAGTTGTTATCGTCAAAGTCGTTTTATATGTGCCTGCGGGTCCTTTATTCTATTTTATTTGCCTTTCCCAACACATTTCCTAAACGTGGCATCGCACCGAATTCAACTAAAATCATGAGCGTCACAAATGCTGCTGCTGAATAAATATCAAAATCGGATGCACCACATTTAAGCGGAGAAATCAATAAGAGTAACGGCTAATATTACAGAAAGGATGAAAATATTTGCGCTTGCAATCGAGTTCGCTTTGATGGACAGGCGCACGCTGCGGCTCTGTGTATCAGCACATGTTATGTTATGTAAATTACAGCCAGTGCCACTATTGAATTGTGTGCTGGTACACAAACACCAACAGCCAATGCGACTGCGACTGCGAACGTGAATGTGACATCGCACCACAGCTGAATGTCAGTGCGCTTTATTGTATATACAAGTGTGGCAGTTGAAATGAATTTTCATATTTTGTGGCATGAATACTACAATGTTCCTACTACACACACACACACATGCACACATGCACACAAAAGGGACAGGGCCAAAGAAGTTTGCTGCCTTTAATGCAAGCTTCGCACTTTTATCTATCAAACGTTTGCGTTAATTCATACAAACATCTGACTCCGTGCAGACACGCAGAAAGACGGGCTAACAAGCAGATAACGGTCAGACCAACAGACTAACAGACAGACAGACCCACAGACCAACAGACGGGCGGACGCAGCGATAGTACAACTTTTATTGCCAGCATTCAAATGGCATTTCGACTGCGCGTCTGTACTTATTTTTTACGATTACACACGCGCGCACATATCTACCTACCTACATACATATGTATGAGTGCATATATTCATAGGGATGCACGCATGAGTGTGTTTTTGTATGTGCGCTGACACCCTGTATCTGTGCGGCGGTCACGGCAAAAACAGCGCGCGCACAGCCATATGTGTTCGCTGACGAGGTGGTACGGCCAGCGGGGCGTTTCTTGCCGCATGCACACACACACACGCACAAAAAACGCACACTTCCGACGCTGACCGGATGTCCCGAACAATATTTGCTGAGGCAAGCAAAAACGACTTCACCAACTCCCTGCTGGCGTGCGCGTCGCCATCCGAGCCCCGGGTCAGCCACCAGTGAATTCTCTGTTCGAACAAACTGTTACGCGTTCGAAATTATTATTTTTTACATTTATTTGTGCTTTTTGTTCCAGAGAAATCCCCGTCAACTACTGCCCCGTCGTAAAAAAAAACCGGCTTCAATCCAGATGCGACGCATTTCTCTACTGCACTTTGCATATGGGTTTCAATGTTGGCGTGTGTGTTTGTATGTGCAACATTCACATAGGGAAAATATGTACACAAATTTAATAAGTAATATTTTTTCAAAAAGAAAAGCAGCCGAACTGCATGCGCCCAAACGGAAACACGCACAATGGCTCCACTGTGCAACGGCAAACATGGAAGGGAAAAGCAGCGTGGCAGGAAAATGGCGGCGTGTCGTACTCGTTCTGTATGTGTGTGATTGTGAGTAACGATAGCATTGAACTTTATTTACTAAAGGAAATTTACCGGTTTCTCTGACGACAAGGGTCGAAAACAGAATAACCCCTCATAGACATACAGAGAAGACACAAACTCGACTTGCCGGCCAACACTGCGTTTGGTTGCTGGTTGTTGATTCACTTCAAACGAATGACTAAAGATTGTTATAAACTGGAGCAAAAAATCTGCTGCAAATTTTAACAGTAAATTTAAAGCAGTAATTTTTGGCCGACGATCCGAATATCCACCTCGTTCATTTATCTGAATTGAAGGTCATCCAATACAACGCGGCTTCAAAACACTTTTCTTGCTTTTTCTCACATGGCCACGAAAAATATGGCGTGGAAAAAATCAAACAATGAAGAATAGTGGGCAACCAAGTAGTTAACGCTTTTCTTCCACTCCCCCTAGGTCTGAAGCCACATATGTATATGCTGCTGACATATTTTTTAACATACTTGCTTGCATGTATGCAGCTTCTGGCATGGCAGCAAGCTTAAGTGACTTGCAGCTTGCGTTGGATTTTTGACAGTTATGATGCGTCATAAAATTTGCTGTGCCACTGGCAGTCGACAAATGCCCGCTTCAACTACACGCAGAGAAGCTTTTTCTATTTTTCGGAGTTAGGAGAGACAAATTTTCTGAAGAAGGACGAAGATTTAACCAATAGGGAGTCAATATTCCAATGTTGTGCCAAGAACTAGTTTTAGCCGATAAAAGTTCGTCATGCTAATGAAAACGGGTTCATCAATATTGGATACGATTTCCTTTCTCTGTGAAAAGAACAACTGAATAGAACCAGCAGGCGGCCTTGAAAATGCTGCTTTATCTTCGAGTTTTCAAGAAGTTTGCACAGCTTTGATTTTATTTTTAACTATTCCAGTTACAATTGCTACAGCTGAAAGATCCTTTTCAAAATTAAAAATCATAAAAACGTATCTTCGAAGTACCGTGGGCCAAGAGCGTTTGAGTAATTTGAGTATTCTGTCTATTGAACATGAAATGGCCAATCGTTTGAGAAATAACTTGGATCAAATTATTCACAAGTTTGCTGATTTGAAAGTGAGGCGCATTAAATTCTGAATATGCATATCACAACTTTGAGAACTCAAAAATTGTCCATTTTATTCACTGTTTTTTATTGCAGTTTCATACCATAAAAATAAAATGTTTTACATGAATAACACTTGATCCTTTTTTTTCAACATCATTTGTATCCGTACCTTGAATAATACACCCCTTCGAAATCCTGAGCGATGAATATTAATGTGTAAGGCAGGAGGGGGGGGGGGGGGGGGGGGGTGGAGTGAGAAAAGTTTGAATGATTTAAAGAATTCTTCTGGTAAGGGCCCCTTAATGAAAATCTGACTGGGGCCCCCATTTCTATAGTTACGCCACTGCTGAGCAGGGAACAAGCTTAAGCAAATAGAAGTAGAAAAGCAGAATTCAACCGATAATTTATGAAAATGGGTTGGTCACTATACACAAGATGTCGGAATGACATAGAGAGTATACTATGTAATGTTTCATGTCATGTTTGTTGCTTCGCAAAATGATTGAGGAGAGCAAAAATTGTAATCTTAACTTTGTAGCAAACTTGTTTAAATTAACACATTTTTTTATCACAATTAATAAAACTATTTGCAGCAAATTTTTTATAATAAATTATAATACATAGGGGAGACGGGCAAATACGCCCACGGGGCAAATACGCCCACCCGTTGTTTCTTTTAAAGTATTCATTCAAATTCCGCGCCAATTTTTTTGTAAGTGCGCCTTAACTCGTAGACATAACCATAAAAAAATCGAGGCGATTGACATTGCGGTTAAAACGTTATAAATAAAAGCAGATTGTTTTGTCGTTCCATAGTCTGAACATCTAAGTTTTGCAGTTTAGGAAAAAATATCTACAGTCTTCGTTTCTCGTTCCTTATGCAGCCAGGTAAGTTTTTCCTGTTATTTGAAGTAAGAAAAACTGTAGGCCAAAGTAGTTTTGTCGTAAAAAGTTTTTTTGTATTTTTTTTAATTTTTAAAAAAACATTTTGTTGTTTGGGGCAAATACGCCCAGTTCGTTTCGGGGCAAATACGCCCACCTAACGCATTTATCAAGGTTTTACTGCCTGAAGATTATAAATGACAATTTTATATTAATATACAGGGTGGTCCAGAAATACATCCACTTAATATACAGCGTGGTCCAGATAAATGACCTGCTTAATATACAGGGTGGTATGGAAGTTACGGACCAAAACCTAACGAAACTTTTTCTGTATTTTTCCGAATTTGAAAAATCCTTCGCCACTTTTCGCAGAACTCAAAATCGAAGAAAGTATTCAAGTTAGAAGTTTTAATAAAGCATATTTGTTCAATTTTTTTCTAAAATATTTTTTTCAATTGATAGTTTTGTAAAAAGTGGTGAAGGACTTTAGGAATATATAAAATTATTAATATTATTTATCATTCGTGGAAAAAACTTCTTCTTAAGTATAAGATGTCTTACGCTCATACAATCGAATGGCATAGGGCAAGCTCGAATTTGCAATATTTTCATTATCAAGAGGAAGCAAGCGTCGGCACAGTGAGAGCGTAATAATATTAACGCTCTCTGTTTATAGTATTTCGTTTCTGAAATGTTGTTTTCTATTACTTTCGTCCGAGATCCTTCAATTAATAAAGTGGGCGTATTTGCCCCGGGCAGTGGGCGTATTTCCCCGAGGGTTTTCCGAATGGCCAATTCGATATTACTTTAAATTTTTCGTTGAAACTTGAAAATAAATAGGAATCTATAAAAATGATAATGTGAGTTTTGTTCCTTAGGAAAGACACTAGCGCGTGACATATATTGTTATTCGAGAATCATTACTGTCATGTTGAAAAATAAATTTTCCAAAACGTGGGCGTATTTGCCCCGGTCTCCCCTACATGCAGTAATAAATGAGCCGCTCAGTGCACAAATCGATTAACTCCATAAAACAAAAAGTTGAGAAATGCGATGAAATAAATTTGTTTTTTTTTAAATTCCCTTTATAATTTATATTCAAATATATATATTTTGTCGTTTAATGGTGTTAATCTTTACTATTCAGGAAAGTTTTAATAAATATAAAAAGTTATGGCTATACCAAGTGCTTTGACACTTAAATTTAAGATTTTTCAAAAAGTGGAGTTAATCACTCTGTGCACTGAACGGCTCAAATGTAGTAAATAATAAATGTATTTCAATTATTAATTTTTTCACAGTGTACTGTGCTGTCGTTGTCATGCCATCATCAGACTCCGTTAGATAGAAGCACGGACAGCTCTTTCGAATGTCGCCATTGAAACGATGAGCACATCCCAGCCGAAAGTGTGCATGGCAAATGACCTCGCGCTGCATTCAGAAAACGCCTCCAGCGCCGCCCAATCGCGCCGAAACAGACTGTTTTCAGACAAGCAGCGAAACTAAATGATACAAATCTAAAAAACAAGTATAACAAGTAAAAACGATTAATTTATACAAGGTGCAATCCAAAGTAAACAGGACTTTTATAAAATAAAGAAAACGGATGATTATTTTTGTATAATTCTTTTTATTTATTCAAAATACTCTCCTTCTGCTTCGATACAACGTTTTGCACGGTCCAAAAGCATTTGGAATGAGTGTTTTAGGTCATCGGCCGGCATCGCCTTCAGAATGTTGGTACAAGCCTTTTGGATGTCCTCAACGTCCTTATAACGGTTTCCTTTCATCGGCAAATGCAACTGACCGAATAAGTAGAAGTCACAGGGAGCCATATCAGGCGAATACGGTGAATGATTGATGGTAAAAATGCGATTTTTGGTCAAATAATCGGTCGTAACTAGGGCTCTGTGAGCCGGTGCATTATCATGCAATAAACGCCAACTTCCTTCCTCGCGATATTCTGGCCGAATACGACGAATGCGATGCACCAAACGCTTCAAAACTTCAACATAAAACAAAGCGTTAATTGTTTTTCCCGGTGGAACAAACTCTCGATGAATTATTCCCTTTGAATCGTAGAAACAAATGAGATGAGTTTTGATTTTTGACTTCTCACGGCGGGTTTTTTTCGGATTTGGCTCATCTGGGTGCTTCCATTCGGCACTTTGACGCTTTGTTTCGGGATCATATTGAAAGCACCACGTTTCGTCACCGGTTACGATGTTGAACAAGAAATTTGGATCACGTCTGGCTTCCCGAACGATGTCTTTTGCGTGCTCAATTCTCTGCGCTTTTTGGTCGTCGGTTAAAGTGTGCGGAATGAAGCGAGAACACACTTTACGGAGACCCAAATGTTCGGTTAAAATGCGATCAATTGATGTTTTGAAGATGTTCAATTCCATTTCCATCAATTCCAATGATGATTTTGGCTGCATTTTGATAAAATCACGCACAGTTTTGATGGCATCGTCAGTAATCACAAATTTCGACTGGCCGACGTGTACGTCGTCATTCAAGTCTTCACGACCATTCTTGAATCGATTCAACCACTCATTAACACGGCCACGGGATAAACAATCATCACCATAAACTTGCTTTAACAATTTAAACGTTTCGGTAAAAGTTTTACCAAGTTTAAAACAGAACTTAATATTAGCTCTTTGTTCGATCGACATTCTCGTACCAAAGTTAAAAACATACTGTCACATTGAGCGGGATATTTCGGCGTCTACTAGACCAAATGTCATGAAATTTAGACAGTATGTGAATGAAAGATGTACCTTTCCAACGCATGTCCTCACACATAGATGGCGCCACCAGAAACGTCCCTATTGCAAAAGTCCTGTTTACTTTGGGACGCACCTTGTATTATTTAATTATTATATATGATTGGAAAACCTAAGGTAGGAGACATAGAAATAAATAGAAATAGAAATAATTTTTCAAATCCTAAAGTCTAAAGTCCACGACATATGCGAGCTCAAAGTTTAAAAGTTGCCTCGTCAGCCACCATTTCTACTTAAGGGGTCATTCTCATGCGCAGGCAGGAAAAATGGACATTTTTCAGAAATTATTTCCTTTGTGAATACGAGGAATTATCAAAAAAAGATATTCCACTTTAATTTATTCATTGTTATGGTACAAAAATAAAAAAAAAAATAAAAATTTTTTTAATTTTTTCAAACACTTTTTTTCGATTAAAGACACGGCTTATGCCGCGTCATGGTCAGCTGGCGGGATTGAATCAGTATGAACGTACCTCTCGCCCGTAGTAAATTTGAATTTTTTCATAAGAATCTCACAAAATGGCAGGCATTGGAAGTTAGAGCAGTAAAAAATTGTTGTTTTTGAAGATTTTATCAATGAAAAAAAATATGAAATTTTTAACATATCAGAGTGAATTTACTAGGGGCGATAGCTAACAGTATGTAGAATGATGTGACAAAATCGCAGAGAGATCGGATGAATGGTTTTTTTTAAATCATCCCCGCCATTTCAAAAAAAGGCGTTCCGAGAAAAACACGTTTAAAGTTTTGACTAACTGATTGAATCCTTGCTAGAAACCTTGACCGCTCGTTATATAAATGTCGGTAGAAGCCGAAATACTTGAAATTTCCCAATTTTTACAGCACCTTCTTCAAGGATGATACATTCCAAATATGTTAAAAAAAAAAAAAATTTATTTTTACAAAATTTCACATGAGAATGACCCCTTAAATTCTTTTAGGGCGCTCATGCAAAGTCGTCCCTAAACAAATCCAGCTGTGTGTGTGTGTGTGTGTATGTTGCATATTCGCCATTTAAAAAAGTGTTATTGTTATATTTCATATTTACGCCTCTTTTGAGGCGAATATTCTGCAGGGAAAAAACTACATACAAATAATAACAACAACAATAACGTTAATACTGAAATAAATATTCCGGCTAAATTATAAAATGAAGCCGTCGCCCGTGGGCAAAATTCGTGTTCCGGCTGGATGTTCCGCTGGATTTCCCATAGCCACACCACGACGCATAGCGCCGCACCACGTCAGCCGCGCGCAATTAACGCGTCGCTCGCGTACGCCTTCATATGCCCACACGCCGTGCACCGGCTGCTGACGCCGACTATGGCTTCCCTAACCCGTTCCCAATTGTTGTCGTCACACTACGCTTTGACGTTTGTCGTTTGCTCGTCGCTAGTCCTCTGCAACTGCTGCCGACTGCTGTTGGCTGCTGCGCGCTGCATGGGAACTGGAACTGGCTCATTCAGTGCGCAATTATAATCGCAGCAGCATTTTAATTGCTTTCAGTTCAGTTTTTCCTCGAAAACAATTTCAATGGAATAAATTCCAGCCATTGTTGTTGTGCATTTGACGTTCGCTGCTCGGCAGTCGGCAGGCGCCTTGCTTGCGACTGGCGGGCGCTGCAACCCCTTCTGCCCGACGTCAGTGATGGGCTGTTAAGCTGCTCCAATTCATGGTGGAAATTGTTAAGTTTTTCGCCTTTTAATGCCTTCAGCTGTTGTTAATTTTATTTTATGACTTTTCAAATGTTTGATTTTATTGCAATTCCTTTCTTTTTTGCATCCCTTGCAATCATTTCCCAATGTTTAGTCAAATACTGTAGACTAATTTTTGCAAGAAACTTGTAAGAAGTTGACTTTTATGCTTAAATGAAGTCAAAACCAAAAAAAAAAAACAAATAATGCAAATAATGAAAATCATAGAAGTTTAGGGAAAACAATATACATATGTATGTATGTAGGAGAAGGGAATAAAGAAGTCTAGAAGAAGTTAATTGCTTTCACTTTCATTGAGTTGAAGATTTCATGGGCAACTTTTGCAGAATATCAATTAACCACTTCTAACTAGTCGTTCTTGACTTAAGGCAGGTTTCTACCTTGTGCGGCCGAGAAAACATGTTGTTTTGAAACATTTTTAATGGGAAGGTTTTTAAGATAAACACTGGAAAATTTTTTCAGATGTAGGTATATGTTTATTGTACAAGTAAAAAAAGTTTCAAGATAAAATATACAAAGGGGGGGAGGGGGCCATCGAGCAATGGCGGCAGGACTTCCTTACTCGCGGAAGTCCTGCCGCTGTTTGAGATGACTTGAAACACAAAAATGAATTTTTTTCTTATTCTGTATCCTTTTGTCTATGGCAGGAACTAGGATTTTAAAAAACAAATGAAAAATGAAGGATATATGCGATTTTGACTAAAAAACTCAATTTTTACCTACTTTTTTCAATACAAATTTCTATTTTTAATGAGAAAAAATTATTATTTCTTGAAGATCCTAGTTCGTGCCATAGCTAAGACCTTGATAAATGACTGTTTAAAATTTCGTAGCTATTGCTCAACTCGTGTGGCCTAAATCACTTCCGCCAGGTCAAAAAATGTAGTTTTGAGAAAAACGCGTTCAAAGTTTTGCTTCAGCAGGTCGGCGCGCTCGACACCGCTACCTGTTTCTATAAATTGCTTCCGTAATTCGAAAGATTTCAACTTCAAATTTTGGGAGCGTATTCTACAATCATGTATTAATCCAAAAATGCATGAAAAAAAAATCGATTTTTTTTACCGCACAAGGTAGAAACCCCCCTTAAGCTTTCTTTCCAGCAAATCTCCATTTAAAGACTGACAACACTCTTTGTTTCAAAGTCAACCGCGTGTTCGGCGCCACTCGCCATCATCCAAAAGCACTTCCGAAGTATTCCAGAATGTCCAAACACTTGAAAGAATCCAGAAAAAATCCACTTAACGCCAGCAGCAGCCAACGCGCATCGAGCATCTTTTAAAGTTGTCTCTGCACTTTGCATCAATTGTAGCATTTGACGCGTTCCATTCCATTTCATTGGCCACCGCACGCAGTCACTTTGTACGGCCATTTCGCCCCCCCCCCCCCCCCCCCCCCTCCACGGCGGCGCGGAAAAGTGCATTATTTCGACTTAATTCCCGCATTTATTTACTTGCGCCATTGTTTTCATTCCGTTTATAATAATAATTTTTATTTTGCAACTCGTGGCTGCAACATTTTCGCCCCCACAAACGCCGCGCCCGCCTGCAGACCACCGCCTACACAGCCACTGCCGCCGTTGCTGTAGATTGCAACTGACAGGCTCGCCATTGTTTAAGGCACCAGATATCGAATTAGCAATGCCGACGCCAACCACAGCCGCCACCCCGCGCCAAGCTGCATAGCGCTGCCCGGGCGGCTCTGAGAGGTTGCCGGCGCTGGCGTGTGGTGTTGTTGCAATTCTCGGCATGCTGTGCGTTAGATTACCATCGCCGGCATTACTCGCCGCCCGCGCTGCCCTTATTGCTACTGCACGGCTGAACGGATGCGAAGCGCTGCACTGGCTGCCGGAGAAGCGTTAGTGATGATGACAGTGCGCGGCCGGGAGTAATGGCGCGCCGGCGGCCGAGGGGCGGCGAGCGGGCGCGAGTTAAGGCCAATGTGTAAGCGTAACATTAACGTGGTCGAGCATAACAACACATAACGGGCTTATGCACTTACTGAGCGTGTCTGTGAATGACCACAGGGTGACCCATAATTAAGGGGCGGAATTGTTTTTTTGTGTTTCTAGGGTCATTACATCATTAATTTGTCGTTGTACAAGTTATTATATTTCTAATTAAACAACAACAAATATTTGCACTAAACACAATTCAGTAGAAATATTTTTCTGAAATTTTCACACTTTTCTTTAAAATTTAAATTTAAATAAACTGATAATAAACAAAAATGTTTTTTATTAAACTAAATAAATGTTTAAAGTTTTTAGATTTAAACAAGATTTTTTAATTTTTTGTACATTATTTTGAAAAATCCCTCGTAATCGATGCGGCTTTTTTCAAGTGCAAAACTTCGCCGCCCTGTATCGGCGCAAATCTGCTGGAGAGGTAAGCCTACGCGCTCAACCGTGAGGTGCCTCGTCCTGATAACAACGCCCAGCCGCTGCAACTGCACCACAGCCAACGCTGATGCATTCCTGCGGCACTGCTTCCCATCCATTATGCCACTCGAAGTGTGGGTGTGCGCTGTGTGCGACTGTGTTTGTGTGTGTGCGGATGGGCTGGAGCCTCGTCGTGGATGGCATAATTACGCGCGTTGAATGCGACTATTATGATTGTTTCTTAATTTCAGTGTTTTCAATATGTGCGCCGCGCTGGCAAAAGCCACTGCGGCTCCACGCTCCACGCTCTGTGCGCCGCTCACCCGGCGGCCATATCGTGGCCGAGTGTGAGGATATCATTTGTGTAAGTGATTTTTGTTGCGCACTCGCGTTGAAGTGGAAATGCTGCGAAGGCCACAAAGCGCAAACCGGCACAAACATGTCACTTGTTGGTCGGCCGTTGTGGGCACATTAGGGCGTGTGTCGGTGCGTCATTGTGGCCAAATGAAATTGAAGCCTCGTCAGCCAGCTAACCGCACAACGAGGCGACGAGGATGGCCGCAACGGTGAGGCTCGTATGACTTTAATGCGCTCAAATTAACTAATTTACGATTGTTGACTTTGCTGCAAATTAAATTCAATTGAATTAATTTCAATTTCAATTAAAGTCCTGCACGCTGTTAATGGTGCCATTTAACTAACAGCGCGCGCGGGAATGGCGTGGAATGCGGTGCTCAACCACTCCCACGCGCAACCCGCCGCATCTAATTTCCGCCGCACCACCCTCCGACGGTTATAATCAACAGAACGCAACGTGCAACATGAGAGGAGTTGGAAAGAATGAGCGCGAAAGCGAAGGCAGAACAGTTTCTGGTGTGCAAATGTAATTGTTTTCGTTTTTATATTAGTTTTATTTTTTAGTTCTTTTGTTTGCAGTTTTTCTCTTTAACTTTTGAGCTCATTTGAAACCATCGACCACACGAGCGCGCCGGCAAAAAAAACGCAGGTTAACCCAAGCATCTGCTAAGATTTATGTTGGTCGTAGCGGCAAACAAAAGAAGAAGAAGGGCAAATATGACAGCGTCAGCTAATTTTCAACAGGCAACATTAAAAAATGTTGAATTAACTTTTATTCAAGTGGAGAAAAAACACAAAAAATACACAAGAAAAAAACACTTTTAGCACGTGAAATTTTGACATAAACTGCAGAGGTGCGCATAAATTTTATGTTGCCAGTGTATTAGGTTGATGACACTCTTTTGGAAACTACAGCTCGCTGTTAAAAATCAAAAGGATCTATGAAGGAAGACACCACTTTAGTTGAATTTTTCCAGCAACTTACTTTTCTGAACGCGCAGCGCATCCAAATTTTGATTATCGTATTTGATAATCGTTTATAACATCGAGATTTTGTATAGAATCCAATTAATCCAACTCTTTTAACCCTTTCGCTACAGGTTTTTACTGAGGAAAGTTAAAATTTTAATTTTTACGTCTTAGGCTTCTATGTGGTTATATTAGCAACATTCCATAAGAAATTTTTTAATTTTTATACTCGGACCCTGTATTTAAGAGTGTTTTTCTATGAGAGCAATCACATCGTTGTGGCTGTAATAATTATTTAAACATAAAACTTTTTACGCATAACGAAAATTTTAATATTTCTTCATTTACTTCAGCCAAAATTAAAAAAAAAGTATCTAAGTTGAAAGAATACGTCAAATTAAAAAGTTCTCTAACTTTTTCTGCTTCTTCTTCCTTTACTATGTCAAGATATACCATTAAAAAACGCGTATACTTCTCTTCTTTAAACTTTAATAATCAGTTTATTAATTTCGTATTTTTTCTAAAACTTCAAACTATTCTAAGGACCAATAAAACAATGTATTTCTGGAACCATAGAGGGTTCAGACGTCCACAAAGTAGCATGTTGCCATATGGCAACAAAATAGCGAAAGGGTTAAACGGATGGATTTAATCTTACAATGAAAATCGTTGTTCGCAGTTTGATCAGCGTTCAAAAATTATTTCGAATTACTCGTTTAGAACTTGAGCCTTTTAAGCCACTTTCCAGTGTTATGAATATTTATGTACCTCAGTATTGCCTGCAGTATTCATAAACATTGTACAACCTTGGCAACAACAATAGCAACATACATCTAGTAGTTGATAAAAAAAATTAATCTGGTTCAATACAGTTCGTTTTATTTTCGCACGAAAAATGTGTTTATGTTCTGTTTTTGCTAGATTTGCAACGCTCCCTACAGTCGACAACAATGTCGACTACAACTATAGCGTCAAAGTTCGGCGCGGCAACGTCTAGCAACAAAAGTCAGAACAACAGCCACGGCCGCACTGACCATGGCAGTGGCAATAAACTTAATGCGTGCGACAGACTGCAGCCGACGACAGTGGACAGCGACCAGTGGGTAGTGGGCCGCCTGCAGTGGCCAATGTGATTCCCCCAGCCGGCTATAACGCAATGAGCATCCATTAAAGGCAATTGACATGCGATTAAATGCGAGCAGCAGCGCATAAATATCGCTCCGGCTGCAGTGCATATGGCGGCGGCGGCGGCCACTGCTTTCGGGAATTAACCATCCATGGCGCTGGCTGCACGCTGCGCCAGTATAATTGCGCTGGACAATCGCCAAAAATGACGCCAGACGAGCCGAGTTACCGGGTGCGTCAACACTCGAACGCAGCGGAGCTTTAGTCGTCGGCATATAAATGGCGGAGAAAACAAATCAATTACCAAGTTTATTTTGATACAACAGATTTCTATGCCAAGTTTATTCGATGAGAAAACAAGTAATTATGAATTTAGCGACTTGTTGATTTTTTAATGTTACTTTAAAATTTGTTGGCGAATCAGTAGAATTATTGGAATGGGATGAGAGTAAAAATCGTATTTGAATTTTTTTTAATTTGTTTTTAAATGTCGTTCAATAATTCTGTGCTTAACATATAAAATGTCCATAAAGCATTCACAATCACAATGAAATAAATGTTGCAACTTTTTATAAATGAATCATTTGATCTTAAAATTGTGCGCAGATTTCTATATATCTTTTTACTGCCTAAAGCCTTTAACTTTAAAAGCTTTAACTACAAATAGAATTGTGACAATATTTTTGACAATTTATTTCATTATATTTTTCAATTTTCATACTCAATCCATACACACAGAACTCGCATCCTAATAGCTAACCCACTTTTTGAGCCGCCCGCGCAGCCAGCAGCCACACATTCCCGCTTCCATGCTCCTGATTTATGCGGCAATATTTTTCGCGAAGCACTCCAACCCAGCTCGACAAACTCCGACTGGAAGAGCCGAACAACTCGCAAACTCACAAATCAGCACATTGCATCGCCGCCAATGTCGTTGGCATCGACATGGCACCCAGCACGCCCCACTGCAGTCCACTCAGCGCCCGAACGCAGCATTTGCCTGCAGCGCTCCCGCCGTTTGCTGCACTGCCAGGCACTGCGCCGCGCTTACGCCCAAATCGCATAAAATTGAATGCGGTGACCACTTTAATCGTCGGTTCGATGCTTGTATTGGATAGCAATAAATCAATCCCGCTCCAAGTAGATTACGTGTTTACGCGCGGCAGGTCACGGCGCCGGCCAAAGGGCAGCGCGCGCGGTGAGCAGCCGCCTCAATGACACAGCCAACAATGGCCTTTATTTATTTTCAATGTTTTCGGTGTAATCTAAGCTAGCCGCATTCCATGCACCAACAATGCGCACTTGTGAGTACTTTGCGGTGCTTTTTTCGCTCGTTCTTTGGCAGTTGGCGGTCAGCGCCAACAGGTACTCACACTTTGCAATATATACGAACGTAAGCGGCTTTATATGTATGTAACGGTTAATGCATGCAGCTTTATTAAAGAAAAACCTGCAGGAAATGCCATTTTCATTTAAAAATTCGAATGTATTTAAATAGAAAATGTTAGAGTCTGATTAAAAGCGGAAAATAAGCACAGGTGTCCGTCCAGCCGAGAGTTAAGAACGGGACAGGTCGAATAGTTCATTTGAAGTACATGAAATCGATGGCAATTATGTTGCAAGCAAAAGTTTGACCGACCGACAATTATTGTGTAATTGTTATTGTGTAGTTGCGGTTGTTGTTATTATTATTGTTGTCTTCGCAGCAACAATTCCGAAATTGAATTGAATTTAAATTGGCTTAGCTGTCGATTAACAATTGTAGTAAGCCAAATTACCCAACGCTCACACCATCGTTCACACTACAGCAACAACAACCAAATGTCGATGCTTACAATTGCAATGAGAAGCGTATAACCTGTAAAACTTGAGCGCGTTTTTCGAGTTACGACTTTTACCGTGCGGCACGTCACACTGTGGGTCGCCACCATCCAGCTGAGGTCAGCAATTTTGCTCAAGCTTGGCTGGTTGGAAGTGAAAATGTTTGCTGATTTTTATAATTTTTTACATTTTGTGCACTCAACATTTTTGCCAAAAGTTCTATTGTTTATATTTTTCAAATATTTGCCACTGCTGACCCACTGTGCGCCGCAGCCTGGCGTCGGATTTCGTGGCGACGGCGCCCGTGATGATGGGTCGCAGTAGCTGGCCGTCAGACTGGCTGAATGTGATAAGTGTTGTTGTCAAAAGCAATAACAACAACACCAACGAACAGCGCATTTATTTGGCATTAAACAGAAACGACTAAAAACACAAATCTCAAAACGCAAAGTCCCAAAAGCTGATAACCCACGCACTGCCAACAACAGCAACACCAACGCCACCACTGCGTCCACCACCACTTCAGGCAAATCGCTGTAATTTTCAATAAATAGCGGCACAAACCATAAATTCCCGCCAGCCGCCGAGTACAAACAAGCCGGCACACTCACCCAACGACACACACACGCCCGCGCACGACTGGTACGGTTTTGGTGCAAAGGTGGGGAGCGGGAGGAAGCACGTGCCGCTACCGCCATTCCAACTGCAATCGGCCACGCACATTAGCCGCTAACGCTGGCCGACGACGGCAGGCGGCGCAGGCGGATAACCGCATTTGCATTTCTGCTGACATTGCAGCAGTAAAATTGCAAAACTCGCAGCGGCAACAAAGCAAACACCGGCCAATTGCCCAGTGCTCACTGGCTGGCATTTTGTGTTTATTAAATCTGCCTGCACTTTTGCGGCGCAAATACTCCGCTTCGGAAACTGACCGGAACCAGGGCGCACCGTGCAACCCGGCGACTTTCGGGCCGCATAATGTGGAGGCTGAAATTGATTTTCGGCAGCGTCAAAGTCCATTACTCACGTTCGTTGCGTTTAATTAAATGAACGCAGCGCAAAGTCAACAGCTTAAACATTTGAAACGCCAAAAACTTGCAAATCGCTGCAATTGTGACACCGCAAAAAGCTAGAAAAGCCACAAACATGGCACGCCACATTGCTTCCAAGCCACACGTTGCACATTCAAATCCGAATTGCCAGTGCCACCGCCAACAAAAGCAATAATAATAATAATAATGTTAATGGAAATAATATGCAATAATACTACTTAGTTTTAATCTATTCTGTCACAAATTATTAATTTTTAACATTTCACACAACGCTGTGCAATTGACATTTGCAGCACCACTGCCGGCACTGCACGTAACCACTTACGCACACAGCTTCATCCAATCGATGTGTGTATGTGTGTGTGTGACAATTTCAGTAACGCATTCAATAAGCTGAAGCGATTTAATGCCATTAAAATGTGCATAATTTAATAGCTGCTTTGCCGTTTCATAGTAGTCGTCGGTGGGCGTATACAATCGGCCCTTTAGTTTTCAGAAATAGTATTCAAGGTATTTTTCTTCTGGGTGTGAAAAACCAAAAGTTATTGTCTACATAATTTTGCTTGGTGCAACACAGTTTTTCAACCTTCGGTTGGCGAATTTTTTTACTGTTTAAATAACGCCAAATTCAGAAAAATGCAATTAAATGCTTCTGTTCGCATTCATGAATGCTGCCAACAAACGCGTTTTGTTAATCCCTGCTGCAAGCATTAATTGTCGCATTGTCTCTCGATTTATGGTTTGTTGCATGCGGCAGGAGCGTGTTTATGTGGGCGTGTTAAACGTCCTCTTTGTTTAAACATCAGTTGCATAGATACAAATACAATAAAAGCTATTAACGTAATGCCACGGCGGATTAAGTTAGTGCATTAAAGCGCGATATTTTTGCATCATTGATATCAGCCAAATTAATGGCTGCGATTATCACATTAAATGTCAACACAAAATAACAAAAAAATAAAAAAAAAAATGCTTTTGCTTTTCATGGCAAGAGATTTACTCGGTTCCATATTTTTGCAATGTCAAAAACATGAGCTTCAGTTGCACTAATAATTTATGATACTTTTAAAATGTTGTATTTAACTTAAATGTTCAAGCAACATCAAAATGCGCAAAATGATGTAGATAAACTTGGGGATCCGTGAATTTTATAAAAAATTAAGCTTTCGTTCATTTTTTTTATAAGTAGAATGTTCTCCATAAAATAACACAAAAAGCCTGTAGCTCTCTATGAAAATTCATGAACATAGCCCATTCTCTGCACTAGAATAGCCTCTTTAAGTGGAGTTCAACTTTCTTTAACCCAGAAATTTAAAGCACAGCTATCCCAGCACCCTCAGTCAGGTGTATATGGCGTTGGACAGGTGTGTCGTTGGAAAGGACTTGATTCCTTTTTCGCCAACAGCGTTGGGCAATCAATTAAATAATTAAATTGTCATCAAAGTTATCACTAAATGGCTGATGTTGTGTACTTAATTGCGAGGGCAAACGCAGCGCGGCAGTCCGTCCGTCGGTTTGTTGGTTATGCGCTCAGCTGTGTTGAATCACGCGGCGAACAAGTTGCCAACGTGTAAGTAGTCATAAGCCGGCAGCAGCCAGAGGAGCGGCCATCCGCCGCACGGTCGCAAGTACAAGTACAAACAATAATTCCCCGGCTGTCAGCAGCAGTTTAGTGCAGGCGAAATTTGAACGTAAACACTTTGTCATAATTTTGAAAAATGTATTTGAAATACGACATTGCAACAAATGATGCGGAAAATAAGACGAGCGCAATCGTGCCGCCGTGCCGCCAAAATGCCAGACGCAGACGCGCGACGGCGGCGACAAGCACTTGAGCGCAGAAACGGCTCTGCGCGCACGGCTGTTTGTGTGCAGAGGAGGCGGCGGGTGGCTTCCGGTGCGTTCGTTCGGCGCTTGCCGGCGCACTAAGTCGTCATAAAATTAATCAACGCGTTAAGGTGAAATGTGCAGCTGATTGTGTGGCTGCGATTGAGCGAAAGCGCGAACTCGTACTGAGCGGGCGGCGAGCAAATTATGCGCCCGCGAAAGCAACGTGCATGTGTGTGTTTGTGTGTGTGTGGGCGCATTTGCGGATGTGAGCATTAACGAAAATTACTTATTTTCCAACTGTTAAACATAACCAAAACATGAAAGCTTACTGACAGCTGCCATTGGGCGCCATATAGGAGAATGTGGTCTAGCTGTGACAGGGGGAGTGGGGGGGGGGGGGGGGGGGGCTACTACATATAGTACGGCAGGTTCGACTTTTCCGACCTTTTACTTTAAGGTTTTTGACATTTCGTGGCAACATTTTCGATAACACAGTTTTGCCAAATAAAAACAAAAATGGTCTTTTGAATCAAAATACTAAAACTAAGCACAATTGTAGCTGAACAGTTGAATTGCATTTAAATGCCGCAATCGCTTCACTTTCCTTTATAGCCATAATCGCCTGAAAGTGTTGACTTTGTAATTATTTGCTTTGCTTACAAATACAAAAAATATAAACCAATTAAAGTATTCCATCGCAGCAATGCTTCAAGGTGAGCGACGAAACTCACCGACACCTTTTCCTGCGCAACAATTACGTGCCAGCAGTCCGCCAGCGTACTCACGTTTGCGGTCACATATTGATGGAACCCACAGGATCACGCACCGAGCATCACTGCTAAGAATATTGCACACAGAAACCCGACTGCCGAGTTCGAAATTAACAACTTGGACCGCCTCAACAATGTGGCATGTGGCCCTGGGCCCCCTGTTGCTCGCCCTCTGAGCAATGACAACCCGTGCAGCATATCTGCTGGAAGTAATCAAACCACATGCAGCCGCCAGGGTGTCCACTATTCCTGTAGATATACGGAGTCGCGGAATAGTACTTTAGCTACTGATTCCAGTTAATCTATGCTCAGATATAAATATTAAAGCAATCTCAAGATTCATATTGAATGATTAGATTAAAGAAATCTTAATTATAATTAACCCTCTAGTTCCCAAGAAGGCCTGTAGACATCCTAAGCTTACAAAAATTCTGTAAATTACACCTTATGATTTTTCCAGCTGATTTTACACGTATGAAAAGGGGAATCTCCATTTTATAAAATAAATGTAGTCAGCTAACGCTGCCACATGCACAACGGCAGTAATTGTAAGACAAAGTTGAAGTTTCGTGAGAAAGTAAGCAAATAATTTTTTTTGAAATTGTGTTAGAAACAAAAATTGTTTTAAATAAATATTGTGAGCCTCAATAAAACTAAAAAAATTACTGGTGAATAGCTGTTAATGTGTTCTTTGAGAAAATAAAAACAAATTATGCAAAAAGTTGTTACACTCCTCCTACCTAACCCAAACCCTAGAGTGTCTGTAGGCCTGCTTGGGATGAAAAGCGTAAATAAGTAACGGTCATTGATGATATTTTTACGCTATTTAAGCATTATTTTTCTATTTGAACCGAAATTTTGATACACCGCAATATAAAAAAGATCATGTCACTACAAAAATGTATACTAAGGCGTAGTCCGCGGGGGTAGATGAGAGAACTAGTCTCCCCTAGTCCTTTATTTCATGGAGTCGATTTATCGACATTTGTGTGAAAAGATAACAAGGCATTAAAAAAAATAAGAACCGCAATATATATACACCTATACCGATTTTTTTAAGTTTTCCTAGTTTATACACCCCCAAAAGCAGTGTATTTGCTTTGCTTCCCAAGCAGGCCTCTAGGGCTGCTACTTTCTACATCCTCTATCACGCCTCCTATTGACATGAAATTTGTTTCCCCGAACAAAGATTACTTCTCCACCACAAAACTATCACTGGTAAGTTTTTTAATAAGATTAAAAACTTAGGAACTAGAGGGTTAACGCTTAAAATTATTGAGAATTTAAAAGATTATTTTTTCCAAGACCAATAACCATGCAAAGTAAAAAACTTTGAACAAGTGCCCGAATAGCAAAATAAATAATATGGCATATTCCCAACTCTCAAGCCTGACATGGACCACCCTAATGGTGGTGTTCCATATACAAATTTATAGCAAAATGTTGCAATGACAGAATAAAAGAATTTATTTACTTGCAACAAACAGCGCACTTCCGCCAACACAGGTACCGCACGAAGACAGCGCCAAACCTATGCGCTCGCTTGGGTTACGTGCCGCCAATGCATTGGCGCCCGTAAAAGTGCACACGGGTCCCCTCGGGTTTCGCACCGGGGAAGACGGCATAGCAAGCAGCCGGATAAAAATATGTCACGCAACAATAAGGATGATAGCACAACTCTGCGCGGCATTACCACATAAGACATATGAATTGAAAAAAGAGCGAATGAAAATTTTACCAAAGCAACACAACACAACATTTGCACTTTGACAGCGCAGCGGCAAAACGCGGTTTCGTGTCATTCCCACCACATTGGCGCTAACCACAATCGCTTTGCATTTGCAACTGGAAGACAAAAAATGGCTTAGAGAAATATCATCGAAAGGCAAATAACAGAAACCTATCAATGTTGACAACAGTCAGTAGAGAGGGGGGGAAACAGTCTTAATTCAAGACAACATGTCTTGAGTTAGGAAGCCCATGTGAAATATATTAATTTCAGAAATAAAAGAAGAAATGATTTAACCCTAATTCCCAGAAGTGAGCCCCACAATCTCACTAAAGATTTCAAATGGTGATAAATCCAAAAGATTTTCGATTCCATTGTTTTAAGTAATCCTCTAATGGAATGTTAGAATTATATTGCATTTATAAAATTAACATTTTAGACAGTTTTTGTACTTTTTAAACAAATGTTTCCCATAAGAGACAAACAAACTTGAATATGTGGGTTTCTAGACCAGAAGACTTCTGTTTAATAGACATAGAATCCTTTTTAAAGTTGAATATTTTTCCGCAAAAATCCGACTTGAATCAGAAATACTTACACTTATACAAATGCTGATCGACTGTCCGGTTGACAGTAAAATAAAACTACTTGTAATTTTTTACAAACTGTTGATAAACTTGAACTGTATTCATTCTCAAGACAATAGGAACTTACAGAAGCTTACAATTTAGGTAATATGTATATACAATATTTTAGCTTTTCATATATTCAGGGCATTAACAGTAGGCAAACGAAAACGTTTTACAGCTAACGTACAGTAGATCTATACAAACTTAGAGCAACTCTACAGGTGTAAATACCTTTGCATGGGCAATTGTATGTATTATTCGAGTAGTTAGTAAATAAAGAAGTCCAGTCTTATGTTGTATTCAATGACTTTACCTGTGGTAAGTACCAAATAGTTGTAATAATTGCTTTCCGCGGCAGTAAGTATTACAAAACAAACCAAAACAAAAGCGATAATAACTTATAGTGGGGGTGCTCGTGCTGTGTGAGGCTGACTTAATGCCCACACAGGTCCAACCAGTGACTAACTCTTAGAGGGCGGGAGATGCTATTGTACAATCGTTTACTTAGGTGCTCGTATGTGTGGTCGGTGGCGCACAGCGTGAGCAATTTTCACTCGCCTTAGATTCGCGTCTGTTGCAATGCTTCGGTGGATGCCTTTTTCAGCAGTCGCGCCTGCGACGAGTCCGAGCTTTCACTCATTTGGTGCATCAGCAGCGGGGACATGATGCTGTAGCCCTCCGGCGTGATCAGCGAGAAGGCGTCAATGTTGTTGTTGTTCGGGCTGAGATTCAGATTCCCTGTGGGTATTTCTATGTTGGTGTGCTCGGGCATTTCCATGTCGTCGATCAAGTCACTGGAACGATCGAAGCGGTTGAGCACCGGCGTTTGCGGCAAAATGTCCAAGGTGGAGTCTTTCTTAATGGGCGAAGACTTGCGCACCTTGGTTAGCAATTCGAGTTCGTCGCACTCCGTGTCGGGCATTTCCACGGAGGAGCCAGGGAAGTCCAGACACGGTGTGAGCAGACGCGGATAACTTGAAATGTAGTCCACTACTTCGGAGGCAGTGGGGCGCTTCTTCGTCTCCTGGCTCCAGCAGGCCTTGATAAGGCCCTCCAGATGTGGCTTGACGCCGGTCGGTATTTGTAGCGTTTTTCCGCTTTTAATGTACTCCATTGCCTGATTATTCGTTAGGCCTTGATAGGGATACGAGCCGAACGTGATAATTTCGTACAGTACCACGCCCAGCGCCCACACATCGGAGGCCGGCGTGAACATGCCCAACGCCAACGACTCGGGCGCCATCCAGCGCACCGGCAACATGCCCTTCCGGTTGAAGCGATAGTAGTCGCTCTCGTACGTCGGACGGGCCATGCCAAAGTCGCCAAGTTTCACAACGCGCTGCGCATTCAACAAGCAATTGCGGCAGGCCACATCGCGGTGCACGTACCTCTGCTCTGCCAAGTACGCCAAACCACGCGCCACGTCCATCGCGTACATTGTCAGGCGTTTCGCTGAGATATCCGAGTCGTCGCTGACCTTCTCGTTGACCATATCGCGACGCGCCAGGAGGTACGTCCTGAGGTCGCCGTAAAGCATGAACTCCATAATTGTGTAGATCGGCTCCGACTGCAGGCAAACTCCTAACAATTTCACGATGTTCTTGTGCTCGAAGCGTTTCATAGCCTCCGCCTCGGATAAGAAATCCAATCTGTCTTCCGCGGAAGCGCCCGCCTTCAGGGTCTTTACAGCCACCGCGGTCCAGCCGTTGACGCCGATTTGTGCCTCACCGCCGTATACCGTTCCGAAGGCGCCATCGCCCAAACACCGATTCAGAACGACATGCTCCTTGGGTATCTCCCACTTGTCCAGCGTGTTGCCCTTGTTGCGCGAGGGTGACAACAGATCAATGCCGAAATTCTTCATGATTTTAGCCGACTGCTTGAGCTTCTTGTCGTAGCGCTGCTTCCAAAACAGAAACGACGTCAGCGAGACCACAAGGAGCGCCAGCAGGCAGATGATGGCCGTGACTGTGAAAGCGGCGCTATTGCAACCAATGTTCATAAGCTCGGCCAATGCCGAAAAATTGCAATCATATGTGCCATCGGTGGGTGGCTTCGGTTCGGACAGCCACTCGACCGCCTCCTCGTGCAGCACCAACTCGCCGCTATTCGTGTGCATGCCACTGTCCGTGCCCACCACTGTCGGATTAAACACGCCCACCTGGTGGAAAGCCGATTTGCGCCACTGAACAATGTTTAGCTCGGTTATGCGCGAACCACCCTGACCGAAGCGAACTCGCCCCGACAACCCATCGAAATCCGTCTGCCAGATGAACTCAGTTAGACGCTCCACAACGCTGCGCGAGCGAAAATTGTTAACCGTGTCGTTGTTCTCGCGCAACAGTTTGTCCGCGGCCAAGGCGTAAGCCCAGGTAGCATCGTAGGCGAAGCCGGTGTAATTGGAGACGCTGCGATTGTCAACTGCATACGAGCGCAGCCACTCGCCGACGGAAATGTTCTCCTGCATCATGGCATCGGGCTTGGCAAAGGGCGCATGCATTATGCTGAAGTGCCCTTCCGTGGCCTGGAGAAAAATATCAAAAACTCGGTTATTTATTGTGAATACGGACAGTCAACGACAGACTCACTATCTGCAGCTCGTCACTGGTGCAGCTGTGGTTACTACGCGACGTATTCCAGCTTTTCGACAGCCATGATGGCAAAAACCACACATATCCTTCGTAAGCAGTCATCTGTGAAATTTAATCTCATTAATGCCACACTTCAATACATATTCCACACGACAGACTTACGCCCAATTTGTAGGCCTCGCACAGAGCCAACTCCGCATTTCGATTGTGTATGTCGGCAATAATGATTTTAGCCCGTTTCTGCTTTAGATCAGCCAAATACTGTAAAATTAGCATAGCATTAAATTAAACCCCCTTTCGAACACATATCGCGGCTTTCTGGACACCCACCTTGTTCATTTCGACCGCCGTCACATCATATAGGAACTTCTTGTTGATAATCAGCTCCAGGTTGTGCTGCTTCATGGCCGACTCCATGTGTGATATGTACTCGGTATACTTCTGACCGTCCTCTGTGAGCGCAGCCACTCGCCGCCAACGCAAGTGCTTCATTAGACTGATGTACACATCTTCGTACTGCCGATTCGAGCCGATCGTACGGAAGAAGTACGGGTACGTTTTGCGATCGGCAAACGAAGCGCCCTCGGCCGAATAGGAGATGATCGCCATGTTAGTGTGCTTGGAGATGCCCGCAATCGGCTCAACCGTCTCGCTGCAAGCCGGCCCCAAGACGCCCAACACCTTCGGCTCATTGAAGTAGTGTATGTAGAGCTTCATCACCTCGTCCGGCTTGCACTGCCCGTCATGAATCACCACCTTCAGCTTGTAATTAGGCAGAATGCTGTTGTTCTTGTTGATGGCGCTCACCGCCTGCGCCACAGCCAAATTGAGGTTCTGGTGACCACGGCTAGTGTCCTTCAGCGGGAATATGCCGCCAATTTCCAAGGTAATTTCGGTCTTGGTGTTCGTCCAGCTACTGACGGTCTGTGGATTCTCCACCAGCCACTTGCAGGCGACCGCATTGTACAGCTCATCAGAGCCGTACTGACCACTTTGGTTGCGCTGCTGATTCAGGTAGAGCTGTAGACGCTCGAGCGCATCGTCGCCAATGTAGTAGTCGCGCAGCGCCGACACCAACCGATGCTCGCCGGCCAAGCGCTGGTCGTAGTACTTCAGCACCGGCGTCAGTTCGTACTTGCAGAGCGTCTTCTGCAGCGAAACCATATCCTCGCAACGCGGCAACGTGAACTGTTTAAACTTGATTTCCGCGTCGATGATGTCCGACGGCGTCCAGTGTAAAACGACGAAACGCTTGCCGCGATAAAGGCCACTGCGATCGTACGTGTGGTAGAGGCGCAGCAGCTGTTCACGAAAGTCATCGCCCAGCCACAGCACGTTCAAAAAGCTGCCGCTCTCTAAAATTTGCTGTACCACGAAAGTCGTGTACTGGCGGTGCGCAGCCAGCAGCGTCACACAGGACTGGCCCATGCAGCGGGGACTGATGAACTCATTTCGCCTAACATTTTGAATGGAAGCGGCATTAGTTAAACAATTCCACTGAATTTGTCACTGATACTTACTCTCTGCCGCCACGTAATTCGTTCAGCAACTCCTCACTCACTACGTATTTAGTATAGTCCGGGTGTGACTGATTCAGGAACACGCTGTAGTGCAAGCTATATGCAGCCTCAGCCGAGTCGCCAATCTGTGTTGCTGGCACAAACCAACCAAACCGGCCCACCGTTATCGATGCGCCAGCCTCATAAACCGTTTCCGGTATGATGGGGTGCACTAGCGCCGGCATCCACACGGCCAAGTTTATCATTGTCATGTCAGGAAATTTGGGATAGCTACTGCAAAGTTAGATTATTACATAGAAATTGTTTAATTAAAAAAATAAATAAACTAAATGCTATTTGAAAATAAACGTTACTTTTATTGACTTCATCAGTTTTTGCTAATCGAAACTATTTATGGACCCACATACTCTATTACAGGGGTGCCCAAAATCTTCTTATGGAAGAGCAAACTCCAATACATATAAACGAACTCATACGCTAAACAACAACAAAACCTACGTTGAAGATAACTGTCGCCAATTTGTACCAACAAAACATACGGTGCTGTGTATGTATACTAGAATGCTCAGCCTATGCCCAAGATCATTTACAAAAATAAATGAGGAATTGAAATCCTCAGCCTATGCTGAAGAGCATTTACAAAAACAAATGAGCAACGAGAGCATAGGGCATGGGCTCCTCTGCTCTATTACTTTTTTACAGTCTTTCTACAGCCTGTCCGTAGTCGACCACCAACTCAGAGTTTTTGATAGTTTCACTGAATTTCGATCAACAAAAAGCCCAAAACAGAACTTACGTTAATAGATCAAAAGTGTCTCGATATGTCTGCTCATCATAGTTTCCGCTCATTATGTCGCCACTGTACTTGAGCGGTATCAGCGAGATGTTCCGATAGTTGAGTTTCTCTCGTAGTACTATGGCAAAAATACGACTCATGAGCTGATGCAGCGGCCGATCAGATACTTGTATACCCACAGGATACTGCCGAATGTTGGACGCCGGTAAGGGGCCTATAAAAAAATGCCATCAAATAAATAATAAGTCAAGTTGATACACAATCAAAAGAAAACATTGAAAATACCCACAATCGATTAATTAAATTTATAGTTAGGGCCTATAGTAGGTTTAGTAACATACAATGCTCCAATATACACAGAGAAAAGTTAAGAAGTTAAAAATACATTTAAACATTAGATTAAAAGTGGCAAAATCTGAACTATAAAAATGTATTTAAGAGCTAAAAACAGTCATTTAAACGATTTTGAAAAACTCAAATTTTTTCAACGTCACTGTTCAATATTTATTTTGTTGACTTTCCCTAAGAAATCGAGAGCTTTAGCTGGAAAGTGTTACTACAAAAATATACTTATCAAGTCGCTAGTCCTTCCAGTTTCGAATTACATATTAAAAATATACTTGTTGCTTAAAAAAATATACTTATTGCTACTTAAAAATATTCGCTGTGTCTTTAAACATATAGGTATTGTCTGTATGTATAGTATATATTTGCACATATCTAAAGATACATCTGCATGTGTAAATATGTGCATATGTAGGTATGTTGCACACGCATTCATTCGATTAAATTTAATAGAGCAAAACCAATTATGAAAAGTTCTCTGATGTTAAACTGAAAAACATTTATGCGAATTCCACTGCAAGCTATTAGGTTTTGTTGGAAAACTACGCATTTGAACTTGGCCAGAGTGAATTTTGAGGAACCGCGATATATAGAGAAAATTTGTTTGGATCTGATACACATGCAAGCATACTACACTACATACTACACCACATATATACTGAGTGGTGTGTTTTATTACTGCGAGCATGAATAAATATTAAATCTTGCCAAGAATTAGCGACAAACATTTCTCTGTAAACATTAGGCGCCACAATTTAAAAATAAAAGTGCTCTCTACGGAAATTTCCTCCACTTCTAACAATTAAACGTAAATACTAAAAAGTAAGAATGAAGCAAAGATAAGCGAGAACGTTCACCTATTCATTGTTGTTATCACATCCAGTTGTTCGATGTTTGTTTATGTACTTTAAACTTTCTCTTTGGCTTCGACGGAGGCAAACACCGGCACGCGTGCAAACACACCAAACGAACATCAGTTTGCTAAGGCCGCGGCGAGTCGCAGTCGCCCGCCAATTGCCACTTGTTGGACAATTTAAACAGCAAAAGAACGCACACGCACACACTAATGTGTATGTATGTACGCAGATAGTTGTTTATCTTGGAACTGTTGAAATTTCAAGTTCAAAGCCGATGACCTGCTCGCTCCGTCGGGCTCGGTAAGGCGATCGCGAGCAGCCAAAGGGGGGCTATCAAAGGGGGTGGCGCACTGAGGTACGTATGTTTAGTTAACACGAAAATCGTCAAAACAAGCAAACACGAACAGTGTACGTAAATAATCAATATTGTTTTGCGGCATGCGAGCGCTGATGACAGAATTTTTTGTAGTCGCATGGAGGCGCGCCGCAAAGAACACGTTCCCAGTGACCTATATTGTAAACTGATGTGATTCTTGGGGGGAAACGTGAAAAACTTATTGAGAGCTTATCGCAGCGCTTTTGAGTTTGCAGTAGCAACGGTCAGAAGACCGATTGGCCGAATTTTAAAGCGGCAGTAAGTATGAATTTCAAACATTTTATCCACGTAAGTCCATTTTAGTCTCTACTTCGACTCTCTGTTAATTCTGTGTAAATGAGTTAAGATTACAAACAAGTTGAACAAAATCAAAAACACTTTGTATACAACTTTGTTTATAACTTTGCTTTTTTGCTTCTTTTCTTCTTAACTATTTAAAAGAATGCGGGGCTATAAAGACTTTGAGAAATAAACTAACCTACAAAAAATAAACTATTTAAAAGAATACGAAGCTATAAAGACTTTGAGAAATAACTAAACTAACCTACAAAAAGGAAACTGAAAAATAACAAAGCTCTATGCAACTCATAAAATTTGCCAGTCAGCTTTGCCTTCGCTACAAACTCAACTGTGTAATAATTTTTACTAAAGCAAATCATATATTCGTATAGTAAAGTCTTGCAGGAAATCGTAAATTTGATGCTAACTTAAATTTAAAAAATTGTGTGGCATCATTTCAGACGGTTGGATAAACAATTATTGCTACTGGCTTTTACGATGAAGAAAAAAGGAAAAAAAATATAATCTATTTTTGACTTTAGAGCCCTGGCATGGTTTTTGTTGAATTATTTGAACTGCAAACTATTTCAAAATAATAGTAACATTTTTTTATATTCTTAACACTAGAGTGTTCGGCTCAACGGCTATACATATTATGCTCGGCGTAGGTACAAATGTACCTCCATGGGGATTTCTACTATAAGTTGGAAAAAAAACCAAAAACCGCGGGTGGACGTTTGTTTGTGCAAAAACTACTTTTATTTTTATGGATTAAAATTATTTACATGGTGAGGCGACGCATTTCTCGCATGTCACGGACTGCGAAGAATGGACGGCACATACTGGCTCTCCACAAGAACAACACGATTGGCGTGTTTTGCGTTTAAATTTTTCGGGAAAATAACAAATCTTACAGGTGCCAAAAACTTTCTTGCTCGCATGACCTTGTATGCTTGAGCCAGCAACGGTACGTCTTGTTTCGATCGGTATACCGCCTCCTATAACGTTCCCTGTAGCGATACGAGTAGTATCTTGTTGCATAACTTTTGAGTTGTTTACTCTGTTTTCTATTTGTTTCGTTGCAAAAAGTGGGTTAAAAGTGGGCGAACCATGCCCAAATGGGTACCAGGTTTTAGTATGAGCACCAGGAGGTTCTCTACCAAATTTCATCTCAATGACTATTCGCGTTCAGGTCCTTTTGTGCGAACCAGCCGATTGACGGATGGACAGACGGAAGGACGCTACTAAATGAGCTCCCCTGGTGATTCCTATTACAAATATAATTATATACTTTTCTAAACATTACAAGCTCCTCATCAATGTATTTACCCTACCTCCCAACAACTCTATTACCTGTGTAAAGTATACAAATACACGGGGGTACATTTGTACCTCTGCCAAGCAGAATGAGACTACTTTTCTTTAGCGACTCCCACCCACCACCACACAAACATTTTTTTATTTTTTCCTCTTTTTCTAGAATCTGCACAGATCATTTGAGGCTATCATGGAGTCTCGCTCTGCTTGCATAATAAATAGTGTAAAAATTTTATGTTTATTTCTCCGTGGAGGTACATTTGTACCTCTCCGAACGTTCTAGTGTTAAATATAATATTTTTTAAAACATTTTTGAGTCAACAATTTAAAGTTGAATTAAATGGATTAAAAGAAGATTGAATAATTTTCATTGGTCCAAGAAGGTTTATGTTCGGTCATTTAAATCGATCAGTACAGTTACTACAAAACATGATCATTTTTGAAATATACATCATGGAATCGCAAAAATCATAGTTAATGCGCACCGAGGTTGTTTAGACAATTTATAGAACGCCCACTACTTACCGCCATCGCTGAAGCAGTTGTACTGATAAAAATGCGAACTTCTATCGAATTTCGGCAGCTTCGCATCTTCGAATAGCACCGCCGAGGTGACGGCCGTTGTGGCCAGCAGCGTGACTGCAATCGTCAGCCACAGAAGCGTGGGGCTCGATGCCGGTACGCCGATGCCGCCGTCCCTTGGCGACACTCTGCCAGTTAGCCTCCGGAAGTCGACATCGCTGTTGTCAGCGATTGTGCGTTGCCGCATTTTTACACGACCGAGTTTTATCGGCTTCACTTTACTTGTGTGCATTTCGTCGTTTTCTCACTTATAACTCTTTTGCTGCGTAATTATGTCGCGTACTCGTAGGTGGGTAGGTGAGTGATTCTTCAGTTGTTAAACGTTTTTGTGCGTAAACACTTTTTGTATGGAGCTTCGTTTATGCGAATGCTTGCGGACGCAATGGCAGTCGTGCTGGTTGTGTTGTTGTTGCTCTTCCTGCAGCCGTATTTAGTGGCGAATTTTTGCAATAGCATAATTTTGCGATAAACGCAAAACGATCATTACCGAAAATGTACGCCACGTTGAGCAGAATGCGCGTTTAAACGGCGCCGCAACAACAATTTAATTGCGTTGTTTATGGTAATTTGTGTTGTACTCAATTAGAATTTTGAAGCACTCAAATATTAGGTATGTAAATATTTATGTATGTGCATGCATAAGTCTGCGCCTCGCTCCACTAGTCGCCGCGCGCAAAATTCGCAATCATAAATTTTCGCAGTAGCCGATTCGCTGAAGCGTCTGCAACAAGAAAGAGACAACGATGAAAACACATATTTGCTGAGTAATTTGTTTCCACTGACGCAGCTAACATATTTAGTATTTAATTAAAAAGAAAATAGAATAGTTTTATTTTAAGAAATCAGCTAAATACAGAAATAACTGAGACGATACAAATAAAAATAAATAATTCTCATAATCAAATTCTCGCAATTTTTCGGCCAACAATACCTCCAAGCAATAAAAAAAACCCAACAACGCATTTCAAATATGTGCCAAAGGACTGGGTATTCCTCGCCAGGAATAGGACTTTTTAAATCTACTACTCTATCAATCTACACAGATCGTGAATACCGCCATTGTTGTGCAAAAATATTTAGAATTGTAGACAAAACAAAAACGTATTTGTACATTAAAAGCAACAGTCTAAAATCGCGGCTTAGTTCGATTTTGTTTATGCGATATAGAATGACAAATTTTGTATAAAGCCCGCCGAGAAAACCGATCATAGCTCATCGTCTTCATGAAGACTGTTCATTTGGCTTAGCGTGCTTATGTAACGAAACATTCTACATTCAACAAATGCAAAATAATAAATTCCGCGCAGGCCTTCACTCACTCATATTTCCTGCCGTTTTCATATTTCCTTTACATAATTCGGCTGCGTTTATTCTTCTTGTTTTTGTTTTGACTGTCCCGTCTGCCTCCATATTTCGCTGGCAGTCAACAGTTCAATGAGTTTACTTTTGCACTTGCTGCATTTTTCGCTTAGCGTCTTTTTGCGTCGCGCCACTTTGTTGTTTGTACAAATTGCGCTCAGTCGATGTTTTTGCCCCCTTCCCCTTTGCATTTTGCTGAGCTTTTAGTGCATACTGACTGAAATTCAAGTCTATATCGACCAACCAAAGTTCATTGTTTTCTCATAAATCTGCAAATTCATTAAATTTACACCCTTCGAATGCACTTTTATGTTATTGTTTTTGTTATTGTTTACGAGTTGTGTTACAAGTGCCCGTGTGTTGTTTGTTGTGTGTTAAGGCTAATTGCAAAGTGTCAGTGAAATTCCTTTTAAAAAAGTCGCTTTCGCTTCGAATTATCGACAGCAAATTTCCATTTTGCACAAATTTGTGCAAATAAACTTTTTTCTTTTTTCACTTTTTCTATATTTACGAATTTGAGCAACTAAATGTTGTTATTTTTTGCCTTTCATATTTTTGAGCGAAATGTTGTTTTACTTTGAGTACAACATGATTTCTTTAAGTTTCAAGCTGTTTACTCAAGACTACTCAATTTATCAAACCGCATTTCGAAAAGTCTTTTGACTCGAAAAATGTCATTAACCCAAAGAATTTTATCTTTCTGAAGTTATACAAAGTGAGTTCAAATATGCGAGTACGAACGTTTTTGAAGCTCTTATAAAGTGGACATTGTTTTTTTTCTTTAACTTAAATGATTTTGCTACAACATAATATTACCAAAAGTCATCCAATCAAACTTTTCTACTAGCCTAAGTACCAAATTTAATGCAAACCCCTAACACTACAAAAATTTTCGACCACTAAAGCCAAATGCAAGAATGATGTTTTTTGAATACGGGCTGAGTTGGAAATTACTGATCCACACAGAATGGTTAGGTTGCATTGGCAGCCGTTTTATGAAATTCCACATCTTGAGTCTCAATATAGGCTCAACTTTTAAATTTTTGAAAATTAAAATGTAGTATGAAAATCATTAATTAGTAGGGAAACTACTTAAAAGTACCAAAATTAGATGTGCTAATGCTAAAGACGGTTAAATTGGAGCTTTGGCTTCCTAAACGACCTTCAGCTGCAGTTAAATATTATTTGTATGTCAGACCATAGTGAACTATCCTGCTGTAAGTCGCAAGATTGTAACACACATTGTATGTTAGTGGTGTAAAATCGTTTCAAAGTAAAAGTTCAAATTTTCGGGTCGATTTTTCCCTGTTGCTAGTTGCTATATTGCACTGAAATATTCTAGATTTCAATTGCTTAATCAACTTTAACTATGGGTTGGAAGTTCAACTATACAACAAGATATAAATGTTAATTATGCTAACATCCCTATTTGTAGGAAGCTTGATGCGGTTTCGTCTGCCACAGTCTTTATGACTTCACTTCGATAGCTGCAATGCTGCATGCAATAGTGGAGATTTTTTGTAATGAAGTTCTGTTTATATTTACATACATATACTTGTATATGTATGTTGTAGATGACTAATTGCGGTCAATTCGAGTCGGTACATTAAAACATTCGCCAACCTGCCAAAGTGGTCGGCGTGATGAATTACCATTTAAAATCTAAATAAACATTCAGGTCGAAAGCGACAAGCGCCACAGAAAGCCGTATCAAAATCGCAAATGCGCTGCGCACGTATCAAATCGCATCAGACACATTTAGAACGCACTGACTGGGTCTTTGGTTATCCGGTGCGAGAATGTGAACGTGTCTAATAAATGACACCCATCAAATTAGGCGGCGCACTTGTGACGCTCTGGCCGCTACCGCGCTGCGCACCCATGGGCCGTGCGACTATGCTGCACTAAAAATAGCAAATTGCTTACACCGCCGCCAGCCACGCAAGTACCCGCTGACCACGCAGCGCGGTCATGCATCGATAAAGTCGCAGATAAACGCACGCCCGCTTCCCACACACGGCAGCGCGCTGCCGCTGCGACGCTCGAACGCGCGCTGCACTACGCAATTCTCATGTTGTAAATGTGCGCCGTTACGTCCTCAAGGCCGGCCGCTTTTTGCAAAACTTTATTTAGTTTCCGTGCCAGCACTTACACGGCGCATATTTTGTCACCACTGCCGGCCAATGTTGCCCACAGCCCAACCAACTAATGCCACATTAAACGTTATTGTCGCTATCTCTAATTGCAGCCATTTAATAACTTTTGTTGGGTGAAATTTAGTGTCCGACCGAAACCACTTTTTTGGGCCGAAACCGAAACCGAAACCGAATATTCGGTTTTTTTTTAATATTCGGCCGAAACCGAAACTTTCTACTTGAAATTAAAATCACCATATCAAGCACTTTTTTCAACAAACGAATTTTACATTAAGTAAATAAAGAACAAACAAACAAACATAGCATAAATAAATAAATACTTATATAAAAACAATTTATTCATTTTTTAAAAACGTAAACAAGAAGAAATCACCCTTTCGTACCTTACTCGATAATTAGTGTCCGACCGAAACCACTTTTTTGGGCCGAAACCGAAACCAAAACCGAATATTCGGTTTTTTTTTAATATTCGGCCGAAACCGAAACCGAAACTTTCTAGTTGAAATAAAAATCACCATATCAAGCACTTTTTTCACCAAACGAATTTTACATTAAGTAAATAAAGAACAAACAAACAAACATAGCATAAATAAATAAATACTTATTAATAAAAACAATTTATTCATTTTTTAAAAACGTAAACAAGAAGAAATCACCCTTTCGTACCTTACTCGATAATATTCAAAATTAAATAATTTAATATTATATGCTAAAAAAAGAAGTTTATTTACATTGCTGGCATCTAAATTACTCCTCCTTTTACTATATATCTGCTACACAATAAAATGTAAAAAATATTCTAGAAAGTTTCGGTTTCGGCTATTCGGCCATTTTTTGGCCGAAACTGAAACCGAAACCGAAACCGAAACCACTTATTTGGGCCGAAACCGAAACCGAAACCGAATATTCGGTCGGACACTAGTGAAATTATATCAATGAGCATTTGCATAGGCCGCATAAAACCATTTAAATTAACCCGTTCCTTGATAGCGGTGCGAAAATGCAGCAGCCCACCCTTCCATGCTTTTCTTTGGTTGTGTGTCTGACAGCAAACGGGTTACACCGCAAATAAGCAGCAAAATTATATTAATTAATTAACAGAGGGGAAGTGCAAAGGTCATTTGTTTTGCAGGCAAAGCATATGTAAGTCAAAGTTGTGCAAACGTTCAAAGAAATATTCATTCGATTTATTTTTAGATATAGTAAAAGATAACATATTTGCCAAAAACTTCATTAAGATTTGATAAATACAGAAGAATTGGCTACAACAGTTGTTAATACTAATAAGAAAAAAACAAAAAACAAACTGAGAAACGAGTCTTAACACAATTTAATTTATTGTTAGTCAATGAAACAAAATTCCTTAGAGACCAAAAAACTCAAACCAGTTTAACTTAAAACGATGTTTTAAAAGTAAACAATTTTTTCAGCAGGAAAGTTCAAGTTACAATTGCCCTAATGCATTGTATATAATAGAATACTAAATATTAATTCAACAAAATCAAAGAAGATCTCTAAAAAGCTTCGAAGCACGAAAAAAGGCGTTCCTAAAATTAATGAAAGTTTCCCCCACAGAATAAACAGTAAAAAATTCGATTCGGTGACTATTCCTTTTTTCGCACAAATGTAAGCGTAAATTTTTTAGTATTTTGTCCAGGTGCCCCACAGTACGCGTTGGCAACCCTATTCAAGTCACAACTGTACAAAAATTACTTGGCTGCTCGTAAACATTGAAATGCTTACACATAAAATTTTGTTGCTTGCCGCAGACCTTTAACCCTTTCCGGAAATTTGGTCGATATATCGTACAATTAAAATAACATTTTTCTAGGAAATTTCATTTGATAGCGAGCGCACATTTCATGAAACGGGTTTTTCATGTTTGTTAAGTAGGCTGTGCTTTATCATTCTGTTTAGAAAAATAAATCATAGCAGTGGTGGTTACACAGTATTTGTTTGTTTTGTAAAACGTTCTTTGCAAGAAGTTGAGCAAGCAACAAGCGACGAAGCTTCTGCAGGAAAAATTTCAGGTTTGTAATATTTTTCAGTAACAAAAAATATAAACATTTAAAAGTTTAAACATCAATTGATTTATAAAAGTTAATAAATTTAAAATTTTTTGAGTTTAAACATTTTTCCCGAGTCTTTAAAAAAATTGTACGATATATCGTACAATGGCACTTAAGTCAAATGTACGATATATCGTACAAATTTGAATTTGTACGATATATCGTACAAATGGACAGCAAAGGTTGCAAGTTAAGTTTGCATTTTTTTTAAGTTATTGGTTTGGTAACAGATTTTTTGCTTTTGTATGCCTGCCACGCCCATTTGTAAACCACGTGGCTAAGAAAATTCGACTATTCGGCAATTTTCGATTAAAAATAAGATTTACTAGACGATTTTTTGTTTTACTAGGCAGAAACGGGTTGTGTAAGGTTAGACATGCGTACCTGCCACTCCCACTACTGTAAGAGAAATCGGCTATATTCAGTGCCTTTCTGTAAAACTGTATGAATTTTAATTTATTCTGTGTTTTATTGAGAGTAAAAAGGCTTTGCAACAACAACAATGGTTATATAATGCCGAATAAATGTGAAAAAATTTTTACTATATATAATTTATATAACTTTCGATCAAAATGAAATCACATTTTGATTTTTGTTGTTATAATTTATGTTTTCTATCAAAAAAATCAATTAATTGTTCATAAAACTTAAAAAACCGAAACCAAAAATTCGTCAATTTTTATTGATTTGCGGACCATTGTACGATATATCGACCAAATTTGATGAAGCTGTAATTCTTAACTAAAATAATTTTTTTGAAATTTTTTTGTATTTTATTGCTAAAATGTCCAATAAGAGTCAATATTTTGAAGGAAAAATTTTTATCTCAAGAAATGTGGAAATTGACCGGAAAGGGTTAAAATCGATAAACCGTATGCGAAGTTTATGGCTGCAACACTCGAGACTTCCTGGTTTGGGAGTCCAATTGCAATTAATCGTCAAATGCGCCATTAATTCTAATGCTAGCGCTGACTGACACACTCATACACACACACACACACGTCCAATAATAAGCTCGTAAACAAATTTAAGCATGCACGGCGAAATTTTACACGCTTCTCAGACTTATTTCAAAAAACAAAATTCCTCAAATATTTTTCAGTCTGTGCCGCTGCATCGACTGCGCCGCAATGCGACCGTAAGCCAGGCAGTGGTGTGCGGGTTGCGCGGCCAAGGGCGGCAGCGTATGTATGTTCCTATCGCACGCTTTAGTAATTTAGCGCAACAAAGTGCTGGCATCGGCGAAAAAACCTCACACTTTGAAACCCAAATAACAACAACTCAGCTACAGTGCCCACAACAAGTGGCAGAAGCGGCAACCACAGAAAGCAGAACACAACATTGACACTGCTAGTAGTAACAAGAAGTCAAGAACTGTCAATCGGCAATTCGTAAAATTGTCATTAGCGTTGCCAAAAGGTGGCAACGCTCGCAAACTGACGTACTTGTGCTTAGCATTGCTATTAATCATGGTTCAACTACAAGGTTATAGCAAGCCACCGGCTGATCGTTTATGGCTTCTGTCAAAATCGTTGGTGTCAGCAGTGGTTCCGTGTTGCCACATCGGTTGAAATGAAAATACCTGACTGAAAACAACTGACCTGAGCACTTTTCCCGTTTTTTCACTCAAATACAGCACCGTCTGGCAACAATCACTTTTGTATGTTTTCAGTTTCTCCCTCTTTCGGCGGAAAATATCAGCTGATTTTGACAGTAACGATAAACAATCCTACCAACAAAATACATGTGGTTTTTGGTGTTGCGGGCATGCTATTACCTTGTTATTGTGCCATGCTATTAATGCCCCGAACACATAGACGACGGTCAAGGTCTATGGAAGAAAGGTCCCGCCACATAAACGTCAAAAAATGTGTTGTGCTCGTGTGACGTCCCCAGAAGCGAGCTCTGATTGGTCGAGTTTGTCAAATGCTAGGAAATGTAAACAAACCCGAAAAAAGATAGTTGCCATACAATACGTTTCAACAATTGTATACAATTTAAATATATACGAACTTTTTGTTTATTACAACCGACTTGAATTATTTTGTTTTTGCTTCGGAAAGCACATGAAAATTTAGGAAATTAAAAATGTACATATGCATATGGAATTATTTTATCATTTTATCCATTTTTCGGATTCATAAAATACGAATAAATAATATATAAATGTGGCAACACTACGAATTGCTCATTCTACGTCACAACATGGCGAGTGGCGTAATCTGTAATTTATAACCCTTGGACGACGGTAGCGTCACGACTGCTTATATAGAAATATAGAACTGCAGTTGTCGCTATCGCCAAAAATAGAACTATTCTCTATTTCTTAAGCGATAAAACCAAGGCAATTTTAAATGAAGTTTTTCTTACTTCTTTGATGTGCTTGAAAAACTTACAAATTTGTTAGTATTTCAGTTAAAATTTAAAAGTTCTAAACATTATTACACATTGCTATTTGTTTATAATTGATTGCACAACAGTAAAATGGATAAAGACGAATACTTAACAACGGGAATGCGGAAGCAACAGAAGCTCAAAAATATGATTGTGATGACATTGCTGCCTCTTTCATTGTAGTCATGTAGTTGACTACACGGCGACGATCGAAGTCGAGGCCATCTTGAAGTTGTGTGGCCGTGTCGTGCCGTCTTGAATGTGTTCGGGCTATAACTTTACTGTGTGTTTTTGTAATACAGTAAATGTTGCGCAAAAAATTATTCCGAATTTCACAGCTTGGCATTTTAAAAAGCAGCACAAAACTCAACAGCAACAACAACGACAATTCATATCGCTAAAAGTGCAGCGAGACTCACGTCACCGGTCAGCGACGCCTCAACGCTCGCTCGAAATGTCTATTGAAAATTCAAATGAATGAATGACAAAAAGATCTAGAAACACACCGAAAAAAAAATAAATTATAAACAACAGCAACAATAAACTCACGACATGGTAATTACATTTTAAAATTTATTAAAAAGAAACCATCAGCAACAACAGCAGCAGCCGCGACCGCGAACGCAATAGTGACAGCACCGGCAGTAGCGCACAGAAACGCCACAGCGACACGCCCACTTCTTTTCACTATGCCAACGCCGCTAACGTTTGCCGCTTCATTTTTAAATGTTGTTGTGTTTTGCGAAATTCTCTGTTGCGCATAACGGCAACTTTGCCGCTGACCCACGCCACCGCGTCCCTCTACGTGCCTTCTTCTAAAAACATATTTCTACAAGTATTCATAATGAATGATTTTATTTGATATTTAAAAAGAGATATTTATTTTACTCCCCTCTTCACAAAATTAAAAAACCGTATTTATTGTTATTATCGAATTACAAAAACAACACGATTAACGGTGATAAAAATAATAGAAACCCAATTCTAAATAAGAGCGCACTAGCCAAAACAACAACAAAGAAATACACAATAAGAAAGTGAAAACAAAGTAAAAATACGAGCTTGGAATGTGCGAACATCATCAACATTTCGCTATCACTTCGTGTGCCGCCGCCGAAAAAACATACATGCGTCAATTATGTAGATGCTCAATCAGCGCCGACTGCTCATGCTCAAAGACGTATAAAACAACTAGTTTCGAAGATACATGGATCAGGAAATTAGCTCTGCTCGTATAAAACCAGATCTGCTGAGTGGCAACACTCAGCGTAGGCCAGAGAGGCGAATGAAAATATGCGCAGAGAAAATCGGGACAAAGTTTTAACTCATAAACAATGTAATAATTGTAATATTAGTTATAAGTTTTTAAGAAGTTTTCATTTTTAAATGATTCCATTCCATACCATACAATTTCAGAAGGACAGTAGAACCCTACTCAAAGTATCTCACAAGCTGTGGCTTTCTATTCTGTAATCACTTCAGTGTTAAAAACGAAAATACCTTCAAACTTATATCAAAATTGGTTTGTCGTCTTACAACAGCCAAGAAAATTCTCAGCAAAATTTGTACACTGCATTGTTCAGAAAGAAAGTGATCAAATATAGCCCAGAATGTGGAAAGCAACAATCATAAATATTTGCCTACACAGCGAGACCTTGTGACGTGCTAATAAAATCTTAATAAGTATTTAAAAGACTGAGAAAATATCAGATCAGCTTTGATTTTTTTACTGAAAATTTGAATTCCGCGTTTTGAAAGTTATAACATCTAAAAAATTGCAATCAAAAAGAATCCCATAAAAATATGCAACGCAGATATCTAACTTAATACATACAAACATTGCTACAAAAATCAGTTCGATAAATGCTTCCAAATCTGTTACTCGCGCATTGTTCCTGTAAATGGCACATACCATGACCAATAAATATATTCACAACACAATTTAAATAATACATATAAATAAACGATAAATACACCCCCTCATCACCGGCCAACATCGCTCAATTGCTACAACCTACGTTACATTAACAAAGTTCGACAACTCTCAGCGACGATGTACACAATTAGTGATGCCAAAAATAAATTGGAAATACCTAAACAAAACAAAAACTAGTTAGCGTAACACTTTGTTTTCCTTATTTTTTTTGGTTTAAAATGCGTTGAAATTAAAATGTCATCTTTAAATATGCAAAAGGCACACAACGAGTTCAAGTTTTTAATCAGTCAAAAAGCGACTACAAGAAATCGCAGGTGTCTGCATATATTGGCTCGTATGGTACATATTTTGGGTATTTTAGGATATTACGAATTACAAACAAATTTATATATCCAAAAAAAGACAGTAAATTTTATAGAGCAGGCGACATTTTAATGATTTTAATGAATGTACAGAGATAGATTTTTGAATAAGTAAAATGTCCGTATATGGCGAAGACAACAGCGAAATTTTAGAGAAAGTTTGACATATTGAAAGTTTGGCATATTGAAAGATATATGGCCTTATATATATTAACACTCTACAACCATTTTGCGTGTGTCCTTTTAAATCACTTCTCAAACGTCCCACAAAGTATGCTCCGTACGCAAAGTAAGGTTAAAAATCACACATGTTTTCAAATTGTTGTTACCTTTACTGAATTGATAAGTTTTATCCTATTAAACTGTGTAGCTAAATCCATTGTGGATTCGACAAAATTTTACAATTTCCTCAGTTTACTTTTTGTCAAATATTGGCAGAAGTGCGACCTTGTCGCATTAATCTTCCAAATGCAAATCCGCGATTTCTTGCAGAATTTCACTTGCTGTTTCAGCTTATTTCGAAATTGGCTCGCTGTTTCCGCTTCTCAAGGTTGCACTACCACTCACCAGTTATTCTTATTTATTTACATTTCACTCGGCATAAAAACGCAGTCGACTTTCGTGTTATTTTCGATTTGAGGGTAACTGTCTGAATCAGCCATGCCAGCCATGCGCACCTTCAGTTAAATTAAAAATATTTAACTACTCGGAACGTTGGCAGCTGCAAAGGTGTGAGCGCTCGCACTTCGATTCAGTTTAATTAAAATTAAGTTGGGTTAATTTAGTCAAAGTGAGTTGCTTCTCGCGCTGCGCATGTTTGTTTCAATTCGGTATTTTGGCTGTTGTTATTTTTTACGACATTTTGGTTTATGAGCTTTTGTGGTGCTGCGCGGTCAATAGGCGACGGCGGCTGGTATCTTCAAGCGCCACAATCACTAACCCACAACACCCGTAAAGCGATTCAACTAAGTAATTCAAGTGAGTGAATGTCAGCGGGTGTGTGCGTGCGTGTACCGACTTGTGCTGCTTGCGCCGAAATTTAATTCGATTCAGTTGTATGACATTGGAATTGATTCACACTCTTTTAAAGCTGCCGCGGTATTTTTTGTTCTATTTATTGTTTTAGCAAACGTCGCCATCGATCCACAAAGTCGCGCGTACCATCTTCAACCGCAACACTGTTGGCCGCGAAAATTGGCCATATTCGCTACACTCGCGGATCCACGTCTAAGTGCGCCCCAAACTATGGTCGCCCGTGTGTTTTTTGTTTTCATTTTTGGCTACACATTTTTTTAGTTTTGTTGTTTCTAGTCATTGCTTTTATTATTTTAATCTTGCAAAGAGCGCATAAATTAAATTTATATTTTATTTTGTTATGCTCGAATGAGACAACAAAAACAAATTATTTGAAAGGAAAACCCAACAACAACACTTGAAGAGATGAGAAGAGAAAATAAGCAGAGAAATCAAAAGCTTCACACACCGCAAATCGCTTAAATCTTTCAAGCATCAAGCACAACGCCACACACAACGATGTGACAGATCAGCAGCGCGAACGATATCAACGTTGTGGTAAAGCATCATAATCATCACCAGCATCAACATCATCGGCAACAGCAGCTTGACGCACCAATCACCTGGAGAGCCAACCAGCCAGCCAGTTAGAGTAGCGGCGCGCAAACAGCCACAACCGCAACAATCAAGAGCCGCACACGCCGCCGCCAATTTTGAGCAATTAAAATTGAATCCGATATTTTCTCCGGCACCTCGGCCCAACACGAGACACGAGCACGCAAAACTAAATGCCGTAATGTTTATGGTCGATGTCGCAAATAAACGCAGCGGTAGCAGGCGCAAAGCTCTGATAAAATGTGGCGGAGCGAATCGATGAGAAATTGGACACAGTAATTATTCGATATACCACAGCAGGGCCGCGATGAGTATGTAGCAGATACGTGGGTGGCGGCCCATTGGCGGAAACATCGCAGCACCATCAAATTTGTAGGCCTCGGGCAGTAGAGCTCTTTCGGCAAAAAATATGGCTATCAAATCTGTCGTTCGCGCTGTGTGTTGACATTAATTTGAAAATTTTGAATCGCGAGGGGAAATTTATGAAGCTATGCGGATTGTTTATAAACTGTCGCCTCCACAACACTTTGTACGAGTGTTAGAACACGGTTTTCGACATGAACATCGAAAACAAATTACTTGTGGCGCTTGAATATAGCACTTAATAAAAACGTTTTCAATGAGTACTTTGCATGTACGAAAAAATCAAATCGAAACATTTACTATGCTGCTAGTTATATTAGTAGAAATAGATTTGTCACAATAGACACCGGAGAACTTTGTAGAATTTGGGTAGAATCGTGCTACGAAAGAATGCTTGATTCTTGCTTTTCCAACTTTGGAAACATTTTTTTTACTCACTGGTTTAACCCTGGAAAACCCCGTAAAAACGCAGACTACCAACATCAAAATTCATCAAAGATTAAGATGGCCGTCTCGCGAGGAGTTGAAACCTCAACTAACAATCAATGAACTCTGTAGAAAAGTTTGCAAAATCTCACACAGTTCTTAGAGGAGTTAAGAATGCCAATCCTCAAGTAATGGGATTCCAGGTCTTGAGGAATGTGTAGAAAAAATTGTGGCTCTCTCATGACTTGATGCTATGGTCTGGTACACATTCATTCCCATTGGTAGACATACTAGAAGACTATGTCTATTTTCTAATGAAGGGAACAGACTTCTGTTAACTAACTTCTGTACATCTCTCCATCATGATAGCTAAATTTTTGATATTTTAGGAATCTAACAGAGCTGTCGTTAAATGAAATTGATAGGCTCCGATTGCTCCTGTGCAACGGGCCTAGCCTTGCCATCACGTGCCATCAGAATGGGTTATATATCTAAGTCTAAGTACGCTGCCACCTAACCTATCCCAACCTTAGGACATGCCCATTTTGCATGCACACGCACACTTTTGAAGCTTCAATGTGTGTGTGTGTGTATGTCAAAATTACTTTTCTTGCGCAATACCACAAATTCTTTCAGATATACAAGTATAATAATTTTTTTGTCACCCAAAATTTCACAAAATTGTTACACCTTGTTTGAGTGTGTACTCTGCGATATTTTTACGAAACCACAATTGATGGTCTTGTTTAAGTTTTTGATATAAAAGCGTCATAAAGCGTACGCGTGTGCGCGTCATATATAATACTGAATCACCCAACCGCCGGCACATGCGTCGATTAATTCGCTGTGTGACAAGTGGAATTTCGCGTACGCGTATCACACACAAATTAGAGGTCACTCAGAACGGCGACGCGCAAAAAATGTAAATATATTATAACAACAAGAAAAAATCACAAACAAAATTTGCTAAATGACACAATACGGAATAAGAGAACGGAAAAAATGAACACCTATTATAAAAGGAGCAAATCCACAAGCCAAATAAATTCGCACTAAAAAATGCGCGAAAGTTTTTTTATATTTAATTTGACAATAGAAGCGGCAAATGGTTTAAAATACGTGAAATTTATTCAACCAAAAACAAAAACAATATACAAGAATCATAAATAACAGCGACAAAAAAACTGCGACGACAGTGAAACACAATAACAACGTCAACGGCCAAGAACGAATAACTTGGATAAAACAAAAGCGATAAAATTTAATTTGAAACAAGTTTTAAGTATGAACAACCAAATAAAATAAATACGCATACAGTATTTAAGCCGTACACACACACGCACACACACACACACACACACACATTTAAACACAAAGGTGCAAATACGATACGAAAGTTTAAAAAACTGCATTTAATTGATTTCTGAAAAAGAAATGGACCGGGTATCAGCTCAGGGTTATGCGACTAATGCTAATTTCTGCACCGACTAACACGTGCAGGTCTAGGAAGTATACTAAAATTCCTCCTGGATACCGGACTCACTAACAGTCTGTGAAGTCCAAGAAGGGTGCACAATAGATCTACAGGTCGCAGTGCATCATCCCCATCAATAATAATAATAACACGCGCATACATACATATGTGCATATGTAGGTATGTACACATGTAGGCGCTCGTGTATAGTTAGCAGAACTGGCACAAAACACTTTATAGCCTTGGCGCGTTTGTTTGTTGAAACTTATTAAATTACGAAAATGGATTTGTCAGGTGTTTTGAAGCGGACGCCAACGCGTCGTTAATTTCGCCGCGACTGCAGCACGTTTGAGAATGCAACGCTGTTACCGCAAGTCAATCACTGCTGGCGCCCTTTAACATTTGTGTAGGAGCCGGTGGCGGCGCTAAATCACCACTGCAAGTTTATTTTTGTAACTGTCAACAAATATTAAATGCGCTAATTAATAAACAAAAAGACCGAAACGAAAAACCACAAACAGAAACACTTAAATTGCGGCACAAAAAATCAGTCTAAAAAGCTACTTGGAGCAACAAGAAGATTAAAAAACGTTAAATACGTAAAAAATATGTTTGTTTCATTAGCTTGCCGTTTCGTTATTGATTTTCCGTATTGTTATGAATATTCAAATTGCCAAACTAAGAATTGCGATCCATTTAAATGCCACAATTGGCAACGCTGAAGCGAAACCGCTAAATACTATACATACTTACAAGCAACGCCACACACACACACACACTACATTGTTTGTTTGTCTGACTGTCTGCAAGAGAAAATGGCATCCAAGTTAAAAACTCAAATTAACGCGGTGCCCAGTCTACAAGCGCGCAACTCTCCCACTGACATTAGTCAAGTTCACGCGCCCGAATTCGACCAGACATTCCTCCATGCGAACTGACTTGACATCTAAATTTGTTCGCTTTCGACAATCGATGCTCGCCTAGTTAGAGTTCAAGACGAGCTTGCGTCCACTCGCCGCCGCCGGTGTTGTTGCCCTTTCCAGTCACGTCTTGGTTGTTTTGCTTTTTGCATTCGGTCAACGTTGAGTTGGCCAATACTTTGGCGGAGTAGATTTGACTGTGTTTGAGTGTAAACATTGGGTTTTATGGGTTCGCCATAGAAAGCGTTATTGTTATTATATTATAATATTATTGTTTTTCCTTGAGTAAGCCATAATGACCGCCGCGGCGCAGATGAAGAGCCATTTAAGCTTCTTAAAGACCAGACAAACAGATTAAGATAACAAAACTAGTCTGCAAATACGATTACGAAACAACTAAAGCAGTTTGACATTAAGCGAGCTAAAAATTCAAACTCAGAATGATCTGAACGTTAATTGATAACACAGCACAACAAACAAACACTTCTTTTCTGTTGCATGGAGTTTTTCTACTGTTTCTTACTAATTTGGGTGCGCTGATTTCGAATCTACCCTCAGATTTTTTTCTAGCAGCTCTAGTTAGTGAGATATATAGGTACCATGTCATTTGTTCAGTTTTTTCCTCTACTTTTTCCATATTTTTGATCGTAATTTCTAAACCAAAAAACCGATTGACATGATTTTCACCTTATCGCATTAACAACACCGGACGGCTTCTTTTCCGATGCAACTTATTTTTATAAGCTTTAAAATGCCGCGGTAATTGGACCTCAAAGTCGGAAAAAATTGAATTTTAAGGCGTTTTCTTTGATGGTCAAAACCATACACAATTTTCGTAGATCAATTAACGAGTTAGGTGTATAATGAAAGCCGACACATCAAGCAATACAACACAGCCAAATTATTTGGCGGAATACACATTCGCATCGAAATAATAGCAAAAATGTAGTATAGCCATTTTCATCACGTTTCATACTTTTTCCTTAAAAAAAAAAAGAGCCTCAAAATATGCAACAATTTTAATTTTTTTTGTTCTGAGCAATTAAAAATTTTTTGGTTTTTTGGAAAAGGATGAAAATGGCTTTGGCACATTTTTGCTATTATTTCGATGCGAATGTGTATTCCGCCAAATAATTTGGCTGTGTTGTATTGCTTGATGTATCTTCTTAAGATATTCATATACTTCGTAACTTGATTTATGAAACATCTGTACAATTTTCGCCATCAGAAAAACCGCCTTGAAATTCAATATTTTCCTACTTTGAAACCTTATTACAACGCCAATTTAGAACGCATAAAATTGATTAATATCAGAAAAGATGGCGTGAGATGTTGTTAGTGCAACTATGTAAATATGCAATTAGTTGATAGGATTATTGGTTCAGAAATTAAAGTCGAAAACGAGAAAAAAGCCGAGGAAAATTCGAAAAAGTTACACGCCCATTTTTTGCGAAAACTAGAGCTGTTACATAAATACGGAGTATGGTTTTGAAAACAGCGTGGAAAAACGATTCAGATTCATGTAAAAATCTCCACACAACAGACATGCTGTTGTGCAGTGTAATTTTACACCCTTTTTGTTCAGTTTGTAGAAATGGCCCAGCGTTGCAAGAAGACCGCGGCTTTCATTTGAAAGAACTTCATAAACGTCGTGATTATGAACTGCTTATAAACAAAACAATTGTACAAACAGTATGATTTTTATATGAAAATGATTGAAAACTTTTCTACGCAAGATAGAGAGCTGCTTAAATCGAAAAATTAATTAATGTTCGGCACTAAGAAATCACAATGACCAATGATTTTTTTTAAGATTCATCAAATGTTAGTAAACAAATAAAATCAAGTATTTTGTTTATGGGAATTAATCATTGAACAGGTTTTTCAACATCAACCATATTTAATACAATAGCTTTTAATATAAAAACTGTACATATCTAAAGAATGATAAACTAAAGACAATAGAAGAATTCCATTTTCAAATCTAAGCTTTCACTTTGCGTATTCATTTTCCCACGAGTGTGAGTATTGCCTACTTAATTGCTCCCAATTCATTAAAACATATCTATTTTTAGCTACTGACATACAATTTTAACAACAATATGTATAATAGAAATAAACGAAATATTTCATCAAGCAACTGCCGAATTTCGAATTCCACTCAAAAGTCGTCAACAACTCAATTAGTCATAGCCATTTATCGTATAAACTTAATTTATGCCAAAATGGAAATATTGCAAAAATTTCGAAATTCAAACTAAATTCAATTATGGCATATTTAAAAATTCATTTAAAAGCCATTCTCCTCATAATACCCACTCTTTGAATAAAAAGTAAATAACAACAACTAGTAGCCGCTAACTACGCGCATATAGCAAACACGCCTAACCGCCACCAGAACCTACCCAGTTACGTGCATACATACAAACTTGTGCGTACTCTAACTTGTTGGTATGTGTGTTTGTGCCATGTCTCGCATATTTAGTAAATTTTATGGCTTTTTTCAATTTATACATAAGTATTCCTTGTATGTGCCCAACAGCAAATCTCCGTCCGCCTTCCTTCTTCTCATTCACCGAATCGCGCGCTTCGGTGTTTTGATGGCAACTTAATGCCAGCGGAGCTTTCCTCAAATATGTCGAAGACAATTGCTTATTGCCTTTTAAGTTGCAATATAATAATAATAACAACCGTTTCCTCCGCGGCAACATTCTTACGCATTCGCGCTGCCTGACCGCACAGTCGGCGTGAATCATGGCCGTAGTGCGAGTGTGCCCAGCGCACTTTTTAAATTTACGTCCATAAGCATTTAGTATATCGAACTAATTCGCGCGTCGGCGAGCACACTTGCGCGGAGAGCATGTAACATTTGCGAATGCTGCAATGTTACGTGAAGCAAATCAAAATTAAGTAGTTGGCATTTAGCTACACGCTCGTAACGCGCGATGCCAAAATAGTTACATCGGCCATAAATTGCTCGCACTGCAAATAGAAATGATCTTATGCGCGGGCAATGTTATTCGATACGACACACTCGCACATCTGATACAAGTTGGCGTTTCCCCTTCACTGGCAGACACAACACGCGGCAAACGGCCGATGCACAATAATTCGTGCACTATATACATATGCAATTTTCGTATTCCCCCGAGTTGAAATCTGACGAGAAATAAACGTTCAAAATCAACACATTGGTGGATGCGAAGAAGCAATACACACACACGTACAAACATACACAGATCATCAGAAACGAGCGAGCTCTGAAACCGAAAATTTTCAACAAGCGATGGGCAAGCTGTTGGAGTGCGAGGCGGAAGTCCGAGCACTGACGCAAAGAAAATTGTCATATATGATCTAGACGAGGTAACGACCGAGGAGGAAGTGATTTCTGCACTGCGTCAACAATTCCCAGTGGTGGCAAGCTTGACAACAGCAGCGCTTAAGTCGCTACGACCAAGTTTTGCTGGTACGCAATCTGCAAAACTGGCTTTACCATTGAATATGGCAAGCGCTGTGCTAGCGGTGGGTAAAGTGCGAATCGGCTGGGTAAGATGCCGCATCAAAGAGAAAATGGAGCTGCGACGATGTTTTAAATGCTTCGGTTTTGGACATCTGGCCAAAGACTGCAAAAGCGCAGTTGATCTGGCCGAGCACTGCCTGAAATGCGGTGAAAAAGGCCATAAAATTAAGGAGTGTGCCGCGCAGCCAAAATGCATCCTCTGCGCCGCTGCGCAGCTCGACGCGAGCCATGTCACGGGCTGCTTTAAATGCCCGACATATAAACTAGCGGCTCAAAAAGCGCAGCGAAAATGAAGTTTGTCCAAATTAACCTTAATCACTGCGAGGCAGCGCAGGATAATCTTGCGCAAGCGGTGCGAGAAGGTAATGCGGATACAGCGCTTCTCAGTGAGCCGTATGAGCAGCGCAGTGAGGGTGTGTTGGCAGCAGATGAGGCTGGTAAGGCAGCCATTTGGATATGCGGCCAAAGTCCAATGGAGGAGCGTGCGCGAGTAGCCAGAGGGTTCGTCCAAACAAAAGTTGCTGGAATATTTCTCTAGAGTTGTTATGCGCCGCCCAGAATGACATTAGAGGAATATGGCAACATGCTGGACGAAATTGTTGAGGACGCAGTAGACAGATCCCCAAAAATGATCATGGGTAGTCAGCGAAGACTACACGCATAGTGACCACCAGGGCATATGGGGGAGCGTCGCACACACACACACGCGGCCAGCAACAACTTTTCGTAGAACGGTGCTGCATGGCTGGAAGCAGGACACCTTCGACAAGGATGTGTTCCAGTTGGCCTTAGACGACTCGCCGTTGTTCGGTTCAGCAGCAGAGATGGCAAAGCAGCTGATGACGAGAGTTACGCGAGCGTGCGACTCCTCGATGCGGAGACGTGGCGGCCGGAGGCACAGAGCACCTGTCTACTGGTGGAATGAGCAGATCGCCCAGCTGCGGGCAGCATGCAATCGAGCGAGGCGGCAGCACCAGCGCTCTCGTGACGTAGCTAGCAGGCTTAGCACACACGCCGCGTACCGGAACGCCCGAAAAGCGCTTAAGGTTGCCATAACCAAGAGCAAGAAGGCGTGCTTTCAGGACTCGCTGAGCGTGGTTGACGAAAACCCATGGGGCAAAGCCTACTATATCAAGTCGCCATGAAGCGACTTGCAACGTTTTCCCCACCAGTTCCCCACCAATAGTCCACTGCCTATTTCCAAATCAGCAGCGTCTAGCGGCCAGTGACGGCGCCGCGTTAGCGGTGAATGAGGAGGCGCAGCAGGTGACTGAGGACGAAATTATAAAGGCGTGCGGAAGGATAGGCGACCGCAAAGCCCCGGGCTGTGACGGCATTCCGGACCAAGCGCTGAAAGCTGCTATACGCCTACACCCACACATATTCGTGCAAGCGTACAATGCGTGCCTACAAGAATGTGTCTTTTCGGATTGTTGGAAGGTACAGAAGCTTGTGCTGCTGCCGAAAGGGGGAAAGCCGCCAGAAGATCCATCAAACTATTGGAGCGGCTTATTGCAAATAGGTTGGAAGCAGCAGTGGAGCTGTCAGGCGGGCTGTCAGACTGCCAATTCGGCTTTAGGAGGGCAAAATCGACGATCGACGCGATCGGGCTGGTGGTGGAAACAGCCCGAAATGCAATCAGCGGCAAGCGATGGCTGGGTGGCAGCAAAAAATATTGCGGGTTGGTGACGTTTCACATCAAAAATTCATTTAATACCTCGAACTGGAGGTGCATTCTGGAGTCCTTGCGTCGGAAGAGAGTACCGGTATATATTACCCGAATCATATCGAGCTATTTCGAGAACAGGCGGTTGATTTACAACTCAGACGAGGGCGAAAAGGTGCACATGGTCACGGGTGGTGTTCCACAGGGGTCAGTGTTGGGACCCATGTTGTGGAACATCATGTATGATGATGTCCTGCGGCTGGATATACCGGGCAGCGCAAAAATCGTTGGCTTTGCCGACGACATTGTAATCGTCGTGACGGCCAAGGTCATACACGAGCTCGAAAGTGTCTGCCATGACACAGTCGAAAGGGTCCAGCGCTGGCTCACTTCGGTCGGTCTGCAGCTAGCAGAGCAAAAGACCGAGATGCTACTGGTGTCGAGTAGAAAAAAGACGGAGCAGGCTAGTGTGAGTGTGAGTGGCCACACGATAACGTCGAAACCGGAAATCCGGTACCTGGGCGTCATTTTGAATGCCAGGCTGTGCTTCAAGCAGCACATACAGCACGCAGGCGAGCGAGCAGCGAAGGCAGTGGCAGCGCTGGCGAGGCTCATGCCGAACATCGGCGGCCCCAAGCAATCGACGAAGCTGTTACTAGCGAGAGTTGCGACCTCCATCATACTTTACGGGGCGCAAATCTGGACCCCCGCCATGCACTTTAATGCGTACAGGAGGAAGGTCGAGGGCATATACAGGTTAAGTGCATTGAGGGTGTCCTGCGCATTTCGCACGACATCCTATGAGGCGGCGTGTGTGGTAGCAGGAACCATACCTGTAGACATCCTGGCGAAAGAGGCCCACAGGAAGTTTAGCGACCCAACTGGGAGCACCGTAGCCAGCTGCATAGGCAGCAAAGCCTGACTGAGTGGCAAAGAAGGTGGGACAACACGCCCAAGGGTAGGTGGACCCATCGTCTAATACCGGAAGTAGGTAGCTGGTACAACCGGAAGCACGGCGAGGTCACACACTACCTAACGCAGATGCTGACAGGTCATGGCTGCTTTAGAGCCTATTTGCACCGTTTTGGCCACGAAGACAGCCCGTGTTCGGAGTGTTTTGGCGAGGACACATGTTTACGTGCCCCCACTACAACCTTGAAAGGGAGCAGCTAGAGACTGAAATGGACCACCCCGTTAGGGCGAACACTATCGTCCAGCATATGCTCAACGATGCCGACAACTGGGTCGCGGTCTGCAATTTCGCAGACGCGGTGATGAGGGAGCAACGACGCCAAGAACGCGCACGAAGGGCACAGGTAGCCAGCAGCAGTGTAGCGCCGCACTAAGGCCAAAACCCGCCCGGCGACGCAATGCTGATCGGCAGCTCCGCCAGGGCTACGGGTAGGAGACAGGGGGTGGGTTTTAGTCGGTAAGAATCCGGCATACAGTCGAACTCGGGTCCGGCTGTATCTTTCGAAGATTTTCCACCTCCTCTGTAAAAAAAAAAACACACATCATCTCCACAAATCGCCGAAGCTGCGAAGGTTAGGTTAGGCTGGCCGACCCACGAAGGGGTCTCACATAGACCAAGTAGTGGTCCATAGTGGTACCAAAGATTCTGGAGTTCCAGACCTATATATAGTTTCTTAAGAACGTTTTGGCAAATCTAAGTAGGTCGCCACTTTTTTGCTCTGCAATTCCTTCCAGTGAAGGGAACGACGCGGATCCGAGGCAGCTAACCCGTGATCTGTAGAGAGCGGGACAGTGGCATAGCAAGTGCTCCAGGGTGCCTTTGGCATTGTCTTCACTACATCTTGTGCAAGCATCACTTGGTACCAAGCCAAGTTTGGCAGCGTGGGACGGGGTGAGACAATGTCCCTTGAGTACCCCAACAAGCAGTTGCAGTCCTCTATTTGGAGTGATAGTACAAACTTTGTGTTGTTGATATTATGCTCGCGTAGCATGATTTTTGCTGTCCTGTGAGATGTAGATCTCTCCCACATGGACGCCGCCTCACGAATCATATTCTCTTCAATTTCCGTCTTGAGCGCGGAGAGGGGTGGATGGATGTCTGGCACGCTAACCGTAGGCAGTCGTGCCCCGGCTTTGGCGAGCGCATCAACCTTCTCATTTCCCTCAACTCCTTTGTGACCCGGTACCCAATAAATAATGACTACTCTGTTGCGACAGAGTTCGTCCAATTTGGCTATACAGTTCCGTACGCATATCGAGTTTGACATTATCCCAGCTGCTGCTTTTATGGCTGCTTGGCTGTCAATATATGTAGATATTAATCCGAGAGTCTGGAGGGGTGCGTTCCATTGCTAGTTGCGCCGTTCTTGTGGCAGCGTATACCTCTGCTTGGAAGATGCTGCAGTAATCCGGAAGCCGGAAAGACTGTTGAAGGTCAAGTTCTGGACAGAAAACTGCAGATCCCACTCCCTCTGTCATCTTGGATCCATCTGTGAACAAGTTATAGGATTGACGGCTGAGTTCGAGCCCCTGTCGCCACCCATCCGGTTCTAGGACCACGTATGGTTTGAAATTAAAGTTGGCTTGAGGTATGGCGTAGTCTGAGCTATCGCCTACCCCTGCGTGTATCCTACTGTGGCCGTAGTGTCGTAGCGTGGGCTGTCCAGTTACCTTAAGTCTAAGCGCGGCCTTCTTAGCGGCGCTTTTCGCTGTCAGACCCGTTGGATAAATTCCCAAGATTTTGTCCAGTGCCGCTGTAGGAGTGGTGCGCATTGCTGAAGCTGCGAAACTGTTGATAAAATTTTTTTTTGCGTAAGCATTTGTATTATTTTATTAGTATTTTTGGTGCTAGAAGAAAAAAAATAAAATAGCAATTTTCTGCTAAATTAAAAACACAATTAACAAGCAAGCAGCTTCTTAACATAAAAATTCTCGATATCGTTTTTAATTCTTCAAACTGATTGACTGCCGTGAATGCCATCAAACAAATGGCAAAATAAACACCTTCCATGCTAAGAAGAATTCTGAATTCTCTGTCATCTACACTGTCCTATTGGCTTAAACAGATTGAAAAAACCCGATTTCTGTGGTTTCGTCGCTGTGGAACATTTGTATGCTGCCAGCTACAATTTGCAGAACAATGATCTACAAAATATGTATTCGGAAACATCAAATATTCAAATATGCGATCAGTGATGAGTTAGGACAAAAACAAAATGAGCGCGACAGCGCCAATTGCCAGCGCGGGTGACGCACGCGTTTTCAATTCAAAACTAATTTATGTTCAATTTTTCGAATTTGTGTGTGCAGTTTTTACCGTCTCGTAGTAAATAGTAGAAAATACAACAAAAAAACAAAACGCCAACGCACTGCGGTGCCGACACCTGAGCGCGGCCCGACAGTACATTACACAATGAGTCATGCAGACGTTACTTCATCTTCAGCCAATTTCTGCATTCATTAATTACACTGTGCAAGTCCAAAATTTAGACATGGGGGGGACCTACTTAGTGAGTTTCCTATAGGTATACTGAGTTGAGATCCACCAGCCGTTTGGTAAGATTGGCTCTAGTTTAAGAGAAATCCGACTTTGAAATTTGGTAATTTTCGTTAATTAATAATTGACTGGCACGACAGCCCGCTTACGCGAGACTAAGGCCTAGCTTCCCGCAACCACCCGTGTTGTGCGTGTGAATTTGTACGCGGGTGGAAGGGACCTACAGTTTTATGCCGGTTCCGAACGGCAGGTTGGGAGCTCTTTCATAAGCAATTTTTACTCTCAGAGGTTTGCCATTTCAGTATAATTAAATGACTGATTAAATGACACTCACGCCACGTTGCGCTGCGCCAAAAAATGCACATATCGCAATTACACAGTTTGAATGTATTTTTTTTGGATTGGTTTCTTCAGCAAATGTGTTGGTCGTTAAAATATCTACAAACTTGCCGAAGACAGTAAAGCGATATTCGGAACGATTTAGGGCCTATTAGCATTTAAACGTTCGAAGACTTAAGCGACAAACTTGACGAAAATTACCAAACTTCAAAGTCGAATTTCTCTTAAACTAGAGCCAATCTTACCAAACGGCTGGTGGATCTCAACTCAGTATACCTATAGAAAACTCACCCAGTAGGCCCCCCCCATGTCTAAATTTTTGAGGGCAAATTTCACGCACAGTGTTATTATTCCGCCGAAGAGTGAGCAATTGCCAAATTTGCAAATGACTCAGCATTATCGGCTTCCACTGTCTATCAGTTCGGGCAGAGGACGCGTACGCGCATTCAAGCAGATGACTGCGAAATCAACGAACCTGCTTGCAGCACGCTGCTCTCACCTGCACCGACAACACTTCGCAGAAGATCGTTGAACGCTTTCCGGCGGCAAGCCGCGCGCATCCAACGCCCAGGCGCGACCACGTGTCTGGCGGCACAGCCAAGTCGCACGCTAGGAGTTCCCGCACATCAACTCGCCACTCTGTTGATGAGTGCCACTCTATTGATTGTGGTTTTCAATGGTTGCGGCTGTGTTGTTTTGATTGCTGCTATCGTTTCTTTTTTCGCTTTGTGTTCGGTGTTTTTCATTCATTCCACCGCCGTCGCAGCTTTAGTTAATCTACCAGTAACTTTTACATATTTTGAATTTGCTCGCAATACGGCAGTCGGGCACTTTTTGCACGCATTATGCTAATTAATAAAAATTTTGTGCACACTTGAATAAACGCTTTATTGTCTCTATTGTGAGCGTTGAAAATATGCTGGTTGGGATTTGGAGTTAAATTTTCGTTGCGGTGTCTGTGGTTTGAACTTTACATGCTCTCATTACACACTGCACCAGGGCACTGGGTTGTAAAGTAAAGTAAAGTAAGTAAAGTAAAACTCTATAAAAGTCGACTATGACCGATTGCAACATGCCCACTCGTACAGGTTCTTTTAACTAGCTTTGTCTTCGTAATTTGTTATTGTTGCATAGTTGTTATAATATGAATGCTGCTTTAATTGTTGTTTTTACTGTTACGATTATCGTTGTACTCTTTGTTAAATAATCTCTTCGTCGCATATGCATTCCAAAGCAATGACCTTCGGATGCTTCTTTTACCAAGTGCTGCACACTGCTGAATTTTGTAGAAGCAGCGTTTGAAATATTGTTGCGAAAATAGTTTTTTTGGGACTAAATTTACAGCATGGTAATAATTTTTTTTTAGCTGACAAGTAATTTTGGGACCGTTTCTCTAGTATTCAAGGCAAGTATTTCAATTTTACGAGGCAGAGTAAAAGTCGTTTCGAGCACTGTGGCCGAAACTGGGGTTAATTTTGGGTACCAAAATGTGCCACAAAGCCTAAGTGATGCCCTGTAGGCGGCCACTTATTCTACCTACTAATTAAAAAGTCTAGGAATTGTATGTAGTTTTGTTAATTCCATATAGTAATGGTTTATACTTTTGATAAGCAAAAACAATTAAACCACTCATACTTAAAAAAAAAATTTAATAATGGGTCGTACAAAGTAGGTTTTGTTTCGTATTTGTTAAACAAAAACTATTGATAAAACCCTTCATATTTTTTAACACCAAAAGGTTTTAAGAATTTTGTTCTAAAAATAATCGTATAGTAGTTCGTGTTTCAAAAAACACACTCCAACCACAATACAACATTTATGCACGTTTATTTTTTTTCATTCTTTGTAATGCAACTAATTAATGTTTTCCTGTTTTACATACATATGTAAGCCTTCAAGACGCAATACGAGTACATAAATATTGATTGCATAAGCAAATGTCACAGCATTTTTATCTGCGCTTTAAAATGCCACCAATTATACGCACGTAATTAATATCACATTCGATTAATATTTATATCAGATATGTACGTTTGTATGTAGGTACGTTTACGATATTCAAGCCGCCAGTTGGCTTAAGTTGTCGGAAACTTTTGTGCAGTGGCTTATGGTGTTCTATGGCAAAACCTATCCCATTATATTTTATCTTTTCACCATTATTTAAGTTGCTCGCTTTTTTTTGCGAAATTTATGCTTTAGTTGTGCAAAAATTTTCTATTGTCCAAGCGCGGTCTAGTATTTGAAATGTCCCCATTATTTGACTGTTCGCATTCCCGTCGTTCGGCGTCTTACCTGTTGTTGCTGCTGTTGTGAATGTTCAAGTGGCATTCGCGTTGGCTCTCCTTTTTCGCGGGTCGGTGATCACCAACGATTATAATCGGACTCTGTTCGCACGCCGCTCGTTCTGGCAGTCTTCGGGGGACGCACAGGCTCACAATGTCTTCCCGTTGTTGTTATAATTAATTGTGCTGCTTCTTCGCGGTATTATTCACTGTTGAATTGTTGCGCTCTGCGTGAATGCGGCGCGCTATCATAATTCGCTTTCGCTTTCGTTTGTCGGCGTCCGGCGTGTTTATTAATGGTCCGTGCTGTCGCTGCCTATCGACACTTTGTATTTATTGTCTTTGATTTATTTGATCGCACACACTTCACACACTGTCGTTGCCGTCGGCTTGCTGTTTTGCTTCCATAAATCGTACCGTTTCAGATTTTACGCTTTTTAGTTTTTTAGTGCGTTCTTTCGTTGTTTGCTTGGTTATTCGTTTGTTGTGATTCCGCGCTTCGGAATTCCGCATGTGCGCGCACACCCGCTCGAATTGAAAGTGCTGTTTGTTGTCGTTAGCGCCGCCAGCCGGCGGGCCATTGATATGCGCACTGCCGCCACTCCACTGGCTCCACCGTTCGCTATTCACCGCCACTTTTCTGTGCGCTCGCTGTAGCTACGGCGCTCTAATTTCGTCGGCATCGTCGTCGCCGGCGTTGCTGTCGGTATGACGGCGGTGGTAAAGACTCGCTGCTGCGTTCATTGATTACGCGTGCGCGCTACTGCCCACCACTTTTCACGCCGCGGACACTGGGCCGGGCCAAATGCGGATTGCCGCACAAAGCCAAAGCAACCGCGGGTGCAATAACCTTTTCAATTTGTTTTGAGTTGTTTCGCGCTGCCAATCATACGCGTGCGCACAATTTCGATGCGTCAAATGAATTTTTGCAGTCACTAAAAAATTTTTGAAACGGCGTCTTTTATTTGCGTAAGTTTGCGCGAAAAATCGAACCGTGTTGCGGGGTAGCCAATCGAAGAGTGAGTTCGGTTCGAGAGTGGAAACACAACGATACAACGTCCGCAGCGTTTAGCAAGCGACTAAAATTTAAATAAAAGCGTTTAAGCGCTGCTCGCCGTTGCTCATCGTGTCCGCACACAAAGTGCCAACACACACGCACACACACTCAGACAATAAGGCCCACTCCAGCGACGAAACGCGTGACGCCAAACGTTCTGCCGCGCGCTCACACAGCGCGAACGGACGTTGACAGTTGTTAATTTTGCTTATGTTGCTATTCTTATGAGTGTTGTTGTTATTGTTACGGTTTTCGTTAATATCGCTCTCGTTGCTGTTGTTGCTGTCGAGCGTGCCAGAATGAGATTTCATATATCGGCGACAGTGGCGAATATTGCTACCAAAAAGCCAAAACGAAAAACCGAGAGCCGAAAACCAAAACCAAGCGCCGAAAACACTTGCCGCACTCGCGCACCCATACTACCGCAAAAGAAAACACACACGCATGCACAGGCCTCCAACGGCAACGACACCAACAAGACCCGAAAAAGCTTCAATTTGCAATTTTATTCAAGTTGCAATAAAATATGAGCATTTGTTGTTGCATAAATTTGTCTCTTTTTTTCGTCTTATTTTTTACGAACGCCGCTTCTCCGCCGAGCGCTTCATTCCACATAGATCGTATTTATATTTATTTATAAATTATTTGTTGTCACTTTTACTTCGCGCTTTTTAGAAACAAACAAACCAAACCAAACAACCAAAACAAAACCCGCAAAAACGCGCAGCCAATGGCACCACCAGCCGCGCTCTGTTTTCGCTTTTTTCGACAACGTTGCGTCGAAGCTGCTGCCGCGAAGAGCGAAGACGTCGCCCAAATTGCCGCCTGGCATGTTAACATATAAATATGCGTAATTAATTTGTTATTGCCTATTTATTCTCTCACTGACTTGTTGTTGTTCGTACTGTTATTGTTCTTACTGCTGCTTATGGCGACTAAGCAGCCTTTCGTTGCTGTTGTTGTTGTTGTTGTTATTGGTGATTAAACGAGAGAGGCTCCCGTTTATATTGATCGCCGCGCATGACCCTCTGATTGCTCGGCAGTAACAAGGGTTATAATCAATATTAAGTATACGCACTGTAGTACGCATTTGGTGTTGTAGTGATTTCATGATTAGCTGGCAGGCGAACTGCGAACATTTCGTCTAACTTTACGGAATTAAAAGCTTGTTCGTCAGCCCACTTGTTCATTTAATGCACGAAACGGTTGACCCACTTGAATGCCGACGAAGATAGCGAGAACGATCAAATCGACCGGCGGCATAAGGACATGAAGACATGATTCGTTTATGTGTACAGCATCATCTGTATTGACTACTTGAAAAAGGGTACTTCGAGCCTTCGCTGTAAGAGTGTTTTAACTCAAAATCGGACCTTTCCAAAAAAATTTGTATAAAGCAACTTTTGTTATGACGATCTTGTAGTGTCTGAGCGACTTGCTAAATCAGATAAATAAGGGGTTTTTCTATTTTCTATCACTCTACCCATATTCCCCGAGTATAGATGGCTATTAAATCGTTAGTTGATTAACTGTATCTGATTAATTTTCAAAAATACATAGATATGCACACACTTGTAACATGACTAAAAGCATTTCTCGTATTGATCTTTAAATAATTCACACATGCTTATGTATGCATATACATGCATTCATTTATTTAGCATATCGAAACTAGTCGTATAACTCATTCAACGTATTCGTCATTGTGGCTGCTTAGCTGTCGCTGTTTAACTGCTCCAAATCAATTTCGCTTAAATCGTAATTAATCTCTAATTAGCATAACTTGCTGTTAGTAATAAAATAAATATAGTTAAAAACGAAATTAGATTTGGCAGCAATTAACTCAGCGCAATAAAATTAGAAACCATATGAAATCAGATATAATTATTTTTGTTGTTTTTCAAGTAAAACTCATGTTTTCGTCTGGGAGTCACGACGCAATAACCGCCAACTATTATTCAGTAATGAAGTTCACGTCTTCCACTTCGACTTCGACCAAATGAAATGTGAATTTCTTCTTTTTTTCGTAAATTTTTTAAACTAATCAAGGTCAAGCAAAAGTGAACACTTAAAAATTGAGTTTTGACACTAAGTAAAATAACTTGCATAATACACGTTCTTTAAATAAATGTTTATTTTCTTAAAACAGTTCATATTTGGTAAAAAAGATGGCATATAAAAATAATAACTAAAACATCAACTTCATTGTTGAAAAATTCCTTAAGATTAATATAGATTAGTGTTCAAGCCTACTGCTTTCTAATTTTCAATTTTGGAACAGTGCAAAACTGAACACTAATCTATTTAAATCTAAATGAATTTTTAAGCAATGAAGTTGATATTTTAGTTGTTGTTTTTATATGCTATTTTTTTTATCAAATATGAACGGTTTTAAGAAAAAAAACATTTTTAGAAATAATGCTCATTATGCAAGTTATTTTACTTAGTGTCAAAACTCGATTTTGAAGTGTTCACTTTTGCTCCATAGTGTACATATTTAAGCATTTATGTGTTTCCAAGGCCCTATGGAAAACCTTTACTGTTGCCGCTGAACTTTTCAGCCAATGAAACGTTTCGTACAAATCATACAGGAGACTAAAGAAAAGCCGTCAGCAAGTAACCGCACAGCTATAAGCAGTTAATTCAAGTTATAGTGTTCGATGTTTTTCTACAATACACCAGGCAGGCGGTAATTCAGGAATTACGTGAAGAGACTGGCCAGCACGCAGAGCAGCAACATCCAACGGAGACAGACCTACACATCTACAGTGCGAGCGCCATCGCATTTCTTTTGCTAATCACTCAACCGCATGAACCGAAACCGTACCGTACGGGACGGCACTGAGCGAAGTGATCAGCATCTGCATCAGCCGCGCCACTTTGCCGATTGTCTCACGTGCCTGGCGAATTAATTGTGCTGCTCTCGATAGCGTCAAACGTCTGGCCAGAGTCAATTCTAGAGTGATACCCAAAGGTTGCGAAAACGATAATGTGGACGGAACTGAGAATCGGCTGTTGATAAATGCAAAACTTAAACATACGTACATATGTATATACAAGTATGTATATTTACATATGTACGCCTGTGTGAATTTTTGTATGTAGATTGCGTTATATGTGCGCCAAAGGCCAAAAGGTAAACTGCCCACGCGCTAGAATGCTTACAACTGTTTCTGTTAAGTTTTATTATATCCAATAAAAGTTGTTTACCATTTTTTAATACGATTCCGCTATACATGCATACATATTTTGAAAACCTTTAAATTTTAATTTCCGTTGGCGTGACTGCTAGAAATGTTATAGCTTTTACATATTTACAACCTTGTTTGTGTCCGTTCAATGCCAAAGTAGAGACGAAATTTTTTTGTTTTCGCCCAATTATCATTGGATATCATTGCTTTTACGACCGCACAGCTAATGGCATAACTTTAATTACTTATAACAAATGTGTAGGCATTTTTACTCAACAAATGAAAAAATTTGCATTTCTTATATACAAAGATACATACATACACGTGATACCATTTAAAGATATTCAAGAAAAATTAAACAGCAAAACCCGATATGCGAATTGGAAATGGGTTAAATGATTTTGCGAAAATTTTTTAAAAGCGGAACTTGTTACAGGATTACTTTTTATATACAGGAATGTATATACCATACACACTATGATCAATAAATACCGGGACTGTGTCAAAAAACAAAATTGTTTTATTCTTCTGGTAAATTTATTTTCCCCTTCAAAATAAGCCCCATCTGAACCAATACACATATGCCAACGCTTAATCCAATCGTCCATGCACTTCTGGTAAGCCGAAGCAGGTATGGCCTTCAGCTCTCGCGTCGCATTTTCTTTTATGACCTCTATGGACTCAAATCTCTTTCCACGAAGCGGTAACTTGAGTCGGGAGAACAGGAAAAAGTCACATGGTGCCATATCTGGAGAATAGGGAGCCTGATCGATGATATTCACACTGTGTTTGTTAAAATAATCGCGAATAATGTGTGCTTTGTGAGACGGCGCATTATCGTGGTGCAAAATCCAGCTGTTATCGGCCCACAAATCCGGTCGTTTTCTACGAATAGCATCTCTCAAACGCCTCAATACTTCAAGGTAATACTCTTTATTAACGTTTTGACCGGTCGGAACGTATTCATAATGCACCACACCACGATAATCGAAGAAAACAATGAGCATAACCTTGATTTTTGATCGACTTTGGCACACTTTTTTTGGTTTTGGCTCGCCTTCAGCACGCCATTCGGATGATTGCTGGCTAGTTGTCACGTCGAATTCATAGACCCATGTCTCATCACCAGTAATTATACGTTTCATGAACGTTGGGTCCTTCTTAGCTTCGGAAATCATGTCTTCAGCCACTTGCTTTCGATGTTCTTTTTGGACGAAATTCAAGTCTTGAGGAACAAGCCGTGCGGCGACGCATTTCATGCGCAAAATATCGACAACAATGTGTTGTGCGCTTCCATAAGAGATGTTAAGATCGTTAGAAATCTCTCTGAGGCTCACATGACGATTTCCAAGCACGATTTTCTTCACAATTTCAACATTTTCGTCGGTATTCGATGTTGAAGGACGTCCAGAACGAGGAAAGTCTTCGACCACTTCACGACCACTTTTGAACATTTTATTCCACTCGAACGCTCTGGTTCTTGATAGAGCAGACTCCCCAAATGCTTTCTGTAACATTTTAAGCGCATTGGCACAAGAAATTTTGTTCTTAAGACAAAATTTCAAACAAACCTGCATCGGGCAACGGCGGAAAAAAAATACACAGTCCCGATACTTATTGATCATAGTGTACTTTATTTTATAACAATTAAAGTGGAATAATCTCGAAAATCTGCTATGGTTAAGTTTCAGATAACGCCAATATTTGGATATTTTGATTTATAATTAAAAAACTCGTCAACAGTCAGTCATCTTAAAGAATTAATCATCTTATATATACTAAATATTGCGTCAATGAGTACTTTGAGACTAAAAAAAATGTCTTTTGAGGCAAAGTGTGTCGGGAATCGCCGTAAAACAAACGGGTATATCACATTACCCGAACTTACTCTATACAATCACTCCACCCAATGCACACAGCAAAGACGAAAGCAACCACAGGAGCGAAAATAGTTATAGAGTTTTATGTAAATTGCTTCATATGTTAGTTTAAATTTAAGTGTCACCGTAATCGCCTAATACCTACCCAAATACCTACATCAGTCTTTATTTTAACTCTTCAATTCCCAGTGTCACCTGTAGGTGACAGATGCTTAATCTGTTTTTCCTACCACATAGGTTTTTATTTTTAAATTCTAACACTTGTATAGCAAAGTCAAGCCTATCTTTCAGATTATTAACAACTATTAATGCCCAGTGTCACCTGTAGGTGACCCCCCCGTAAAAAAAAATGAGGGTAGTTTAAAAATGTTTAATGTATTTTTTTGTCTTATTCAAACGTATCTAAGCTATTTTATTTTTAAAAAAAAATTCCTTTTTCACTATTTTGGGCATGGGAATTGAAGAGTTAAAAGGGAAAATTGCAAATTTCATGCTTCCGGACTAAGCCACCTTTAAATTGTAGATTTCATTTCGAAAAATTAATTTTATTATTACAAGTCAGCAATGTTAATGTGTAATAAATGTAAACACATGCATTCTGACCATATATGTAATACTTCTATATTGGCAGCAACCTATCTTCACAATGTGTTTTCATTCGGAAATCAAAGGGAGACAAGCGATGAGACAGAAAACACGAAATTTTGTGAATGTATTTCTATGCGTGTATACATGAGCACTTCTACACATGAACAACTGTCAAACTGCTCCAGGGGCGGTTGAAGAAATTTCAGTTAATTTCGACAAATTTTTTTTTCCAGTCAATTTTTTCCCCGCCTGAACGCACCTGACTTTTTACAGCTGTCAAGGTACATTCGTTTATACGCTTTCTCGCTCATATTTCACTATTGCTGTACTGTGATGTTGGCGAATGTACCTTGAGCTTATTGCCAATATAGAAGTACAGTGGACGTCCAGTATAACGAACTTTCCATTTAACGAATTTTCGATTTAACGTACGGCCAAATTTTTTCCATTGATGGTTCTATATTACGAACAAAAGTGAAATTTGCTATTCGATATAACGAATATTTATGTTGTTTTTCACCCTTCGAATTGTTTTTATTTGAGCATTCACATTCTTTACAAAAACAATGAATGTTTGGTTTCGTCAAGTGAACGGTACCTCAATTGTTTTTGTTACGTTAAAACTTTCAAATTTACGTCAAGTTACCAACATTTTCAAATTCTGTTTGTATGCATTGCTGATCATTTTCACAGGATTTGTTTTGCATTCGGTCGGCTTTTTTCTTTTAAAAATTAAAATTTCAATAATCAATGATGAGATTCGAGGCAATCGCGCATCGAAGACTTTTTACTTTCTTTTTCATAAAACAAGATATTTGTTTAACCTTCTGTCTGTCCTTTGCTCAAAATTGCGTTCGCTGTCCTTTGGGGTGAGGATGACCCCAATCAAACGGTTGGTTATATAATTTACTGACAAAACATGAAGAAATGCCCAAAAAGTGTTTTTCTCGATTTGTTATTGGGTTGTAAGCGCGAGAAAACGAGTGCACGAAACCGCTCAATCGTTTTTTTAATTCCGCCTGGGGTCAAATAGACCCCTAAGGACAGGCAAAAGCTTAAAAATTGAATATGTGAGACTTATTTCGTTAACCCTAATTCCCAGAAGTGAGCCCCTCAGTCTCACTAAAGATTTCAAATGGTGATAAATCCTATACCAAAAGATTTTCGATTCCAATTTTTTATGTAATCCTCTAATAGAATGTTAGAATTATATTTCATTTATAAATTTGACTTTTAGACAGTTTTTCTACTTTTTTAAAACAATTTTTTTAAAATTCAATGTAACCCCAGAAGTGAGCCTCAGAAGCTCATTTGAACAAAGACTCAAATTTACTCAGAATTCCTTGACTTTTTGTCCACCATATGGAAGAATATTTATAATTTTCATGTTTAGGTGCATTTTTATCGTATCAAGTTCAAAGTTTTTAAGTCTAGCACTCATCTAGTCGGCATAGGATGAAGTCAATTAAAAATTTAAAAAATACTGCAATCTACGACATAATATGAAGAATTTATGTCTTGTCGAAGTTGATGTTAGTTCATACAGTTTATGTCTTCCAATCCCGATAAATATGTAATCAGAATATGGAAGTGCGATGGTGCTAATACCTCCTGAAATGCCATACACATGCAAATACGGTAATCAAGGAGCTGTGGGTCCTGCGAAAAAGGTGTTGAAAAACTGTTTGAGACTTACAAACACAAATGTATTTTGTATAGCCACGAATATCTACGAGCGATAACTCAGACAACAATAGAAGCTGTATTACTGCAAAAGGTCAGTTCGCAGGCGCCAAATTCTGGTACACGTAAACAAACACGGTGTCATATTTGTCCACCACACATCTCCAAAACGCAGGAACATGTTTACAATAAACTACACAAATCTCCATTCCACTTCCACCCAAATTTGACAAAGATGTGAATATCTGGATTATTTAATTATACTTTTACAGTAGCAATTGTTTACCAGTGGACCCTGTATTCACAAGTTCTTTACTAAAAATATATAACTTAAATAAAATCGTCTTTAAGTAGTACTTGGAATGGGAAAAGTAAAATTAATTGAGTTTTTCAGTTGTTTTGCTCATATGAGCCTGACAGTCTCACTTCTGGGTTTACGTTACGTTTAAAATTCTGGGAATTAGGGTTAAAAAGGATGGATGGATGGATGGATCGCTTCGTCGCGGAGCGGGGGGGGAAGAAAAGACACGGTGATATCGGGTTTATGGGTGATCTTTATTGATAGACGGGTGAATAACAAGAATAACAATGGTAAAACACATTGGACGACACAAACGGCCGGAGCCGGTGGATCTGGAAAGTGGAACATAAATACAAAGGGGAATTGGAAGGGAGAGGATTGGAGTTGTGCAGGATCCACAGAACACTGGAACGAACACATTTAGCCATGGCGGCCCGCGTTGCCTCTGGCAACATTAATGCCGGAGCTGCTCGCTGAGCCGGCCCAATGCCTCCAGAGCCTGCTCGATGGGGGCGCGGGCTCCGACGCGCGGCTCGGAGGTTCCGTCGGTGGAGGCCTCGTCCTCGCTGAATGCGATCAGCTGCCGTTGGTCTGCTACCTCGGCTGCGGAACGGCTGGTTCGTGGTTGGGACTGTCGGCGGTGGCGTGTAAGCCGATCCGCAAGGGTGGAGCGCTCCACAGAGTGCGGTGCTGGAGCGTGCTGCTGCCGCGGACGTTGCGGCTTCTTGCCGCCCTTCGTTGCGGCCCTGGTCGCTGCTGCTGCGGTTGGCCTCACGCTGAAGTGCAGCATAGTGTGGTGCGCTCGGCCGCACTTGCTGCAGCGAGCGGTGGAGTTGCACCGGTTGGTGGGGTGGGACCGCGCCAGGCAGTTAGTACAATAGCCCTGGGCGCGGGCCACCTGCTGTCGTTGCTGCGGTGCCATCGCCAGAAAGGCCCGGCAAAACCGTATGCCGTGAAGATGGTGGCACAATCGGCATTGCTGAGCCATCTGCTGGTGTTTCCTGGTTGCCCTGCAAAACACAAGAAAAGTGTATCACTACAATATTCCGATAGTGAGTGGATAGTGTATGAGAAGGAGTATGGAAAAGCAGGGCCATGAGTCGAATTAGTTTTAAGACGCTATTAAGGGGCATAGCTTGACACTGGCCTTGTCACGATGCCAGAGTCGGTGCGGATATCCACGACACGTACGTGATTGTCGGGACTGCGATGAATTTTATGAATGCGGCCGAGCCGTCATTCATTGGGGGGAAGCAGGTCGTCTTTAATGACGACCATTTCATTTTCTTCCACTTCCCTTTGCGGATGCTTCCACTTGTAACGTTTGTGGAGATCCTTGAGATATTCGTCCTTCCATCGTCGGGCGAATTGATGATGGAGGACTTTAAGTTTTTCCCATCGATTAATCAGGGATAGCTCGGAGCACTCGGGTTCGGGGGGTGCGGCGATAGGAGCGCCTCGGAGAAAGTGGCCAAGGGTCAGAGACACTAAATCGCTAGGGTCCTGCGTTTGAGGAGAGAGCGGACGTGAATTGAGCGTCCCTTCAATTCTAGTAAGAAGAGTCGTAAACTCTCGCAAAGTCGATTCCGGTTGTAGCGAATGGGATGGTAAGTGTGCATCGTTCGGGAGGGAATGCTGCCATAATCTGTGTTCGCAGCCTTTGTTTATGGATGACACACGTTTTGCATTGAAAAATGCACTTTTTTATTTGCGGCTTTAGGCGCGGAATGTAATATTCCTGCCGAACCATACGGAGCATGAGTCGTTGGTCCGCATGCAGTAATAGCTTATGAAGGAATTGAAGAAGCAAACTGCAGTAGCGGGACTCTGGGGGGAGAATAATGGGGTGTCGTTCATTATACGACAATGCCGTATTGGCGAGTCTGCCATTAACTCGCATCACCTTCTGTTTATCTAGGAAGGGATTGAGCACCAAGAGAGAACTTTTCTTGGATATGGGAAGAGAATGAGAGAGCGCTTGTCGTTCCTGGGGATAATGGGAACTTTGCGCGAGAGTTATAAGGCGATTTTTAACAAATGCCAACTCTGAGTGGGACAACAGTGTTCCGTGTATGGGATTGTGTTGGCGACGGGAGGAGATGCCGTTATTAACAAATCGGAACATGTATGCGATTACTCGCAGGGCTCGAGAGAAGCTGGAGAACCGATCGAGGATGTCGGTCTGCTCTTCGAGAAGGTGGTGGCAGTCAATCGCTCGTTGTTCCGGGATTGGAACTTTGCGAGAGTGACCTTTGGGCCAAGTATCGGAAGCTTGCTGCAACCATTTGGGGCCATTCCACCACAGAGTGTGATCTTTGAGATCTTGCGGCTTGCATCCGCGCGTTCCTAAGTCCGCGGGATTTTCAGCGCTTGAGACATGTCGCCAGGGAGCGTTGTGCACATTTTGACGTATTTCGGTCGTGCGGTTGGCAACACAGGTTTTCCATGTGCAAGGTGGTTTTTCCAACCAAGCAAGGACAATTTCAGAATCGGTCCATAAATGGATTTCCGATTTGTCGAACCCGAGGTGAGAGCGGAGGGATTTTATGAGCTGGGAGAATAAAACTGCTCCGCAAAGCTCTAAGCGAGGTAAGCTTATTGTCTGGAGAGGTGCAACTCTTGTTTTCGCAACAAGGAGATGTGACGAGGGGTTGTCACCATTTGTGCTGGTACGGATGTACAGAGCTGCACAGTATGCCTTTTCGGAGGCATCGTAAAATCCATGGTTCTGAACATTTCGATTGGGGGTATAATGAACCCACCGGGGAATTTCGATAAGTTCTATGGCAGGCAAATTCTCAATGAATTGCTGCCACTTTATGAGTGATCCTGGCTTTATGCACTCATCCCACTCAGTGCCTTCAAGCCAAAGCTCTTGAAGAAGCTTTTTGGCAAGAATCATTATAGGCGAAAGCCATCCTGCGGGATCGAAAAGTTTGGCAACGGAGGAAAGAATTTGCCTTTTCGTACAGGAGTTTGCAGGAGTAGTGGGAGAGATGGAGTATGAAAATGAGTCCGACAGGGCATTCTAACGGATGCCAAGAGTCTTAGTGGAACTCGTTGAATCGAACTTAAGGAATTCCGAATCGAAAAGATCGTCTTCGGGAATTTCCTCTAAGAGTTTCGCGTGATTAGCCGTTATCTTTTTAAGAGGGAATCCCCCGGAGTTGAGGGTGGCTATCACTTGAGAAAGGGCTTCCTTAGTTGTGGCAAGATCGTGACCTCCGGAAAGAATGTCGTCGACATACGTTTCCTCGAGAAGTATTTTTGCCGCTAACGGGCTAGATGGCTGAGAATCGTGGGCCAATTGATGGAGCGTTCTGATGGCCAAATATGGCGCACAGTTAACCCCAAATGTCACCGTTTTCAATTTGAAATCTTGAATAGGAGATTCCGGGGATTTGCGAAAGAGTATTCGCTGGAATTCCTGGTGATCATTATGGACCCGAATTTGCCTATACATCTTCTGGACATCGCCATTGAAGACAAAGCGGTAAAGGCGCCATCGGAGAATGAGAGCTGTGAGGTCATTTTGAAGAGTGGGGCCAGTATGCAGAATGTCGTTTAATGATTGACCAGAACTCGAGGACTTTGAGGCATTGAAAACCATTCGGACTTTGGTGGTCTTCTTCTCGGGGCGGATGACTGCGTGATGAGGCAAATAGTATGAAAAGTATTTGCCATTCTGGATTATCTCACGGGGATTTGTGAGTTCCATATGGTCAAGGGTGAGATATTCCTCTAAGACGTCATCGTAGATGGTCTTGAGGTTTCCCTTTCGGGAGAGATTTCGCTCCATGCTAACGTATTGCTGGAGGGCGTTGGGGCGGGAATTGCCTAACGCTATCGAGAATGGAAATTCTGCCTTGAAGGGAAGTTTGACAGTGTATCTACCGTCCGATCCACGGGTTGTGGTCTTCTGGTATAACTCTTCGCAATAAGTGTCATCCGAGGAGACAGGTGTCGGTAGTTTGACTTCTTCCTGCTCCCAGAATTGCCTGAGTTGCGAACTAAGTTCCTCATTGGAGACTTCTGCAACGTATGTCGAATAAGATGACACCGTATGGGGTACTGGCCCGCTGAGTATCCAACCGAAAATGGTGTTTTGGGCTAATAAACTGCCACACACATTTCGTCGGATACCTTCGAGTAGGATCTGGGGAATCAGATCACTGCCAATAACTAAGTCTATCTGCGCCGACTCGAAAGGACTTGGGTCAGCGAGATTTAGAGTGGCAAATTCTTGCCAATTGGGATGGCTAATTGTGAATGGGGGTAGCAATTTTGTTAATTGGGGGAGTACTATTGCTTGCACATTGAGGGTCGTGCTGGAGTTTGGAACTGCCAACGTCAAAAAGCAAATGTGATTAGCATTTTGCACAATTTTACCGCCCATGCCTGAAATTTCAAAGTGTGATCTTTCAATCGGCAATTTAAGGCGTTTTTGCACCTTCGAGGAAATGAAGGTGCGTTGCGAGCCTTGGTCGATCAACGCTCTAACCTTGAACAATTCTCCTAAGTGGGCAATAGACACCAGCGCCGTAGGCAGAAGGGATTGGGTGCCATTATTGGAATGAAGGGCTTGTACTTGTGGCGTACTTAGCCTTGAAGATGGGCCGGTTTGCGCATCTGAAGTGGTGGCATGAGTTGTGGAGTTATTGTTCGGTTGCTGATGAGCTGTTGCGACCTGAGAAGTGGTCGTCTGAGACCTATGGCGAGGCTGCGGGGCTTGAGAGTTATTGTTGGGGAAATGAAGCAGGGAATGATGCTTCCTTTGGCAGTAAACACATGTAAAACTGCTTGTGCAATCCTTTATGGTATGCGTTGTTGATTGTTTTGTATTTTAAAATGTTTATTTTCCGCGTCGGCTCAATCGCGAGCGGCTCGAAGGACCATGAATAAATCGCTTCGTGGCGGAGCGGGGGGGGAAGAAAAGACACGGTGATATCGGGTTTATGGGTGATCTTTATTGATAGACGGGTGAATAACAATGGTAAAACACATTAGACGACACAAACGGCCGGAGCCGGTGGATCTGAAAAGTGGAACATAAATACAAAGGGGAATTGGAAAGGAAAGGATTGGAGTTGTGCAGGATCCACAGAACACTGGAACGAACACATTTAGCCAAAAACAAAAAAAAATTCGATCGATTTTACGAATTTTTCGATTTGACAAATTGGGGGTACAACATAAGATTCGTTATATTGGACGTCCACTGTATTACATATATGAACCCCCCCCCGGAATATGTGGATCGACTATAAAACTACGTACAAATTAAAATACATTTTATAAATATTAAAGAATTACTTTTTAAACCCCCCCGAAGTATTTTTCTGGATCCGCGCCTGGGTGTAACCAAAGACAATTAAAGTATAAGATGTCTTACGCTCATACAATCGAATGGCATAGGGCAAGCTCGAATTTGCAATATTTTCATTATCAAGAGGAAGCAAGCGTCGGCACAGTGAGAGCGTAATAATATTAACGCTCTCTGTTTTGCTCACACAAAGTACAACGGCTTCGATTGCTGCTAAACAAAATTGTGTGCACAGTGCAATGAGTGCAGTGCAAGGCGGTGCAGTTAGAGCGTAATAATATTGACGCTCTCTGTTTTGCTCACACAAAGCACAACGCATGGCACAATAACAAGGTAGTGGCAGGGAAGAGCGAAAAAATTCACGTGTATTTTGTTAGTGTTTTTGTTCGGTTCATTGTCAAAATCGGACGGACGGTTCACTTGCCAGCATCGAAAAATGCTTCAAATTGCACAGAAAAAGAGTTGGCTTGCAATGCTGTTCGCCGAATGTAAACAAAACCAACCACAATTTTTGACAACCTACCGAACTCTGACGAGAAAAAAACAAAATCCTCTCCCCCGTAACACTACCTTGTTATTGTGCCATGGCACAACGGTTTCGATCGCTGCCAAGTAAAGCAAAATTGTGTGCGCTCACTTCACACGCATTGAAATCAGTGGCGCGGACAGGATTTAATTTTGGAGGGATTTTCACTACTAATTCTTGCATTTGAGGGGGTTTGAATCCCCAAATGTTCCCGCCCCGTGCGCGCTACTGATTGAAACAATCAACTACCAAAAAATCAACACAAGAGCACATAGAGATCACACGCATATTCACATCTCTGCCGACTGCAAGCAGAGAGTTGCTTGCGTGGCTTTATCGTTGAGCAGAGAGAGTGGCTTGCGTGGCTTCATCTTTGCTCTCCGGATGTGGCTCTGCTGTAAAAACCACTCTCACGTGGCTTTATTGAAAAAGCCACGGCAAATTGTTGAAGGGCCACTGATTTGTATGGACGTGAGACATCTTATAGTTTAATTGTCTTTGGTGTAACGCACCCAATGACTTTTGAAAACAATTATATAAAAGCAATTGCTTTCTTAATACAAATGCAATATACTCTAAAACCTTCCGAAATATGCAAATGTGGATTACATTATAACTTTATGTTGTGTTGGTTAAAAAATCTATATTTTACTAAGAAATTGAACTCACAGGGTGAATTCCACCCTGACGATAGTAATGCAGGGTTAATAAAATTTGGTTTTCAATGAAACTTCAAAATAAACACTTTCGCATCTGTATCTGCAACGGTCTTATTCATCAACTGAAAACTGACCAACAAATTTGTATTACGTTGTCATTACTTTCCTGCTAAACATCAACGCTTGTAGAGTATCTACTTAATTCATAATTACTTGCTTTAGAAATTCCAAAGGCGCCATTGTAACGACAAAACCCACACTCTATTGTGAATAGTCCTCTGTGAATCAATAAATTCGAAATTACAATTAAAAGTAGTAATCGGTGTTGACATTTTAGCCAAAAGAAACATAAACTAACAACCAAGGTGTATTAATAAGGTGATGGCCATGGTTCAACTACAAGGTTATAGCAAGCCACCAGCTGATCGTTTATGGCTTCTGTCAAAATCGTTGGTGTCAGCAGTGGTTCTGTGTTGCCGCATCGGTTGAAATGAAAATACCTGACTGAAAACAACTGACCTGAGCACTTTTCCCGTTTATTCACTCAAATACAGCACCGTCTGGCAACAATCACTTTTGTATGTTTTCAGTTTCTCCCTCTTTCGTCGGAAAATATCAGCTGATTTTGACAGTAACGATAAACAATCCTACCAACAAAATACATGTGGTTTTTGGTGTTGCGGGCATGCTATTACCTTGTTATTGTGCCATGGTGATGGCACTACGATTCCCATGTATTTTGTTAGTGCTTTTGGGCATCCTCGCTGTCAAAATCAAATCAAAACACAAGCAACACAAAAACAATTTTACCAATTTTTGACAATGAGGATGCCCATTCGCGAAAAATCAGAAGAAAATGAGAAGAAAGCAAAAGAAAATGAGAAGAAAAAAGTTTAATCAGCTGTGATGCCACCACTACCTTATTAATGTGCCTTGACCACTACCTTATTAATGTGCCTTGCTAACAACAATCAAAACGCATGAGCGGCACAATGAAGTCGTCATCCTCGTTTCTTTGCTTTGCTACAGGGATTCGGGAAATCTATTGTATGATTTTCACCAGATCTTCGTTTTCTCTCATTCGCACAGAAATCGCGTTAACCAGAAGTGTTGCCATATGAATGCCAACACATATTTTGTGAAAACTTCATTTGGTTTTAAGGAAAAAGAAATTTGTTATTGCCAAACAAATAAAATCGGTTTGTATTGAACTAAAAAGCTAGCATGCATATACACATACATTTCAATATACAGAATACATTTATTTATGGTGAATAGGGCATAATAACATTGTGAAAAGATAACGCAAATAAATTTAATAGCGCCTTTTTAATTTTGCTTTATCTGGCAACATTAGTTATCAACACTTCTTTCTTTCACATTCGAGTGGGAGGCAACAGTACGGCATTCGTTTTATATGTATTTTTTGGGAAGCGGTTTCGCTGTATATCATATTTCCCGCAGTAAATTTCAGAATATAATACAAAATATAATACAAAAAGGCTTAATTTTTACCAGCAAAATGGTGGACAAAGTTGAGGTATTATTTCCATACACAAACTCCCACATGCCCATTGACCACCTTTCCCATTGCAGATCTTGCATCACTCCATCGACTATTTAGTTGGTAATAGTGATGAGCGGCAAACAAACAAACTCTGCCATAAGTATGGATTTCAAAACGAGAGCGACTTCATGCTGACTACGCGAAAACTTGCGCGCGGCTATCGCAGTTATTGCACCGACGATAGTGCCGCCGAGGCTGACCTTTTGTCCGAATTTACAAATCTCAGTCCCGAGCTACAGCGTCAAGTGCCGACTGTATTCGAGGCGCGGCGTCCGGAGCTGATGAAATACCTCGTTCGGCTGCACAATGCGCAGCAGCATCCGCTGGTGCAATCCTTTGACTGGGATCTGCGTATGGTAATGGGCGACAGTAGTTTCGCGGAGAACTGGCGTCACCTAGTGGCTGTAACTTTAAATTGCTGCCAGGCCAGCGGCAAGCAGAGCATTTTGCACTTTCAGGTCGAACGTAAGAAGTTGGACGAACTGATAGCTGCGATGGAGGAGGCGCTGCAACAGGAATCCAGTAATAGTGTAGCCACTGCTGATGACCCAACAATAAAGACATAATGTTTGACCGCACGGAATTAGAATAAGAATTTATGCAATTCTAAAAACATTTAAATATAATCAAATGGCTAGAAAACTGAGATTAATCAGATATTAAGATTAAAAAAAACAATGATATGAGCAGTTCAGAGTATTCAGCTGATTTCTGCAACTTCATTCTTGCGAGGTTAATAGTTTTAAATTCTAGTTAAACCGACTAAGTTTCACTTTAACTTACCCGTCCAGAGGGAATTTCATTTAAAATAAAAACACTTTAACTGTATTCAATATTCCTGTGTATTACATTAAAACTTTAAATACAAATGAAATTGCAACTTTCATTGACAATTTTGTTGCGTTATATGATTGGGTGAAATGTAATTAGTGCACAATGTATGTGTATAAATAAATTCACGAAAAGCAACCACAACAGAATTTATGAAAATAAATCGTTCAACACAGCAATCTATAATAGTAATTATATTTTTGGAAATATTTATATATGTCTATGAATATGTATTTATCATAAATTGGCTATATGATAATTTTTGCTAATATTGAAGCACTCTTGCTTTATTAAAAAATTTCGTGTTTACCCTTATACTATGCGGCTAAAGAACAGCGAACCAACTTAGTTACACATTTACTTAAAATTAGGAAAATGTTTTATTTGTATTTTACACTTTGCAAATGAAAAGAGGAAATTGAAATTTGGTACATGTTATTATTTATACTCTTTTAGAAGAATGAGAAGCCAATCATCCAATTCCACTTTGGAGCCATTGCATGCCGTAGCACATAGTGTGGGCTCGGCTGCAGGTAAATGCTTACTCAACTGACCCCTGCCGACAAATACTGGTTCTTGTAGTAGTAGGCACAAATGCCGACAAGAATCGAAAATGCCGTCGTCACAATGACCGACTTTGGCGTCAGCAATTGGGGAAGCAACCGATTCAGCAAGTAATTGCCATTGCCGGCTTTACGTGCCATCTTCTTACGACGTTCCAGTATCAGTTTTTCCTCCAGTTGTCTTTGTTGTTTTCTGTATAAACACAATAAACACGTTCGCAATCGGCGAATTTACTAAAGCTGAACGCAAACTCACTCTTTTCGAACCAACTCTTCTACATGCTTTTCCACGACAGTCAGAGAATATTTGTCGTACAGTCTGCTCGACGTTTTTAACAGCTCTTCAAATGGCAAATCATCGGGAAGCTATAAACGACCCCAAATCAAAGCAGTTGTTAATTACCACTAAACATTAATTAAGTTTGCACAACCGCATCACCTTCGACAAGACGCAGTGCACTGAGGCCATATCACAATCAACCTCGAGTATGTCCTCGGCCCGATGCAATATTATGGCAGCAGTCACAAAGATCGGCATGTAGATGGGCGAGGCCAGAAAGTAGTCATAAAGCCGCACCACCGCCTTGTATGAGTTCAAGCTGTGCCCGAACCAAGTCAAGTACCAGGGTAGCGCAAACAGCGTGCCTACCGCCGACCGCTGCAAAAATTCGAACAGAGACGGATTTTCAAAGTCCACCAGTGGCCATATGAACATGAGCCGCTTCTGTGTGGCGTCCATTGTTTCCTGCATGCACTCCGCAAAGTGATTCGTCGACAACTCTTCCATGACTGCGAAGGCTACTTCTTCACCAACTACCAGCAAGAACGTCACCGCTACGTCGTGGTAGCCCTGATAATAGCGCAGATTTGGATATTTCTTTATGACGCGTAATATCAGGACGGTTAGCTGGTCTTGTAGCGCGATACGCTGATCATAAGGAATACCAGGTGGAAAGCGCTTTAGCGAACGATTCACGTCCAGCACCACTTGATGGTACTCGGGATGCGACTGCAAGTCAGCAAGACTGGGCGCCGGCTCTAGATGAGATGTGTCTACGCCGGCCAGCTGTGGCCACAGTTTGCGGCGCAGCTCATCGGTCACTAGACCGTGTTCGGAACGTGCTAGCTCTTGCAACACGCCCAACTCAATGCGGCCGTTGCCCTGCTGCAGCAGCGCTTCAATTGTTTGCCGTTTTTTTTGTTCATCAACACTTTCGGGCGCTGCAACAAAAACAGCAAAATTCCATTATACCACTCACCATATTGTTGGTTTTTCCAATTGTATCCATTTCTTACATTTCTCAAAACACAGCTCATGGGGCTGATCGATTTTTATCACATCTTCCACTGCGTCCATGTTGCTAGTTTCAGTAGCCCAATTCGAATATTTCCTTTCACTTTGGAATTCGTTTGCCGTGTCGTAAGCGTCCATTCAACCACGGTATACTAATATTCTATTTACCAATGTTTGTATTTTTGCCCAAACATGACAACACACAAATTAATTTGGAAACAGCAAATCAAAGCACAACGAATGGCCTTTGATACTGTCTTTGCAGCTGATCGCTGTTTAGTTTGCTCACAAAGGGATTACCCAGTGCGCAGGGTTGCATTCAACGGTGCTCATAGCATGTTCATAAAAAATACATACTTAAATAACTGAACAATTGCTAAATAAAAATAAGTGTTAAAGGAAAAATTACTGAAAGAGAAGATTCATAGGTTACACATTTTTTTCGGACTCTGGTAGTTTGTGTAAAATTTGGCTAAAGAGGAATATATTTACCAGATTTTTCAAAATCTGAATCTGGTTACACCAAGGGGTTAATTTGGTAGCAGAGACTTGAAAACGTCGCTTCGACTTAATGCAATTATTTTCTTAAAAAACTATAACAATCAAGTCCCAGGTTTATATTCTGGCAGGAAAAACAACTACTTTTATCAACAACAACAACAATCACTCCCAGTCTTTTAAAACTAAATTAGATTGTGCGTCTCTTGTTCTCATAAGTGGGCTGAGTCCATTTATACATACATTGAAAGAAGTTACAAAAAAATACATTGCAGGCTTTAACCTTATTTCCCAAAAGCGAGCCTCACAGTCTCAATAAAGATTTCAAATGGTGATAGATCCAAAAGATTTTCGATTCAATTATTTTATGTAATCCTCTAATGGAATGTTAGAATTATATTGCATTTATAAATTTAACATTTTAGACAGTTTTTGTACTTTTTAAACAAATGTTTTCAGTAATTTAGCTCATATAAGCCTGAAAGTCTCACTTCTGGGTCTACGTTACTTTTAAAATTCTGGGAATTAGGGTTAATGTGAGCCAACCCGTATCCGCTTACTTACCCTTTTTTTGAACTGCCAAGTTTCACCACTAACTGACAGTGCGTTAAAAAACGACTTTCTCCCCCGGCTAAACGAAAAGCCTGGGATTGTTGCAATATTGTTAAAATTTTATTGGAATTTTACTTATTAAAAAAAATAATTAGAGTTCTATTTCCGTCATAAAGTAAGTATTTTGTTATGCCGTATCATATAGTACAGTTGTGCTAAACTTTTAAAACTTACATGTTGTGCAAGCGATTTTTGTATGTAGGTCTATACTGTCTTTGTATGCTTAAAATTTAAATACATAGTACAAATATAGAGGAAACAGCTAATGTTTCGCATCTGGCGTAATGCAAGTACACATGAGTACACACACACACATATAAAAATATACAAATTGGTTTTAAACCTAATCATTAAGACACAGAATTACAAAATAATGTCATGAAAGAGAAAGCAAACACGTTCAAGTACGAATGGCATTACACGGGAGAATATTAAATTAAAACCTACCAAATATTATTAATAGTAGTTAGGGACCGGAAAAGGTACATATGTGTGGAGGGAGAATGGATTGCTTACAACAAGAGCGCGCTGAATTGTGAGGGCCTGCGAAATATTAATACGATTTATATTATCCTTGTTCACGAAATGCCGGCCAACCATTGGCGCACCGGCCGGACATTCGATAAAGTTCGGTGACATTAATTAGTAATTAAGTACAATGTGCATCCATATGTAGGTATTGATTGCCTTATAGTAGTTTTGATAGTAAAGAGGGGGTTTAAAGGAGCACAGACTCGCAACGAAAACTTGTATAGCGACGGCCGCTAGATCATAGATTGTAGCTATAAAAGCATGCGCTGCTATTAACGTTAGGCCTAAAGTAATTTAAGCCGGGGAGCAGCCAGTAAATGTTAAAAAATTAAACTATGACGGCGCACCTATTCGCTTCATGCAAATTGTGCCAGCTTTGGCCCTTACAAAATCTATGCAGTTTCCCTCAGTTTTATACAATTTCACTTAAACTTTAGTTAGCAAAACTAAATCCAAAATCTAATGAGCAAAAGTCGTTTGTCGTGTCAAATCCGAGGTAGCTAACTAAAGCCATACTAAGGTTGGAATGTAATGTGTAAACAACACAATTGTTGAGTGTCAGTTAAGAAGCTGCTGAAAACGAGCGCGAGATCAGTGCAACGCAATGGGCTTCAGTTTCGTCAACTACGTTGTTATATAATTAATTGCAATAGCTTTTGACTACAAATTTTATAAAATATATATACGAGTAGATTGCGTTCAGTATAGACTAGATTTGGTATGTACATCCAATATTATCTGTAGGTATATATGTATGTATATTAAAAGTATTCCACTTCATTTTCCGTCATTTCTTGTCATATATCATATTCAGTATTTAATATTTAATTTTATTCAAAAGTCTTTTGTTATGAGTTTTAATTGTGCAAACTTGTAATCGAATATTAAAGTTAATGTAAATTGCATTCAATCTTGCAGCAATTACTTTGCAATTTCAACTTTAAAAGAGTTTCGGCATATGCTTCGCATAAATGTTGATGTTATGTTCATACTTGGTTGCTAATATACACTTGAGTGTTTTGAAATATAATATGTGTGTGTATGTTGCTTGGCGGCTTAGGTGTTAGTTTGAGTTAAATCTTTTGCTGATATTATCGGGTTTTGTACGAGACAATTTTTTATACATTCTGGTTCATATTCTTTCCTTTTGCTCTTCTCTTTTACATACATATATATTTTTGGTATTGGGATTTCATGTTTTCGTTTTGTAACTTTGATATATATCTATATACGGGTTTTATATTAGGTATAGTAATACGAAAAATCTTATAAAAGAGATTTTTAAAAATTATGGTCGCACGGGTTTGAATTATATTTAAGTTAAATACGTGTTTTACTTATCGCTTAGAGGCTTAACATTATACATAAATGAAAAAATTCATGTTAGGACTGTAAAATATTTGACTTTCAAGTATTAAAGTGTACGCTACATCTCATTAACTCTTATATTCGTGTTATGTTGATTGTTTCGGTTAGGGATTCTCTTCGTAACAGCTGTTTCGTGTCGTTCTCTATCTCTATGGGCGATATTCCAGCGCTCCGGTCATTAAGATATGAATTGTCCTCCTCGACGATCTTCTCAAGCACAATATCACCAGAGTTACTTAAGCCTGTCGGGAGAGCAACATTTACATATGCACAAATATTCTACTAGTCATGCAATGCGACTTATTGAATGCTCAGCACTTACAGCTTCGGCCGGACAGCGGCCCGTTTGCGACATTCTCCGCCGACGAGCTGTTCACCAGCGCAACATCCATTGCTGAGCCGTTGCGCATATTCTTCTGCAGCGCGACCGCTTTCCGTGCGTGGCGCGTAGTTAGCACTCCGGTCTCAACGTCGCGCTCTAAGCGATGGCCCGAGCGCGAGCGCGTCAGCTGCCGCTGCACATAGTCCTCAAGATCCTCCTCCTCCTTGCGACTGATCACACAATTCAAAATCAGCAAAAAGAGGCCCAGTCCAAGTGAGAAGAGGCCCGTACAGGTGACCTCATTCCACCATGCGGAACTGCTACCTATCGGCGGCAACGAACGATTAATGCACAATTCATACGCTGCTCACTGTTTCGCACTTACTAAAAACATTCCACGACATTGTTTCATCCGGTATTATGCCAGCACCACACAGAAATACTCCAAACACTATGAAGACAATGCCAATGTGCAGCATTCCAATGCTGGTGACAACCTGCCAACGAGGCGAAAAGTTGCCTACGTCAAGACCACGCTTGTAACGACTGCCGCTGACATTTACCTGGCTATCGAGCATCCCTGGTCCTTGTTTGGCCGTGCCGTGCGCGTGCTGGTATTTGCGCCGTATGGAGCCGCTGGGCGAGTGAAAGGTTTCGCCGCTCTCCGAGCTCTGTGTGCTGTAGCGCCGTTCGCGCGCCCGCTTCTGTTCGTCGCGCCTTTTGCGCTGGCGCTTAATCGCCATCGCCGAGTGTATGCCCACCGAATGCATCTTGCTAGAGCAAATAACTAAAAAATGTACCACTTTAGTTTACGTTGTAGTTGAAATGCACAACAAAATCTGGCTGAAACCTAAGCAAAAACTGCTCCAATTCGACTTGTACTCAATAATTAAATTCCTATTGAGATATTGTTTGTTTTCAATTTTTGGTTAAACACTCTAGCTATCGCCACATACAAATTGGACGACGGGGTCGTTGGAACCATTTGAGAAATCCGTGAATTTGAATTATCAAATTTTACTTAAGTCCCTTTCGGGCGGAACACGAAAAGGGGTCAATATGAAGTCCTTATTAATAGTTTGATAGCATATTGCAACTAAAATCAATTTGGCAGATTTTTTTAAATACTACATTATTAAAGGTCGGCGATTTAAGCTGCATTGGTACGTAGAAATGTGGCACAAATGGCGCGGTGCATTTTGTGCACAATTATTGGTGTGTCGACGCAATCCCGCACACACCCACTCGCGACCCACCGCTTAAATGCACGCTGCATGCTTAACATTGCCAGCGCCACCAACAACGCACCATTGTATGCAACAATGGCAGAGCCGTACATTGACCTACATTCGCGCTGCTATAAAGTGGAGAGATGCTCAAATTACGCCACGCCCAAGGTATGATTACACCAGACAGCATCTTCACAAGAACACAAGGCACGAAAATGTTTGCAAAGGCATTTACAGCAATGGCAAACAAATGTCACACATGTAAGTAAACAACGCGCTACCCAAAACAAAAAACAAAAAAAGACGGGTACCACCATTTCATGCGCGCACACACCAATAACCGTCCACCCGTGCGCGATAAGCCTCAATTTGCTATTTGTTCGCTGCGTTTTGCAGCTTTTAAGTAAATTACTTTTGCGTCAAACACAATTCCCCGCAAGTCCCTCGGCGACCGCCCCTGTTTCCCTGCTCGAGTCCGACGCCGTTACCGCGACCGCGATTCGAAGGGTAGTTGAGTGATTTTCAACAGGTTTCAAGTGTTTGTTTTGCAATACATTTCACAATGTTTTTACACCGCACGCGTTCTTTCCTAGTCGACTGCCATTTCAAAATCAACAAACTAGCAACGAAACTGAGAGCTTCGCTCGACCATTCAATTTGAACCTGAACACAAAGCATTTATCACACACAAATGTACGTAAATACCACCACCCCCACTGTTCCACCGCTGCTGCCGTCAATCACCCTTCCATACCTTTTTATGTATTTCGTCGCTGTAATGAGTTTCCTGGTAATAGCTCGTCTATCGCATTGTCGTCCTCGTCGGCATTGGCCCGTTGTCGCTAATACTTAGCCAGCTCACATGCTCAACTGGACTTGCCCGTTGATGTCCATTGTCTACACTGCATGCTACTTCAGTTTAGGTACCAACCATCAAATCGACAAGCACGCAGTTCAGCTCAGAATATCAACAACAAAAGCAAAAACGCGTGGAAAACAAAGGAATTGCGGTTTGGAAATTTGAGGCGGATAATCTGGTGCCGTATCGATTTTGTACAGCGTTTCTGGCACCCACTGGGAGTCGATGTACTTCTCACTATCTCTCGTCTTTTCACTTTAAAATGCAGCCACCTAAACTAATTCTACGTCATGGTTGCTGTGCTGCCGTAACGATGTCCTGTTGGTGTGTTTTTAAGTTTTTAGCACAATTTTTAAATGCAATTTTTCCCGTTTTCCATTTGTATTTACAACAAAAATGAATGCTGCACTTTTCACTGCTGTGAAATGTATGTCAATCAGTCGCAGAGACCGCAGGAACCCTTCGCAACGATACACCGTCGCAAAAACCTATGTGAATGCCAGCAACTCTCACCGAATCGAAACGCTAAGCTCAGGACACTGAGCTTTCGCGAGAAATGCACGGCCCCAATCGTTTATTTACTTCGTGTGGTAAACTAACATTTTAGCAAAGTGTACTACCTACCCGGGTGTTGAAAGCTTTTCGTTGGCCGCCATGAGCGTGTTTGAAAAAACGGTCAGCGTGTCTTAGTACCTAAATCCCAAATTATATCTAGATGTGTAAATCATTTTATTAAAAGTTGAACACAAATAATAAGCATTTGATTGATGCTACATTGATGCTACAAAAATGCGTACTATTAGAAAAATAAAAGTAAATATACAAATAATATTTAATAAGTTCACAAAACGAACACATAAAATAAACATGAACAAAAAAAATACTTTTCAAGAAATAGATCTTATGTCATTTCTAATAAATGCTGTGCAAATTCTGTAGCACTGTCAAAGTCCAGAATGATGTCCTTTAGATGCTGCAGCTTCTTCATGTGCATTGAGTGTGTTTTGGTGCGGGTGTTTATATACGAAACACCGTCAATAAGCTTTGAAATTATGTACGAAATCCAAAATATATTCGTTCGCGCCTCAAAGGATTCCCAATTATTTCTATAAAACAGAAAATAAAATAACAAGAAAATAAATGTCATACTGTCTCGCATGCTGCTTACTTAAGCAAATCGCGCATCATGCGATAAATGTCGAACTGGTAATCCCCAGTCGCCGCGAACAGTTCGTCGTCACAGGAGAGATCGTTATAGAAACAGTAGTCATCGAATGTCATACGCGATAATGTGTAATCAATTATCGTTATTTTAACGCCTTTTGTAGGCAATACCAACTGTTTGTTATTTAATGTATACTTGAGCTGTTTTAAGCTTGTGTTGAGTATTAAAACGTTGCCCCAATGCAAATCGCGATGCTCGAACTGAAAGACTTCTTCAGCCACAGCCAGTGTAAATACTATCTGCAAATATAATGTTTTTTCTCGCATTTGCGGCGACATTAAAAAACATAAAGAACACTAGCAACCTCACCTGTTGCAATGCATAGTACGTTTGCTCGGCGTTGGCAAATTGAAATGCCTCTAAATCTTGACCTCCAAATTCTAGTTCCAAGACCATATACAGTTGTGTGTCACTGAACACCACCGGGTGATCATTCTCGGACCCTTTTCTTTCATCGTATTCCTCCCATAATTTAATTAAGTGCTTGGGATATTTTCCTCGTACGCAGGCCACCTTTAAATAGAATTATTATTTTAATGGTTATTCGACAATTTCACGACCGATTGACGGCTACCTTTTTTACACCAACAAAACCCGATGTTGAGCCGGAGGCACCTGCTAAATCACGCAAGCTGGACAACTCGATTGAGATCACCACTTCAGTTAAGATTTGCTCAAACGTTTTCTGAATCTCGCCATTAACTTTTTCTTTGCCTTCAATGGGAATGATCTTTAATACTGTGGCGCCTTCGCCAAATTTACGTTTGGTCGCCGCATTGAGGAAGACTTCGCCGTAAGCGCCCTCGCCAATTTTTCTGCAATTCTTTAGCATCTCTGCACCGTACATTGCATTAAACGGCATTGGGGCCTCTTGCTGACAACGCTTCAACACGCGGTATTGCCAATCGTCTTGCCTGCTAGGACTGACCGCCGCAAAACTCTCTGAAAAGCGCTCAGGTTTTAGGAAGATAGATATCCGCCGTCCAGCGATAGTGCCTAAATTTGCCACAAACTCAACAGAATTGTCAAATGTTCCGTTCACAACCGAAGTACGGCGGTCATTAACTGCAAAAAAATATTGAGGTTTAATAAAACAAAATTAGAGCATAAGTATATAATGCGATCCCTTAACATACTTTCTTGCTGTTGATTACGGCGCCACATATTCAACGATTTGCGCCACTTTCCTGGCTGCAGGGTTAGACCAAAAACCCCCTCTTCATGCCGTTCTACGTGCACAACACCGGAACGTTTTTCAGCTGCCGCTGAGGATTTTTCCTTTCGAAACGGTGACTGATCCATCACAGATTGGAAGCACACATGGCGTTGACTTCGAGTTCTTTTACCCTGTTTCAATGTCGAGCATCGCGGAGGCATCGGTAGTGGAGAAAATACTTTAGGTGCTGCTCCTATGAGTAATGAACTGTTGTCCTTTTGACTTTCGTTGTACTCTAAGAAGAAATTTTGTTAAGTTCATTTGAAAGATTTTACTAAATTAGGACATACACTTACCAACAACCATTATATCGGCATTTATAGGCGTTGCATGCAGCGGCCCTTCAACAGAAACTGTTCTCTTGGTGGTCGCCTTGTCAGCCTTATTAAAAAAACGCAATTTCCAAGCGCCAATTGGCGATAAAGAACACTTGAACGGATCCAAAGCCAGCCGCCCAGCAGCAACAGGTGTCGAAATAGTGCTTCGCCGTTCGTCATTCCCTTTCTGTTCGTTTACAAGCAAACATGTCGCCGGCGGCGCTAATAAACCGGACACGTCCAAATCGCTTCGTCTGCTGTTCTCCACGCTCGAGTCAATATTGAAGGAGGCACGCACATTGCGCTTCGGCACTTTCAATTCCCGCGTTACACTAAAATTTTCCATTTCATCAATAACAAATTATAAAGAAATAAAACATTTTTTTTACGAGCGTGGCTCCAAGATTTTGTCAAACGAATCCTTCCAAGCGCCATCCTCTAAAGTATTCTCCAACTTTATTGAACTAGTCGAGTCCACCATTATATCGCCAAAATTATATCAAAATAAGCTGTTAAGTAGATTTTATTATATTGTACAAAAATAAAAAGACGCTCTGATATAAATCCTCCAAAAAAGAAAGCAGTCCAAACGAATCATTTAAATTTACTCAAGGTTGCAGCCACGGGTGAGCATTCAATCAACCAAGGCATCAGTGTTGCGTACTTTCTTAAACATCCCTTCGGTATCTGCCAGTTCTAATTTTTACCGAACAGATTATAGTTCTCATATACTTTATTAATGACTTTACAAACCTTTTTTTACGCACCATGTATGTGCAAAGTGTACAAAATGTGCACAAAAGCAAGCAGTGTTGCCATTCCCTATACAACTTCTCTAAAATGTGCGGATACAGATTTTGAATAAAATCAAGCCAATATTTATTTTGTTTGTGGCACAGTAACTATAATTTCACTATGGTTTGAGGGAGGTGCATATCGCCTATTGCCTTCTGGCGGTCCGCCACACAAATTTCGCCGGTTTTCCGGCAACACTTACCATATGACCGCGGAAGGCGATCGCCAAGTTACATAACCTCATAATAGATGACAGCATAATCGCAACTTTCGAGCTAGTCCTAATTGGCCTGTGTTGGCATTGTTGAGTAGTTTCGTATACGCGAAAAGAGCATCTAAAACACAAAATGAACAAAATGGCCAGACCTTTGTTTAGCGCGCTGAAAACAAAATCAACGCTTTATCGAACACACTTCACGTACTACCCCGACAGAGCGCCCAAGGAAAGTTCTACGTCGGCGGCTGGTCCACTCCAAAAGATGAACATGTTCCAGGCGATCAACAATGCCATGGACCTGGCGCTGGCCGAGGACTCATCAGCACTGCTGTTTGGCGAAGATGTGGGTTTCGGCGGTGTGTTTCGTTGCTCGATCAACCTGCGCGACAAGTATGGTAAAGAGCGCGTTTTCAACACGCCACTGTGCGAGCAAGGCATAGCCGGGTTTGCCATTGGAGTAGCAAACGTAGGCGTTACAGCGATCGCGGAGATTCAGTTCGCCGATTACATCTTCCCGGCGTTTGATCAGATTGTGAACGAGGCGGCTAAGTATCGTTACCGCAGCGGCGGCATCTTCGACTGCGGCTCTTTGACGTTTCGCGTGCCCTGCGGCGCAGTTGGCCACGGTGCCCTCTACCACTCGCAAAGCCCAGAAGCGTACTTTGCGCATACGCCTGGCCTGAAAGTAGTGGTACCGCGTGGTCCCATTAAGGCCAAAGGACTGCTGCTGGGCTGCATACGGGACCCCAATCCGTGTATAGTATTCGAGCCGAAAACACTGTATCGCGCCGCTGTGGAGGAAGTGCCTAGCGATAGCTATGTCTCTGAGCTGGGCAAGGCAGACGTATTGCGGGAAGGAACCGATGTCACGCTAATTGGTTGGGGCACGCAGGTCCATGTGCTGTCAGAGGTAGGAACAATGCTAAACAACTTAAACCAAGCGTAACATGAATTGCTTGAATTTTCAGGTGGCCCATATAGCTAAAAATGAATACAATCTTGACTGTGAAGTAATCGACATGGTGTCCATTCTGCCATGGGACAGAGAGACCGTGTGCAATGTAATTGAATGTGCAGCAAACATTTAGTGAAGTAAACTAAACGAAATTTTGCAATTTCTCCCTTGTAGAGTGTGAAGAAAACTGGACGCGTGTTGGTGGCACATGAGGCGCCGCTAACACAAGGTTTCGGCGCTGAGTTGGCCGCGACCATACAAGAGCGCTGTTTTCTACATTTGGAAGCGCCCGTCAAGCGCGTTGCCGGCTGGGACACGCCATTCCCACATGTCTTTGAGCCTTTCTACTTGCCGGACAAGTATCGCTGCCTGACGGCAATCAAAGAGCTAATCAATTATTAAAAAATTCCAGGAAGAGTAGAGTCAAACTCTTGTCTTTATTTGCTTTTCATTATAATGACGCTCAATTCGAAACGGATGCATTTATATTTTACGAGAACTCGCTTATTTACGGTCTACGCTATTGTTATTGATATTGACTTGTGCAAATATATATATTTTAAATAACAAACATTAGATGAATTATACATATTTTAAAAGTTGCTAAAACTCAAATAAATGTTTACACTTTTGACTTGCGACATTAAGGTGCTGTACAGCCAATTATAAAATTAATACATGCACTTCTGATATGTCCAGGCACTTGCGATAAAGACTTTAGTCTTAGAGTAAATTTTGATTGGCAAATTGTAACGATATTGGTATACTACACCGCATTCTACTTGTGCCTGGCCACAAAAGTATGTACGTAAAAAACTATACATAAATACATATGTTGGTAGACTTAGTAATCACATGGACTTAGTAAAAATTTGTATAGCTTATAATGAAATTAAAATTGCAATTCAAATGTAATAGAAGTGATCATGTAGAAAGCAATTGCAGAAGACGTGTTGATCGCCGGTTCTAGGGCAGCTATGCAAGTATTCGTCTAAACAATCCAAACAGCTCTGTGCGCGTTTATCATTGAAAGAATTATTCGTATCGATATCGTACTTTCAAATATTTGAATCCGGAATAAAATTCATGCCTATATAGATTTATGTAATGCCATTCAACAATATAACTCTGTCAGTAAAATCCTCGTTAATAATGATTTTATTTATCACGTTTTTGTTTACTACAAATATAAATAAATTGAGAAAAGAAATAAATAAGTGAATGGGCATTTTCACAGACGTGTATATATGTTTGTAGAAATATATGGTTATATAGTATTTTGGGAAGGTTTCAAATATATAAAAATCTATGATAACCCCTAAACATATTTATGTGATTTAAATTAATATTGAATTTCGCAAAGTTGCTTCTAACTTTTGAAATTAAATGAAATGTTTGGAAATATGCATAGACTTGTATAAATCATTACTTTCTGGCGAGTGCTATGCCCAAGCCCAGAATGCTACCCAGCACAAGAACAGCTCCTCCGGCGACGGCCATCCCTTTTTTTAGGTCCTTGTCGTAACGCTTTTGGATATATTCCTGAAAATTGTAAAAGCAATGTGTAATTTTCGGTTAAAAATAATAATCCAAATACTGTAATTTTAAAAAATTCATATGTTCAGAACATGCTTAAAATGTATTTTATGTTGATTGAAACCAAACAAAAACACATTTGACTTTTTAAGAAAATTCGTTAAGAATATAGTTAAAATAACTATTATCCATACATCTTTGCGAGAAATCAACACAATATACTAAATTTCCAGACTCTACTTGAGTTATTAGCTGATTGGATTCTCTATACGCAAGATCTGATACAAATGCTCGATACTTGTGATGAAATTGTTCGTTGTTTTGAACACGTAGACTTGAAGACGTCAGCGCGTGAATGTTTTCATTGTGTTAAAAATAAAACAAAGACTACGTATGTAAGTATGTACTAGGAATTACCTCTAATGCTCGCACTTGCGGATTCTCTTCAATCTCTAGAAAAACTTTACAATATTGTAAAGCGAGTGGATAATTCTTCATGCGAGCCTCGCCGAGCGCCAAGTAGTACAGATAATCGCGTCGCCCCTCAACATGCTGTTCCATCAACTCTTCCAACAGCTCGATGCCCTGCAATCATTTTCCTTAACATTATAATGATTCACTTCACTCTCCGTATCACCGTGACATGAAGCCGAGCCACAAGCCACTGACTCCACTTGCCTTGGCAATGTCTTGTTTGTGTGCACATCGCACCAGGCAGAACGCGTAGCCAAATTTCGCCTCTATACTCGCTCGTCCGTCTAATTCCACTTCACGAAGGTACTTTTGCTCGGTGCGCTGCAAAAATTTTCATTTTTCTTTAGTTTTCATTCCCACTTTCGTGTTCACTTTTTAATCGAGCTCTGCACGCAGCACATACATCAAAATCCTCCTGCGTGACCATTTCCTCCAACATTTCCTCCATGATTTCTTATTTGTCTATGTTTTCTTACACCGTCTAATTTTCTATTAGCAAAACAAAGAATTTCCCAAAAACGCTCGCAAATTTTCACAGCACAATGATAAATCAAAAGCGACGATTGTGAAAACACTAAGCTGCCGGACTGTTTGCCAAAAATCACTTAGGAGTGGATAAAGTCCGAACCATTCATGTTAGTAGTCCGGCAACACTTCGGTGGCATTCAAGTTCTAAATATTGTACAGTGACATGATTTGGCGATATGATTTTCTATGCCAGCGAATAATTTGAGATGTCAACAACACGTTTGTTTTTATATGTTAATAATGCAAAATTTAATGCACAAAAATAGCCAAAAAGCAGTGGTGGACATTGGGAATTATTTCAGTTATTTTTAACGAAACGAAATTTTAAGGTGCAGCGATATTTGTTTTAAACATTAAATTTTTGTTGGTACTTATAATTAAAACTAGCCATAAGCCAAATTAAACCAACTGAATTTTCACAAGCCAACTCACTGTGCGTATTTAACCATTTAGCAAGAAATTATACAAACTATTTGTATAACAGTATCAGATTAGAAAACTTTCGATGCATACTACAGTTGAATTATTCGCTTACTCCTATTTCTGTTTTATTAAACAGGACCGCAGGGAGCACCACTCTGGGGGTCGCCTGAAATGCAACTCTGCATTGTTAACTCGTTTGATGAAAATTGCTGGCTTTCTCGCTTCAGAATTTTTCCTCTCATAATTTTCTTTTTATTTATTTGTCGATGTAGATTTACAACTAAAGTTCATTAAATATTTAGAGAAATAAGTGAGCTTACGGCATTGCTGCATATGATGAATTAAGAACCACACGCATCCCCGTATTCGCACAACCACTACGACCGCTACCACGAACCACCAGCCACCGGGAGCAACACAAATGGAGCAACACAATCACAATCAATCGAAACTTTTTGTTTGCACGGCCGTCGACTTCAAAGATGATCTGGAAGAGGTTTGCGCGTTTGATTCATTATTAAATATTTAGTCTCGTAGTCGAGTCAGCAAAGTGTCTTCGAGTCAGAACTGGAGTAGGTTCGTGGCAATTTGGTGCTCGTGTAAGACGGATGTTGCGTTGAGTGAACCGGACGAATAGCTCGCCCTTGCATATGCGCGGAGAAGTGCCGACAGTGACGGAAACGACTTTTCGCTATCTAACTCGCCTCATTTAAATTGAGCGTTACCATAACGGGTGCCCAAGTTTTTATTGTGTTGTGTTTCGTTGTTGCAGCGCTTCGAACGTGCCTACGTCAATCTTCAGCAGCAGATCAATGGCCTCAATGACAAGGAGATGCACGACATTTTGTCGCAGCTGGTGTGCAAGGAGAAACAACACGAGGAGATATCTATTGGTTTTTTGTACATCATGCTGACGGACCCAGCCATGGCGCAGAAGACATACCGTGATTTGACGCTGGTCGCGCGCGACGGTATGAACATGGTCGTGAACAATCTGACGATGTTGGTGGCAGAAAAGTACGGAAAGCTGACGGAAGTGGCACGGCGCCAGCTGATTTGGCTACTGCGCGAGCTAGTGAAGCATCAGGTGCTACAAGTGGAGAACATAATCTGGAATTGCCTACGACAAGCGGGAGGCGGTGACGTGTCGCAAAAGAATTTATTTCTGGTGGAAGGCCTGCTGGATATTTTCATCGAGTATCGGCCGTGGCTGGAAAGTCAGCACTTTCTTATACAGACGGTTGTGTACAGCTACGTGCGATTGATTGAGGACCACGCCAGCCCGGCCCTGAACACACTGCGCCAAAAGGAGGTGAAATTCGTTATTTCGCTTATACGTGATCGGTTTTTGGACATTATACCACTAGGGAGGGATTTTGTTAGGTATGTCGATGTGTAAAATGATAAAAGTAATCAAAACTGACCTGAAACTTTTAGACTACTACAGAACGTGGCGCGAGTGCCGGAGTTCGAGCAACTGTGGCGCGATATTCTGCACAATCCGAAGAGCCTGCACCCGACATTCAACGGTATCTGGCACTTACTGCAGATTCGTACAAGCCGGCGTTTCCTGCAAAGTCGCCTCACGCCTGAAATTGAACGCAAGCTGCACTTCCTCGCTTCGTCCGTGAAATTCGGCAACCAAAAGCGCTACCAAGACTGGTTTCAGGACAAGTACTTCGCTACGCCTGAGTCACACAGTCTGCGCTCGGACCTGATTCGGTTTATCATCAATGTCATTCACCCGACAAACGATATGCTCTGCTCGGACATTATTCCGCGCTGGGCTATCATTGGGTGGCTGATATCGTCGTGCACTAATCCAATTGCGCTGGCCAATGCCAAGTTGTCGCTTTTCTACGACTGGCTCTTCTTCGACCCGATGAAAGACAACATTATGAACATTGAGCCGGGCATTCTGGTGATGTACCATTCAATACGCAATCACCCGTTCGTTAGCAGCACTCTGCTCGATTTCTTGTGTCGCATCATGAAGAACTTCTACACAAAGCACGAAGACAAGATCCGCATGGGTGTTTACAACTCGCTTAACAAAATTCTCGAGAAACAGGTAAGTGACAACCTCTGTCTCAGTCACCATGTTTAAAATTTACTGAATTTGTTTGTTTTTTCAGGTCATTCCAAATCTGCAGCCGCTCTTCGAATCGCCAAAATTAGATCGCGAGTTGCGCAACTTGATACGGGAAAACTTCCGTGAATTTGTTTCACCCACATCGGCCAGTGGTAATGTTGGCCCGCCCATTTACCCTGCGTCAACCATGATTCAGACACCCATTTTTAAGAAAGAAGCCGATCAGCGCGGCTTACACCCGGGTGTCTTGTTCTTTGGCGGACCGCAGGCACAACAACATGAAATGCACATGCCAAATCACTTCCAGCCAAACACCAGCACCGCCGAAATGGCGGAGAGCACAGGCCTAGATATAGGCGCTAGTGGTGTGGGTACAGGTGCCAGCGCCGTCGCACTCATTGAAGAGGACAACAAACTCTCAATCATAGCGTCGGAGAGTAATGACTTGGAAACCGAAGCTGCCTTCAGCGAAGATGACGAGGAAGTGACCAAGGATGTGAAAAATGAAGAGCTCACCGATGACGATGACGATTTGCCTTTATCAAAGGTAAATGACATGATTTACATTTCATACTATTTAATTATTGAAAAAATTACGTGTGAATGTTTGATTTACGGATACAATTTACAGGTGCGCTTAAAAGAGAAACCCACACCAGAGAAAATAGACCTGCCCGCCTCCATTAGCGAAACATTCGAGACGTTCGTCACGAAGCGCAACTCTTTCACTTGGGAGACCTTCCTGGCGGACTTTCGCACACTGCCCGCCTCGGCCCTGGACGAAGCCCAGCTCAATTATGTGATCTCGAATACGCATTTAATACTGCGCGAAACATTGCCACCACAGAACCTCTTCTCTGATAGCAAGACGGACGAAAAGAATTTGGTGAAGAGCATCAGTTACCCGCTATTCGGACTGTTCCGGTTTCTGTACGAGAACGAGGAAAAGAGCAAAAAGCCCTTTCAGACCATGCTCGGTGAGATATGTGAACGCATCCCGGAGGCGGGCTACCTGCTGCTCTACTTCATGAAGGTGCACGTAAAGCTGCAGACGCGCAAAAATGCCCAGCAAGCAGTCCAGTTCAAGACGAGCATCTACCGGCAGTTGTGCGACGCGGTCAGCGAGAAGATCGACGACTGTTTGGCACGCGATCTCGACCTGCTCGAGAAGGAGAACACTACCATATTCCTCTGGCTGCTGCCGGACATTTACCGCGAGTTCAAGACAACCGCCATCAATAACAGCGAGCTGCTGCGCATTACGCTGCGCTGCATCGACGCTAAGAATCTGCGAGACCTCATGTATTACGTAGCGCAGGGCAAGCTGACGCTCTTCAAGCAAGATGGCCTGATTGAGTGCATACGCGACAGCCTTGCCTACGAGACGTTCGAGCAGCTGTGTCTATGGCAGTTAGTGCAGGCGCACGATGTGCCGCTCAAGTGCTTACAGGTACAAAGTAAACAATAATTCGCTATAAGCTTGTTGTAACTCTTGTTCTTTATTTTAGGATATTTTGCCTGAATTGGAATCCTCTAGCCATCCAGAGGCGCTTGGCTATATGCTGCTGTGGCTTAAGAACGAGGAGCCTACAAATGAGCTTATACGGCTACTTTTAAGTAGAGAGACCAAGTCACGTGGTGATCCCTTTGTCACATCGGCGCTAAGGTACTCACCACTTAGGGTTAAAATATGGGCATCTTAATTTAATGTTACAAAATGTTTATTTTTAGATTTTGGTGCCAACGTGGTGAGGAGAAATTATCTGAAATCATTGCATCACTACTGACTTCAAAGTATCCCAGTTCATCACCGAACAAGCGAAAACGGCCGCTTAAAGGCAGCTCAGCTATGAGCAGCTCACCCTCTGCCGACCAGGTACTACCAAGCTGTCGTCAAACAAACACACACATACATTTGAAAAAAAGTCTCAGTTATATATAACATGCGTACCATTTTTATCCTGTCTGTCTAGGTGCTGAGTCACCTGGAGCACTATCGGCGGAGCTGTAGACACGGCACCGGCACTGGGCTCTACGTTTACGATACCATGCAGCGCGCCTTGCAGGCTGCCTACACACACAGTAACGAGAGCACAAAGGTGTGTCATTTAACACAAAACCAAAACGCGATCAGTGCTTAACTGTCGTTTACCTTACAGAAACAATACAGCGACCTATTCGCACTGGCCGCTGAGGACGAGCAAACTGCGGTGGGCAGACGTGGTGGCAGTGGCCGCGGACGCAAGCAGCCGACGAGCAAGAAGGATACAAACAATCACAGCGCGAGCAATAAGAAGAACTCGGATCCAGTTAAGACAATATACTCATCAGACGAAGAATCCAGCGAGGTAACGTCCATGCGTGGTACACGTCGTAGTTGTGCAATTTGCTGAATTTCTTGAACTATTTTATTCCACAGGAAGACTGGTCCAAGCAGAAAATATCACAAGCAAAGAAACGAAAAAAAACTATCAATGATTCTGACTGACAGTATCACGCGTTTTATTGTTATGAGGATGCATACGATAATGAAAAGGATTTTTCTAATCAAATTGTTTAAAGGAAAAGAAAATTTAAGAAGGCAAAATTAATTAATAATAATAATGAGTATGTAATAAGAATAGTAATGCCAATGTAGATTTTTTGAATGTTGAAATATTCACGTTATATTTTTTTATTTTTAAATTAAAATAAAAAATGTAAAAAGACTAAAATCTGTAAACGACACACATGAAGCAAAAACAAATTAAGCTAAGATGTTTACATCTTTTTGATTAAAATCCACCCCACATATGACCACAGCAACAACAAAATCATTTGTATTTTATTTTTAGTATAGTATGCACTTGCATACATTCAACGTACATACATATATATATCTCTATATATATATATATACAAATACGATTTTATCTAAAAGCCATGTCTGTACTTTGATGTGAGGGATCTATATACGAAATTCCTTATCGTCCGCAAAATTAGTGAAAACAAGCAAGCATAGTCCATTGACACACGTACGTATATATATTTTCTTATTTACAGTTTGGTTTTGCGTAAAAAAAAAGTACAAAGGAATGCAGCAAACTTAAAAGTTAACCCCGTAGACGATAATAATGGTGGAATAGTGACCGACTGCTGTAGCTCAGTAATGAATGTTATTAATGACATTCTTGTTGCGATCACGTAGCCCATCGAGCTTCGACGTCATGCAAGGAGTGCGCTTTTTACGCGCATAAGAGCGCAGGCAACGCGGTTCGGGCAGCGACTGTGGTTGATTAGCTAAAAAATTGGCACGCATTAAAAATTTAGTATGTACCAACCACCGTGAGATGCGTCTCGTACCTTTTGCGTTTTGTTCGTACTGTTTGAGCAGTTTTTTGGCTTCGCGCAACTTGCGCAGCAAGATTTCACTCTTACGCTTTTCAATTGTCAATTCCTGGTTCAACTGCGCCTTGCTCTTCGACTCCAACGAGCTAAGAATTCTGAAGGAGCGACCAATGAATTAAAGGCGTTAAAAAGCTTTGTTGCAGCGACAGCACTTACGGATGATTGAAAATAGATGTGGACGAGGGCCGCTTCTCCGGATCTGGATGCGTCATTAGTTTGATGAGGTCGTTGAACTCGCGACTGAGGGTAGTAATGCTAGGTAGTTCGCCGTTGCGCATTTTGTGCCATTCGGGGCCGTTTTTTGGAAGCGGGCCGCCACCTGCCGCTTCGTACAGCGTGATTCCCAGTGAAAATATGTCTGCTTTGAAAAGGTTGCTAAAGTCCTCTTGCAGAATTTCGTTTGGCAAGTAGCGACAGTCTCCCTCCTCGACGTTAGGCTCCTTCACCGAGGTCACGTGGCCAAGGTCGCCGATCTTGTACGTGGTGATGCACTCGGTGTTGCTCAGCTCCTCGTAGATGCCGTCCATTCCATCCTCGTAGCACTCCTTCGTCAACGGCGGCAGCGATGACTTGTGTAGCGACGGCACTTTGGTTAAGAAGATGTTTCCCGACTTAAGGTCCATGTGCACCAGGTCGTTGGAGTGAATGTAGCGCAAACCCTCGGCCACATGCAGCAGTAATATTTTCAGCTCAGACTCGACCAGGAATCGCTTCTGTATCAACGACTGCAGGCTGCCGCCATTGCAGTACTCGTTCTGGATGAGCATGTGGTTGTCCTCGGCCCAGGCCGAGTAGTATCGGACGACGTTGTCGTGTTTACCAAGGACAGCATGAGCCCAGACTTCATTCAAAGCACGCTTCCTGTAAGCAATAGCAAAATAATCCGGTCAAATATGCAAATAATTGAAATTATTTGTATTTTATACAAGTAAATAAAATCGTTTGTACTCACTCGAAGGAACTGCCCGCCACAGGCTTGATACTTTTTTTGATAGCATAAATGCAGCCGTCCAGGCGATTTAGGCACTGATAAACCAAACCAAACTCGCCAATGCCTGAAATGCAGAGCAAAATACATTAGTTCTTTCTAGAAAACACTGATGAGCAAAACGCCCAACACCCACCAATTAATGAGATTTCCAAAAACTCCTTTTGGTAGCGACTGATGTTGGTATCTTGTAGCGCTAGTCGTTTTGGCGCCTGAACTACATCGCCTCCTTGGTCGCCGTCGCCATCTCCTGCGCTGTCGTCCTCCGTATTCAGGAAAAGCTGCAGCGACTGGTTGGTCATATTCTCGTGGCCGAACTGCGTTCGACAGCGTTTCTTGTTGTGCGCCAGAAGGCCTAAAAGAAGCAAATATTGTAGCATTTATATCACCTACCTGGATTAACTATTTTCAAGTACTTACTATCAGGCGTGAAAGGATTCACATTGGCGGTCTGATGTTGCATTATATTATCTAGCGCACGCTGATGCAACGGCAGTGATCTCGGTCGTTCTGCTGTGTCCCGACGCGCCACATCGGCTGCGGCGGCACCCGAAAGATGGTTCTTAGATTTTTGCAAGATGGTCTTTGGCGTTGCTGGTGTGTCGAAGAGTCGCAGTGCTCTGACCTTGCGGTATGGTGGCGACACAGACACAGCCGCCGTTGCGGTACGCGTTCGTCGTGGACTATATCTCTGTCCCAGTTCTTCGTCTCCCTGCGGCGAAACAAAGCGCAGCTTCCGTGGCTGTATAGCGCATACAGGTGATGGAGAACGCATCTCGACGCTGGAGTTAAGTTCGAGCTGTTCTTGCGATGTGTCGGCGTCGTTTATATTCCTATCTGGCTGTATCTTTCGAAATGCTTCCATTTCTGGAATTATGCGCTTGGCTTTTCACCTAGTATCCGGTTAATATTTTTCCTTGCAATACAGTCAAAAATAATAACAACAACGCGTCAAAATTCACGAAACAAACGCGATATTCCAAATTGTGTCGCAGAAAATTTAAATTCAACTCAAATTAATTATATAGCGAAGTTGGCTGCGGTTTAAATCATTCCTCACCGTCGGAATTTTTCGTATTAAGTGAGCACAGGCTGGTAACAAGCTATAACTACATGGTTGCATTTGTCGTTGATACGGTTTTGAATTTTACTGTTTAACCTCCTGAAATTGTATTTTCTAATAAAAATTTCCTATATAAAATCTAATTCTTTCTTTTGGACAGTATTATGAAATGGCAAACTTGAACATGAGTGTTTGAAGAAATATAAATTTGTTAGTTATAATTTTGAAAAGAACCGCAATATCTTAATAAGACTAATTTCAAAAATATACATAACTCTCTCGGCAGTCTAATTATAATACTGAGGTTTACCTTTCCGTAAAAACCAGTGTTGTTGGTGTGAATTGGCGCTATACATTTCTATTTACGTCTTCACTTACACATCGTATTTTTCCAAGTTGCTTTCCAAAACTTATTGATTTAAAATTTATGATGCGTTGAAATTGTTTATCAAATTAAGGTGAAAATTAAATCTAAGCTAACACAGTATCACTAGTTTATGTTTTGAACCATAGTTGTTAATAAATCTGTGGTCAAAAGCACTAACCGCTTAAGTCGACTTAAGAAGAAATTGAGTTATGGATGCCACCACGTTCCCTTGACTGTGCTCTACGTTTGTGTAAAATCGGGGAGTTTGTAACTTTAAAATAAAATAAGTTATTAATAAAAACCTATTCGCATTCCCATAAGGAATACACAGCGCGTAGTGTCTTTAAAACGAGATTGCTCGAAACAGCAATTTTCGACTTAGGCGGTTATTGCTTTTGACCACAGAAATATATACATTTTGAATGAATTTTAATTGCGCACGTTAAAATTCATTCAAAATGTATATATTTATTAACAACAACAACGCGTACAACATTATAATAATAATTATAACAATTATTAACACATTATAATAATTAGAATTTAATGAATTCCTTATCACTACACAAAAAATATACTGTATTTCGGTTAAATTACTTATAAAAATTCTTAACTATAATTAAAGTTTAGCACCAATATTTTGTATAATTAAAATACTAGCTTGGTGAAGTTCTTTACAAAAACGTTTAAGCATGGAAAACGTGACTTATCTATGCTTATAGTTTTGCCACAAGCACAATCTTATTAGTGTTTGGCTTGTTAGTATTAGGAGTTTGCTTGAATTGATATGCTTGGGTGCACTCGACAAGCGTGTGGTGAATATAATACTTGATAATAAAACGTGGCAGTATTGAAAACTTTCACAGCACGGCATTAAAAACACTCGAGCCAGACAAGGACCAATGTATATAATACATTATCAAGCAGTCATTGTACTCTATGCGGCAATTCCACCATCAACTCACAAGTGGAGAAAACTCACCACTTGCATGCAGCGTTTCAGTTTGTCGAAATCATTTTTTTTAAGTTAGGTTATACTCGTATGCATCAAATCATACAATTATTTATAAGCTAGTTTTTTAAGGAAAAACTTAAATTTAGTGAATTTGCAGTGCGAATAAGTTGAGATTCTCGCAGACGAACACTTGGCGAAAGCGGTGAGATTGAAATTTTGCTTGTTTGCATTTTATATAATGATTTTCGTACCGCCGAAATATTGAGGTAGCCAGCCTTCTCATTACTTAATTTTAATTTACTGTAAAATGGTGATCGGTAAACGACAGCGACTGGAAACACGACGATGGTTGGGGCCGCTGCGACGACAGCGATAGCGGTTGTGGCACCCAGCAATAGCGGCGACCACGGTGGGCACAGACTCCCGCATTAGCGGAGAAATTCATGTGCTCAAGTTTTGAAAGTTGACAAATTTCGGATTGTTTTTCACAGAAATGTGATCGTTTGCCAAGGGGCAGCCATCGACTTTTTTTTCGGTGGAGAGTGCGAAAAATGTCCCATTTTATACATACAAAATGCTATGTATATCCACACAGGTTACATACACATTCGCAACGAGTACACACCAGCGCTCCTACATATGTACGTACACAATAGTAGCAGAGCAACAAAGAATTTTCAAACAAATAATGCGTAGAAAATAATTAAATGCTCGCAAATATCTGAAACATAAAAAAGTGATGGAGTTGCCAATTGCGCCGCTACAACGCACAGCTTTGGGTCGCCTTGCCCTATGTGAAAAATTGAAGGAGTCGTGAGAGAGGGAAATGGCCACAATATTTTGATATGGTGGGCTGGACGAGGTGGCTGATAACGATTCAGAAATTTGTAGGTTATCCGGTGTGGATACAATAGTGAGCCTAGTGTATGAACATAGACCATTGTTGTCGAGCCATTTTGGAAGCGTGCTTAACGTGCGGCAGACTGCGATTTTGCAAGATGTTGGTGCTGCCACTACAAAATTATATGAAATTACTTTTCCGCTATACAAGTTCAGATTTTAAAGTCTCCGCAAAACAAGTTAAGGTTTATAGTTTTGTTTCACTAGATGTCCAGAATAAAAAAAGTTTAATTGGTAAATATCCCTTTGTAAAAGCAAATATCGATCATACACCGTTTGCATTCAAGAAAGTCTTAGTTCGGCTTCATAACTGCCAACAGCAGCAAAAATAGCGCTTGTTTTCGATGTAGTAAAGGAAATTCGTTGAGAAATTCCTCTAGTTTCATTAGACTTAGCAAAAACTGGCAGCACTGGCTTGTCTTTTTTTCTTGTGTATAGCATTCATTTGACTTCCATTTTGTTTTTTAAGATGTATGCCTCTGCCGTGGTGAATGGTGGTGAAAACGGCATACGCAGGTATGCTTGCATTTTACGACGGCAGCGACAGAGACAGTGGCCAATTCATTGAATAATTAGCACGTCCCACGGTTATTTCGCAGGACGATTTTGTCAATATCGGTTGCCAAATTTTGTGAATTAAGTTTTCTTGGAGTGTTTACACTTGTAGACTACCGTTTGCGGTGTGAAAAATTTGTTTACATTTCGCGCTAAGCATTTAAAGTTGAAAATCTTATGCCGTGTGTTGTGTTTGGCGTGGTGATTTTGTGACCGGCGTTTTTTGTGCTTTTTTGGCTTCGACATTTTGATACCCTGCGTTGTGATTGTGAGGCATGTTGGCTGTGGTGTTGTGTTTGTAACATTGAAGGTGGATGCGCGAAGGTATGGCTTGAAAATTCAAAGTGAAACATATTTTGTGTGCTGTATTAGCTGGCGAAAGTTGAAGAAGTAAAGAATTCTTTTAATGTTGAATCCAGCTTTATTATGAATTATAGCAATAAAAAATCTGAACCAAACTGATTCAAGTGGCTTCGAATTCGGTTGCTATGCGAAGAAAGGGACTGTTGTAACAAATAATGTTGTATCAAAACAAAACATTCATCGACGCGTTATGTTATGTCGGCTTATACTGAAACGTAGGGAAACTGCAACTCTATTAACCCTTTCCGACATGAAAATAAACCCCTTCTGTATGAATTGTATGGGCTGTAGTCCAATATATTGGACATTGTGACTGAAAGGTTTAAGGCTTACAACTCTCATAGTTCATAGCAGTGTCCCTCCGCCAACTTTAAACTATATTTTTTCTTTTAGGTACGGTTGTCATTGCATGTAGTTATTCCCTAGTGTTTTCCCCCACTACTAAGAATAGAGAGGGACAAAAACTTGCCATTTTGAAGCAAACGAATTGAGAAGTAATAAAAAATAAACACGTGTTAATGTGAAAATACAACGTCTAGCATACCAACTAATGCTGAAGTATCATACGCAATTAAATGATTGAAATCAAATCTTTTTTTTTGGCAATATTTAGTATCTTACATCCAGGTCAAAGTATAAGTTTTCGGAAATACATGAGCAGTTTTTTGTTTCGTTGGAAAATCCATTAAAGCAGAACAGTTCCATAAAATTCGATGAAAACCTATACGTACGGCGAGATAAAATAAGTTGCCCTGACTTATCCACCTATGCATCCATCTAATAGTTGGGCTCACATTTTTGCAGCTGGCACATCAGGATTTTTGGCCATATCTGTTTGAAGTTTTCGGCAAGGGACGTCACGTGTAGGATTCTGCCAAGTCGGTCAAGACCTATTCACGGCCGCAAGTTTTTTTTTTTTTTTGTTGCTTGGGCTTCTGTGAAAAAGTTCGTTGTTCGCTCTTCGTGCTGCTTTGATGTAGGCTTCGTCGTCATCGTGGCCGTCGTCAATGCGAATAGCTAAAGAAAGGAGTAACAAGTAAATGAATGAAGTAAGCAGCCCATTGGCTGCTTGGGTAGGGGCCTCGTCTTCATATGGAAAATTTTGAATGGCGTGTGCAATGAAGTTGCCGCTCATCGTATCAGTTGGTTGATGCCGGTGTTAAATTTTAAGGTTTTCTATTGTGTTTGACTACCCGTTTGTCATATGTCTCTATTTCTACTTCTGTTTAGAAAGTTACGTGTCGAAGTCGTGGCTTTGGTTTTCTTCTTAGCAAAAAACCCCAAAGTGTGGAAATTGCAGCACTCCAACAAAACCGGAGTGAATTTCAACTGGAGCGATACGGCCTAACATCAGCACTACTACCGCTACCAACACCACTACAATAACTAGCAGCAACCAACTTACTACCAACACAATACACAATCAACCAACCGACCAGCTTGCGACTAGCATCAGTGGCAGCAGCGGCTTCGGTTCCGGCGGTGACAGCAACAGCTTAAAAACGATACCAGCAACAGTAAGATACACTAGAAGAAACTTTTTGCGCCAAATCAAATACTAAATTCACGCAAAATTACGTCAATTAAGAAGAGCCCCCAGAAAATCATGGAGGAAGACGAGAGGGGCAAGTTGTTCGTTGGCGGCCTGTCGTGGGAGACGACGCAGGAGAACCTGTCGCGGTACTTTTGCCGCTTCGGAGAGATCATCGACTGCGTGGTGATGAAGAACAACGAGAGCGGCCGATCACGCGGTTTCGGCTTTGTCACCTTCGCGGACCCGGCTAACGTCAATCACGTGCTGCAGAGCGGCCCCCATACGTTGGACGGACGTACCATCGATCCGAAGCCATGTAATCCACGTACTCTGCAAAAACCGAAGAAGGGCGGTGGCTACAAGGTCTTCCTCGGCGGCTTGCCTTCAAATGTTACGGAGACGGACTTGCGTACGTTCTTCGGTCGTTACGGCAAGGTCACCGAGGTGGTCATCATGTACGATCAGGAGAAGAAGAAGTCGCGTGGCTTTGGCTTTTTGTCTTTCGAGGAGGAATCTTCTGTGGAGCATGTGACCAATGAACGATACATCAATCTTAATGGCAAGCAGGTATGTTGGACACTCACTTAGCAGACACGAAAAAGAGTTGAGAATTTGGGGAACGAGAAAGTGGAGCAGGCTTAGTAGGTGTTGGAATAGCACATTTTGTTTTTTTTTTTATTTAGATAAATCGAAGTAACTTGCAATAACAAAAAACGATTTTGATTGTAGGTTGAAATCAAGAAGGCAGAACCTCGTGATGGATCCGGCGGCCAGAATGCGAATAATAGCAGCGTTGGTGGTGCCTATGGTAAGCTTAGCAACGAGTGTAACCACTGGGGACCGCATCACGCACCCATAAATATGATGCAGGGCCAGAATGGACAAATGGGTGGCCCGCCATTGAACATGCCCATTGGCGCACCGAACATGATGCCCGGCTATCAAGGCTGGGGCACTTCGCCACAACAGCAGGGCTATGGCTATGGCAATAGCGGCCCCGGTTCTTACCAGGGCTGGGGTGGGCCTCCAGGCCCACAAGGACCACCACCACAGTGGTCAAATTATGCAGGACCACAACAGACACAAGGATACGGGGGTTATGATATGTACAACTCTACTTCGACCGCCGGCCCATCCGGTCCTTCCGGTGGCGGCAGCTGGAACTCGTGGAATATACCACCCAATTCAGCCGGCCCAACAGGAGCCCCTGGCGCTGCAGCCGGCACCGGCACTGACATGTATTCCCGGGCTCAAACTTGGGGCGCCGGCGGCCCGTCGACCACCGGACCTGTGGGCGGCATGCCGCGAACTGGCCCCGGGAATTCGGCTTCGAAGTCGGGCTCCGAATATGACTACGGCGGCTACGGCTCCGGCTACGATTATGACTACAGCAACTACGCTAAACAGGACGGTGGAGCCTCCAACTACGGCGCCGGACCACGATCCGCGTATGGCAACGACAGCTCCACACAACCACCGTACGCCACCTCACAGGCCGTTTAAGACGCAGACGCTTTGGTCTGCCGCCCAGCACCGAGCCGTGCGTAAGGTGAAGCAAAGTTACATATTAAGCTTAGCGTCTGTTCATTCAGTTCTGTTATTGAAATTAAATATTAATTATATATTACATAAAACCAATACTGAATACAAAGTTTATATACATACTATATAAAGAAAAAAAAAAAACAAACTAAAAATTAAAATTAAAACCACACACATACTACTACTATACCATACCCATACCCATGCCGAATATCCAATAGCATACCACATAGAATGCAGAGTAACGAAGTAAGCTACAAGCAGAAAGTACATGAAGAATATAACTAAATCTAAAATCGGCAATTAACTAACAAATGATAATGTAAAGCAACTGCTGAAGCGTTAGCGGGCCACACAACTTGAGGGGAAGCGAGAGAAATCGCACGAACTGTCTGAGCGTGCGTGAACGGGCATCTTATCTCTGCGTCGGTGCTGTACTTGAAGGCTCTGTCAGTTTCGAACATTAAATTTGCAGATTGCAATTTCTGAGCATTGCATGTCATCGATCCATTGCGTTTTAAACAAGAGAAAGCCTAAAATGTCCGAGTAAATATCGTATATGCCATCCCTGCAATAGTTGTTCACATTTTCTTGAATGCTTTTCAAAAATAAGCGTTTTGCCGTAATTTGATTTGCGCTTTGTTCTAATTGGGTGTTTTTGTCCCTCTTGGCATGTACCTCGGTAGAAGAGGCAGTTGGTTTCCATGCAAGCATACTCCCATCCCCGTTCTCTAGCACGCTTAACACACAAACATGCACCATCCCATTCACACCCGCACTCACCCACGCAGTCACTTTGTTCCCGCAAATCAACACCACTGACGTCTGTTATTGTGTGTATGTATAGATGGTATATAAATGGTATATATGATTTGATTAAACTTAATTACAATTACCATACTTTATATAGTTTGTATACCGACACACGATAGTAAATTATAATACTATATACAATGCTATATCTATTGCAAAATGAAAGAAAGCAAGCAGAAGCGGAATGAAGAAATAAACTTACAAATCAGATGAGACGAGAATTATGTGTAGTAATAGTGAATTAGTGAACCGATATATATACACATACCTACATAAATATAGTATACAATATGGTAATTTATTCAAAATTTAGAGAAACAAAGAAAGAAAACGCTACCGAAAGCAACAAAAAATTAGCATTTGAAGTTGAAGAGCAAACATGTTTAAATTAAGAAATAGTCTATTGAGTATATGGTATACTTTGTATATGTATTAACTATTACTATGACACCTACAACTACAACATTATATACATGCATAATTAATACGTTAAAGGGATAAGTCGAAAAAGCCTGAAAAGTAAAAGAAACAAAAAACAAAAAAAAACAGCTAATACAAGAACAGAAAAGAAAATATGTTTGCAACAACAGCAGCAACAATAACAGCAGTTAGAAATTGAATTGAATGTTGAGATGACAACAGTAAAATACCAACAACAACAACACCTGACGTAATCATTAATTAATAACATAATTAAAATTAATTACACTTACAATTAAAGATTATAAATTTACAACATACATACTACATACATTATTAAATTAAAAACCAACAAGCAAGAAGAAAAATGAAAAAACTACAATTTACAATCTACCACTTACAATTAAATTTATAAAACTTAAACGTAACGTAAAGATAAAGAAAACAACAAAAACAAATGCATATTTGATAGAGAGAGAAGGTAAACAAATCTAAATCTAAAGTACACTAGCATTAAAATTTTAAAGTAAAGGTAATTAAAGAGCAAAAACCACTTGAAGCAAAGTAAAGTAACGTAACGTAAAGAGGATTTAAAAACCAACACTGACTGTTAATTGTAAAACAATTTCTTTAATGATTATGATTTAAATTTAAAAAGTTACATTTTAATGGAATATATATAAATATATATATACATATATAAATATAAATACATGCATACATATTATAAAATATCGTAAAAATAAATTAAATACCTACTAATAACCAAACTAAATGAGCGAAAGGAAAGCAAAAGCAACGGCAAAAAAGGCAAGACAGAACCAGAGTAATGAAGCATAATACAAAGATATAAATTGAAAATATGCTAAATAAGTGGAAGCACTTACCTCCAACACCCCACCACCACCCAGTAAAAATACACACACTCAACCTAATAGAGCGCTAAAAGCAGGTAGCGCACACTGCACGCTTTTGCTCATACCTACCTACATACATATTGTTAATCCATTAAGCTGAATTCAACCCTTCCCTCGGCCTGACCCAACAATTAATAAAAATTGCAATTGAAAAGACAAAACGGCGCATCACACGCAACGAGAAGAACATCCACGTTTCATGTGCCACACTCGGCGGTCTGCCAGCTAGTAGCCCAATAGTTCGTTATTAATTTCGACCTTCTTGAATTTATGTGAATTCTGTTCCCCGACTGATTGTCGCTGAAGTTATAAGAATAGCATTGAGAGGCTATGCTGGGCCGGCGATGTGCACCAAAAAGGTTAGATTTTGATTACTATATACGTTCGACGAAGTTTAGGTCTTCTGTGAACAAATGCGTGTAAAAAGTGTCGAAATCTGAGAATGTCCAAGTAGAAGACGATCTGTCGAAATGTAATATTGCATTATTTGATTTATAAAGTTCTCTTCTGCCACCTTTTCGCGCCGCCATACTTAGGTAAATGTCATAATTTCGACCGGCTATTGAGCTGAATGGCTCTAGCAGTTGCCTACTAAGCACCTTCACTTAGCACCTTAAAGCAATTCCCAACAAATCCCAACAGCAAGAACAATTTAAGCGCCACTTTTAGGTACATTTAAATGTAATGCGTATGATGGAAATTAGTATTTACTTTCTCTGCAAGCAATTTTTTATTTCAATATTGACTGATTTAATTTTGTATTACTTTGTAAATTGTACATTTACGTTTTTGAAAAGAATTTCATACGATAATAATAGAATTCCTGTATATGTGTGTAAGGTGGACGTACGGATGTATAGATGCGGAACGCATTAGCCTAAACGATTTTACTATTTTCGGTTTTGACTGCAACTGAAGACCGCCACTACGATTTCTACCACTACTACTATGACTACAATCTACGGTTAGTTTTACCCAATATGATTAATACTATTGCTACAACGTAAAATTAGTACGGCCTTTTGTTGTTACCGCCTAGTGAGTTTTGGTTCCTTCATTTCTCGCGTGTGCTTTAAGCTTGATTTGATTGTAATTTGCGCCATTAATATCGTCATACTTCCCTCCCCATTTACCCAATAATATCGTATTGTACGTAGCTAATAACAAACAAAATTTGAATAGTGAGACGTTTTATGTTTAACTTATGATTAGAGTTGTAAATGTAACGATTTAATTAACCAGATAAAATGCGAAAATTCTAGAGCTAAATCTAAAACCATCTAAGGGCGCAACGGAAATTCTTTTTAATCAGCAGATCAACTTGTGTACTTTTATATTTCATACGAGCAAGACAACAATAATAGCATAACAACTACAATAACGTCTTATAGTAATAGAAGCGCAGAAAAAGAATAAAGCCGCAGCAGCAGAGACAAAGTAATTTTGGGTTTTTCGAATTAAAGTAAATTTAATAACAAATTGACTGATTTACTATTAATAAAAGTAATACATTTAATGAGAAAGCAAAACATCCATACCTACTAACTAAATTTAGTAAACACACACACACACTCAGAGAATAGAGCTGACAAAATAACCAATAAGAATTCATCAAAAATTGAACATTTTAATAGCGCTCTCAAGCCGGCACTTCAGGAGCTTTGCCTTGCTCGGCAATACGTTGGACGTGGTGGCCTAACTGCGGTGCCGATGTGACAGCGCGTTGAAATAGTTGCGAGAACAAAGTACGACGAAACCCTCAACTAGTAAGCAAAGAAACTAGAGCAGAAAGCAATGGCATGTGTAAATTTTATTTAATAAATTTTTAGGCGTACGTTGTAGTTTAGACAAAACAATAATGAGGTTTAAAAACAACATGACGAAACACAAAGAACGGTGTATTGTAAGGTTTTTTTTATTGACTTTAACGAATCATATTTGTGTAGCACTACTATAACAATATAAACTTAGAGCTGAAAAAGGCCGAAGACTAAGAAGCGTTAGATGAAGAGAACAACAACATGAAGAACAACAAAACCAAAATCTTTTGCAATCAAACAAACAAACGAACGAATCGTTTGTACAAACATATAGCTGTCCCACATCACCCATCCAAAGTAAAAACGATAATTCGTAGCGCAGAACAGCGGGTGAAATCAGGCTAAAGTGTAGTGAATACTGAAAAGTGGACGATGCGAAATTAGTTTGTTGTTTAAAGCCAAGTGTTGAAACGTCGTTAGGAGGAACTTGTCTCTTGTCGACATTGATGTTGACGATGTGTGCGCGCACGCTGGCGCCAGCCGCCATCGCCATCGTTGACGTTGACAATTCGCCTGCAAAAACAAACAAAAATATGATTACCAACTAAAAGCATAACGATACAGTTCTTGTTTCTTTGGATTAAATTAATACTTACATGCATACATACATACAAGTACTTTAAATATTAAACATTAAACTAAATTTGTAATAAAGCGACGATGCGTAATTGTAGTAAAGTAAATTTAGAACAACAACAAAGCCAGAAAACCAAACCGCAAAACCAAGCAATGTAAGATGTGCGAATGTTTATATTGTATTAACCAAAGTAGTCATCCTCATCCACCCGCGACAGTTGAATTTAGTTGAGGCGAAAACCGAAACAAACCCAAATATCAAAGCTGGTAGAGATAGGAAAACCTCATGCGTCGAACTAAGCTTGCTTTCTCCGTCTTCAGCCAGCCGAATTATATAGATTAATATGCGTGCATACAGCATCAAGTCCCCAATTCGGCCGACTATACAATAGAGCAGTTTGCGCTTTCGAACGAGGCGCTAAACGCTGAGCGCCTTGCAGCAAAGTTTTCGATTGTCATATTTCTGTGCGTGCGTGCGGATTACACTCCGAGAGTCGGGCTGCGCACAGTAGCTTTGTAGCTTCGGATTTCCCCGAAACGGCACCGTAAAACAAGCCGCGCGCACATGGCGCAAATTCGTTTGTTCGCTCATCGCATTCTGCGAAGAGTACCAAAGCGGCCCGAGTGGTTGCCGACAGTGTGTTTAGTTAGATTTCGTACTCAACAGTTGCGACCGGCATGGTGTTTCTCATCTTAATTTTTCTTCTAGTAAGCCATACATTTACCTAATTGTAAACTTACAAAGTAATAAGAGAATACCTAAAATTAGTCAAATCTACAATAAAAAGTGTTTAAGTAATGAATATGAGAGCGCGAGTAGGAGCAAGAAACAAGCAAACAAATGAAATTAAACTGCTAAATTTTAAACTGATAAAGCGTAAAAATGTTGTGCATTTGTAAAATTTTAGCAAAAAAGCAAAAATAGATTAGCAAGAGAGCGTACATTAAGCGTTTCGTTGTTCTCCTGCCTGGTTCGCGCCGTGTTGCCGTTCGGCACCGCGGTGTGGTCCGGTTCGGCGCAGCCCGGTCTGGCTGGGTCTCTGTCTGCCAGCCCACCCGGCGTGGTATCTGTATCGTTGTACACGCGATAGTAATAATAATTACGAATATGGTATGACCGATTATGCTTTGGATTTTGTTCACCGTGTTTCCTTTTCAGTTTCCTTGACACTTTGCGTATTGAATTTAAATTAAATTAATTCTTCTTAATTATAATATGAACACAGTGCCTAAGTAATCAAAATATCTATCAAGGACATTGTTACTAAATATTGAAATAATTAATTAAACATAATGAGAAATTTTGAACTAATAGTGAAAGAAACCAGCACGTAAGAACGAAATGAATTGAAATTAACGAGACGGAATAGAATGGAATAAAACTACGGAACGATGTGACGCGAATTGAAGTGGGCGGTTTGGTGAACGTGAAGAAGGAGCGACGGTGCGTGAGGCGGGCCTGTGGTTGCCGCATCCAGTTGTGGAAAGCGAATGACAAAAATAATGTTTAAAATACATAAGTCATAAATATGTAAGCTCCACACAGAGTTTTGTTAAATTTATTAAATGAAAATTGAGGAAAAAGCATTCGACACAGCATCAGCAACAACAAGAACAACAACAAAATAGCAAATAAACGAAATAAAATGTAAAGAAGAAATCTGAGAAAATAATTAAACAAATGAGTAAACTACAAAGAATACAACAACAAAATAACAACAAATTGAATATGTAAGTGTTTAGCTCAGTAAAGGAAAATCGAAAACCGAACATAACAGAAACCGAAACAGAGTTAGAAATTATGACGAAACGTCAAAATAGAAAACAATACCAAGCAAGCAAGCAAGCGAACATGATTCGTGAATTTTACATGGACATTTTTTAAGAAACGATAAACGTCTACAGGTTTACAAGATATCATCTATTTGCCTTTTTTGTTTTTTACTATTATTGTATTTTGTACGTATGGTGTTTACGTTTCGTAATCCTCTAACTGGACGTGCATATTTTTGCTTTTATCTGTTTAATTTCAACAAGTTACATGCTCACCTGCCTACTTCAAAGTCAACATATTATTTGCATACATTTCCGATTTGTTTACGTACACAATGAACACATATGTATGTAACTTTTTTCTAATATTTTCACATTATTATTACGATTATAAACCCTTTGCGTTGCATATAGAACGTGTAATTGCGATATCCAACCACTCCTACCCTGTCCCCTCACACACCACCTATCTTAAACATTAATTGACATGAATCGTTTTTGGGTATCCTCTTGCGAAAATAAAACATCAGCAACCAACAACAGCAACAAGCAAAGCAAATATATATATATATATATATATGTGCCGTTACGATTTAATATATAATTATATATACAATTATTATTATTCAATTGTATTCACTATTATTTAGCTGGCATTTGAATATTTATAAACGCAGAAGCGACAGAAAGAAAATATTTATAGTTTGTATAAAATCTGCTTATTACAATTTTTTGAATACAACAAACAGAAAAAACCACAAAATAATAACAAGTTGTAGATCTTTCTTTCCACAACATTTATTTTATGACGAAAAGTCGGATACGATGATTGATTTCTTTGTTATCAGTTTATCAAGCTGCAATAAACTTGAGGTGTATGGATAAGTGTGTGTTCGGCAGTTTTTATTTATCACTAGGGAGAGCGCCCCACGTGGCAGTTACTAGGCTCGAATTGAAGAATTCAGTATAGCTGCACGTATAGCTTATCCGAAATCTGACTATCGTCTGTAATCAAAGGTAACTATGCAATGCGTGTATGAGCGTGGAGGAAGTTTTATTAAGCTTTTGTTTATTTAGTTATGTGTCTTTGGCTTGGGGAAATATTCCTGGTCAAGCCACGTAATCGATTAACAGGCTTAACGCAAGCCATTAGAGGCAGCGTGGTGTAGGGTTATGACTGGACCATAGTAGACAAAACATTTTGGAGGTCCGAGGATGATGCTTGCATGGAGCTTGCCAATGACTAGAAATTGTGGAATGGTGCAAAGCAACTTATTATTATGCGATTATTTTCTTTTGTTACTGTGGCTGGGGAGTTATTTCAGGACAAGCCACACAACATCCGCTTGCGCGTTCGTTCGTAGTTCTGGATGGACTCTCAAAATTGAGTAAGATGGAAGTCATGTGAAGCCCTGTGCTACGTGGAAACTAACCAAGGAACCTAATCTTGTTATTAGTTTTTAGGAACCTGAATATGGCGGAAATGATACATATGAATGAAGTCTTATTGATTGCTTCATATAAGTTGCAAAAGGCGGATTCATTTGCAGGAAAAGCTAAAAACCGCAACACATCAATGAAACGATAGCTATTTGCCATACGTGCGGAATTTTAATCATTAGTTATATATGAAGTGAAGAAGGCATTTATTAAATTTTTAATTAATTTAATTCACATGAAATTGTATATGTACATAATTCGAATATAACTAAATTTTAAATTTAATTTAAGTTAAGTTTGATTTCTCGAATTTATTTGCCTTCGGTTTGGTTTTATATTAACATTTCATCAAGTATGTAATGATTTTTCAACAAATTGTTCATTTGCATATAACGAACCTGTGCTTGAGTGGTTGCCTCAACGTAAATTTCTGTAGTAGGGGCTTAAGCTTGTGTAGAAAAATGTAGTTTGAGCTGGCAGTGCTGATGACTGTCGGCAAATTTCGCATAGGCTTCGCATTAATTTAGCGGCGGCATTGTTTTTTGGCAAGGATAATGTTTTAGAGTGTCGAATTTGGTGGTAATTGAAAAAAAAAAAACGCTAGGGCTGGACAATAGCGAAAGAGTAATTTGGCCAGTGCGGAACGGTGAACATTGAAAATGGTAAGGATTTCGGGACGAAAACGACGCTCGCAGTGCTTGTGATGGACTCAGCCGCCAATCGATTTTTCGTTTACCACCGTTTCTGTTTCTGTTTGTAATGGTCGCTTTGTTCTGTCTTCTCTTCGCCGTGCCGTGCGGTTTCGTGTAGTCAAAGAAGATGTCACGTTACCCAAGCGATAGAAAGGTGTACGTTGGCGATCTGGGAAATAGCGCCCGGAAGAACGATTTGGAGTACGCATTTGGTGCTTACGGCACCCTACGCAGCGTTTGGATAGCACGCAATCCGCCGGGGTTTGCGTTTGTGGAGTTTGAGGATGCGCGCGATGCGGCTGATGCTGTACGCGGCCTAGACGGACGGACTGTGTGCGGGCGTCGAGCACGCGTCGAGCTGTCGACTGGAAAGTTTGCGGGCGGCGGGCGTGGGGACAGGCGGATGAGGGATCGCTCCCGCGGCGGACGCTCCTTTAATTCGGATGACAAATGTTATGAATGCGGCGCCAGAGGACACTATGCAAGGGACTGTCGGCGCCGCGGACGCAGCCGTCGTCGGTAAGTGTTATTTAGATTGAAAATCTGCATGCGACAGGGTAGTCAAATGAAAACGTAGAAAATGTTGGGAATGCATTAGCTTAGTGTTGTTCACAGAGTTAATAAGTGACAATTGCGAGGGGAAAAAATCTACGTATAAATATTACGGTTTTGCGAGAGCAACACTTGCTTTTTGAAGTGAAATAATGTGGTGCTAATTTTCGGGGAATGGAACTCCATGTGTAAAGTGTGTGATAAACTTGGATTAAGCAATTATAATTTTTTTTATAGAAGTGTTACTTGTTATTAAAAAAGTTGCATAAAAAACAGGGTGACTGATGCTTTCGTATAGCTTTGTGTCTTCGTGTTTGAGACCCATTTATTTCGCCGCGTTATAAACGTGTCTTAAAAGTCAATTTAATTTTTTTTAATTTCTTAAGAAAAATAAGTTTTTTATGAAGTAAGTATATAAGTATTACCGGCTGAGAAGCCAGGCTTTCAGTGTTGCCAGATACCTGAAATGACTTCTCCTAAATCTTAAAAAATCTCCTAAATTTTTTTTGTATAATTTGCGTAATTTTGAAAGAACCTCATAAAAATAAAAATATATACATACATATATTTTTTATTGTACCCTTTTTATCCATCTTCAGCTTAACAAAAACTTAACAAAAACAAAACATATAACAAATGAATTGAATAAAAGTGCCATTTTTGGCGGGATTTCATTGTAACAGCAATAAGTCAGAACGAGCTTACATTTTGTAAGCTTAAACATTTTTAACACAATAGGGTGCTTTGACTATTAAAATAGTTGCCGAAATATGTTTTGTTGCCAATGTTCTCAATACATCATACTTCGTTATCGAAAAATCTCCCAAAAATGCACTAAGGATTCGAAAAATCACCTAACAAAATATAAATCTCCTAAACAATTCTTCCTCCTAAAAAGCCAAGAATCTCCTAAATCTAGGAGGAAATCTGATCTGGCAACACTGCAGGCTTTAGTCTTGTGGGCCGTTCGTATACGTGTATATGAAAATATGGGAAGTCATAAAATAACACGCAAAATTTACTGCGATAAAATTTTTCTTAATGTTTGTATGTGTTGCTTTGAATTACATATGCGCGGTTTCTTAATATGTAGTTCAGTGGTATGACAATACACAGTGTGTACAAATTCGTGATTGTTTTACTTTGGAATGCAACCGTGTAGTTATTTGAAGATTGAGTGGCATTTCGATAAAGAAGAAGCATTCGCTGCATTGAAACGCAGATGGCGCTGTTAAAAATGTGCTATGGCGTATACACGTGTTATCGCCTTCATTTTGGATTTTCGTCGGCGGCATTCGGAGTGGAAATTTCGGTGGTCACGTTACAGGCGAAGATTTGTTGGCAAATTGACTAAAGTTTATTAATGAAGTAAGAAAAGTGACAAAAAGAAATGTTCGTGCTGTACGAGACGCCGGCGGGCTACGCAATTTTCAAACTTCTGGATGAAAAGAAATTGGCGGAGGTAGATAACCTATACTTGGAGTTCCAGACACCGGAAAAGGCCAACAAGCTGCTTAAATTGAAGCATTTCGAAAAATTTAATGACACCACAGAAGCACTGGCGGCAGCCACGGCTGCTGTTGAAGGAAAGTTGTCAAAGCCCCTTAAGAAGACACTGAAAAAACTGTTTGGGAACGAGGTGCAGTCGTCACTGCTTGTGGCCGATGCCAAACTGGGCAACGCCATCAAGGACAAGCTAGCGGTGCAGTGCGTGTATAACACAGGTGTGCAGGAGCTGATGCGTTGTATTCGTCAGCAGGCGGACAGCCTTTTGGGAAGCTTGCCTAAGCGTGAAATGACTGCGATGGCGCTCGGACTTGCGCACTCATTGTCGCGGTACAAATTAAAGTTTTCGCCAGATAAGATCGACACGATGATTGTGCAGGCACAGTGTCTGCTCGATGACCTGGATAAGGAACTGAATAATTATATGATGCGTGCGCGGGAATGGTATGGCTGGCACTTCCCAGAACTAGGTAAAATCATCACCGACAACGTTGCGTTTGTGAAGACGATAAAATTGGTTGGCACACGCGAGCACATGGCGCAAGCAGATCTGTCGGACATACTGCCTGAGGAGGTGGAGGAGAAAGTAAAGGAGGCCGCCGAGATTTCAATGGGTACCGAGGTTTCTGAGGAGGATATCATGAACATACAATGCCTGTGCGACGAGATTCTCTCTATTGACGAATACCGTACACATTTATACGACTATTTGAAGACGCGTATGATGGCTATGGCGCCCAACCTGACGGTGCTCGTGGGCGAGACGGTGGGGGCACGCCTTATTGCGCATGCGGGGTCTCTTATTAACTTGGCTAAACACCCGTCGTCGACAGTGCAGATCCTGGGTGCCGAAAAGGCGTTGTTCCGGGCGCTGAAGACGAAAAAGGACACGCCAAAGTACGGTTTAATTTTCCACGCGCAGCTGGTAGGTCAGGCAAGCATGAAGAACAAGGGCAAAATGTCGCGTTCGCTGGCGGCGAAGGCATCACTGGCCACGCGCGTTGATGCATTTGGCGAAGAGGCCAGCTTCGAGCTTGGCGCGGCACACAAGGTGAAGCTGGAAGCGCGTCTTCGTCTACTAGAAGAGGGCAATCTTCGAACACTTTCGGGCACTGGCAAAGCCAAGGCTAGGCTCGAGAAATACCAAGCGAAGAGGTGAGTTTTTCCATTACTGCTGACAATAAATAAACACAATCGAGCTGCTCTCAATGATGATAACTCAAAGGTTTCGCATTTGTCTGATGCACAAGCTGTGACGATAACCTTGGCTGTCTGATCGAGCAGTTACACTGTTGTGCTGTATTCGTCAAGTGCGAGCATTATCTCAAGCCCACACTAAATTATTTTGTTTTCGTTTGCAGTGAGGTGTTCACCTACCAGCCCGGCGTAGACAATACGATTTCCACAAAGAAACGCAAGCATTCGGAAGTTTCTCCGGCGCTAGAAGAACTACAGGCCGAAGAGGAGGTTGAAGTCAGTGCTACACTACCTGAAACGGTGGTAGCCGATGATGTAGAGGTGCCGAAATCCGAGAAGAAAAAGAAGAAGAAGAAGAAGCACAAGGAAGAGGAGGTGACCACAGCGACCGATATGCAGCCGCCTGCCAAAAAAAAGTTTAAATCAAAAGAGCCAGTCGACTCGGACTAGTTGGTTTGGCTGGAATTTAGTTTTAAGTCGCGCTTTTCGCATACGCGTAAGGCAGTGGTATGAGCGTGGTACATTGCTATTTTTTGGCAATACACAACTATGCTGTTAGGATTGCTAAATTAAATTGTAATTCATATAGAAATAAAACAAGTTAGTTATAAGTACAAATGAGACAGTTTTTGGGACACGAGGTCATTTAGTACGGAGATTTGGTTATGGTAGTGACGACTGGGCATTTGCAGCTGGCGGCCAGCATGAATATTAATTTGAGTAATTGTTTAATAATTGGTGTGAGTTTTTGGGCTGTTTCCTAAATGACCGTTTAAAATGGAAAAACTATGGATTGGGCTTTGTTACGTATATTTTAAGTTTTCGCAATTTTTCGCATTTTAACAGAAACTTCAACAATTGCTATTCTCCTTTCAGAAGTAATTCCCGTAGCCGCTCTCGCAGCGCTTCACGTGGCCACAGATCACGTTCGCGGTCGGCCGCATCGGGTTCGCGGTCACGCAGCCGAAGCCGTTCGGCGAGCGTAATAAAGAACTCGCGCAAGTCGCGCGACATCCCGTACGCCAAATCGCGAGAGAATGGGCGCGGCGGTGAGAATGGCGACTCTAGCCGGTATAGCGACGACGAGCGCAATGGGGGCGGCGGCGGTGTCGGCTCGCCATCACCGAAGCGGCGCTACCGAGCAGATTCCTCATCGCCGTCGCCGAAGCGTAGTTCGCAGGTGAAGCGTAGCAGACGCGGCGGCTCGACCTTGTCGCGATCGGTATCGAGCTCGCGCAAGGATTAGCAGCTGATCACTGGCAGTGGACACTAAGCGACGACGCTGTATCCGTTTGAATTATAATACAAGATTGTCTCCTTCTCATATTTGTATTTATTTTTTTTAAATTTGGTTCCATATATTTACATCAGTCCGCCGTCGCCATTGCCACCCGTTGCGGTGCCCATTTGCAACGTTGCCGAATTGTCGGGCGTAGCCGTATGTGAAAAGTGTGAAAACTGTATTCTCGTACTCGTATTATGGAACGAAAAGACTTTGTTGCAATTAATTGATATTCCTCGAAAAAAACAAGAAATACAAAAAACCCAACAAAAGTCTGACCATACAAACGACAGAAACAACAAAAGCAACAACTACAAAAAGAGCGACTAAAGTGTAATTTATAATTTCCTATTTTACTAGCATTCTTGAAGTTACACAAACCGCAAAAAAGCGAAACAAAACAAAAACATAAAAATTAATGCAATAATGTAATTTTATATTATGTATTATAACTATATATCATGTAAGATGAACATTTGCATCCGCGCCCATACCTGTTCTGCATTCCTTGACGTATTCATCCCAGTCGCCTCCTCATTTGACATACAAATGGCATTCTTTGGAGCTGCTTGGACCTGCCAATTGATGTGTTTATCCTGCCATTGATCCTCCATACGGCCGCTCGGTCAACGGAGTGCGACTTGCCGCCCGTAGTCACTCTGTATATCGATAATTCACTCGCGTGCATAACCACATATGAGCGCGCACGCACCTCACCACGCCTCCGGTCATATACGCTTACTGTATAGTATAGGCCACACTTGAAGGCTGTGTGAGTGCGCGCGTGCGCGTGTGACTAACTTGAAATAATATTGAATTGAACACTCAATGCATACAACACAATGATGGTAAATAATGGAAAAATTAATTAAAAAAATCTAAAATTTGTAGCTATTTAAGTCTTCTAAATGTAAACAAGAACAAACATAAACATAACAACAACCACAGGATGTAAAACAGCATAACTGGAAGGGCTTGGTGCCCGGTATGGATTTGAACATTTAAAAACAAATTTCAAAAATAAAATAATTACAACAAAACACTCTACAAAAATGTGGCCGCACTGTTTATTGATTGGAACATACATATGTAAGTATGGAATAGCTTAACTGGGTGGTTGAAGCTTTTTCGTTCGTAAAATAAGGTGCGTTTCATAATTATAAGGTCATAAAATTTTTCACCATATCTCCGAAACGACTGACTGTAGGGTATCGAAACTTTTTATAAAAATTGTATAGCAGGTTAAGAGTAAAGACAACAACAGAAGAATACTTTTGACAAATTGATAATGCTGTTCAAGAACAGCAACAAAAATTGACGTGTTTCACAATTATAAGGTCAACTATGATTTCATATGTAATGTAACAAACGTCAATATTGATTAAAAAAGGATTATTGAATACACTCTCTTCTCTTATAATGATCTTCAATCCGTTTTTTCATACTTGTAATAAGACTATTAATTAGGTCTTGGTCAATTTTTTGCCATTCTTCCTTTACAGCGGTTATGAGAGTTTCAGTTGACTCAAACTGTCGATTACCCCCATACACTCGTTGTGTTAGAATGCACCACAGATTTTCTATGGGGTTGATGTCAGGTGAGCATGCAGGCCACTCCAAAACTGCGATGGATTTCGACGAAAACCACCGTTTTGTCTCTCGGCTAACATGGATTCGAGCATTATCTTGTTGGAAACGCCACTCTGTGTCACATTTTTCCTCCAAAAATGGCACCAGGCTATTCTCAAGGAGTTGTATATAGTCAGCGCTCTTCATCCGACAAGATGTTATTTGGAGTTCCAAGCATCCCTGAGCTGAAAACGCGCCCCCCACCATTACACTGCCACCACCAAAATTCCGGACATCACGGCAATAGCCTCGAAAACCATCTGGCCCATCCAGATTCCACTTCTTTTCGTCGGAAAATATAACCTAAAGTCGTTTGTTTCAATATACAGGACTATTGCAAAGCTGATAAAAATAGGACTTACTCTTTCCCAATTGGTGTGGAAGTTTTTTAGAGCAAAATCAACTCTAACGCTTTGTTAGCTTAGGCATTCGTTGCTGCTTCTCAAATTGAAACTTTTGACTCCGCTTTAAGGTCCTCCAAATGGTTGCCTTTGACACATTTGCTTGTATATAAGCCGTGGCCAAAAATACTTAGCGTTGTCCAATGTCGATGAAACTTTGTGAGATTGTTTTTGTGGACGAAAATAAGAAATTTACAAAAAATCATTAAAATTTCACCACTGTCACGCCCACCTCCCATACGAAAGGAACTGTAATATTGAAATAACTTGCTTAATATTAGTGATAGAATTATGAAATTTGGTATTTGAGCTTAAAATAATGACTTAAAAGCTCACACTAAAAATGGGCGCTCTGCCACGCCTACTTTCAAACATATTCGTATTTCACTAAAACTATACCTGTATTGTTAGAAGGCTGTTTACGATACCCGTTTTAAGATGTGTTTTTAATTGGTAAGTGTTCTAAAACTTTAGAAGTGGGCGTGGCAACTGGAGTATATTTACTAAGTGGCCAAAACTTTTTCTTTATGAATTCGTGTATTAATTTTTTCAGCTTGTGATACCATATTTTGGTATAAATGTTTAGATTTTTAAAGTGGGCGTGGCATTCTGCCTACTTTTGATGATACCAACAATGTTCCAACCTTGTCCTTTAGATAGCTCATCATTGCAGCAGCTGCTTTGCCGCTACTTGTGCGTCGGAAGCCATACTTCGAAGAAATCACAATTGTTGACTGAAGGTGCCACTACAAAAAGTAAATGTTTAGGTGGGGACGCAAACTTTGCTTTTGTTCATGATTACCATCAACGCCCGTCTTATATTTAACCCGGCGTTGGTGTGGTGGAAAAAAATTACGTTATTGGTGTGGTAGGGTATGACATACACCAAGACTTGATATAGCAGCAACCTCACGAAACAACAGAAATATAAAAGATAGCAATTTTATATTATTCTTCATTAACTTTTACGCAAGAAAATACAAAAGCACTTCATGTGCCAGCAATTTGTAAAAGAAAATATCAAATATAACAAAAATAAACGAAAAGTATCGATATTTATAAGTTGATTTCATATAATGGGGTTTAAAAAAATGTCTGTACATAATTTTCCAAAAGACATAGTCTGTTTTAAAAATGTAATACATATAGTTATGTAACATTAAATTTTTTGTAGCTACCCTGAAAGAGGAGCGAATTACAGGGTCTCAAAATTAGCGCATTTTTCGCAAGTCGTATAAGGTTTTTGCTCTCGGACAAACCGAACATCGAGTGCTGTACAGACGACGTTTTGATACAGCTTCGCCTTATTTCAAGGATTTACAGAATCATGATATTTTTGTGTATTAACGGTAGATCGAGCTTCAAAAAAATTAAGGAATCCTATCCTATGTATACAAAGGAGAGAATTATAAACTTTTCAATTTTGTCAAGACCTCTTTCTTAAAAAAGTGTGAAGGATGGTTTTGAACAAGCATAATCCCAACACAACAAAGTCACAAAGAATGGTTAAATTAATTATATCCTGAAAAAAGTTATAATAAAACAAAAAATCAAATGTATCATTTTTGATACAAAGCTCGATCTACGGTTAATGATATTTTTTGGAACATATGATACGATGAAAACGATTGTCGTATGTGCTATTAAATTCAATGGAACATACGACATTCGTTTTCTACGGCGACGAAATACGAATACTTATCTGGGAGCTTTTCTTGCACGTAGCAGTTGGTATTTGCTTATTTTTCCTTGTTATTTTTCCGTACGGTGAATTTTTTAATAAATCGATGACTACTAGACCATCGAAAATAACAATTTGAATTCAAAATCATTTACACAAAAAGTTACGTTAGCGGGATGTGACTCAAATCTGGTCATACTTAAGTTGTTTTTGGATAGCAAAGGTGTATGGTTGGACTGTTATAAACAGCTACTGGAAGCAATAGTGCCCACATAAAACTGATATCCGTATTATTTACAAAAATACAACCTCTGGGGTATGGTATACCCCACCACACCAATGCCGGGTTAAGTAAATTTATAAGAAAATCAAGTTATATTGACCGCTTTCTGGATTCAGCTTTCGAAGAAATCACGTATTTTTAGTGGAGGTCTCACTATAAAAATGTGAATAACAACCAAATAAGCACTTATAAGCAAAAAATTACTCCGGATTATTTTAATACATACTTTTTTAGTTCCAACCCTAAATTACTCAAAAACGTATGTATTAAAATAATCCGGAGTAATTGTTTGCTTATAAGTGCTTATTTGGTTGTTATTCACATTTTTATGCTTGTGTTTTTTGATTTTTTTTAAACTTTTTTCCACCAAAATTTTGGTTCTTTGTTAGAAGCAAACCGAAAAACGTAATTTTTTAATGCAACGGGATTTCACAGTTATTTCAAAGCACAGACCAATAAATAGTGCTTCCATACAGGAAAAATTCCAAAGTTTTATTTAATATATAACATGACTATATTAGTTCATAAATTATATTTTTATTTGATTTTTCATTCAGCATAAAGAATTACCCACAAACTTGGTACGAATGCGTATTTTTTAACATCAACTTTGAAGCTACATAAAAATGTAACGGAGTAGGATATTGAAGATCGGAAAACGGATTTTTCTTAGTTGCGATATTATCTGTCGACTGTGATATTCATTTTATAACATTGATTTTTACCATTTTTGGCCACACTCGCGACACTGCAACGTCCTTAAGCCTGTTAATGAAATGGATGAGTTGCAAGCTTCGCGTACAATGCGAGCCTCGGTGCGCGGATTGAGCTCTTGGCTCCAGGACGCTTCTGTGTACCGTAAACTTGCGGATTTTGCAAAACATTTTGCACAACACGTAGGCTACGGTTAAAATGTCTCCCGATTTCCCTCATCGCTACTCCGCGAAAGTCCGAAAGCTGCGTACCTCGTGGCATTTTTACGATTTTACAATATTCAATTGTTTCCGATGTCGAAGAATCCGCTGACAGATTTCTATGCGATAGTTTTACTATTACTATTACTATTTTACCTTATACAGTGTAATCTGGGTGGAGTGAACCCCCGATGGTACGACTACCCCGATAGAGTGAACATCAAAATGTTTTCATTGAGTACTCTATAGAGTGAACAATTCTGAATCTCTTTAGAGTGAACACAATTTAAAATAAATTACTTCAGTAACTTCAAGTTACTGCCAACCAGAATTTCGGGCTGTTGAAGAGAAAACCTCTTAAGGCGAATATCCGCGTATGGAAAAGGCATTGTACAATTGGTTTGTGCGGCAGCGCCAGAAAAATTTTCCTGTCAGTGGAGATATGTTCAAAATAGCGAAGAAATTAAATGCTGATATTAATAAAAAGGAAGGCGATTTTAACGCCAGTTGTGGATGGCTAGCCGGATTTAAATCACGCTATGGAATTCGTCTGTTAAAAGTGTGCGGCGAGAAAATGTCTTCAGATAGCCCGGCTGAACCGTTTAAACAAAAGCTCAATAGTACGATTTGTGAGGCACAACTTTATAAAAGCCAAATTTACATCGCGGACGAGAGTGGACTATTTTGGAAGATGCTACCCGAAAGAACTTGTAACCAGTAACCAGTGCAGAAAAAACGGCTCCAGGCAGGAAATTAGAAAAAGCCAGAGTTACAATTCTTCCATGCGCAAACGCAACTGGACAAACCACGCTCTTTCAAATCTTTCAACATTCCGGTGGACTACCGACATTCAAAAAATGCATGGATGACAGCAGAAATTTTTAAAGAATGGTTTCATAAGTGTTTTGTTCCACAGGGGAATTTAAAAAAGAAAGGCAAAATTTCAATTTTTAATAAATTTCTTTATCCCCTTCAAAATACTCTCCTCCTGCGTCAATAAATGTATGCCAACGTTTGATCCAATTTTCCATACATTTTTTATAGGCCGCCAAAGGTATGGCCTTCAGCTCACGCAGCGAATTCTCTTTTATGGCCTCTATGGTCTCAAAACGCGTTCCCCGCAATGGCAATTTGAGTTTGGGAAATAGAAAAAAGTCACACGGGGCCATGTCTGGACTATATGGTGCTTGGCTGATGACATTGGTCGAATTTTTGGCCAAAAATTCAGAAATAATCAAGGCTGTTTTTTCAGCACCAGCCGAGAAGCGACGCGTTTCATGCCTAAAATATCAGTTAAAATGTGTTCGGCTGATTAAAATGAGATGCTCAACAGCACAGCAAACTCTCTAATCGATACACAACGATTTTCCAACACGATTTGCTTCGACGATTCGATTTTTTCTTCGGTAACAGACGTTGATGGCCGTCCAGCGATGTCATCGTGCTCTAGGCTCTCTCGGCCGCCTTTAAACCTTTTATACCATTCGTATGCTCGTGTTTCCGACATCGCCTTTTGTAACATTTTCAACGAATCGGCACACGAAAGTTCATTTTTAACACACAATTTTAGGCACGTGCGTTGTTCTAATTTTTCATCCATTATAAAAATCGCCACACAACAATTTTTCGACTTCTTCGTATAGACGCCAATCGAATACTAATCTTACGATATCCGTGAAAACTTGACAGAACACCAATAAAAGTATTCCTAACGTTAGGTTAGGTTGAGGTGGCTGCCTCTGTATGAGACACACTTAGGCCTCTTAATGGGCCCGTTGTGATACCACAGATTCCACCCGTTTGAAATGCGTATGTAACACTGTTTTTTCAACATGTGATACACCACACATTTCAAACGGATGGGGAAAGGGAGGGGAGCGGACCTACAGTTTAACGCCAAATCCGAACGGCGATGGGCAGTTTTTCTTTCACACTTGGAGGTTTTGCCATTGCCTGCCAAGAGCGCACTTGTGCGATTCTTGTAATTCACATTCCCTTCATGTGGATAGCGACAGAAGTAGATGAGTGTTTTTTCCAGCCCAAGCCAGGAATCGAACCCGGGGCGCTCGGTATGAGAAGCCAGCGCGCTACCCGCTGAGCTATCGAGGCCGACGTTGATAAAATACAAATTTACCGATTGGATAAACGCGGCAATCCAAAATTCCCTATATATCTTTTTTGATCGTAAGTACGTAATGGTGAACAGAAAACCTCAATCTGGATATAGTGAACAATCTGGATTCTATGAACTGGCCTTGCATTAATTAGTTCACGCCACCCAGATTACACTGTAATTGTGAAACACCTGCATTTTTGTTATTGTTCTTGTATAAGTATACCGTTAGTTCAAAAATGTTTATCAGCTGTTGCCTCTACTTATTAGCTACACATTTTTTTGGGGAGTGTTGATACCCTATAGTCAGTCATTTGATGGGTATAGTAAAAAATTTAATGACCTTATAATTATGAAACGCACCTTGCAAGGTTTTCCCCACAAGGGCATGAAACCACTTAATTCTCAGGCAGACACGTGTTTGCAGATTGGTCTTCCACTTTGCATTGAGGGTATTGTTCGGATTATCCGATAACTGCGGCGACCAATTGACGCCAATTACCAATGCACGTATCCAAATGAAAACGCAGAGTTTTTTCTGCTTACTCGCATGAACAATGCTAGTTTATTTCGGCATTTGCTAGGAAAAAACCGTTGAATTGATTTGTTTTAATTGATAGATAGACGATAGATAGTAAAGCTTAAACAAGTAAATAATGAAGCGGTTAAGAATCCGTCGGTATACTTAAATTCGTAATAAATGTAGTTTAATAATATTTTTTCTCTTTAACATAATTAAATGAACAACAAGTGAAGTTTGAAACTTCTGTACAAAAAAGCGCTTTGTTCTTAAATGTATGACGCTGTTAACAAATCACTTAAGTTTTAACATTATGCAGCAATAAACATAACTGATTACGTTAATAATAATTATCATCATATCATCATAATGCATGTAGTTTCACAATAATGACCAACTTTGCCGGCAATACGTACACAGCGCCGGTATGCATGTCATCGTTTCAACTATTAATGGGCGGGAATACGTACAGTGTTACCACATCATTCACATGCTTAAGTACATTAAGTAATCTTGAGCGCACGATGGACGTACGCGCTGAGGTATAAATTTCATAAAACACCATTATTCTAGTTTCTCACTTTGCATCACCGTCATTAGCTTCTGTTGCGGTATTAAAACTTATGTGCATCTTACTGCGCCTATTTTGCATACGATATTAAGTCCAAAATTATTGTTTACATTTTATTTTCCCAAAGTTGACTACTTACTTTAGAAACGTTTACTGCTATTATCTTTGCGATATTTGTTACTTTTTTGTTCTGCTTAATGTTTTGTTTTGTTTTGGTTTGTTTTTAGTGCTACAGTTAAACTAGTTTAAAAGAAATACTCGTATTCGCCGATCCCGATCAAAGTGTAGCAAACATTACGTTCAAACGCTCCAAAGCAAGATAGGAAGTAGTAGGTTTAGTTTTCATACTGTTTTGCAATTAACCCGAATCGCCGTCGCAGCCGCAACCGCGAAGACTGATGTGATTTGTATGGTGTGTGTCGCGGGCGGTGTTGGTGGCGGTCACGAGCTTGATTATATTGGTGGTGGTGGTGGTACTGGTACTGGATGCTTTCGCGATTGTTCTTAAGCATATGTCAGCTTGTGTGTTAACAGCAGTGGCGGCTGCTATTGCGGTTGTTGTTATTTGGTTTGGTCAGGCTTGGGCAGCAATGGTGTGGTTACTATGTTGTCCCTGTCGCCGTTCGTCTCTGAAGAGGGCACCTCGTTGACCGGATCCGAAGTGATTTGGCTGCTCAGAGAGCCACCGTCCATGAATTCAGCACTATTGTTGCCCGGCGAATGGTGCGGTGCTAAAGCGCCTGGGTTGCTGTGACTTTGCAGTGATATGTCCTGAAAGCACAACGAACATTTAGTACCTATATATGAGCGACATTCAAGTAGTCGTATTCTTCATACATTTAATGAGGGTGAGGCCGTATTGCTGCCATTGATCGCTGATGGTTTACGTATGCTCTGACTGCCACGATTTACCCTTTCGTCATCGGTAAGCGAATGTAACAACTGAAAAAGTTGTTAGCGTTATGGTATTAAAAATACTGAAATCTTCTATAATTAAAAATATTACGAGCCCACCAAAAAAAATACCTATACTAATTTTAAAATAAAATGCAAATTTAACAGATCTTTGTAAGAAGCAAACAAAACATGAAACGCCAATTACAAATTAGGAATAAACACAATCCTTTCCCTTCTAAGGAAATATTTACACTACCCCACAGACGGCACTACATACTTTTTCAACATCGTCATCTATGACTTCGCCGCTGGAATCTATTCCGCTCTTGCGTGTTTTTTCGAGTAGCGTAGCTTTTTTAGCTGTTAGATAGAGGCTGCGTTTCACAGCAATATAAACGACATCGGACACGGCACGGACCGAGTAGTCCGGCACAAATGTCTGGCGAATCTTTGAGTCCATGTTCAGTGATTGCAATGACCCTCTGATTTGCTGCTGCGACGGAGAATCTGGTCGAAAAAACACTTGCATAACAATAGAGAGTTCACAGCAGCAGCTGCAGGCACTTACCCACAACCACATTCGGCACTAGCGCTTGTGTGCCGAAGTATGTGAAGGGACCACTTTCGAAGAGTAAGTTCTCCTTGCCGACGGTCACTTCAACGCGTCCCTCTAGTATAAGTACGAAGAAATCTACAGCCTTACCTTGCTGGAAGATAAACAAGCGCGGGTCATCCTTGTTTTTACCCTTGCACTTGATGGAGTGGATTATGTCCTGATTAAGTAAGCGCCGCAAAATCGACTCAGATATGACTTCCTTTTTGAAGGCATCAACCGCTGCAAGAGTAAATGCAAATGTCTGTGTGAGGATTTTGCCTCGTCTGCCCGGGTTTTGTCTACGATACGTACATGTACTTAAGTACTGGAACGTGGCTAACGTAAGTTGCGGTGAAACTCGAATGGTTTGGTTCTCGCGCCGTTCGGCGAACGCGGAAAAGTCCTGCTTCTTGGTGCGGTTCCGACGAACCTTGGTGCGGTTGTCAATGTACACGTCTGTCTCATCGACAATCTCGGCCTGTATCAATTCTTCGATAACGTCCTCCAGCGTTACTAGGCCAATCGTCTCGTAGAAGGGATCACCATCGCCATCGTTGTTCACGCGATGGACAAACGCAATGTGACCGATGGTGCCGTCTTTAAACTGGTTGAACATCACATCCAATGTCATGTCTTCGAAGACAAAGTGCACTGGATTCTGATAGAATTCGCAGAGGGTGCGTAGTGGCGTATTGTCGTCGGTATCAACGAAAGCCAAGTCCTTGATATACAACAGAGTCACAATATTCTTCATATCGCCATCGTAAACGGGAATGCGGGAGTAACCGGTATTCATTATCTCGGACACGGTTGCGAAGTCAAGTACAGCGTCCAGCGAAAGCATAAAGGCGTCGTCAATACGCGTCATCACATCAGCGACAGTCTTTTTGCGTAACTCCAGCGCCCCAGAAATTATATTCACTTCGTTCTTGTCCAGATCGTTGATGCCGGTGGTGACCTGGTGATGGTGGTCGAAAGCGTGTAGTGTTGCTCCTTCAAAGTTAACTCAACACTAAACGAAGTCCTTACCTTCACCAGCTCCTTCAAGCGCTCGCGATTGTAAACATTGCCGATTTCTTCGCCCAATAGCCAGTCTAATATCTTCGACACAGGATAAGATAACGGAAATGTAATTAACATAACGAGTTTGGTGATCATTATGGTTTTGGCTCCCACAGCTAGGCCGTGACGCGAACAAATGGCCTACGGGACGAGAAACAAAATAGAACAATCAAATGTGAACGAATGTGTGCAAATGCAGTGGGAGTGATTAACCTGTGGTGTAATTTCACCAAAAATAACGATTGCAAGCGTTGAGCAAATGACAGCGACAAGACCAGAAGTCAAGCCATCCAAGAGAATGGTAAAGGTTGAGTTAACCAACACATTACCCAAGAGAATACTGCACAACAGGAAATTACCTTGATCTCTGACTGGCTGAATTTTTTTGGCGTATTCGCGTTCCTTAGTCGAGCCAGTGTTGCGAAGAATCTGCAAAAAACAACACAATAGTCACACTCAATGGCTTACACTGAAAAACCACTGACACATTTTCCCATTACTCAAGCGAAAAAGCTCGCCTTGCAATACTTACCTTCAATTCAGTGCGATCCAGCGACATTAAACCTAGATTGAGACCAGAGAACAAGGCAGAGAAGGTCAAGCACATTAATATGACCACTAACGAAAGCCAAAGCGGCAACAAATTCTCGTAAGTACGAATTTGTAACCATATATCTTTGCCTTGATGCACCATCGGTTTGGTGTCGGCAGCATTGCCCTGTACAACAAATATTATTGTTAATGTTTAGTGAGAGATTTGAACACTGCAATGCTGCAAGCACTGCTCTTGTACTGAATTGACAAACCTCATCTACGTTAGGGTCTGTTTTGGCGCAAATGTAGAAGGAATTGCTTTCACTGGTTTTGGCCACATCCATTTTCGGCAGTATGACCTTGTAAACTGCAGTCTCGTTGACCACACTACCCGGCTCGGCTTTGTACAGCATAGTCACTGGCACTTGACACTTGCCGCCGTACACGTTCGTCTCTGCCGTAAATGTCACCACCGTATGCTCCGTAATGCCTCGACCAAAGACACGAATAGTGATTTCCGAATTGCTTAACACTTTGGGCACACCGTTATCCTCGTAATCAATCTCATTAGAGCTTGCTTCCAACCGGAAGCCAGAGATTTTCAGTTCTTGTGCATCTCGAACGACCCGGCTCCTTCAAAAGAAAAAGAATTGCGAAATTGAAAAATTTTCTCCCGTGAACAACAGTGAGATGATGCGCCATAAATGAGTGCAATAATGGTTTGCAGAAGCAACAATTGTTTATGAAGCGGTTTTCCTACTTATTCCTCGCGGTCCACCTTTGAAAGTTTTACGTACCACTGGTGGTATTCGTAACACAGATTGAAAACCGCCGGCGTAGAATAAAGTGGTAACTTATATGTATTTCATTTCATTTATTAAAAACACTGTGCAAGTCCAAAATTTAGACATGGGGGGACCTACTGGGTGAGTTTCCTATAGGTATACTGAGTTGAGATCCACCAGCCGTTTGGTAAGATTGGCTCTAGTTTATGAGAAATCCGACTTTGAAGTTTGGTAATTTTCGTCAAGATTGTCGCTTAAGTAGGTCCTTAATCGTTTCGAATATCGCTTTACTGTCTTCGGCAAGTTTTAGATATTTTAACGACCAACACATTTGCTTAAGACACCAATCCAAAAAAAATACATTCAAACTGTGTAATTGCGATGTGTGCATTTTTTTGCGCAGCGCTACGTGGCGTATGAGTGTCATTTAATTATAACACTCAACGTGGCGTATGGATGGATCTCAACTCAGTATACCTATAGGAAACTCACTCAGTAGGTCCCCCCCCATGTCTAAATTTTTGAGGGCAAATTTCACGCACAGTGTAATTAGTCAAACAACAATTGTTTGGTTACTGACTAATAAAGAACAGCATAATGGATAAGTAACAAAATAATGTTACGTAACAATCGATAACTTAATTAAACTTTAGAAGTAGTGAAGTCCACCGAAAAGTTCTTTGAGATCTTATTAAATTCTATTAGAGCTCGCAAAAGAGGAGCATGTAAAGCATAATTTTTTTGACGAAACCAACATTAAACAAATCAAAGTGCCGGAGAGATCTAGAAGGGATGTTGAAGTGAACCCTCTCTAAGAGAGAAGGACAGTCAACCACCCCCAAATAACATCAAAAACAAATGACAAAGATAGGATGGATCTTCTATCCTGCAAGGTTTTTAAATTTATGAGCTTACAACGCGAGAAGTAAGATGGAACAGGATCCTGAAAGTGTAGTGATTTTAGAGCAAAACGTAGGAAAACCTTCTGAATACGTTCCAAGCGATTAACGTGGCAATAGTTATATGGCCTCCAAATAAACGAGGCATACTCTTCGAGCGGACAAGACAGGTGTAAAGCAGTTTGAGAGTGTAGGGATACGAGAACTCGGAACTATTGCGCCTCACAAAAGCTAACATCGCATAGGACTTGGCAATGGTGGAATTTATATGACTTGAGAAGGAAAACTTTGCATCAAAAACTACCCCTAGGTCCTTAGTTTTGCTTTTAGAGAATGACAGTTGAAAAGATTTATTAATGTTTAGCGGCAGACGGTTGCGAGAGCACCACATGTTTACAGCGTCAAGTTCTGCTTGTAGCGCCTGAGAATCAGCGGTGTCCCTAACAGTTGAGTAAATTTTCAAGTCGTCAGCATAAAGCAGAAAACTATAAGCCGAGAAACAACTGCTGATGTCGTTTATGAATAAAGAAAAAAAAACAAAGGCCCCAAAATACTACCTTGAGGTACCTCGGAAGTTGCGACAAACGGCCGAGATGGAATATTGTCGACAACTACCACACACCTACGATTACTCAAGTAGGACTTTATCCAAGCCAGAAAGACCGGATGAAAACCCAAATCCGTGTAGATAGTATCTACCTGGAGACCCTTTTGAAATGCAGAGATGCAGTCGTCTGTAAAGACTGCCAGATTAGTTATCGTTGATCGCCCAGGGATAAATCCATGCTGATTAGGGCAGATAAGACTTCACTGCGAAAAACAGTTTGTCTTTAATGATGCACTCAAACAATTTGGAGACAGTAGAGAGTTTAGAAATAGGTCTGTAGTTAGCGACGTCGCTCTTGTTCCCACTCTTGTAAATGCCAGATTCCATTCCTCAATGAACACACCAGAGGAAAGTGATTTATTAAAAATCACCTTCAACTGATATAAGGGCATCACAGTTTTTGGCAAAATCGCTGATATGCCATCAGCATCTGTTTGCGAAGATGTTTTAAGCCGTACTATACCATTGGCCACATCTTCAGTGGAAAGTGAAAGGATCCAAAATTCACTGATGCTTTGATATTACTTAAAAAGTCAGCATCACTATCAGTATCTGAAGTAAAATTGGAACTGAAAAATTCAGCGAATAGGTCAACAGCATCCGTGGTGGAAAGCGGAGCCTTATCTTTAAAATTTTAGGATCAATTTTGAATAAGTACGAAATAAACACTTAAACACATTTTCTGTTTTGACTTAATTCTGGCGTTCAAGTTAATTTCTGAGCTTTGATGTATTCAGAGCCTTATAGTAGAATTTTATGGGGAATATTTCCGTGGTACATTTTGACCTTAAAAAAATCCTGTTTTACAGCACATTTTTGGCATTTTAGAAAAAAGGGTCAAATTGACCTATACAAATAGGAGCTATAGGGTTAAAATGCTCCACAAAAATTTTCTTCGTAGTATTTTACATCAAACTGCTGAACACATTATATACCTAAAATGTGAGGTTACATGGTTTTCGTTTGCCGATCCACCATAAGAATGTGCAACAAGGGTAAAACTTTGACCCCCTAAAAAAAAATTCAGACGTAAACTTTCAAAACGCCGATACACGCATATTTTTTTTTGCCCCCTCTACCAGAATCCGTTGTCAGAACCTTGTTATTTAAAAAAAAAATTGATTTTGTTGTGCAGTGTTATTATTGAATGTTTTGAATTGTGTTTTTGCTGTGAGACCCAAAAATAGAATGGGAAATTTGCTTGAAGCTTGAAACCTCTCAGGAAACGCAGGAAATTGGTAGTAAATGTAGATATGTAGTTATCACTTAGAAAGCAATATTCGTTTTGACTGATCAGTAATCACAACATTGCGAATCGTTGTATGTTTGGAAGCTCAGATTAAGCTACTTATTTGATGTGATGCGTGCCGTTGGTACAACGTCACCAACAAATGGTGTGCAACCTGTGCTTCATGAAGTTTTTTTAAATGGCTTATGTTGTTATAATCAGCTGATGCACAATATACATACAATGCCGATTGTAGTGTTGGGCAGGCGAAAGACCAAAATTAGCCGCCGTCTGCGTGAATATTACGTATGCACCAGACAAATATAGAATCGTTTTGCGACTCTGACCTGCCATATCACTTCTGCAGCCAGAAGTAAGAATCAACCGACACACACATAAATATACATATCGGGGGCTTTACGGCCAGCCAGCAGCGGTATGCCATGATAATTAATTACTTCCACTGTGCTCACAGGCACTTTTAATTTCTGAATTGCCTGTTTTCCGTCACAAATCGCGAAAGCAACGAATCACGTGTAGAACTCAAGCGACCACGCTTCGTTCCTTCTTTTCATACTTACACACATTTATCTGATTGTTTTTCTTTTATTTACGTAATAGGCGTACTTGTACCTATCGCCAATACATAGGAAGATATAACAACGCATACTGGACAATGGCATCAGAGACATGTTGCTGTTGTTTACCTTACTGCATGAAAACAAACCACCGACATTGCACTTGTTTGTATTTACTCGTACATATCTACACACATACATATGCCCAGAATGAAGTAGAAATCTTTGAAGTGGCACCAATTAAAAAATTGATATCGCGCGACAATATTTTGTCTTTTGTCACTCTTTAAACACAAGTCTGACAAATCGGGGCCAATGAGATTACAAATAATTCTCATGTAGCAGTTCGTGCGTCATGTCATCATGCTGCCACCAGGTTTTTGCACTTTGAAGATTAAAACGGAGCTGTTTCGATATTTGTCTATCTTTAGCAAAAATGGAAAAGTACAAATCTGAAGTACTCTCGCACTATCATGCGAACTACCAGTCAATCAAGCTGCAGCACACTTTTCGCGAAAGGCGCTGATTCGACTGTTATCATAATTACAGATCCTAATTGTTTAAGGGGTTTTGAAGCAGGGTTTACATGCCAGCAACGGAGAAATTGTTTGAAAACATAGACAATGCTTAGTATAAATATGTAGGAAATGTCTAGTGTCCGACCGAATATTCGGTTTCAGTTTCGGCCAAAAAATGACCGAAAAAACGGCCGAAACCCAAAACTTTCTAATATGGAGACCATATCACGCCTCTTTCATAAACCGAATTGAACGCATCCAGAAAGTCTTCATTCGGTTCGCTTTGCGTTCGCTGAACTTCAGTGATCCCATGCCATCCTACAGCTCTCGTTGTCTTCTAGTGAACTTAAAGTCACTACATGCTAGGCGTTCACTTCTTGCATGTTCTCTTGTAGTTTGTATCTTATAAGTGGGTCTATTGATTGCCCGGATCTTTTAGCAAGAATAGCCTTTAATGTCCCTAAACGGAGTCTGCGGAGGGTGAATACCTTTCAGTTAGATGTCCCCAGGACGAATTATGCAAGAAATGCACCTCTATCTAGGGCCCTTTCGGAATTAAACAATGTTAAAGATTTTGATGTGTCACTTCCGAAAGGTTTGTTGTTAAATAGTTAAAGTAACTTATATATACTTGTAGTTTTTAATAATTACACTGATCAACAGCAAAATGGCTTTTCTGGTTCTGACATCAGTTCTAGGGTAATTAGGGACCGCTGATTTCGAATCCGCAAACCGTTTTGAAAACTTAGTTTCCGTTTTCGCAAAAAATGGGCGTGTCACTTTTTCGGATTTTCCCTGACTTTTTTCACGTTTGGGATTGTAATTTCAAAACCAATAAACCGGTTGACATGATTTTCACTTTGTGGCATTTACAACACCTCACGGTTTCATTTCCGATGCAATTTATTTTTATAGGTTTTAAAATTCCGCGGCAAGTGGACCTCAAAGTTGGAAAATATGGAATTTCAAGGCGTTTTCTTTGATGTTAAAAAACAAACACATTTTTCGTAAATCAATTATCGAGTTATGTATAACACGAAAGCGGAAACATGAAATTATACAACACAGCCAAATTTTTTGGCGGGAGTCCCATTCTCATCGAAATAATAGCAAAAATGTACCATAGTCATTTTCAAAATTTTTGATACTATTTCCTTAAAAAATTAAGGGCCTCAAAATATGCTCTTTTATATATTCCATTCACTGTCTGGAATACAAGCGAAAAACGACAAAATTTTGAATTGCTTCAAACAAAACAAAATTAAAAACTTTGCATATTTTGAGGCTCTTACTTTTTAAAGGAAAAAAACTGAAATCTGTTGAAAATGACTTTTGTACATTTTTGCTATTATTTCGATGAGAATGGGACTCACGCCAAAAAATGTGGCTGTGTTGCATTACTTGATGTTTCCGCTTTCTTGTTATACATAACTCGATAATTGATTTACGAAAAATGTGTTTGTTTTTTAACATCAAAGAAAACGCCTTGAAATTCCATATTTTCCGACTTTGAGGTCCAATTGTCGCGGAATTTTAAAACCTATAAAAATAAATTGCATCGGAAAAGAAACCGTGCGGTGTTGATAATGCAACGAGGTGAAAATGATGTCAACCGGTTTATTGGTCTAGAAATTACAATCCCAAACGTGAAAAAAGTCAGGGAAAATCCGAAAAAGTGACACGCCCATTTTTCGCGAAAACGGAAACTAAGTTTTCAAAACGGTTTGCGGATTCGAAATCAGCGGTCCATAATTACCCTAGAACTGATGTCAAACCCAGAAAAGCAGACCAAAAGTCGAAATTTGTTGCCCTGTGTTATTATATCCCATAGTCAGTAAGGACATTTGTTCATTGGCTAAATAAATAAATAAATAAATATTTTTGACATTTTATTGTGTAGCTTGTGAACAGTGTGCAGCCGAGCAGATATATAGTGAAAGGAGGAGTAATTTAGATGCCACCAATGTAAATAAACATTTTTTAGCATATAATATTAAATTATTTAATTTTGAATATTAGCGAGAAAGGTACGAAAGGGTGATTTTTTTATGTTTATGTTTTTAAAATATGAATGAATTGTTTTTATTAATAAGTATTTATTTATTTATGGTATGTATGTATGTTTGTTCTTTATTTACTTCGTTTTAATTCTCCTAATAATATTATTAATAATATTCGTAAAAAAAATTTTTGATATGGTGATTTTTATTTCAACTAGAAAGTTTCGGTTTCGGCCGAATATTTAAAAAACCGAAATTCGATTTCGGCCCAAAAAAGTGGTTTCGGTCGGACACTAGAAATGTCTAAAGGACGCGCGTATATTATGTACTATAAAAGTTTTTAGTATGCAAATTTAGTAATGGATTCATTACTGTGGTGGTGAACTAGTGCATGTAATCCGCATAAGCAAAGGTGCACCAACCAACGAATTGGTGTTTATCTCAGAGTATACATTCATATCCATATTTTATTTTCTGTCAATATAATATTTGAGAGATATTTTAGCAACAAATATTAAGTTTGTTGACAACAAATAGCATTTTGGATTATTGTAGGGTTTTAACCAGTTAATGTCGTTTAGCTTCAAGTATCACATTCCATAAAACTCTTCTTGCACTGAAGCACAAGCAGTCTAATCATTTTCAAGATTGTCAGTTTACACATGACCAAAAGCAATTGAGTTGACAACCGAAAACATGGAATTTGAGACAATTGTTTGTGGTAATTTTTGAGGGTGCGAATGACAGAATTGCGCCAACGTGTCAAAATGTTGCAATCGCGTTCGTTCGATAGCGACAACGACGCACAGTGTTGCGAGTAGTGACAAAAATGCGAAAATGCAATGTAATAACCACAAAAATCTGAGTATGAGGTTTTTTTGGAAATACTTCAATTAAGAGAAATCCGAAGTTTTATGAAAAAAAATTGGATAACATAGAAGTTATGAGCTCTTAAAGTACGCTCTTCCAGCGTTGAAAAAAATTTGTGTACAAACAGCAAATTTATGCTTTGACTTTGAGGTTGAATATTTCAAAATAAATTATGAGCAGGTCCCTAAAAGTTACTATTATCGTAAGTTTTATATAATTTAAGTCTGGCAAGACCAAAATTTTGCTGATTACTATCACCTCTGAGCAGTACCGTTATGATGAAAATTAAGTAAAGAAAACGAGTGAATAAAACGTGAGTTCGAACTTTAAAAGCGATTTAAAAAAACGTAAAAAAACACTTTTTAGATTTTTTGATATTTTGTTTTGACAAGTATGTACATTATGCTGTAAATTTTTTAGCTGCGCATACTTGCGCGAATAAAAGTGATTCGCATTTTTCAGTGAAGACTCGTGTGCAATTTCGCGACATTTTCAACGTTTGGTTGAATGCCAATAACAATCTGTCAAATAATGTTCTGGTGCTGATGGGAAAATTTGTTGAAGATAGCTTCGGAAAATCAATTACGATTACTATTATATTTGAAATAGAGGGGTTAATGGAGTTTCGACAGTACACTTTGATTTTTTTTCGTACAGAACCAAAAGTTGACAACCTTACTACTTCACTTGTATGGGAGGCGCCCTCTGGTGGTGAATTTTTAAAATTTAATTAATTTTGTATTTTTGGCATTCAGGAATGTTGGCGATTGTTGAATAAATCATTCAAATTGGTTCAGTACTTTGCCAGACACGATGTTTCTTCGTTTACTTTACTACATTTACAAGTGTGGAGCCAGTTCCATTGGGAGCCTCATTAAAGGTTGGAGATAGGGGGTAGGTATGTTCGAAAGAAATATTCAGGAAGAAAAATTAGTGTGGGTCAGTCTAAGATTTTAACCCTCTAAGAGCAACTTCTGAGCAGCTGTAGAGCAAATTATCGAGACTTTATTTTCAATGACTTTTGAGAAAAACGCATTTTATCTATATACACATTTATAAATAAATTTATATTAAAATACAAATATTTAGAATGTAGCTTTTATGAGCTAAGATAATTTTCATTGTTAATATGAAGTTTTTTCAAATCCGTTTGTATGGGGGGTGGTCGAAGTTTTGGTGCGATTTCACTGAAATTTTGCACAGTAAGTTCTTTACTCATACAATAACTGTATACCAAATATCATTTATATACGACCACTCCTTCTATTTTTGTCACTCCGCTATATGAACTCGCAACACTGTGCGACGTAGTCAGAACACCAAATTCAAGCTATCAATGTGGAAAATTTAGGTTTGAATACTCTGAGCGAGCATACGAGATACACTGGTCTGTCTGCTAATAACCGTGCCGTCAATCTTATCAAATTTGCTTATGTAAGCAGTACGTACGTAAGTATCGTAAAATTATCACTAAATGATGTACGATCAAAGGGAGGGCAGCCGCAACTGAAGTCAACCAACTAAATTCCAGATAAGCGAAATACACCGTGGTGAGTAAATCATTCTATCAGATTAAACCGCAATCTATACTGCACGCACGCCGAATTGGGCAACCAAATTGCTGATATTGCCCACTCCTACGCCAACTCTCGCTTGCCCAAAGTGACAAAGTAATTGAAAAGCATGCACGGACGATTGTGCGCGCCGCATCTATGGATTTTCATACAACCGAGTGGCGTGCAATAAAATCGTGCACCGCGGCGATTGCCCCCTTCCTCATAAATGAATTAATGGCATAATTTCAAAACGACTCATCCCAATTAAAAAATATGTTCGTACGATTGGGAATGTTGTGTGCCAGCGTTTTCTTTTCGGCATTTCGTTTAATTTGTATTTTCACCGCTTATTTATCCATCAATTTAGATATCTAATTATGTGCAGCATGCACACATACATGTACACATACATGTACACATATGTACACATATGTACACTTGACCAGCCATTCCACACTTTCGTGCGCTGTTCTCGCCACTAGACAGACCCACATGGCCACATACATACGTACGTTCCGTCACAGTTACGGTGACCGTTTACTGCGAATGCTACCAAGATGTTCTGGAGATACATTCAAGTACTTCAAGAAATATGAAATTTGACTAGGTATTTATGGGCAACATACTACAACCATGTTTAAGAGTTGGTGCTATATATTTTACGAAAATATGTTCTTTGAAATTGATTAGTTAAATTTGCTTGGAGGGAATACATTTACAAAATTAGACATCAAATGGTTTTTGGCAGATACTAAAAAAAAAACAAGATCACATTACAAATACGATTTAATGAAAAATGTGCGATGAATAATGTTACACGCCATCAAATTTGGCTTCCAATTTAGCTGCTGAACTCACTGATCATGCGATTGATTGAGAAGTTGCCTCTGCAACTAAATTGAACACTTTTATGCGTAGATAAGTTTTATTCAAACAAGTGTCGCATAAACACATTTTGTTTCTGAATTCTGGTCACCGTAGTCATAGTGCGACATGTGTGCAGATATCTTTTGCTGGCTATATGTTTACGACATTCGCACTATTCGCAATAAAGTAAAGAGAAATATGAAAGACTGCGACAACTTCTACCATAGGCGAATTTGGTTTAAAGCAAGGTTTGTTTTCGCAGAGCGGACGAGATTCCATAGTGAGGATTTTTGTTTTCTTAATCACTGTTGATATTTATGTTTACATTCTGACTGGCGTATGGAACGCATGGAAGAAAATACGCCGACTTGGCATAGCTTGCAAGACTCTGATTTTCTTTTTATAAGAGCGACAATGTTGCCCGTCGTTTTGTTTTGACGACAGAGTGAACGAATGAACGAGTGAATGAGCGCGCACAGGATGTGTTCATATTTTCATTACGAGTTCTTTATTTATTTATTTATCTTTCATCAATATGGCTTCAATACAAGCACGTTTGTTTCGATTTCGATACGTTGTGCTCAAACGACCAGCGAGCGAAATTGGAAATGAAATGCTATTAACCCTTCGATGGGCGGTAACATTTTACTACACATTTGCTCATTGTCGTCTGGCCAGACGAAATCTGGTTGAGGCTTTTGACAAAAGCAAAGCGCAATGACAGATGAAGTTTATTAAGTTTATACGGTAGGCTACGTATGTAAGTACATATATAAACAAACTATGTTGATATATACTTACTTTGTTACCTACAAATACACTGTAAAAAAGAAGATGAATCTGCGATTTATTTTATTTTTTGAAATTTTATCATTTTTATGCATGTTTTATTTTTGTATGTGTCTATATATATATATAATACAAATCATGCACATTTTTTCTTATTTTGTATTCATTGAATGCATTTATGGCACTTATAAAATACATTTGCGTGCGACAGGCAAACGTGGTCGCCACATTGCTGACACTGAAATCGTGTTTTGCGATGTTTGTGCGAATGGTTTAGGCAAATAGCGCATGAGCCAAATCTAAATTCCTGTGGAGCTACAGCAGCAGGAGCAGTTGGCAACTAGAATGATTAAAATAAATAATAAGTTAATATATTAAATAAATTAAATAAATAAGTTAATATACCGTAGATTTTTAGCGCTTGTTGAATGTTAGGGAAGCGAACAGTCTTCGCTTTGCACTATTATCAAAACGGATATATCTCGTTATTTGCTTAAAACGATTAAGTGACATTGTGCCTTTATACAGTTCCTTAACTGGTTGTTTGTTTGAGCCAAAAACACCAGCAAACAATAATAATCCAAACCACGAATACATTTCTTTTCCGTTTGCTGGATTCCAAGACTGACTTGTGCTCGGATTATTCGCATTATATTTTTCAATATCCGCATTAGCTCTACGGTTGGTTTCTCTAATGATAATGTCAACAATTTCCGGAGTTATTATTGACTTAAAAATGGCCACAGGATTAGTAATAGTACCACGTGAAGGGCCACAATGTCTGGTGCGCAAAATGTTATGATTTCGAAGTCGACCAGCAGCCAGCATTGCTTCAATAAGCCACTGTTTTCCATCTCGTGATGTGTAAAATCGACCACTTTGATTTTGGTGGCCAGTTATGACCACAGGTAGTGGATCTTCCTGTGCAAGTTCTTCCAATTCCAACTCGTCTTCGTCTAATTCCTCGCGAATGTAATTTTCAACCACAAATTCCGTTTCTTCATCCGATGCGTCTTCGTGTGGCACATAATTATCATCCAAATCATCATCAACATTCCTACTTAATCCATCTTCCTCATCGTCACTGTTGCACATAATATTGGCAAACCTTCTATCTATTTCTTTTCTCGCCTCGGCCGACAACTGGTTGTACTGAGAGGTATGACGGATTGTCATGTCCACCACTTCGTCGTCGTTGAAAAACTCGGCCATTCCCAAATATCACTGAACTTCACTTCACGAATTTCAAATACGAACTGGCATATCACCAATGGTAAAAACTCAGCCAATTTCGAATAGCAATAAATGTTATACTCAATTATATATCAAACCCTAACATCAAATCACTTTCACATATAAACTGAACAAAAATGCAAAAAACGCTTCTTTTGGCTTACTTAGTTTTTCGAAATTTTAAAATAATTTGCCATTTCCACATTTTCAACAAGCTTGCTGTGATTATTTAGCCATCATTTTTAGAAATCAGAAAAAGTTAAAATAATAATAAAAACTAATAAACACTCGATTCTCGCAGAAAACATTTTTCGTCTGGCCAGACGACAAAGTGCAGATGTGTAGTAACTGACTTTGTGACAAAAAAAATGCATAAAACCGCGTTCGAATTCTTTTTATTTCTTAAGTTTTATATAGAGGATAACGGAACTTGAAAAGTCACGAAATTACAGCAAGATAGAGCGCAGAGAAAAAAAGTTATGAATAAAAATAGAACCATTTCGTCTGGCCAGACGACAAAGTCCATCCGAGGGTTAATAATGACGAATTATTCTTTGAAACGAACGTTTCCAATTCGCACACAGCGAACAGAAGCATACGTATGTACATAGGTACATACATACATACTTATTTTGTATGAATATGAAATATTCGGCTGAGTGTTAGATATCGCTCCTTCGCTGCAAGAACGTCATAACTCAAAAAAAAAATGTTTTCAGTTTATGGCAACCCTGTGTGTATCTGCATATGATCTTTTATCTGTCAAAACCACTTTGTAAAATATTCAATACTTTGCTCACAAGAAGACATGAAACATTTTTTGATACCTTGAACCGCCTTGAAATGGTAAACATTAAATTGAATTTTCTCGGAATGATGTAGTTTTGAGTTATGACGTTCTTGCAGCGAAGGAGCGATATATAGATCTACTTATATAAACAGTGCGTTTGAATGGTCGAATTTCTAGTATGGGACAGCATTTGTATATACAGTCGTGTCTGGATATAGTGAACTAATTATTGCAAGGCCTGTTCACAGTATTGAGGTTGTTCACTATATCAAGGTTAACATTTTTGTTCAAAAACTCGTTTTATTTTCTCAAAATACACTTTTTGTTTTTTGCTTGAAATTGCTTTAAAAATTGTGTTCAATATTTAGAGGCTCCATGTCAAATTTGGGTCTTCACTATAACGAGGTGTTCACTATATAGGGTGTTCACTATACCCAGACCCGACTGTATTACTGTTTGGAACGTCTCCTTTACTCTTAACGGCCGTGGTTAACTATTCATAGATATGATATGCTAGAGTAAGAGTAAAATACACAATGTATTTTATTGCATATGATTTTATAACTATGCGTTAGCAATTCAATGAAATAACAATAATCCAGCCAAGCCCTTGGCACTAATTGCTTGCATCATTGCACAGTCAGGCGAGTCAGATGCCTCCACAACACTCCAACATGTTATGTAGAGAAATTTGCCGCAACGAATAATAGAATGTTGCGAACTGGGCAAGTCAAGAGAGTTAAACCAATGAAATGTGTATATGATTTGGAACAGCTCACAATAATTCTGTAGTCAAAAGCAATAATTGCTCAAGTCCATAAGTAATATTTCTTTTATTTTATTTAAAGGAACATGCTAGCACCCTTAACTCAATGGTTTGTCGTAAATATATACTTTTAAGTAATATTATTACCAAAATTTTGGAACTGATATAACTTGTTCCTAATATATTACTTTGGTTTTCAAGCAATATGTAATATATCGATCTTACTTTCAGAAGCCAGTAATATGTAATATAACTAACGTAAGTTACATACTAAAGTAATATGCCCCAACACTGGTCATTACCATATCGCGTCCTGAATCATCGCTCGCAACAAAAGTAAGCCAAACGGTTGTTGATTTCTTTGTTTTGCTTCTGAGTGATTGCTTGCCGGCTTAAACCAGTTTAAGGCAGTTTGCAACTTCGGCAAACCGTAGTGAGTATGTGTCAACTAAGCGGGTACTCGCAGTGAATTGTAATTTATATGGAAGGCGACTTAATTGTCGTTGTTGACTGTTTTTTCACAAAAGAGACCGTTTGAAGACTGCGCTTTGAAAATCGTAATTGAAGGCGCATCCTCAGGATACTGCGATTAGGTTTAACTAATAGCAAGCATAAGCTGTGCCGCATTTCTGGTCGAAATTACATAAAAATCGCTGTTGCTTGAGTTAAACTAAAGTAAAACTAAACTATAGTTTCCAAGCTTTAACCGTATAGATTTGCAATTCCAAAAACGCGTATTTGCTGTAGAGGATACCGAGTTTTGCACTTGCGAGAGTTTTTCAAAAACTTCATACATACTTTAGAATTCTAAGTACAGCATTTTTTTAAAATATTTTAATTTATTTGCACACACATTAACCCTCAATCACCCAACCCTATTAAAATCACGTATCTACCCACCCTGAGTCCCCGGGATTCACATATTTTGTTTACGAAATAATGCAATCTCTAATAAATTTGTATGTTTTTTTATTTTTTTTAGGCCACATCAAGACCTCTCGTTACAGATTTCATTCCATATCTTTACATAACTCAAATAAAAATTCACCTTTTAATTGACAAAAAAAATACTCTAAAAAACATACACTAAACATTTTATAAAAATAAAAGATATAAATAAACTAACAAAAACAATTCTTTTTACATAAATAACTTAAAAACAAAATGACTATTCAGAAAAAAACTTGAAGTAAAACTTTATTATACAAGGTGCGTCCCAAAGTAAACAGGACTTTTGCAATAGGGACGTTTCTGGTGGCGCCATCTATGTGTGAGGACATGCGTTGGAAAGGTACATCTTTCATTCACATACTGTCTAAATTTCATGACATTTGGTCTAGTAGACGCCGAAATATCCCGCTCAATGTGACAGTATGTTTTTAACTTTGGTACGAGAATGTCGATCGAACAAAGAGCTAATATTAAGTTCTGTTTTAAACTTGGTAAAACTTTTACCGAAACGTTTAAATTGTTAAAGCAAGTTTATGGTGATGATTGTTTATCCCGTGGCCGTGTTCATGAGTGGTTGAATCGATTCAAGAATGGTCGTGAAGACTTGAATGACGACGAACACGTCGGCCAGTCGAAATTTGTGATTACTGACGATGCCATCAGAACTGTGCGTGATTTTATCAAAATCCAGCCAAAATCATCATTGGAATTGATGGAAATGGAATTGAACATCTCCAAGACATCAATTGATCGCATTTGAACCGAACATTTGGGGCTCCGTAAAGTGTGTTCTCGCTTCATTCCGCACACTTTAACCGACGACCAAAAAGCGCAGAGAATTGAGCACGCAAAAGACATCGTTCGGGAAGCCAGACTTGATCCAAATTTCTTGTTCAACATCGTAACCGGTGACGAAACGTGGTGCTTTCAATATGATCCCGAAACAAAGCGTCAAAGTGCCGAATGGAAGCACCCAGATGAGCCAAATCCGAAAAAAACCCGCCGTGAGAAGTCAAAAATCAAAACTCATCTCATTTGTTTCTACGATTCAAAGGGAATAATTCATCGAGAGTTTGTTCCACCGGGAAAAACAATTAACGCTTTGTTTTATGTTGAAGTTTTGAAGCGTTTGGTGCATCGCATTCGTCGTATTCGGCCAGAATATCGCGAGGAAGGAAGTTGGCGTTTATTGCATGATAATGCACCGGCTCACAGAGCCCTAGTTACGACCGATTATTTGACCAAAAATCGCATTTTTACCATCAATCATTCACCGTATTCGCCTGATATGGCTCCCTGTGACTTCTACTTATTCGGTCAGTTGCATTTGCCGATGAAAGGAAACCGTTATAAGGACGTTGAGGACATCCAAAAGGCTTGTACCGACATTCTGAAGGCGATGCCGGCCGATGACCTAAAACACTCATTCCAAATGCTTTTGGACCGTGCAAAACGTTGTATCGAAGCAGAAGGAGAGTATTTTGAATAAATAAAAAGAATTATACAAAAATAATCATCCGTTTTCTTTATTTTATAAAAGTCCTGTTTACTTTAGGTTGCACCTTGTATAAAATAAGAAAATTGCATATGTTGTGCACATACCTCACATACCTTTTTAGCACAACTAAGGCAAATTGTTAGTAGCCAAACTTCTCAAAGGGTTATCACTCTCAATTCTTTAGCTTTTCGCAGCCATTTTGGCATCCTAAATTGAAATTAACACGATTTTAAAAAAATGTATAAGTAAAATTTTCGTAACACAAAAACTACCCTGAGTCCCTGGGACTCACTCCATGCCAAAACTCAGCCTTGTAATTGTATTGCGCTAACCTCCGATCGTCTTCGCGTTCTGTGCGACCCTGTACGAAGGTATACGAAAGTTGGACACCGAAACACAACCTGTACCAACTTATTAAAGTTCGTAGTGAGTCCCCTGGACTCAGGGTGGGCGATTGAGGGTTAATTAAAATAAAAATTCATGTTAAGAAATTAATGCACAATTAAGAATAATTGCTTCTGCTCCAAATCCTTTATTTATTTCTTAAGAGATGTGAACTCTTTGAAAAGTAAAATTTTAGACGTAAGTACTCCATGGTTTTCAATATTCCATTAAAAAAAATATTCAATAAAAAAAATTTGCAAAACCCGTTTTATTAGTAAGAAAATGGCAAACGATGATGAAAGGCTGAGGGTTGATTGTAAGGCGGGTAGTGGTGGTGACCATGGCCAGAAGAATGTTTGATACACGAAGAAAGTGATTGCCGCATTTAACAAAAATCCGCGAATGTCAAGTCGTTCGGTGGCTTAAATCGTGGAGAAATCGTCATCGTTCGTCCAGAAAGCCAAGAGGCGAGCAAGCTTGAAGAGTTACAAGGCTCAAGTAGTCCCAGATCGGGACGAGAAACGAAATCTCACCGTGTAGCACCGTTGTCGTAACTTGTTCGAAAATTTGCTAACGAAATTCAGTAGTGTGATCATGGATGATGAAAGGTGAAATCAAGGACAAAGTTCCCAAAGAATACCATGGTTTGTTAAGCCACCTGATCGTGCGGTGTAAAAACAAACCCTTTTGTAACAGTCGGTACAATAAATGGCAATATTTATCGGGAAGAATGCTTCGAAAAGAGACTGCTGCCTCTCATTCGTCGTCACACATCAAAGCCGTTGTTTTGGCCTGACTTGGCTACTTGCCACTACTCCAGGGAAACTCTATAGTGGTATGAAGAGAATATTCTCCATATGGGATGGAATATGTATAGCGCGAGTGTAATCCGCCTAACAGCCCGGAACTCCGCCCTACCGAAAAATAGTGGTCGATAGTTATAGGCATTTTAAAGAAGAGTGATGCGAGGGTATCGACAGAAGAAGAGTTTCGGAGGAAGTGGTTGTGGGGGTCTAAAAAAGTGAACGAATTTTTCGTGCAAAAATTGATGGCAGGACTCTGACGAAAAGTGCGGTTGGTGGCATACGGAGGAAAAAAATAGAAATAAATATGGACTTTATCATACCTTAACCCTTTCCGGTCAATTTCCACATTTTTTGAGATAAAAATTTTTCCTTCAAAATTTTGACTCTTATTGAACATTTTAGCAATAAAATACAAAAAAATTTCAAAAAAATAATTTTAGTTGAGAATTACAGCTTCATCAAATTTGGTCGATATATCGTACAATGGTCCGCAAAGGAGTAAAAATTCATGAATTTTTGGTTTCGGTTTTTTAAGTTTTATGAACAATTCATTGATTTTTTTTATAGAAAACATAAATTATAACAACAAAAAATCAAAACGAGATTTTATTTTGATCGAAAGTTATATAAATTGTATATATAAACAATTTATTCACATTTATTCGGCTTTATATAACCATTGTTGTTGTTGCAAAGCCTTTTTCCTCTCAATAAAACACAGAATAAATTAAAATTCATACAGTTTTACAGACAGGCACTGAATATAGCCGATTCCTCTTATAGTAGTGGGAGTGGCAAGTACGCATGTCTAACCTTACACAACCCGTGTCTGCCCAGTAAAACACAAAATCGTCTAGTAATTCTTATTTTTAATCGAAAACTGCCGAATAGTCGAATTTTATTAGTCACGTGGTTTACAGATGGGTGTGGCAGGCATACAAAAGCAAAAAATCTGTTACCAAACCTATAACTTAAAAAAAATGCACACATAACTTGCAACCTTTGCTTTCCATTTGTACGATATATCGTACAAATTCAAATTTGTACGATATATCGTACATTTGATTTAAGTGCCATTGTACGATATATCGTACAATTTTTTTAAAGACTCGGGAAAAATGTTTAAACTAAAAAAATGTTAAATTTATTAACATTTATAAATAAATTTATGTTTAAACTTTTAAATGTTTATGTTTTTTGTTACTGAAAAATATTACAAACCTGAAATTTTCCTTGCAGAAGCTTCGTCGCTTGTTGCTTGCTCAACTTCTTGCAAAGAACGTTTTACAAAACAAACAAATACTGTGTAACTACCACCACAATGATTAATTTTTCTAAACAGAATGATAAAGCACAGCCTACTTAACAAATATGAAAAAACCGTTTCATGAAATGTGCGCTCGCTGTCAAATGAAATCCTAGAAAAATGTTATTTTAATTGTACGATATATCGAACAAATTTCCGGAAAGGGTTAAAGACCGAAGAGTAGAAATAAATTGTAAAAAAAATTCTAGATTACTTCGTTTTATTTTTATATCAGAAAACAAGTGTCCCGATTTTTTTTGCACACCCTTTACAAAAGTACTTATATGACAAATAGTTATGATTTTTCACCACGATTATGGTTTTGATTTTTCAGATAAAAAATTACTTTCTTTTAAATAAAATATCGGAAATTAAGGTATTTTTGGGACAACATGTTTGACGGTACCGAGTTTTTCATCTCTAGTGCTGCTAGACGGTGTTGACGTTTGCGTCATAGCGAATTAGCATGACTCAGACGATTCCCATGCATTGGCCGCTGAAGCGAAACGACAAATCATTTTTTTTACATTGTCTCGCGTTGGGATGAGAAAAGGTGGGTGTGCAGTGGTTATTACTTATACTATTCACATAAACTGGGAGAAGTTTATGGTGGAGCTTCTGTTTGAGGTTTTATTTTTGAACACCTGTCAGAGAAAGACTACAAATGTTTGGCAAAAATTGGTATAAAAGAATGAAAAAAATTGAGTACATTTTGATGTTGTTTACGTTACGTAATCAGAAGAAATTTCCATTTCTTTTCCTATGGAAATGCATATGCTTGAATGTTTTTGTAAACAAAATAATAGGTTGTAGTTGGAATAAATAATGAAAATAATATATACCTGATTGGATTTTACTATTCTTAAAAAATCTAATCAAATTGAGGGTAAGGTCCCACAACTGATAAAATTCCAGTACTTTTGATACAATATCCTAAATGTATTAGTGTTATGTGAAAGAACTTCAATTATATTTAATGAATGTGAAAGAATTTCAATTATATTTAATGAATAATACATATACAACGAATTGGCTTTGCAAAGCCAAAATGTCGTCTACTGTAGTTGTATTGATTAGGCTAGCTCTTTCAGAAAAGAAACAACAACTGGTGTTCACCACCCACCACAGCCCCGTTATTTCAAGCAGGATAATGACGTCGGCCACAGCTCGAAATTCAGTCACCAGAAAAATGTATGGCCAGCGCACTTTTTGGTATAGAATATATACATTTCATTACGTATGCTTATCTATAGAGGTAAATATAGATATGTTTGTACGTGTTCATGTACTTAAATGTGGGTTTTGTCGGCTGGTAGGAAGTGATGTGAAATAATGTTAACTCCTAGCGAAATTTCAAACAGAATTGCGCGACAAAGTAAACAAGCGGGAAACATGATAAAGTGTATAAATTCTATTTTGGGGTTTTGAGTCATTGCGGCGGTATTACAACATACGTTTGCAGAGGCAATCAGAGCCTAAATTCCTAAAAGGAAATAATGCGCGAAAATCGCAGCGATTTGGTAAGCGATACGGTCAAGGCAGACAAGGTTGCTACCGAGAGCAATCGACGGTCGCCATGAAAACAAAAGAGTGCAGTTACAAGTCGCAGCAAATATCGAAATCATAAGAAACAGTGAAATGCCATAGTCTCAGCCGGGGCACCGCGCTATGACCGAGTGTTCGTCTGGGTGCCATCCTCTGACATTCCTTTAGCGTGTATATAACATACAGGCAGACATTTAGAAGCATGTTATTCCCAAAGTATGGTGATTTTATTAATTTTTTTTTCTAATGTTTTTGGTCTGTTTCCTCCTATCACTTTGCTTGGACAGAGCGGAACGAGATACGGCCAGATGCATGGCTGCCGCCACTCTTTCGCTGTTGGCCTGGCGCTCGACATGCGCCCTGCTTACTTTCATCTTCGCTCATGTTTTTTCGCTATTCGTTTTGTTGCGTTTACTTGAATTTTATAATTTCGATTTCAATGGCTCTCAATAAGGTCGCTTTTACACTGTGTACATACCTTGCGTGCGAGTCCTCTGACGCTGTAAAACGCTGCGTGCCCTCGGCCATCGCACCGGCCGCCACCTCATTGTTCGGTGCCTGCCGTAGCGCCACCAGATCCGCTGACGACGCTGTTTTCGCACTTAATGAACCGCTAGTGTTTTCGTTATTCACACAAATTCCAAAATTCAAACAATTCACAAATATTATCAGGGACAACACGAGCGCGGGGCGGACACGGGCATGGGTGTATAATTGTATGGCAGAGCACATTAGAGGACGTTGGAGCATTGATTTTTCACTCTTTGCATGGATTTTTCGTAGCGAGAGCGACTTAGTCGACACGTACCGAGGTGAGGGTGAAAAGCCAATGGAAGCGCACGGATCCGGAATTTTATTTCTAGTCCGTCTCTGGCATTTGTTTGATTGCTTGCCTTTTTCGTTCATACTATTGGCTGCGTGGATTTTATTGAAATTTTCGCTACTTCTAAGTAGAATTCTTTACAAATTTGCACCACCGCTAGTCTCGAGACCAACAATATCTACACCTGCACTCTAATCAACGTCTTGAACTCAACTGTCAAAAATTTCTCAACTTTCTGGTTATCATTTTTCTTATGTCGACGTTGCCACTGTGTCACCCATGATACAATAAAATATTATTGTATCATGGTTCCACCCTTCAATAAATATATAGGGATGTTAAACTGCTCAATAAAAATTTTCAACTAGGTACATATTAATTTCATAATTCATATGTCTGCTGTTTAAAATCTGTAAAAAGTTTGTGTAGTAATTACTTATACTACGTTTACATTGAACCCAAATGCGTAGTTTCGAATGAGTCATTTGAAAGTGTTTACATTGCCTCATTTGCATTGCATTTGCATTTTGTTTGGCAGCTAATGTCAAATGCTCAATGCTTATGTCCTCTTGCCGCAGCTCATAGATCAGCTCTTTTCCGGCTTCTGACTAAATCATTTGTTTCTTTTTTGCTGCCTCTATGTTCTACACACTGCAATATTTGAATACATGTATATTTCATACCTTAGATGCTAAGAACATTCTACATATTTGAAGCAGACGAAAATTTCCATTCAAATTTCCATTTTGATAATTTTCATTTGTTTTGATTTTGAACTGTCAAAAAGAAGCAAAAGCTTTAGAAGCTTTTGAAAGAGCTTTCATTTTGTGATGCGTTCAATAAAATTGGTCATATTTTATCGCATTTGCTTCGTCGTTTTGTTGAAATGAGCCATTTCGTAGATTTGAATTTGTATGGGGAAATGCGTGATTTGGCTTCGCATTTGAGAATTTTTGCCCAAATGACGCATTTGGGCTCAATGTAAACGTAGTATTAGCAATAACCAATCCTTTTTCTTTGAAAGTATTATCGAAAATTTTGGCATTGCTTGTGACAGTGTTGCAGGACTTACTGTGGTTGGTTGGGACTATTTGAAATAATTTTCGAAAATTAAAATTTTGATAATGACGTTTTAGTTTTTAGAACAGACAAAGTAATTCCCTTGTATAAAGTGGTCAATAACAACAACAATTCCACCACTTCTCAAATCCGCGATATATTAATAAACACTCCAACCATCAAACTACTTTGGGTCCCAGGACACATTGGCATAAACGGAAACACTGCCGCTGATCTTGCTGCTAAACTCGCTAGTAAATCACCTCTGTTTACCATCGCAACATCCAACAAGCGCGACTTCCACCATGCTGTCAACGCATCTATCTTGGAGATAAACAAAAAAACATTGACTGACTATACCCATCATTACAAAACCATTAACCCTTCCCAAACTCTCCCACAGTACCCAATTTCAATAAGCCGAAGAAAAATAATAGCATACACTCGCTTCAGACTGGGACACACTCGCCTCACTCATCCACATCTTTTTCAACATCAACCTCCACCCATATGCCAACACTGCCACCAAGAATCATCAACCCTGCAACATTTAATTCACCACTGCAATAAAATTGAAAGACTAAGAACAGCTCTCAATATTCCTGCAATAGACCAACTTATCTCAACAGTATCAGCCAGCAACATTAACAAATTCACATACCTTCTTGTTAAATTAGATTTACTTTTTAAGATTTAACATTATTATTAGCCGAAGGCCTCAGTTGCCAGTTGCTATATTCCTTATATCTTAAAATTGTAATTGTATTACTTTTTTAATATTTAAATAAAAAAAAAAAAAAAGTGGTCAAGTTCGATATGTTTTACTTAAGTACTATCGATAAGTGCCTTCCGAAAATGATGAACAGATGTTAGAGAGCACGGCGTTGCCATTCCAAGTTGATTGCTGTCATTTGGTATTTTTTTGGTTTCCTTGTCCGTTTGTGGTGCAAAATTGCTTCGAAATTTCGCTGTGTTGCACGCAGTTGCATAAATTTCTTTGGAAACGTGAGGCAACGTTTGAAAATAATGGACACCGACGATCTGGATCCTATCGACATTTTAGCGTACACCACGGAAGAGCTACAGGGGCGTTGGCGCAGTGCCAAAGACGGAAGTGCCGAGGTGAAAGTGATTGATGAATTCTTTCGGCGCTGGGAGGCCGATCCAGCTTTGAGTGGTCTAAAGAATATGAAAATTGAATTCGGAAACGGTGGGTGCATCAACATTTGTAAGAAGGGTTGATTGTATCATCTTTGTTTCGTTCAATTTGTAGATCATGACTGGTTCAATATATCGGAGCCACTGACGATGGAGCAACTACATGGGAAACTGGTTGTGCTGGACTTCTTTACATATTGCTGTATTAACTGCATGCATGTGCTGCCTGAATTGGCGGCACTGGAGGAGCTGTTCCCGGTGGAACGCGGTTTGGTAGTGGTAGGAGTGCACAGTCCAAAATTCGAAAATGAGCGGGACGGTGCGAACATATTATCGGCCGTGCAGAGATACAACATATCGCACCCCATTGTAAACGACCCACGATCGACACTTTGGCGTGCTATCGGCATACGCTGTTGGCCGTCACTGCTGGTAGTGAGTCCCTCCGGGGTGCCAATGCTGTTGCTGATGGGCGAAGGACACGGTAGCTTTTTGGAGCGTTTCACGGAACGAGCCCTAAGCTATTTTCAGGAAAAAGGGCAAGTGGCGACATTTTCTTTACCGCTACGCTTGTCAAAGAATATGGCACCTGCTTCAAAGTTGCGTTTCCCAGCGAAAATTGCACGCAGTGAAGACGGTCGTTTTGCGGTGGCAGATGCGGGAAATAATCGCATTTTGATCTTTAACAGCGAAGGAGTGGTGCTGTATCGTGTGGGCGGCTGCACTGCTGGCTTTGTCGACGGTGACTTTGCTAAGGCGCGTTTTAACTCACCACAGGGAGTGGACTTCCTGGACGCCGATGTGCTTATCGTAGCTGATACGGAGAATCATTCGCTGCGTCAGATCACGATAAGTACGGGGAAGGTGGAAACGCTAGCGGGTACCGGGCAACAAGGAAATGATCGTGCCGGCGGGAAGGCCGGTCCATTGCAAGCCATATCGTCGCCGTGGGATGTTGCGGCGTTCCGGATGCGGGACATGGATATGTCGTTTCATTTGGATGAGCGCAACGTACCGGAAAAGCCCATCATCCTGGTGGCTATGGCGGGAACGCACCAAATTTGGGGCTACTTTCCAGAGGGTATAATCTGGTGGAAATATCGCAAGTTCGATCCACTCAGCTGCGTGGCCATATGTGGCAATGGCTTGGAGGAAAACCGTAACAATTCGTATCCGCAGAATGCGGCCTTTGCGCAGCCATCCGGTCTAGCATTAACGAAGAACTTTCTGTTTATTGCGGATAGTGAGAGCTCCAGCATACGCAAAGTGTCTATGGTGGACGGTAAAGTAATGCCAGTTGTCGGTGGAGATCGGAATCCTTTGGTGAGTTAGCGTATGAACAATAAAACAATAATAGTCAAAATTTGGTAATTATCTGCTGTGCAACAGTTCTTCACATAGCATTTCCACTATTCTTATTTCAACAGAATTTATTCTCCTTTGGCGACGTAGATGGCAAGCAGTACACCGCCAAGCTCCAGCATCCGTTAGCAGTTACCTTCAATCACGTTACAGAACAAGTGTACGTCGCTGATACTTACAATCATAAAATCAAAGTCATCGATCCCGCCGCCAGCGCCATTGAAACGCTGACCATCAAGAGTGAGACAGGCAATGTATTGCACTTTAACGAGCCCGCCGGCCTGTGCTTCGATGCCAGTGGCCAGCAGCTCCTTGTTGCGGATTCTAACAATCACACCATTAAAATTGTGGACATGCAGATGCTTACAGCGAAGAATTTTACTTTGGATTTCACTCAAGTTGCGCAGAAAACAGAAATAGATGCGGCAATACGTAGTGACACGCAGCTCTTGCGACAACTACCGCTTTGCAACCGCGCACTGCTAAAAGTACACGTCACTTTCAATCTAGAAAATGGCCTCAAATTCACAGCAGACGCGCCGCAAAGATGGGCGCTGAAGACTATGACTACTGTACTGCGTGCGGCTACTTCGTCCGGTCAGGTTACGAATGGCGCATTCAATTTACAATTGGAGCGTGTAGACGTGAATGTAGCCTCTTTGCCGGAGGAAAACATCAAACTGGATATTGCCCTGAGTTTGTGCGATGCTAAGAGCTGCCTGATGAAGCGATTTTCACTGATCCTAAGTGATTGCGGTGACAGCGGTGCTACTGACAGTGAAATAAATGGGGAAGAAACTATTAATGTACACATTACACCCGATGAAATCACGCTCAGCTAATAGCTTTAAAATCGCAGTATTTATATTTTTAATATTCGCTGTCAAGGATTAGATCGATTTTTTTTCTCCTTGACATCTAAGCAGTCACTTGTATGCGAATACGTATATTTTGCAATAACGTTCAATTCATAAGAACGCTGCTTAGGCAACATTATTTATTAAATGGCTTTTGCAACTGAACGTTATCCATTATACACAATATGTTACTATATTTATTCATATACAAATTGACAATTACATTTTTAATTTTACTTATGTAGTTGCATGTTTTTTGTAATTGTTAAAGGGGATATGCAAATGTCAATGTTAATAAAGTCAAGAGGCATTTAAACTTATAAAAATTCCCATTATTTCAAAAAAACTTCAGTTGAACTGCGGCCTTAGTTGAAGGCCTTACTTTGCTAGAAAACTTTTTCTTTTTAAATTGCGTTTTATTTGTTCATTTTTATAAGTATAAATTTGTTAGTGGTACTGACTATAAAAATTATGAATACCATAATACACCACTTATATTTACACGCGCTAGACCGTTAGCAAAATACATACACGCAGGTAAAAATATAAATTGATAAACAAATGCGGAAGTGATAAGTATAAGTGCTGGTATTGGCGCTCGTTTTAAATTGCTGAACAAATGTTTCCGCAACGCTGGTGAGACCAACAATAGTTGGCGTTTATTGCTGATTCGATGAGCAAGTCTGTGCTGGCCTCTTACGCTATGCGCTTGTCATAATTTGTGGCTGATTTGTTCGTTGTGTCTTATTGATGCGCTTTGCAGATTTCTTTTGCTTCCTTTGAGTCCCCGGCGAGCTTGCACACTTCGGCGAGCAAATTTTTTAGTATTGCTGCTTGTCGGTGCTGAGAGCCGTCTAACGTTATGGTAGGTATGAAGCTGACTTTTGGTCGAAGCGCACTGGTGGCTTCACCGAATAGTTTTAATAGTTCTGCGCCGTCGGTGCCTTCAACGCATTTCAGTATGAGATCAGTGTTTTGAATGTTGTTCTGTGTGGCGCACTATAAACAGAATTACATTAGTGGAGTTGGCCGACGGCAATGTAAATGACTCACCTTGAGGAATGCTTCTTTGGGCAAGTGATTGTCTCGTATCATGCAGGCGACTACGTTGAGTTGCGCTTGCGCATCCTCAATCAGCTCGATTGCGCACGCATGATACATGTTCGCTTTGCACTCGATTGGGCCATGCTGACACTCGAAACTGTACGTGCCATCAGCATTCGGTATTGTTTCTGCCTTTCCATACGGCACTAGGCGGATGTCCATAATGGGTGTGGCCACTTTGTAGGCGGGCATCAGCTGTTTCAAAATGAAGTGTTTGGAGTCCGGGCACAGTGCCTCATAGAAGACCATCACTAAGACGGGCGAGCCGGTAGAATGACGGGAAAGAGGCTGCGGCTAAGCAAAACCCAATGAGAAATTAAGTCTGGTTATAATTTGCGTAATGGACACTACGTGGCTACTAGCCGAATTTTAGTTGCTACTCAATTGACCAACTGTTGACCATTTGGTCGGCTTCCATTTGGAAGAATTACTTACGGTCAGGAGCGCACCGTGGAACAGCAAATAGCGCACCAGCAAAAACAGACTTCCACATACGCCGATTAGAATCAGCACTCGTTTGCGCGTTGATGGTGCCATTTGTTTTACAACTGTGCTACATTAATTAACTACTATACATTTGGCGTTAGATAAGCATCTTCGCTTTGTGGTGTGTTAAGAAGCTGGCTTATAAACCGTGAACGGTTCGGACACGTAGATGGAATTTATTCATTGGCTGTTGGTTTTTTTGTGTTATATTAAGGTTACTTTTGTACCTGCTGCCGCGACCTGGGAAGAACTATTTGGACGATTTAATCGAAGACAACGCTGTTACGATATTTGTATCGGTTTTTGTTTTGTGTTTACTATTATTGGCAAACAAATTCCCACGTCAGGTAAAAGGAACTAAAAATCTATAGAAAAGGTGTAAACAGCTGGGCACTAATGACATTTCGGTTATTCCTAAGCCGTGACAGGGTTGCTTCAATCCATTTCGCATTACAAGCTGATCCCCAGATATGGATAGTGCTACCAGCTCAATTCTCTTCCTTTCTTTTCTGACAAATCTTTGAAATATTATTGTTTGCCCAATAAGTCAGTTGGTTTTTAACTTTATAATCCGAGTTAATTTTTAGTTGTGAATATATAAAATTTGTGGATCATTGATTGTGAAAATCATAACTGCTGTAACAACTGGTTGTCGCTAAGCATGTTTATTACATGTGGTTGTAACGTATCGATCGAATTGTCATATAAAGCACACCTGACACAATCCAACAGGCTTCTGATGACAAATGAAATTTTGAAAATAAAATGAAATATTCAAGACAATAAAACAATTTCCGTAGGAAATAATTTAATGTGTGGCAACATTTAAAATTTGACTGCTGTAGAACCCTGAATGTCGTTCACTGAACGAATGTTGCTGTGACATTTCTCGTAGACCATACTCAATGCGCGTGCTTTAAGTATTTTGAGTTATCAGAATTTATAGTAATTTACATCAGCAAAATGGTGAAGAAATTGCGGGAGTACATCAAGTACACCACTAAAGAGCTGGAGTCCTACACCACCACCGAGGGATCCTGCGTGCGCAAGGTGAACACCGACATGCACTTGTCGCTCTGGCCAAGTTGCATGATCGATTTTAAGCAGGAGCTAGTCGCACATATCAGGCATCGAAAGTTAGGCAACTATGATGCGCAATTGGACGGCATTGTGCTGGATATAAAGAACATTCAGGTTCTGGGCACGCTGGGAGCGATGCGTGCGGATGACCCGCACATACACGTGCACATCAAAGCCGACTGCTACGTCTTCTGTCCAGTGGTGGGGGCGGTGCTGAGCGGAGTAGTTAAGCACATTGGAAATCGTCACATTGGCGTGATTATTTACAGAGTTTTCAATGCGAGTATACGCTTTGCTGCGAAAGTTAACCGAGAGGAAGTGAAAATGAACGATACCGTGCAGTTTCGTATCAACAACTATAACTTGCAAAATGTGTTTCCCTACATTGATGGCGACCTGGTGTTATCCACTGCTGAAGGTGTTGCGATATCGGTATGCCTGAATAATGTCTAATTTGAACGAGTAGGAAGTTTAAGTGTGGAACTTTTATATTTGATTGCAGCGTCAGTTAATAAAAAGTGAACCGGATGTCAGCGAGAGCACTGTTGATTCAGGAATAGAAGAGAGAGAGACGCACGAATTGGACGAACTTGTGAAGCTGATAAAGCATGAACAGGCGTCCGAAACGGAGGATACATCAGAGAAGCCAAGTAAAGTGAAAAAAGAGAGCAGCGGCCGAAAGCGTAAGCAAAAATCAAGCGATGTTTCTGAAGAGCCTGCCCTAAAGATAAAGTCCGAGACGGAGAAGCAACCAAAAAAGCGAAAATCGAAAAGTGCGAGTGCTGAAATCACAGTAAAGTGTAAAAGTTAGATTCAGCACAACGTGTAATCTTGGTTGATTCTGAAGATTATTGACAGATGAAATTGATTGCCTGAAAGCTGCGATCGATTCGATTGCATGTGAGGCAATTTATGTACGCCTGTGTACGCAGCTCGGCATTAAGCTTATTTTTAAGTTAGAAATGAAAGATTTTTATTTGGTTTTAATTTGTCTAAGAAGAACTTATTAAATTCCCTATGAACAAACTCTGATGTGTCTAAAATTTCAAAGAAATAAGTAGTTGGAAGCGGAACTTTCTTTGCATCTCGGACCGAATGCAATTGGTTATTCGATGTGTGAGGAACATTCGACAAATTTGTATACACATACATACTTACATTTTGGCATATGTAGTGAAACTAGTGCGAATTTCGTTTCTTATTGTATCATGTTTTTTGACCAACAGTAAATATAAATTTATTAGTACTAAAAAAGAATTTGATTCTGCTTACATGTACACCCATATAGTCACCATATAATATACAGTAAATAAGTATTTAATATGTACGTATGCATATGGCCTCGGAAATCCTTAAGAAAATTCAATTTACAGCAGAACAATATAAATCGCAAAAATTTGCTACGTAAGAAGCCAAGCGTGTAACACACACCCGCCACCCGTCAGACAAAACTATACCTACAATAACCAAGTATTGATCATATATTCGTTTCAGTAGTTATATACATACATACATTTATATGTATCGTGCGTATATAATTTAGTTGGGGAAACACTTGCAAAGTAAAGGCTTGGCTGCAGTAGTGGTAGAAGAGAGGCGCATCGCCACAGCATAAGTGTCGATGTCGGAGAGGGCGTGGGAAAGTATTCGAATGGAGAAGCGAAAGTAGCATATGTATATACGTACGTATATGTATTGTATACCATGTAGAGGCTTAAACCGAGATTTCTTGAATATGTACACGTTTCTTGCCGCTTGAGGTCGAAACCGTATTTGAGCCTGACGGTCGCAGGATGCCGCCCTGCTGCTGCTGCTGGTGGTGGTGTGCGCTTTGAAACGATCTTGGCGGCGGCGGCGGCTCCGGAATGTCATCGTCTACGCCATTGGCGATGTCGTCTGTGGAGGCTTTGACTGCATCTTCGATTTCTTTGAAAGACATTTGATCGGAAGACTGTACCGCGTAGTCGAACTGGTTGGATGGATGGCTGGTGCTGGTGCTCGGGCCGGTGCCGACGTTACTGAAGCCTACAAATGAGTTGCGTTTGCCTTGTAGCGCACCCGACTCCAGCACCGTGACCGCGGTGATAGGCAGTGGGTTGTAGGTGGCCATCTCTATGCTGCTGATGGTCTGCTGCTCGAAGCCAGCCTCTAGCGGATTGTGATGCTTCGTCTTGAGCAGGTCCAGGGTGCTTGTAGAGCAGGGTGCCGTCGACCAATTCGCATCGAGCATGCTGGTCGCTTGTGTTGGCGGAAGTTCAACCAGCAGTTTTTCGTCCCTGTGCTGCTTCGATTTCTCATCATAACAGTTGTATTCGCCGAAAACGACAGTGGTCTTGCCGCCGCTGAACGAGGACGCACTTTCGCCTGGTGTAAGTACGCCCACTGTGTTCAGCTTAAGCATGCTCGAATTCTTACTGGTGTCGCTGTCCTGAAGCTCTTCCTTGGTTTTGGCATCGCGTGCGCGTTTCTCGCGCTGATGATAGATGCCAGCAAAGATGAGAATGTTGAGTGTGAGAAGAAAACAGCCCACGGCCACTGTGGCCACCAATGCTGTAGTGTAGCTCTGGAACTGTTTGCCACCGAGGCGACGCAGTACCTCTAAATTGCCGATGAGGCCCGTTGAGGCGGTCGCCAGGTCTTTTTGATTATCCACCGACACAGATCGATTGTCCGCGGGTGGCGGTGTGGACACATCGGAAAGGGCCGTGTACTCGGTACCGCATTCTGAAAATGCATAAGAATTGGAATATACGATTTATATACTATAGGTACATAGATAAGATTTCCTTATTTACCTGTGGTAGCCGTACCAATCAGCACGTTGGTGGGATTAGTCCTGCTGGTCGTGTTTGTGACAATTTTCGTGGATACTGTGGCCTTGGGTATTTTAATTACGACAGTGTCCTCGTCATCTGTCGGTTTAATCTGTAACTGTGGACGCACAACACCTATAACAGAAAATTTTCTGTGGTCAGTATTTATGTGTATTTATATTTATATAATTTATAAGTATTCTACCCTCGTAAAGATCTCTGTTGTTTATATCATCCGGAAACTGATGATGTCGCATGGACTGATCATTGATGTTCGAGTGTTTGTGCAGCTGTGGGATGAGGTTCAGCCACATTGAGAGTTTGTGGCCGCGGTAGTGGCTCTGCACCTCAGCATTGCTACCTGAGATGGTGAAGTGTTCAATGGCGTGAAGACGAACGGCTAAGCCCAGTTCAAATTTCCTTACCCAACTCTAAGTACAATTGATTCACCACGTCGTAAGCATCCCAAAACGGTAGCTCGTTGGTCTTGCTGCTCGACTTCGATTCGAGCGACTCGTTGTTACTGCGCAGATGTCGTTTGTAGTAGGAGCGTCGGTCCCGCAATGCGTTGCTGCGGCGCTGATTGTAGAGCACCGCGAGATTAAGCTCCTCAGTGCCAGCAGCTACAGCACGTGGCAAATACGTCAAGCCTGAAGTGTTCTGATTAGCAATTTTATTTATGGAAGAAAATTTCTGGGAGGAGCGTTTTACTTTGGTAAAACTCTCCCTGGTGGAGTGCTGCTGTGCGGGGGATCTGGACGTTGATGCTGACATCGGTGTTGTTTGTACTACCGAGAGATTGGGATTGCTAAAATGGGAGGAGAGCAGTAAGGGAAATGCCAAAAAGGAGTGATACCGCGGCGTCATCGCATTTTCTCTTTTGTTCCGAGTATAGGAAAATAACGAAGGTTTGCTTTCCACTACTACATACATTAATCAATTGAAATTTTTTAAGTTTTCTTAAAACTGAAGTTCATAATTTTTAAATGCTATAAATGCTCTTGTATGAGATTCAAATGTCTCACGGGGTAATTTAACATTGATTAAATTATTATTTTAGTCAATAGAGTAGACCAATCGGAATAAATATTTCACAACAAGAAACACGAGTTTTACATATCAACTCCAAGTGGGTCTCCTGGGTACATATTTAACGCGCATACTAACCCCGTTTTCGCGAAATTTGCGAGATAGCGCAACATAAGGCGACTAATCTGTTTCTCCTGAGTTGTGTAGTTGTGTGGGAACAGCGGCGAAATGGGTAATCCTAACCAAAAAGGCACGTCTTCACCACGAACGGATCCAGTTCTCTGCAATGAATCCTGATGTCAAGTGAGATTCTCGACTTGTGATTTCGCGTTGTCACCCACCTGAGGGTATTCCTCCTCTACAGTTTTATGCTTGAAGTGTAGAAAATAGCTGCGGCCACCACGTAAACTGTGCATGTACCCGAGCTTTATTAGCGCCGACGCCGTGTGTCCGTCGCTCAGAAACGACAAAGTCGCATCCCTGGAGCTGAGTGGATTGCGTATGGCCTTCTCCCAATCGGTATACTCATTCTAGGAAGTAAGTACATTTGTTAGGCATAATTATTTGCGTTTGGAGATTGCGTGAGGGTGTATGCGATGCGCACCTTTAAAACGGCAAATATCTCATTTAGGTGATAGTGGAAATTATTTCGAACAAATGTTCTCAGTATACGATCGCGTCGTGTCTCGTTAAAACCAAATTCCAAATCTTGTGCACTCAAATCCAAATATGATTCCACTGACGTAAGGCAAAAAATGAGGTCGCGCTTCGGAAAGTTTGCAAGTTCAATTCCTGATGTACTGTTGAGGAAACGGCAGAGGGAGAATGATATGTAGTGCGCATCCGAACGTATGAGGAATGTATTGTCGGGTTTACCTAACTATGGCTGAACCCAAAGGCAGTGTTAATTCTCCAACCGGATCTGTTTTCGGCGATATAACGGTTCCATCCACGAAGGGTGCAAAGCCACTTAAAAACCTAAACGCAAAACCGAGTTAGTATTATAAATAACTATTTGATTGTTGCTATAGGCATTGGCACCTAGGATGATCAATCTTAACGGCCAGCAGCTCTGCTATTGTTTTTGTTCGGAGGCATGGCGCTAAATCATCGTAGAGCATGTCGCCATGACAGCCGGTCTGCTCGGCCACGCGTCGCTTCACGAACAGCGGATTCTTCTGTATAGCCCACGGTGACAGTGCCGAACCGCTGACCAAAACCACACGCTGTATGAGATCTGAAATGATGTCGTGCAGCACAAAGTTCAATACAGACATTCCAATGAGGAGACATCCACATATAATAGTAATGCGATTATGAACATTACCGCTCGCCACCGGGGACACAACCAAAATGTTTGCCAAAGCCGCACCCGACCCATGTCCCAGTATAGTGATGCTCTGCGGATCTGCGCCAAATGCCGGCAGATTTTCCTTAAGCCAATGCAAACCGGCCACCAAGTCCATGAGCCCGAAGTTGCCCTGAGCGCTTTCCTTGCCGCCCGTCTTTAGAAAGCCGAATATGCCCAGACGAAAGTTGATGGTGACCACTACGACATTGCCATGGGCTGCCAATTCGGAGCCGTCATAGGGATTGCCTGAGTTCCATTCATACGATTCGCCATGTATAAGTAGGACAGTTGAAAGTTTTGCATTGTCAAAGCTTTCTGTGCTGCTGCTGGTGGAGCCTGCAGGACAAAAAAACGTCAGTAATTCTTTGGTTGGCTAAAATTAAATATGTCTACAAGTTATAATATGTATAAATATATGTTTTCATAAACTTTTGTCTATAAACTATATGCTCGATGAGTCTTGATTGAGAGATATCACTTCCACAGTGCTTGCAGTTTTCGAACATAACAGACTGCAATGCACTACGGAATTGATGACTCAGCAATCGGAAATTTTTCATAATTTTCATATAACAGATAAGTAACAGACACACGTTGGGTGATAAACTTACGGCGTTGTCTACGATTTTCGTATGGAACATAGATATTTAAATATAAACAGTCTTCCGATTGATTATTGAGTAGGGGCAAGAGGCGGCGCAATTGCGCCAGTCGTGCGCGCGGAACTTCTAAGAGTGCTTCAGGTCCATTTGGTGGAATTGGTACGGTTTGTGGGCAAACGGTCGAAAAACGGTCCGCATTGCGAACGTTTTTCCATGTGGATGGCGTTATGGGTGGCATGAATCTGTAAAACCAAATAATTATATTGGAAAAATGGACATTTTGGTAAATGCGTACTCGCATAATTATTTAAATATCACATGTATTTTCATTTGAATAGCGTAGCAGCTGGCCGACTCACCTCAAACTCCCGACTGGTGGCGATGCATAGGGTATGCCCAGATACGCCTCCACCAGCGGACTCGAACGCACAACAATGCCACGCAGCAGGCCGTACTTGGTTTTAACAGTGTTTGGGCTGAGCTTGACGCTGCCGTGAACACACTCCGAGCCATGCCAGAACGACGACAGCAATATCAGAAAGATGAGGGAGCGATGCAGCAGCGGCACACCATGCACCGGCCGTCTGCCGCCAGCATAGGCCACGATACTATCGCTCCCGTTACTGCTACCATATTCACTACACACATTCGACACACGCACACACTTGGCTAACACTAAAATTTGACTGGGAAGCTTTGCAGTTTTGCTTATAGATTGCCGCCACTGAAGTTCGCATCCTTGCCACCGCCAGCACCACCATCGCCACCACCAATCCCAGGCCCACCACTGCTGCTTGCTGGAACTGCCGCTGGTGCTGCACTTCTGGCACTGCTGTTGCCGCTTGGTTGCAATGGAGACGGCCAGAGCCGATGCAGTGCGCAGCCCAGGGGGAGCGAAGCAGTGCTGCATTCGTTTAAGAATTACACATGATTGTTGAGTAGGAATTTGAAGAAATCTCTTTAATGATATCAGTCTTATATTGCAAATTCCTTGATGTCGAACGACTTGCGTCACAGATGCGTCCACTCCTGCATCGGCTGCTGCTTTTCCAATTTCTATGGAAATATATTGCACAAAGCGTTCGTAAATTGTCCTTTTGATATTCACAAAAACGTGACAGATGCAATAGTCGGGGGGCGAAAACAAATTCGTTTGCTCTGCTTTGCGATTGCGTGTGTTGGCATTATTGTTGCTGTTGCTGCTGCTGCTGCTGTTCTTGGGGATGGTGCTGTTTCTGCCGCAATGGCTGTTGCAGTTGTGATTATTGTAGCGGTTGCTGTTGCCGCTTTGATCAGTGCTCATTGAGTTGCTAATTGAAGAAGCGCTAGGATCTGCCGCAGCCCTGCTACCTCTTAGCTGGACAGGACTACTTCTCAACGCAACATAACTCTTAACGGAACGAAAGCAGCCAAGGATAAGACAGTACACACGCAAAGTTGTAAAGTAAACAGTTAGATTAGTGAGTTGAAAGTTGGGTCGGCCGTGGGCCATCGCCTGTGCGACTGGTGACCGCGCTGTTGACTGCCGCCGGGTCAAGTGGTTTTCATCTTCACCGCTGTTGTGCTCAACAGCGCCTTCGCATTTGATTGCCTTGCCATGGTAGCTGCGTTGTGCTTTGATTTCAAATATTATATAGTATGGGAAGCGCTGTCGCTTTGATCACAAATGTTTTTGTCCTTTGATTGTGCGCGAATTCCGTGTAACGAACAGTAGCAACCAGGATCCTGTTGCCGCCAAAATGCCTGCAAGCACAAAAATGCACATTTCATTAAACATACAACACACATTGTTGCTGTTGCTATTGTTCTTGCTGTGGATTTTGTTGTTAATATGCAAGAAATAATTTAAATCACACATAAATGTAAATGTTTATACATATATAGGTGGCCATGCACACTGCACTGTGCAAGTATGTAAAATGTACATATTATTTTATATATTGTATGTGTAAAACCTTTTTCCGTTGGCAATTGGAGAGCGACTGTGCGACAAAGTTTTGTTGCACAACCTTAAGTAGCTTCTCGTCACCTCATTCACCAGATACGGTGAGCTGCGCCACTTGTGTCGCATACGCACGCGCTCTACACATAAATAAATGCTGCATAAATATTTGCTGCTGCAAAATTTAGAGATTGAAATTTGCATCGTTAAAAGTGCTGCACTTTTACAACTGAATTTTAAACCCGAAAGTGAACTAATTTTTGACAGTCCTATGAATAAAAATATTCATTTGCATTTCATGTACTCACAAACGGAATCCAAAAGAAAATTTTGCTAGAGTAAACATGTTGCTGGTAGTGAATTTTAACTCAATCATACGCTGCAGTTGAGACAGTGCCAACCTTCCCTTTGTCTTGGTTCATTCAAATTGTATGCCTCAAAATATGAATATTGATAATAAGACACGCTTCAGCGGTCAAATGAGTTAATGTGGTTTAGGATAGGTTAAAAGGGGAAACTAATTGAAACTGAAAAAGTTCCTGTCAAACTAAAATTGTGCCCTTTAAAGTATATTAACTACTACAAGTACTTATAGTGGAAAGAGAGCACATTAGTGCACCCAGTGCTTTGAACCAATATTCGAACAAAATAATAAATATGACTGTCCTGAGTAATCTTAACTGCGTACGAGTCTTCCTTCTCTGGCAGAAATGTTTGGTAAAGCTCAGACCGACTTGAGTTCTCGGACTTGAGTTCGGAATACTTAAAATTTGACTTTGTTTAGGTTGCTTCCTTTCAACTCTTCACGAAGAGTATATTAAACAATATCTTATTAACAGTAGTGTTAACAATATCTCGTTTCTGTATTCGCGAATGGTCGACAAATTATCCAACCATAAGCCATTGTGTTAAAAATGTTCGATCAAATTGGCTATTTCCGTTCAACTTTTCTCATTTACGGTATGCTGCAAATGCCACATTGCTTTCCGACCAAAAAAGTCGTTTATTCATACCATTGAGTCCCATAATAACCGATAACACAGCGTGCTCGCTCCTCGATGTGCGAATAGAAACTTACCTATTCACATAAAGTTGCAGATATCCACGTGCATACACAAATATTTGCACACATACACACTGAAATAACCATGCGTACATATCGATGTGTAAACATTTATGCATATACTTACGTAAATATGTGCAGCATTTGCAAAGTATGTTTCGGTGTGTGAAGCGAAAAGCATCCGCCGCAGCATTTGCTGGTAGAAAATTAAAATGTAATTTTACATAGATACGGATGCAAATGACGCTACAGTGAATGCAGCGCATTTCAATGCACTGGTTGAATGCTCGCACGCCCCACAGGACAACGGACAGATAACATAAAACGGGGTAAATAACTTCGGAATGCGTTTGTGCCTGCGTTTTTGCCAAGATTACGTGCGGCAGACTGGAATTATGTTTGGCATGTGGCAAATTAATTTCCGACCACGTCAACGATGCCAACTATGATGCCAACTCTGTGTGCCAAGCGCTCGTGCACACATATCTACACACTTATTTACATATAAATAATACCTACTCGAAACTATTTGATAGTCAAGTTTTGAAACTATAGTTTCGAAACGGCAGTTTTCATATATTATTACTAATTTGGGTCGAAAAACATATTTTCTGGAAAAAAGCTGCGCCCACAGACTTGACTTGCCAATTAAAAAACAAATTTTGAAATTGATAGAAATGTGTATCGAAACAATTTATAAATAAATAAAACTAAAAAATGAAATATAATTCGATAATTGGATACCCGAATGTGTCGAAAAGAAAGTGCGCAACATATTTTCCTCGAAATTGCTTCTGATAAGTGCCTGACGGTATCTTAACTTTTATTGGACCACAGGGTGTCGTTTTAAGATGCACCGAAACTACTATGCATCGTCGCTTCAGAAAACGAATATCGCATGTCCCATTGACTTAAACAGGACACACCACCGTCGGTTTTCTCAAGCGATGAGATGTCTGTTTGTGTGAGAGATTAACACACGTATGACATGTGTGCGTGCGGTGGCTACTAGTTCAGATAGCACGAATCTGCAATATGGCAATTTATTTGACAGTAGAAATGTTGTCACGAAAGAAATCACACGAACATAAATTGCAAAGACAAATCGAGGGTGCAGGTTTGTATGTATAGTCGTAAGAATAAGTTAACGTAGGGGGTGTTAATCCTACAGCGTGTTGATTAATCTGTGATTTTCACATCTGGAAACTCAGCTTTGTATCTATTTGGAATATTTACAAGTTGACACGTTTATGTTACTTAAACAATATTTGACAGTTGTAATTTATAATTTACTTATGTATTATTAAATATATTATATACATTTTCTTGAGTTTGTGCATTGGGTATTACATAAGTCAAAGGGTCGTCGGTTAGAATCGCGACTCGCCCCATACAAAATAAAGAAAACCATCTTGCCCCGGCAATGACAAACCGCTAAGAGCCATTCGGAACTCGAAAGTAGAATCAAATAGACCATTCAACTACATACATACATACATATGTGAGGATGTGTATATAAGTATACAAATGAGTTGTTGTGCGGCAAGTTATTTCATTGAGCTGCCAATGTTTTATTATTCAGTGCCTGAACTGGCAGCAGGTATTCATTTCAGAAGCCGAGGATCATCTGACATCAAATGTGTTGGTTTACACAAGACGCACATGGAAGAAGCGAGAACAGTTGAGTTTGCTTTGGACGTGTGGCATGGCAACGTATACGAGAACAATTAATCGGCTTTCTTTCCGTAGCATTTCTTCGACTTTTCATATACGCTGCTCTGGCACAACACATACATAGGTACGTAGGTGTGTGGTACGAGTGTGTGTCATCAGACAGCCGCCACAATCACCACCGCCGTTGCTATTGCCAATGCCGCAAAGGACATCTTAGCCGGCTACGAGCGCACACATACAGCGCCAGCAGCAGGACAAGCACCAGCATCAACACCAACATAGGCATCAGCGACTGAATCCACATCAACAGCAAACAGAAACACACAAGAGTGGCATTGGCCAACCAAGGAGGCACTCCGTCCGGCAGCCAACCCGCCAGCCCGCCAAGCAGCTAGGCCCGCTGGCAGTCACCAGTCTTGTTGATGTTTACGTTTGAATAATTTATGACAATGAAAGAAAGTGAGACAGCGGTGCACTGGAATGGATGCAGGTGGCGACAATGGCGACGGGAGGTGCTCGAGTCCCTCAGTCTACACCCATATGAGTATTAGTGCGATTGTATGTGTGAGCTTGTGTTTTATGCGATGCGAGTTGAGTTTTCATTTCATTCGGCTCATTTAGAAAAGTTGAATAAAAATGTTGTACTCGTATTATGGACATTGGCTACTGGACGGCAAATGATGGCAAAGACGAAAACAAAAGCTGGCCGAAATGAAAGAGAATGGAGCTGAATGGACGCGAATCGTGCGGCAGCATGGCTGTTGGGCTGGATGAAAGCGGAAGCTGGGAAGCGAAAAAAGCGAGCAAGTACATACATAGAGCGGACGGCAACAACGGAGTCCACGCGCACACACAACGGCTCAGAAAATATGAGTCAAGCCGAAAAGGGAATATAAATTGCTTCTTAAATATGGAATAAACGAAAAAATTCGACTGCTAAATATACACGCACTCGCACTTGTGATGCATGTGGGCACAAACAGATGGATGCGAGTAAATGTACTCGTATGTTTGAGGACGGAGAAAAGCAGTTCACACGCACACACGCACAGTCCACAAGTGTGCCGGGGAAAATGGGCACAACACACCGTTGTGCGCGTAATTGTGTGCGAGCACTGAATTTTTATGGATCCAATTTTTTCCTTTATCATTTTCTTTGCAACTCGCTCTCGCGCGGCCAGTCTGCGGGCAGAGTGGGTGTTGGTGGGTGAACTGACGTGCGGGAGCGTTTGTGTGTGGTATTGTGGCTTGTTGCAGGAAGATGCTGTGCGCTGTCTTTCTCACATTAAATTTGAATTCGGTATTAAATGCTCCAGCACCAGCCAGCCGTCACATTCCTTCACACCTCTCCCCAACACACACACACACACACACACACACACAATCACACTTGCTGTCGCACACAAAAGCCAGCAAGCCACATACTTCTCGCTTGTCTAAGCGCTCACCCGTTCGTCCTTTCTTGTCGCATAAACTCGTATTTGGCGCAAGACAAACCGTAGAATGTAGCGTTCTTTGAGCTTCAATGACGCTTTTCCGCTTTGTTTTTGCGCGCACCCGCTGTTAACGATACTTTGCCGCAAGTTTATGATATTTTCATTTATTCACACCACAAACCGCAAAAAATTGGTATGCAAAAATGCATTTAGACCGCGCGCTGCCGATTTAGATTTGACCCAAAAATGCCAGATATGACTTAATACCCGCTGCGGTCGCTTTGGTGGCTGCGGCTGTGGCTGTAGCTGTGGCAGAGGCTGCCATTGTTACTCTATCGACATCTGTGCGTGCGCGTGTGTGCGCGCGCGTGTCGGTGTGTTGGTAATTGCGAGAGCGCGTGCATAGCTGCGTGAATGCGAGTGTATGCGCGCATGTACAGGGTGTCCATCCAATAGTCGGCACTCACAATTGCCATTGCCTCTACTAGCGATCTAAAGCGGTCCTCCATTCGAAATTAGCAAAATTTGATTTAAACCACACATATTACTTGCGAGTAAGTAGAAAATATCGAATGTTGCCCTCTCCCCCTTGTAAGTCTGATGTTGGATTAATCCTAACGCCATAGCTATCTTATACATAAAGCCCTTTTTAACAGTTAAGTTTAGTCTATACTAAACCAAACTAAACTCTCTAAACTAACTAAACTAACGATATGAAGAAATGAGGTCAGATTTGATTCACAGCTGTATTCGGAAAGAAATCACAGTGTCCTTACAAATGTGTTTTAAGCCTAGTGTTTTCATATTCCGACAAGAAATTTGTAATTTTCGAACTTTAATTTACTTTACTGAAACTGACAAATATGGTCGGAGCAGATTTTAGACTTTCCAATTTTTAGGGCTCAGTGGTGAATACAGCTGTTACATGCAACTTTTCAATTCCATAAGCGTTTAAATTATTTTCAAATATTTTCTTTATGGCTGCCAGCATTGATAACAATCTAGAATTTAGTTTTAATCATCACCATTAGGGGTACGTGAGTACATGTCTATGTAGGTCAAGATCACACATAAACAAAAATATATCCTTTTTCAAAATAGTTAGGAGATTTCTAACTTATACCATACGCGTACACTTTATACGCAGTGACTGGCATTCCGTAAATCGTAAAACGTCACCGTCAACAACACCCTGTCAGCAGCAAGCGGTGGGCGTAGATGCTCGTGCCGCCGCGGGACGGGCGTGGAATGCGAGAGGCGCGGGCACTGAGTGCGCCGCCGACACTGTTCGCATAACGCTGGGAATGCTTAACGGCCCATAGTGTGCAATGTACGCGCGGACTCGCGTTTAGCAGCAGGAGCAGCGGCGTGAATTTTGTGTCTCTATCGCAAAGCGGAAACGGCAACAACAACAGCAATAGCAATAGCTGCAAATGAAAAGCGAACACAAAAACCGAAAAAGTATCTTGGGCGTTGATGGCTTTCACTTTTTGCAATTTTCATGCATTCGGTTTGGTGCCTGGTATTATTGTTGTTGTTGCCGATTTTGTGGCAGCTGCCATTTTTTGTAATTGATTTGGAAAATGTCACCAATTTTAATTTTTCTTCAAAATATTTTTCTTTGGGCTTAAAAGGGTTTTCGCTTCCCCGTCCCACACGCATACCTCACTGACTGCGCCAACCCGACTGTCTGATAAATTGCAATTTTTCCAGCAATCTGCAGATTTTTGTCAGCTTTTATTTTGAAAAATGTCGCATCGGATTTTGTCTCATTGCTCAACTTTTGTTCACTGTGCGATTTTTGCACTTTTTCCGTGTTTAACAATTCTCCCGTTGCCAATTTCACTTTGCCACATTCGCTTTTTTGTTAACTGCACTGATTTTTTTGATTTTGCGGTTTCATCGGTAATTAATTTAAGTCTTGTGCACTTTGCAAAAGTTGTAAAAATCTTTCGGAAAATTTCTATAAGCGAAAGAATAAAAAAATGTAACTTTCCGTGACTGTGCCAGGCGTTCGACTTCTCTAATTGCGTTAAGGTTTTTCTCTTGCAAGGATTTCGATTAAAATCAGCTCTTCTTCTGGCTGCTCTTGTTCTTGTTCGCCTTCTTCAACGTTGCCTTGCGCTCGAGTTGCGGCCTCCTCGGGCCGCTGTGTTTCCTCGTTGTAGCTGTTGTTGCCGTCGTCGTCGTCGTCAGTGGCGGTGTCGTCGTCTCTCTCGTTGGAGCTGCTGCTGCTGTCAAGGCAACGGCCAGGACTCTGCGGATGGATGCTTTGTCGGGATGTATCTTTGTTGCGTGTGTATATGCGATTTTTTCGTATTGTGTTGTGGAATCGCATTCGCAATCATATTTGGCGCACACTCAGTTTATTGTAGGCCTTCTCCTAATCATTGTTGTTGTTGCTCGCGCAACTGGCGCTTTCATGTTACCCGGTTGCCTTCTCGTCTGGCCTCGCCTCGCCTCACCTCGCTTGGCCGCCGCCGGCCCCCGGCCCACTGCCACTGCCTCTGTGGCTGATGTTGCTGTTTCTATTCAGTGATTGTTGTTGTTTGTCCTGCAGCTGTTGTTGCTATCGCTGCTGCTGTTTATTTTCAATGAGTGTCTGAAGTGTAAATTTGCTTTAATTATTTTAAGGCTTCTGCAGTTTCTCCTTTACCCTGTGCGATTTGGCCCGCTACAGTCGGTCGCTTGCGACAGTGTGCAGCGCCGCTGCTGCAGCTGTGGCGCTACCATTTCTTGGCAATCTATGACCGGAGCTATTGGCGCTGTTGACTGCAGCTTGTGGTCGTTGTCCCTTGTAATTGGCTTTAATTTATTGCTGCTGTGATCAACGCTCATCACTGATCTCACTTTGCAATTCTGATTCGTTGGTAAAAGTTTTCCGCACCGTTCTGCATGATGCGCGTAATCACGCATAAACAATCAAAGCCATTGGCTGCACGTGAACGCATCGAATCAATTGCTCAGCGGCAACAATTCAATTTGCGCTGCTCTTCACGAGGATTCACAGCTACAGCGATGGCAACAGCGCAACTGAAGCCTGTTGAGAGAGCTAACAAGGCGTATGACTGAGTAAGAGATCATCGGGATCAATTGTGTGTGCGCTGCGTTGCCTTTTTATTTCGATATTTGCTGTTCTTGTGGTTTGTCTTTTCTATTTCTTACCGTTGTTTAGCCAAACTACAAAAACACACCACACTATAGAAATTAGTTCATATCTTCCAAGACTTTGGCACGGAGAGCACTAATTACAGCAGCACTAATTACTGTGTGTGTGCGAAATGTTAGTTATTGAAATTACCCACAAACTATAATTAGTGTTTTCTATATCCAATAACTGAAGTGTCAGAGCATTTTTGACGAATAAAATACTATGTACTATTATTTGAGCCGTTCAGTGCACAGAGTGATTAACTCCACTTTTTGAAAAATCTTAAATTTAAGTGTCAAAGCACTTGGTATAGTCATAACTTTTTATATTTATTAAAACTTTCCTGAATAGTAAAGATTAACACCATTAAACGACAATATATATATATTTGAATTTAAATTATAAAGGGAATTTAAAAAAAAACAAATTTATTTCATCGCATTTCTTAACTTTTTGTTTTATGGAGTTAATCGATTTGTGCACTGAGCGGCACATTTGAAAGTTATAGTGTTATTTGAAACAGAATTTTTTGAAAAGAAAATAATAATTTACAATAGAAAAAAATGTGTGCGTTTTATATGCATGCAACTATTATACGCGGTGGCGTATGACAAAGCTTTTTTTAATTTTTTATTTACCATAAATACGAACATTTTCAACCACATCTGATCTGTTTGAATTCAATTTTTTCATACAAATCGATCGATATTCAATTAAATAATGAACATTTGGAAATATTTAGATATATGAATGCAACTTAAAGACAATATTTTTCCAAAATTTGGCGCCCATTTCAAATATTTGTTTCTTCTTTAACGCCCCTCCCAAATAAAAAAGTCACACTTTAAAGTAGCTTAATACATAGATGCACGTTAACACCGCAAATAAATAAATAAATTAAAATAAATCTCCAATGAAAATCAGCTTCGAGGAGAAATAATGTCCTTGCGTTCTAATAGCGCCAGATGACGCATTAACACCCCTTCAAATTTGTTTTATTGCTCATGCTATGAAAATTTACCTGGTCAGATGAGGTGTGACTTGTTGTTGTGCACATATTTGCTCTTTTCAGTTTTGAACTGATTTTTAAAGAATTTGAATTCGCGTCGACGTCATTTTCACAATCATCTAAACACAAACATTGTAATGATGTTTTCCCTATAACTTTTCAAATGGGTCCGTGCATTGTGTCGGCAATAAATAATCATTGAGGAGCGAGTTCTTGTTGCCGTTGTTGACGCAAATGTACCAAGAAGGTGTTAAAAGCAGCAAGTGCAGATTGCGTAGATAGCATTTTGGTAGCGCCTACTCATCAGCTTAAGGTGAATTCCAATATTCGCCTGCAGACAGTCGAAGTAATACAATTCATACTTGCATATGTATGTATGCCAGTACTTACATATATAGTCATGCGTACAAGAACGAAATGAAATTGTTAATGATACGCGCGAAATTTATACACACAAACAAACACAGAAATACCTGCGCGCATGGCACAAACAACTACTATCACTAAATGAGATGTTGTTAATGAGATAATAGGCACAATAATACAATTCAAATGAAAGTACACTAAAGACGGGTTCCATAATTTATGCAACAAAACTAACAAACTAAACACCAGAAGTGGGCAAATATTCGTTCAGAATTAAAGGTGGTAAACAGGGCGCGGCATGTGTGTTTCTGTCGCAATTCAAACAGTTGTTACAGGGTTGTTGCCTACTGACGATCGCTTTCGTAGGTGGGCTGATATAAATGGGCGGGGTCACTCGACCATAAAACTCCCAAACGTGTCCGCAATATCATTCCATGGCTATATGAAAGGAAAAAAAATTTGCTCTCATTCGATATTTTTAATTTCACATTTTGAAAGAAAATTTGTTAGAATTTGTTAGAACGCTCATTATCGTGCATTAAGAATGGGAAAACAGTGACAAATCGTTGACATCGTTGTGTGTTTTCTTATAAAAATTTACAAAAAATTTCTACTGCAATGAATTTGAGATTCGGAACTTCTGTGGACTGGCATGGTTTAACTTTTACAGAAATGTCCTTCCTAGAGTACACAACGGATTTGTAGCTCAATTAGTTTCAAGTTGATTACAACTTGACTTGCTTTTATGAAATTGATCAACGTTGGATAGCGACAGAAGCTGACCTGTGTTGTACTTATATGTACTTGCTATCAATCGAGAAGATCACTTTAATGGCGTTTATGTCATAGTATACAGGAGTATACATACATACTTATCTTATAAAACATTACCCTTTACGCAAAGCGGTTAATGAATATGCCAGTTTGAATATTTTCTGTCGCAATTCCACGTAAAATTCCCAACAAACATTTGTGTGTAGTTACGTCTGTGACCGTGTTCAGGATACTTGAGTAAATGCTTTTTGTACCTTTAGATAAGAATAATCTCCTTCGAATTGGTGTTTGAAAGTGTGGTTGTACTTGTACTAATGTTTGTTGTTTGTTGTTACCAATAATTTTTGTTGCACTCATTTGCTCAATTGCATTATGTTTTTCTTTAAATTCGTTTTCATTTCAGTTACATTTTAAGATTGCTATCATTCTTGAATAACACTCGTTCTTTAATAACGAGTGTTGCCAAATGCAAGTGACAACGTTTGCTTGTGCTCGTTATTGCCACTGTGCATTGTATCGGGCTTGTTTAACTCTTCTTAGATGGCGCTACAAATATTTAGTCGAGCACTTGGGTCCAAGAGTTGAGTGCTTTAATTGCCACCTATCGAAATTATTACACAAAAATTGTGGAACACGAATAAATCGATAAATAAACTCAGGGATTCGTTTATATTCCACACAATTTTGCAGTCTACATTAGTAAGAAGTTCAGAGCAGTTCTTTCGCACTATACGCCTTTTTGGTATAAAAATATATACGAGTATTACAATAGCTTTTTGTGGTGAAACAATGCCGCCTGGAGAGAACTGTTCAGCTTTATATTGATAACCATTATCTCACGAAATCTATGAAGAAAAACGGTTATATACACGGTGGGCGGAAAGTTTCTGCATACAAACAACCCACCGTTAAGGATCATTTGTATTGCTTTTCAACATTTTTTTTATTTAAACCACTTAAGCGAAATTCAATTGATCATTAATATTGTGTATGTGTGCCATTTGTTTCGTAGCACTCTAGGACTCGCTTTCGGAAACTTTCGCACAAGACCGACGTTTCGGCCAATGATATGGCATCCCACTCTTGTTTTACTCTCTCAATTAGTTGAACTCTAACTATTGGCAGGTTTTGGACTCCGAAATACTAAGTCTTGAATCCTGGACCAGATATGTTCAATAGGATTAAGATCTAGCGAATTTCCCGGCCAGTCTTCCCATACTAGCTTAAATAGACTTTTAGGGCGATGTTATGCTGCCGGTCACGGGCACCGATCACGGATAAAATTGTTGTTGCTTCAATGTAAAAGAGAAAATTTGGAGAGCGTAATTTTTCTCTTTTACATTGAAGCAACAACAACTTATCCGTGACCGACGATCATTTGACCGGCAGCATAACATCGGCCTTAGCAACACTTAGGCCGATGTTATGCTGCCGGTCAAATGATCGTCGGTCACGGATAAATTGTGACTGAGCCACAGGCAGCCGCCGTGGCTCAGTTGGTTAGTGCGTTGGACCGCGAGTCGAAGGCAGCAAACCGCAGGTTCAAATACTGCCCGTAATAACACCTAAAAAAATAACGGGAAAATTCGTTTTCTCTTTCGGTGGCTGTCCTCTCAGCTGGAAATGGCAAACCTCTGAGAGTAAAAATTGCCTATGATAAAGCTCCCAACCTGCCGTTCGGAACCGGCATAAAAACTGTAGGTCCCTTCCACCCGCGTACAAATTCACACGCACAACACGGGTGGTTGCGGGAAGCTAGGCCTTAGTCTCGCGTAAGCGGGCTGTCGTGCCAGTCAATTAAATTAATTATTACATTGAAGCAACAAAAATTTTATACGTGACCGGCAGCATAACATCGGCCTTATTGACTGATTCGCCGTATGACATCGCGCACCGGCCTGCATTAAAATCGCTGTAGATCTACGAGGGAACTGCTTAGGATTTTCAAACCATCACATTATAGGGGATTTTCCTATTTCGTTTTCAAATAAAACAAGCAATCAGAATTTTAAGTATATTACAATTTAAACGATGTATGCAGAAACTTTTCGCCCACCGTGTATATAAAAAAATCAGCACATATTATTTGGTTGAGACGAAAATGGAAAATTGTCCATTGTTTCTCAAATTCTGGCATTTCGTTAAATTTAATCTACATAGACACGTTTTGACCCACAACCACCCAAATTGAATTCTCAATGCCTTAATTCCATTTCGTTGTTGCTTTTCACAATCATATTTTTCACTATTTTTAAGGAATTTCAAACGGCCGACGGTCGTAAATGAGTTAAGGAAAACAAAACTCCATTTCAGTTTTATGTTTCAATATTTTATAGCTATTATAACTAAGTCAAAGTAACAATTATTACAAACAGCTGTTAGATTAGTAAAGTTTGCGCTCGTAGTTGTAATGCGCTCGAGCAAGTCGTTAAGACCGCCTCGTATGTTGGCGTTCGTCTTTTTATTTTCATTTTTTATATGAGTAGCTGATCGTCGGATTGTCGATCGATGTCGGCGCAATGCAGCCTATAAAGCATCGGCAAGTTTTTGCGTAGACTCAGTCTGTCTGTGACGGAGCTGTGATTGGTTTTGAAATTGAAAGAGGGAAAGAAAGAAGCGGCAAAATATTTTCAAATTATTAACGTAACAAGTAACGAGTGTATTTGGAGATATCAAAAGTAACTGAAACTACGGATTAACAAATCGAAAAAAGGGACAGCAGATCGGGCGTTTGGGAGACGAAAATGTACGTGCGAATTACCTACCGGTCATTTATAGTAGAACTGATAGTGTAACATTTCTAAAAAAGTGATCTTAATAGTAATATAAAGACAATTCAAAAGCCGATTAAGAACCACTAATATTTTAATGAGACGCTAATAAGGGCGGCATCATAAAAGAAGTTAGCGCTCCTACTGAACATTTAATTGCCGAAAGAAAAACAAAACAAATAACATTAAAACAAAACACAAAAGAAATAACAAAAGGAACAAAAGTGTGGCTGTAAGACATGAAACGAAATGGTTTAGTCGGCGTGTGAAACAGGCGAACGGTTTGTGGGGAAGCGGTCTTCACCACACATTTTACTTGCATTCGCTTACAATTTTTGAAGGCATGTGACTGAGGTGCTGTTGTGTTGTTGTCATTCCTAATTTTTCGGACATGTGTGCTGTGTTGACATTTTGGTTAAAACTAATTAAAATTTTGTACCACGAGACGCCAATTTAATTTATTTACAAACGCGTTTAGGTATGTATGTGTGTATGGATGTGTGTATGAGAGTGTGTATGCAAATACGCGAATCTCATTAAGTACGTGCCTTGTGTCGCATAATGGCCTTTAATTTGCTTGTTTATTGTTGATTTGGTTTGATTGTTGTTGGGTCGAATTCGATTTTACAGACTTTATGATCTCGGTTGTTGACAGCAACAGCGTCAGGAGCCGATAGCTTATGACTAAGCGGCAGAAGTCGTGCCGAAGTCTAAAGGATGGGGTCGTGCTTATAGCTTTCATTGCGAGGCGTTGAAGTTGTAGCCAGGGAGGGTATACGGCGGAAAAGTTAATTTTCAAGCTGTGCTCCTATTAAGTTTCCAGGGCAAATGTAACCGAACAGTAAAAAATATTAAAACTATATACGCAGGCGCATACAAATAATTAAAAAAAACAGCCAAGGAAATTGCTGCATTTGTCAAGCGGCTAAGAGGGGCACAAATAGAATTGGCAATATGAAATTATTGAATTGTACGGAAAAGCAATTTACGTACTTAACACGTCAGTGCTAAAAAATTGCACAATATCTTACAGATAATTTACGCGCCGAATCAGTTAAGAAAATATTTGTATACGTTGTCGAAGACCAATAGCCTGTACAGTCCAATGCCTCACGGTTAAAACGTATTTAATTATTTACGATTGTCATGGACATGTACCTTCAATGTGGATTGGAACTTGATTAGCATTATACCGGCATGAGACATACCAACTCAGTGTGTGGAGATATTGACGCATAAAACGAATTCCAAATCTTATCTGCACAATAAAGTGAGCAATACTGTCCAAGTGCCTTAATAATTACAACAAGCACGATAAACATACAAGCAGCATAATCGCGATTCAAGTAATTCGCGTTTCAGTACTCGTATCTTCTTCAGATACGTCGAGTACCGCACTACCACAACGCCAATCGCTGGTGTGGACAACAATCAATTTTTGGGACAATTACAAAACATAATAGGCTAGTGCCAGTGTCTTCAGGCTTAAGTGGGGATCACTCTTTCGATAGCAGCGATCAGTGCAATTAGTGTCAAGAAACAGCCACGAATATCGAGTGGACTGAATCTGTTGCTTAGCCACTTTGAATTTCAGTGGCAAGCGAACTTAACGACGCCACGCAGCACCTTCGAACGCTGCTCGTGCGCCAGCAGTTGCTCGTGCCCCGCGCACAATCATGCAACGGTGGCGCATTCGTTGATGGTTTAAAACAGCAGCTGCTCCGTCGCTACCCCCACCGACAGCGGCCATCGCACGGCCAGTCGTATCGCCCATCAAACCGGCGCAATAAAATCTTAGCCGCGATTGCGCGGTCTTATCGGCTCGTTAACGCTTTCAGCGACTCGGCGGAGATGGATTTGGGGCGGCGATAAGACAGGAATAAAATAATAAAACAAATCATTACACAATCAATCAAAATCGTCTAGCAATTTAGTGATTGAGTGAGCCGGTCTATGGCATTCTTCTACTGGCGTTGTGCAGGTTATGTTGTTGTCGGAAGCTATCGACGAAAGCGATTAAATTCGCACGTCAAAAGCAAGAATTTCGGTCAATTAATAATGGTCAATTAAATAAGCAACTTAACTTCACAACTAGTTCAGTTGGCCAATCGATCAAAATATATTAAAAGTATTGCATTAAATAAATATTAATTAATGTTCTTCGCTAAAGCACTAGCGTAACGCTTAGCCATTGATAAAATCTCAAGAACTTTGTGTCTGAAGTGGCGCATGGTGATGAATGGAATGAATAAAATATCAGAAAACTCTGCCTAATTTTTCATACTAAAAGTGTAGTGAGTACCTTGTGCAACTTCTAGGCAATCGTACGTTTTTAGCAAATCAATCTATATTTAGTAAATATGTGTGGTGGTAGTGTGCGTGTGCCGAACAGTGATCACAATTATTAAGAGATTGACTAAGGATTTATCTTTTCTAATGATCATTAAAGATTAATAAGAATGCTTTTTATACTTAACCAATGGTTTGCTTAGACAATTGAATCAATCAAATCTGGCTTCAAAAGCAAATTATAGGGAAAGAAGTAAAGAAGTAAAACAAATACTCTTGGTTTCTGAGCACTTTTTGTACTTTTTTTTAAGTTTTAACATAGTTAGTCTCAGATTGTATTGATTTAGACTGAACTATGAAATAAAAAAATCGTGACTAATTACAGTTTTTCATTGATTTATAAGCAAGTCTGTTGATTTGTTAGGTGTATACACGTATTTCGCATTCGTCTTTGCTTCTCGACAATCTTATACAATATATAATATCTGAGAAATATTCTATAACAATACAAGGGCTGTTCCGCGCATTGATGCGCATCCTGGTAGTGCAGTGTTTTGTAGGTTTTCTTGCCGCAATGTTCGTACTAAACTACTTTCTTGCATCTATTTCACTTGTCAAATAGAGCCGGACAAAGAGAGGTGCAAAAATAGCTACGAATGTTTACCGAAGGCTGCCAACAGTCAACAACATGCGACGAGCCGCAGCAACCAAAAAATGGGGCGCTAAAGAGAAGCAACACACGGGCAATAATTGTCACTTCGAATTAGCGCTTCAGTTTTTTGCTGGTGGCAGTTCGCGCAAAGTCCCCCATAAATATTTACTAAATTCATAAGTGTTACGATTGTTGCTGCTGCTGGTGGCGTTTCTTGTTTGAATACGAAGCGATTTCGATAATCAATGATAGGGACAGCTTGTTGATAGTGATTTACATAAATTTACACGAAATTTATAAACTAATAACTATTTGACTTGACACGTAGTTAATGGGCGTGCAACTTGTGATGTATAAATTATTTACGTAAATTGGCAATGGTTCTTGCTTTGCAAAAAAGGACAGTCTGGTGCGTCTAACAGCGAAGCGGTAGTGTGATCCCAGCTATGTTCTGGCTCCGAACAGTGGACAATCGTCGATCAGATTTGTTTACGTAAGACCACATTTGTGTACTTCTAAATTAGTTGCTACTTACTTGTATTGTACATATGTACTCATGTACGTACATATGTATATACGAGCATGTTTGCGTAATGGCGCGCCATTTTTGTTAATATTCCGTTGTCAATCGGTTGACAAAATATTTGAAGCACGAACAGTAACAGCAGCGGCAGCACATCATCACGTGCTGGGAATCATGAAAAAGAGTGATTAATTAGCATTCATTTTGAGTTTTCCTTGCAAATGTCAATAAATTATCACTCACATTTTAACCTGAGGCTGGCGAAAATTGTTGCAAATTTGTGCGAATTTTACGGTCGCCAAATGTTCGAAAGCTGCGTATTGGGTTAAGCGTTATTCGGCCTGACATACATATATGCACATGTGGGCCGAATTTGACAAAACGGCCGCAAATTTGCATCAAAAACGACCGCTTACAAGGTTAAAAGGCATATCAAACAATGAAATCGAAAAAGCTCAACGTGCAGCGTTTATTAATCGATTCCGAGTCAAAACCCATTTTGTCAGCTGCCTTTGCGTTAAAAACTTCAACTTCTTATGTTAGTACTTGACGTAATTGCATTTGGCATTAAGATACAATTTGCGCCTCTTGTTTTGCGAACGAAATGGCCAAGGTAGTAAATCGGTTGCTGTGAATAATGCATTTTCAAAATCCAATCATAAATCGAATGAAAATATGAATATAACAATTCTGGAAGGCAGTTAAATTCGGAACTGTGTTGTTGTAGTGGTTGCGGTTGCCTAATTGTGTTGTGCGATACAGTGACAGAATTCTACGCTTATAAAAAAATAATATAACCTGTAATATATGGAAATTTACGCTTAAGTGTAAACAACATTGTATATGTCTACAATTTTACATAAATTTTTGGTTGTCGGTAGACGAATTTTAGAGTGGGTGCAGTAAAAGATCAAGTTTCGTTGAAGCTTTTTTAAGAATGTTTAGATATTTGCTTTTTTGTTGCTATTTTCACATTCCTAAGAGGGAAAAATCTTGGCCAAGTCTCATTCTGTGTTTTTCCTACTCCTACTCTTTTCGAAGAATTGCTAAATTCATGGAGTACAGTGGTGTCTGGATATAGTGAACTAATTATGTCTGTCTGTCTGGATATAGTAAACTAATGATTGCAAGGCCTGTTCACTGTATTGAGGTTGTTCAAAATTTTGTTATTTGCTCTTGTTTTCTTGGATCTGTAAGCTTTCTTCCAGCAAGCATTGACCTCACCTTACCTAGCAAGGCTTTTTCGCCTGATCTGAATAAAAGCCAGTAGGGTTTGCGACTTCTCAGGTGAAGTTATCAGCTCGTGCCAGCTCGTTCGTGTCGAATCAACCTACTCCATACATTCATTAGTAATTCCGGTAGACGATGATCTGAAAAACTATGTGCTCAAGCACTTTTTTACTTGTTTGAGCCATATTAACACTCGGATGCCCAACAACTTTTTAAACGGCCAAAGCCCAACAAGGTCCCCAGGGACCTCTATTGTAATATTGCATATAAGGCTTGTAATTGTATAATGTAGTGTTACATAATGTGTGTAGATGTGTTTGTATTATGTATTTTTCACTACAGACAGATGGCAAAAACGTATAAAATACAAAATAATTGCTTTTAAAAACGGCATAGGTCCCTACGGACCTTGTTCGATGCCCAACAAGGAGTGTTAACATACGTTGAGAACAAGAGCAAACTAATATTTATATCACGTGTTTTAGTTTTTTCGGACCTTACCCAAGTTCGAACTGTATTTAAATATTGTTTTCCAATATAGTTTTCAATAAGCTTAAATGTCTTTAAATAGGTAAATAAAAGCTTCACTTTTATTGCAGTTGAGCGTAATTGGCAAAAAGATTTTGCTGCATCGTGAGCGCATGTAAGCTGAGATTAAACAACAAATTATTTACGAAACCACACAAAAAATTACCAATACCACCCAGTACATATGTTAAGTGAAACAAATGGTAAGTGTAACTAATTGTTACGAGCACTACAACAACTGATTCAGTTGTTCGATTCCCTGTTCCATTAGGTTCGTCAGATCGACAGCTTCGTCCGGTAGAATAAAAATAAGGGAAATATCGTCAGTTTTCCACTTGAAGTATCTGTTCGATAACAATTTGTCAGTTTGTGTTACCTGGCACTGTGTTTGTGGTCACAACCTCCCTGTTGTACCGCATAAACACGCCCACAACCGGTTCAAAATGGATGCATTTCGAGAAGGAATATAATGCGAGTGTCTTCTGCAGAGCATAAATACGTGGAACACAATATTGACAAATGAAGCGAGTGGTTTGCACGTGACTGTGCTCACTACCAGCCGACGAAGTTGCAGAACTTTAAAAATACAAGTATAAAATCAAGCAGAAATTAAATTTGGCGTAGTGCGTGTGAGGCAACGTTGCAAGAGAAATGTTGCAGTAAAAAAAAAGTTGTGCGTATGTGCGAAATTTGTACGCATTTTGGAGCTACTGCGGCCTTCCGTGACCACTGAACTCCGTGACCACTGTTGCATTGTGTGTGCTTGTGTGTGTGCTTGATAAGAAGTGTGAATTGGGTGATTTTAGAAATTGTCAGCACAATCTGACGCCGGAACACGAACGCTTCCGTCTGATTGAACTTCTTCCTTGCTTTCCTAGGGGCGTTGGGCTCTGCAAATCCATAATAGCTATCAGAGCGCACATTCGTAGGATCTCACACTCATATGTGGGCATGAACAATAACAAAACGGAGCGAGTACGGAAACCCGCACCCAACACAATCACGGGCACGAGTATGGTCGCGTATTTTGGCTACACGCACAAACTGAAACTAATTAATGTTAATTCCTTTTTATTTTATTAATACTTCGATATAAGAAATAAGTGCTAATTGTTGAGCACTTAGCATGTTACTGTCGCCGACGTTCGAAGATTTGAAGCGCTGTCGTCGCGCGAGAAGAGCGTTAACGAATTCATTTCGATATTAAACGGTGAACGAGCAGGTCATAAAACCAATCATCGATCGGCAACATGCCCTCAAAGGTGTACCAAGTTGTGAGTGCGGGTATATAAACTCATTAGCGGCGGCGTCGGCGGCAATTGCGAGCCATTAACCAGCGATTGCCGTTGGGTATTAGGGCATATTCGGTTATTCGATTATTCGATTACGTGTAACTAATCAATAACTCGTAATTTATTTACACTGACGTTCGAGCGGGCGCTATAAAAAGACGTTAGTTATTTGCTGACACCCATATCCGACTTTCTTTGCAGAATCGCATGATGAATGAGAATGGTGAGCGCTCGGAGGTGCTGACCAACGGCACGAACGGCATAACAACGCCGCTGAGTGAAGGGAATGCGGGCATTCCCGTTACAACGGCGATGCCAGTACCGACGCCGCTGTCCACGACAGCACCGATCTCCGACATTCCCATCTTCAGCGCATCGCCGATGCCCCATAACCACACTGCGGGCAGTTACAGGAACACCATCGTTATCGACAGCCAGCCAAAGCGACGTGTCAGCATTGCATCCGATCCGGCCGGCGAAGCTCGCTACGCGGCCGCCTATGATAATCCCGCTTTCGAGCAAAATCCTCGCCGCAAAATATCACAGGTATGTATGCGATAGTGTGCGTATGGATAGATGTGCACATAACGCGACGCCACGGCCATATAAACTTTTGCGACACTGTCAATCTAAACTATGTGCCACCAGCGTGAAACTGCGATTAGCAACGGGTGTTTACAATTTTTGATTTGCCAACTTGGCCATCAAAAAATACTAGTACCCCCATCGTAAATCAGATTGCCGACACCATATATCCATATAAAGATTTATTGCTTCGTATGACAACAATTGAGTATTTTCGGTTTGGTTTATTGGAAAAGTTTTATTACTAAATGTGTGTGCTTGAGTTGTTTATGGGGGTTGTTGTGTGTGGCGGAAAGTGTTGAGAGAGGTTTGGAAAATTTTTCACACATAAGACTCAGATCGCACTTTGGCAAAAGAACGATTAGAGATTCAACTAATGGCTGTTTTGCCAAATCAGAGTTACGCAGCTGTAATCGAATAGTTGATACGTTATGTCTTTGTGTTCCAAACGCTGCCTACTGATAAATAATAATAATAATAATTGACTGGCACGACAGCCCGATTACGAGACTAAGGCCTAGCAACCCGCAACCATCCGTGTTGTGCGTGCGAATTTTGTACAAGGTTGGAAGGGACCTACAGTTTTATGCCGATTCCGAACGGCGAGTTGGGAGCTTTTTCATAGGCAATTATTACTTTCAGAGGTTTGCCATTTCCAGCTGAGAAGATAGTCGCCGAAAGAAAAATTGTGGTTTTTCTTTCTATTTTTTTTGGTGTTAGCAGCAACGGAGTCTTGAACCTGGGTTCGAGCGTCGCATTTGACTCGCGACCCAACGCACTAGCCAGCTGAGCTACGGCGGCTGCCTACTGATAGCAGAATTTTAATTATGAAAAATATGCTATGTGCAGTCCTTCTCTACAGTCCTTCTGATTGAGAAAACTGAAAAACATAAACAAACGGCTTCTTGTCACTATTAGGTAGTGTTTCTTTAGCTGACGAATATGTCTTTGTTTCTTTGGGCTGCTGATCAACTTATGGGAAGAATGGCTATAACATTGAGTTCTTGTTCTTTACGACAATTTTCGAAAGAATGATTTTTTCTTCTTGCTTTGTAGACTTCAACACATTCCCACACTGAACTGGGCCCAGTGCGACGAAAGAGCATTCTGATCAATTCCAGCGTCACTGCAATAGCGCCGGTATACGACAACGAATCCGATCATGGATCCATACAAAGTGTCGGTAAGTTTGACAGACGCAAAAGAACAATTACAAAGCACTTTAGAGCTACGAGTGACTTGTGTCAAGCGATGTCGCGTTGTGTCGACTGTGTGTATTTGTTTACCATACATTTTAAAGTGTGCTGAATTGTTTTTAGGTGGTTGATAAATTGTTGTCTGGGTTCTAATGTGGAAATTACATGTAGCGTTGTAGGCATTATCTCGTGTTTATTGGTAATGTGGGAGCGGTATTATTAACGCACATAAACCCGTGCATACTCGTCATTGTCGCCGGTGTTTATGACGATGTGTTACTGTTAAATTGTATGGAAAACCCGTCGAATTTGACAAAGTCGCGGCCGACGACTGGCACGTGATATGCAACCACTTATGATAGTGATTATTTACAAACAATTATTAGATTAGCACGGGGTGGTTAGCGGCTTGCGACGCTGCATACATCTTCATACACACATACGCACCGCAACTCACCGCCGGAAGTATGACTATAAACAATTGTCACTGCTGAGTGCCGATCAGTTCTATGTGTGTGTGTGTGTAGTGTTGTCTGTGGCGATCGTGTTTCTCGATCGCATTGCCAAGAAGTGGCAGCACAAACTATACACACATGCATACATATAGCACGCATGTGATGGGTTCGATTTCCTAATTAACGCAAATATTTGTTAATAGTATTAGAAATACACACATTGCAAGCACAATCAGATCTTCCATATGGTTGATAATTTTCACTAGTTTACAGCGATGATCGCTTAATAGACGACAATCTGTTAGGTCGTTGTATCGACTGTGAATACTTAGTTTGGCATCGTAAATGCTTGCATTGTTGCAGCCCTATGCCTCGTAGTGATGGATTGCTTGTGTGATCTTGCTAGTGCTAGTTTTTATGTGTGTATGCCGATCGCTTATCGATCGACGTGATTAGGAGATTCGATTTGATCATGTGCGCTCGACGAATCGAAACTTTGAGTTCGTCTGAATAAGACTGAGTAAGATTAGTTTACAGATATTTATAATCACTATATTCATATGCAAAGAACAAACTATTCTCAAGAAATTGGGGTAATATATACATATACATATATATGTAAGCCATAAACAATGTGCCCAAAAGCTCATTTTCAACATTCATTATCAGCCGATATCGGCTATTGTCAACGATACTTCGTTTGGGATACTAAAGTAGCTACACCCACATACACCGACGTATTTTAATTTTCACCTACGAAGTCTGCACAACAACGACATTAGCTTCTTCAACACCGGCTCGACTCTCGCCTCCATTGTTGGTGCGCGTTATCAATTAATGGTGTCGTTTAACATCGACTAATTTAAGCCGGCAAGCAGACATATTTACGAGTACCTCTGTATCATGTCTGGGAAAAATTAAATTTCAAAAATGCAATGCCACTTCTTGGGTAATACCTGTACGTCGGCAAGCATCGTTTGCATGCGATTAAAGAGATACTGCACCACATAAGCCACACGCCGAGCTTCAAGTCTAAATTTTTCATTCGTATTTTTATCCATTACAGAAAACTATCGTCCATACAGAATATCTGCGCTCGACACACTGAATGCCAAGATCCAGCAACACCAACAGCAGCAGGAATTGTACAATCACGGCAACAAGTTGGAAGAATCCTGGATTTACTCCTTCTGCCTCAACTGCCGAGGCGATGAGAACCTGCCCTCGTGGGAGCCGCCTCACTGGCAGAAGGTGTGCCCCTACCCGCTGTGCCCGTCGTTCCGGCAGTTCGCCAGATTGAGTGTGCTCATCCTTATCGGTGAGTGCCAGTGCGAGTGGTCGTCTTGGCTTTCACCAAGCCAACGCTAACCATGTGTGGGGTCGTTGCAGGTGTGCTGATCTGGTTGACGGCCTACACAATTATTGGAAAATCTGCTGCTCCTGGCGGACAGCTATTTGATCTCGTCGTGCTGACAGTTGCGGCGAACTTTGGCGGATGGTTGATTTCGCTGACGACGCTGCCGCGCCTGATTGGTATGCTCATGGTGGGCATATTGTTCCAGGTGAGTAATCGCATTCCGCAACAATACTTTGCGAACGCCGAAGACGAGTTTGTCATTGCCGATCGAGCGACTGACATTATGCCCATTCGGCTCAGTCAGTTTACACATTTAATGGGAACTGTCTGCCGTGTTATCTAACGATTTCGTCGGCTGTAGAATATTCAAATTTTAATTAGAAAAGTGAGCCGTAAAGGTCTCCAAATCGCAGCGCACATGATGCCAAGTGCGGCTATCTCTCACCCCCATAGAACAGGCGCCTGAAGGTAAAACGAATTTTCATTGCCATGTTTGGCCGCACTCGATGCGTTGTGTAAATATTAATGAGAAATCTGAGGTTATTTGCAGTCAGTAATTGTTATTCTAGTCAGGTTTTGGGTTTTCTACCTAATTCTGCGATTATATATATTAAATCATTGATATCGGTTAAAAATATACAATTGCACATTTAATAAAAGTGTATTGTGGCGTTTAGCAAGTGAAATGATTAGTTTTTATCAAAATATAAATATTTAGGTTGATAACTTAGGACTGTTGAGATGATTCTTATACCAGCCATACGACTCTGAGAAGGCATATATGTATTTATCAACTAGGCAATTTAAAACTTCGATTTCCTTAAAATGTATATAAATAATTAAGTTTAATTATTTGTAAAAGTACCATTTTATTATACATTTATTTAATTTGGTTCCGTTTGTTGGTTGTCATTGCAGAACGTTGGTTGGGTCAATTTGGATGGTGATTTCAATCGGGTTACGGGGCACTTGCGAAAATTCGCGCTCACTATTATTCTTGTTCGAGCTGGACTCGAAATGGAGCCGAAAGCGTTTCGGAAGGTTTACAAAACTATCTTGAAGCTGGGTATTATTCCATGGGTGGTGGAGTGCGCCATTGTTGGCATAATGACTCACTATCTGCTCAGTCTGCCGTGGGTGTGGGCCTTCCTGTTGGGAGCCGTTATAGCAGCCGTATCGCCAGCGGTCGTTGTGCCCTGTTTGTTTCGGCTGCGTACAAAGGGCTACGGGGTGGCCAAAGGCATTCCCACCCTGATCATTGCTGTTGCCGGCATTGACGATGCGCTTTCGGTGGCTGTTTTCGGCATTATAAGCAGCATTATGTTTTCGGATCGCGGCATGGGCTACCAGATATCGCAGGCGCCCGTGTGTATATTCGGCGGCCTGGCATTCGGTGTGCTGTGGGGACTTATGGCGCGTTTCTTCCCGGAGAAGAACGACGAGTACGTGGTGCCGCTGCGGACAATAATGCTGTTTGTGGGCGGCCTGTTTGCCATCTATGGCAGCGAGGAAATTGGTTACGAAGGCGCCGGCCCGCTGGCAGTGGTTTTTTCCGCCTTTGTATCTAATTTGTTTTGGTGTAAGCAAGGCTGGGAGGTGGAGGACAACCCGGTCTCCACGGCATTCGAAATCTTTTGGATGATCTTCGAGCCCATACTGTTCGGCATCACCGGCGCTACCGTTAAGGTAAATTGCGCACTGAGTCGTGATGCTTAAGTTGAATGTTTTCAAAATGTGTGGCATACTTTCAGATTAGGGAACTTGAGCCAGACGTCGTTTCAGTGGGCATCGGTTGCCTAGTTGTCGCGATTGTGGGGCGTATTTTTTGTACGGCCGGCATAGCGTTTGGCGATCGCCTCAACACAAAGGAGAAATTCTTTGTGGCTCTCTCTTGGATGTCCAAGGCGACGGTGCAGGCGGCTTTAGGTCCGGTGGCCATGAAAAATCTGAGTGCGACTGCAACAGATGATGAAAAACGGTACGCGTATATCGTACAGACGTTAGCCGTACTCAGTATTGTGCTGACCGCTCCGCTGGGCGCCATATTGATCTCCATCTCTGGCACCCGACTGCTCACGAAGACCAAACAACCACAAGTACTGGAAGGTAGGAGTCCTATTCGGCATTCTTTCGCTTATCATGGATTTTAGCTAAACTTGCTGATATTGTTTGTATTGTTGCAGGCTGGCGCCGCAGTCACCGTCCATCTATTCGTGACATCAGTATTATTGACGAGGAGGAGGAACGCGAAGATCCTGAGATACCAGAGGACAAGGCCACCGCTGATAACACGCAATCTAATGCCAACACCCACAGCTTCATGTACCCCAACAGCAGATAGCTGCCAGGTCCACCACACAGTTGAATTCTTAATTGATGAACTGAGAGAATCGGGCAAATTGCTTTGTTAAATCATTCAATAAATATTTATTAAGTTGTTACTTTACTTCCATGTGAACAACGTTGAGTAAATATGTATTACATCGAAAGGATGCTCAGTGTATGATACCATTGGGAAGGCAATATCTAAACACTTTTTGTTACCAAACATAAAGTACCGAATAAAGTCTGCGCAATAATTCAATACAGCACTTGGACTTGAACCTTGATTAGACTATAGATCAGCAAATTGTTTAAAACAGCGCTCGGGGAACCCTAATATGTAGTTCTAATCAATGTCAAACTAAAAATTAATTTCTTTAAGCATATTTTATACGAGTTCTGCTACTTTTATTCAGTAATAAGTAATGAAACACAATCCATATTACAACTGCAGCGATTCGCCCAAAATCGTCTCCAGCTCCTGCACTGCCTTGCGCGTGTTCTTCTCCACTCGCTGGTTCTCGTCCTCCAGTAGTTCGGCCACGAACGGTACAGTCTCTGGGAGCAGTGGCGTAAAGTCCTCGCCTAGCTTGCGCGCTATCTCCAGGCAACAATTGAACGACAATATGCGCACCTCGGGCACATTGGTGCGTGTCTTCAGCAGTACTTGATAGTTCAGCTGCTTCCACATTACGTCACTGGACACCACCACAGCCAGCTGGGCGATGCATGTGCTCAGCGTATGCTGCAGCGCTTCGTTCTCCAGCACCAACTGGTTCTCTAATTGGTCCACAATGGGCTGCATCAGCACTTCGAAACGGCGGTTGTTTATGAAGCCTTTGCTGTCGTGCAGGAACAGATTGTGCAACGTGCTGAGAATCGACTTTATTATCTCCGCGCAAATTGCTTCCGCATCCGAGTCAATGGTGTGCTTAGAGGTGTTGTATTCGTTGAGTAACTTGGCCGCATCGTCCACGAAATCGCCAGCAAACAGCACAAATAGCGATTTAAGCGCCTCCGCAATTTTGCTAGTTAGCACGAAGTAGGTGAGTATAGACTCCTTTGGTGCCGTGTCTTTCAGCGCCCAGTCGTACACTTTACGGCAGACGGGGCGGAATAAGCTCTCGGACAGCTTCAGCACCCAAGCCACAAACGCATCGACGATGACCGTTTCTGTGGCGGAGACGCGTTCAAGAGTGCATTCCTTTCCCACTTGCAGTCGGAATTCTAAAGTCTGCAGAAAGAAGTTGCTAAATTCCGACTGTACGGTTGACAGATCCATTGTCGAGCACTTGGCAATGCATTCGGGTAGTAGTTTCATGAGCACGCCGATGTCGACGTACTGCTTCGCGGCCATTAACTGCTTGTAGGCTTTCTCGCAACTCGGCACGAGCACGCGCACCGGCACCTCATTGGCGATTTTGGTCCAAATGGTGGAAATGCGGTGCAGTACGGCGGCCGAGCGTTGGTCCTTCTCGTTGTGCTGCTCTGTGATGTGGGTGGAAATCATGCTGAGCGCGGTGATGACGTCAACCACGTAAGGACCCAGAAACAGCGGTAGTGACTCGAAGAGCTTTTGTATGCCGGTAATGATGGCGATGCAAACGTTGTCTGGCGGTTGATGGTGCACCAGCTCCATCTGGTCTTGCAGAACTTCTATCAGCTGCGGCATATACTTGGGCAGTTGTGCCAGCGAATGTGCTTTTAGATTCGACGAAATCTCCACGATCGTGAGTACTACAGTGGCAAGGACGATTTTCGAGATGTGCGTGCGACTTTTGATGATCTTGATTAGTTGCAAGAGCAGCTGCTTGAACTCGTCGATGTGACTGAGCGCAAACAGCTTCGATAGGAGCTTGATTGCGATAAGGGCCGTCTGCTGCAGGAATACCAGCTCGTTTGAGTGGTGAGCACTGGGCAACGCGGCGTTTTCGTCATCCGGCTGCAGTATGCCGGCGACGATGTCGTGCAGTGGCTTCAGTATATTGTGGAAATTCTGCGGCTCGCAGCCGTCAAAGTATGAATCCCGCTGTTGCAGCTTGCTGATCAGCAGCTCGATAACTTTCTTGCGTATGCTAAGTAGCTGGTGCTGCATCAGGCCATGCACCACAATCAGGAACATATCCGGCGACAACAAGGAGATGGCATTATCCAGCACGTCGTGCAAGTGATGCAGTATGACCTTCCAGAACTTGGTTTGCGATGGCTCGTCTGCCTTCTCGATGGCCGTGTTCACAATCGGCACATAGGACAGCGTTCTTATGATGAAATTTTGATAGTACGGCTTTATGGCCAGTTGTTCCTCATCCGACAACAGCGTTGTCTTGCGCAGGAACTCCGGCGAATTGGATATGGCCGAGAGGAACTGCATGATGATGTATTTGTAGTGACGCAGCTGTTTGGCGGAGCGACACTTGACGTCAAACAGCGTCATCTCAGTCGACTCCGCGGGTAAGGTTGACTTTTTCTCGACCGTTTCCTTGTTCAGCGGCAAATTCTTGATGTAGTTGAGCAGTTGAATACCGGTTTCCAGCGTGGTTTGCGGTGTGAAGGCATTCGTTAACTCCAAGCAGATTTCGATGCGCTTTGCAAACTTATCCGCAGCGCTGACAGGTGTTGACGAAGTTTTACTCTTCTTTTGTAGCAAACGCTGCTTCTCGTCGTCGATGACGTGCGCCTCGAAGACAATGCACAGGAAGATCCATAAGTATTGCTCGGCGCCAAGCGTCAGCAGCAGCTTGGTGTAGAGCGGCTGGCGCCTATGCTCCGGCACGTCGAGCAGTATGTCTGAAAAGACCTTTAGCACAGGAATGACCAATGCATTGGCGCCTGATGCAGCGCTGCCTTTGTGCGTACTTTTAACCAAAATCGGAATAATCGACTCGATGACATTGTTTATAATGTGGAAACTGAAAGCGTCGTCGTGACGCACCACCGATGAGCCCATAAACGTGAAAATGTCCACGATGTTGTGCAAAACCTGGTGAGGGAAGAGCGCGGCGCAATGTGATAACAGCAACAGCGCGTTGTGCTGCGTCTGTGGATTTTGGGTGGCACGCACGCATTGCACAATCAAATCGATACGGAAAGTGGCCTTGGGAAGTGTCTCCAGTAGGTTTACGCCTTCCGATTGCGCCAGTTGGCAGCAGCGGTATAGCATGGAAAGAGTCAGCTGTTTCGTATACTCCACGGCGCTCTGTTCTTCCATTTGCAAACAGAAACGCAGCAGTCCGAACAGCGCCGGTATGATGCGCGCGCTCTCAGTCAGCTTCTTCTTGTTCTCCAGTAGCTCTAGCAGCACTACGCCCTGCTTCCACTCTAGCCGGCTCACCTGCATTTGCGAGTTTGTGTGTTCGCGCTTGCCAGTCGCCGTTGCCGTCGTCGCGATGGATTTCCGTTTGCTGGCTTTAGCCTGATCAGTTGTGGCGTACATTTGTTCTAACACGCCCACTAAGGGAGCGCAGTTCAGCGTGCAGCGTTTTAGCAATTTGTTAGCTGTGAGGAAGATGATGTCGTTCTCTGCCTCGGCCACGGTTCTCACGATCAATTTGATGAGCTCCACTTTGTATTTGTTGGGCATTTTCTCGTACGTGTGCTCATCGAGTGCTTCCAGCGCCACGCACGATATCGAATGCAGCTTGTCATGCAATGGAATGAACACGTCATGCTTGCTGAATATGTTCTCGATTAATTGCCAGGCAGCCGGTTCGCCCATGAGCACATTTTCAATGTTTTGGCTATCGAAGCGCTCGCATATGAGCTCGAAGATGAGGCTGTACGGTTTATGTAGCAATTTCAGATTTCCATCGTTGGTTGCCTTATCTAGCACCTTGGCGGCGAGCGGTATAAAATTGCTGAGTATTTGTTCGTCGTTGATGTGCTTCAGTGTTTTCAATACTTCGGCGACGAAGAAAGCATTGTCGAGCGCATCCTCAGCGGTGGCCACTTTCATAATGCCGTGTAAAACCTGATCGACGCCCAGCAGCTGTTTCTGCTTCTTGTGCGCCGGATTTAGTATAGTGTAGAGAATGAGTGGGAATTGCTCTTGGTCCATACCGATTTCATGGCTGCGCTCAAGTATGCTTTTTACAAGGAAGCGCAGATTTTCGCAACGCAAGTTGTCGTTTTGCTGCAGCACTTTTAGCGTTTCCAGTGTCTGCAGACGTGTGACTTCCGAGGGGGAGTTAAGCGCAATGGTGATTTTTAGTACGTGTTCCGTGGTCAGCGATAATTTATGCTTTTTGTTTTTGAGTAGCGCGTTCATCAGTTTGAAAGCTCTCAAGCGCAGTGCCACGTATGCAGTCACAGCGTCGAGCTCTGCGTACACATAGAAATTTATGAGAAATTCTAGTTTGTCTTGTGGCGTCTTAAGCGCAATATCGAAAAAATCTTTCAACGTCCTAGACCACTCCAACTGCTCCTCAGCATTTGTTTGCTCAAACGTTTCGTTTGCCAGCAGTTGAAAAATGCTCAGGAAGGTTCTGAGCTCAGGGCCAGCTTGGGTCCAATTGAGCAGCCCATCAAACTGTGTCTGCCGGGTAAGCGTTGTAACGAAATCCGAGAAGAGTTGCAGCGGTATGATTTGCTTATCCTTCACCAACTTCCATTCGTGGCTGCCCAAGTGTTTAATACGAAAACGCTGGCACTGGCGTTGCACCTGTGCGAACATAAAGCCGCTGTCAGCGCTAGTGAGGTTATCTTTTAAACATGCCGTAACCAACAGCAGGAAATGCGCAAACTGAAGCGAACTTTTGAAAATATCCGCACTGTGCGTCTCAGCACTCTTGAATAGCACTAATGCATCTGGCGTACCTTCGGCACTGGATATGGCATTTAGAAACTGTTTTTTGAATTCTGTGGAGCTGAATTCCTTGCCCTTCTTCCCACAATCTGTCTTCAGCAACTTCAGAAAACCAAATTGCTCGGCCAGCGGGCTTATTAGAATATCGGAGATGGCATCACGAGTGTTGCTGCTACAGTCGTCGGGAAAGAGCAGCGACATAAGCGTCAGCAATATTAAGTTGGTATCATAGGCGGTCACCACTTGCTGTGCCGTCAAATGCCACACCACGGCCCGTGTCAGCGATGACCACTGCTGTGGATTTTGCAGAATTTTGTTGAATATGGCGAAAAGTGACTCGACAAACTGATCGACGCCAAGCACATCGACGAAGTCTTGTGTGGGCAGCTTGAGCACGACCTCGACAACACGCTCGCTGTCGTCTGCAATGCGATCAGCCAAACATTCACGCAACAGCTGGTAATTCTGCGGTCTTGCGCGGTAGTTTGCCAGATTAGCCAGAAGCGTCTGAATGGCGTACACGCGAATGTCGGCCGTGTAATGGTATAAGTTCTCGTACATGTCGGTGGCACTGGGATCCAATGACTTCAAGCGGAAGCCTGCAAAGTAACAAGTGGAAATTGAGAAACAACTCTAAGGTCGAATAGTTGCAGGATGGAAGTACCTAAAGCCAATTTCAGTACTTCCTTCCGAGTTTCCGATTCTTCCGTGTTGGCCTGAAGCGCTTCTTTGACGGCCAGGTCGAAGGCTGTGGGGTACTTGTGCTCCCATTTGCGCAAAAAGTCCGCGTACCATGACTGAAAGCTCGCGGGCGCCAGTGGCATCTCGTCGTCGGACTCCAACTCGATGACATCCCCGTCCTTGAGCGTTTCAGTTTTCGCTGGTGGTGCCACTTCCTTTTCTGTTGCAACAAACGAGTTGAGGAAAGTGCTGCAAAAGAAAAATTGCTGATATTGCAACTCCAACAATGACAGCAAATACATACTTGATCATTTCCTGTGCGGATGCAATGTCAAATTCCACGTCGTTCAGCAGCCGTGTTAGAAACACCTTGAATGCATCGGTTTCTGTGTGCTGGGCATGAATGGCGGCCACCGCTGCTTGCAACATTGGCATGCAGAGAAAGTGCACATACACTTTGTCCTTGGCTAATGCGGCCAATATGTTAAGCAGCCACTTCTGCTTGATTAACTTTAATAGTGTCGCCTCAGTAAACTGCGGCTGCGCTGCCGATTGCATGTCAAAGATTAAATTCAGCAGCAAAACGGCAGAGGAACGTAAACGCTCCGCTGAGACGGCCGCCACACGTTCCAGGAAACCGTTGCACAGTTTAGGCGACAGCTGCGTGCGCGACACTAGCTGAGTGGCGACAATGTACGAGGCTGCAGTAAAGTCTACTACTTCCGATTTGAAGCCCTTGAGGATTGAGGGAAGAATTGCTATCAAATGCCACTCCTTTACCTTCTCTGCATGCTCAAGCGCTCCGATAACAACCGAGGTGTAGAAGTTAATTTGCGCTTGCAGAGCGTTGGCGCGCGGGCCCAACTCTTGCACTGCGTTAAGCGTAGAGTTGCAAATGAATTTGAGAAAGGCGGCATTGCTGGCGGCTCGATTCAGTATCGCCGTTTTGGACAAGGGCAGACCGGGTTTGTGCAGCGGCTTCAACCAGCCCCACTCGTTGTCGTTCTGCTTGATGCGCATCGTCTGCAACACCAGCACAAACGTGTTCGTCTCATGGTAGGGCAACGCCAGCGCCATCAGTGCGTCACGATTGTACTCGTGCACGTGAAAACGACGCAGCAGCCACTCGAGGCACATCTGGGCCGGTCGCAGTAGGAAGTAGGGCGACAAGTGCTGCACGAACTTCCAAATGTTGCGATCTAGCAGCTTGTTAAAATCCTTGTCCTCAACGGCACGTTCCAGGTCCACGGTTGCTTCATCGAAGAGTGTTGCTTCGAAGGAGTGAAAAATAGGATTGAACGCGGTGAGCTCCCGCAGGCCGGCGAGCCCAATTTCGTATATGGTGCGGCGAGTTTTCTTGCTGGCCTCATTGCGGTCGAAGAGAATGGAGGCGCGCGTACGCGCATCCGCTAGCGACTTGGTCTGCGGCGCAGCCAAGTGCTGCAGTTGCTCCTGCAGCGATGTTGACATTTTTAATTATTTTATTGCCTGATAATTGAATTGTTGGCGATTTTTACTGATGAACGAAAAAGCGACCGAGGGAATTTCAAAAAAACGTGGAGGCACAATGTTGTTGTCTTCTTGTAAGTTGCACAGAGGTACGAAAAATTCCCTCGCGGGCCGCAAAAGCTACAAAAAAACGATATTTATGTATGAATGATTTGCGGTTTTGTTTTATATTTGTATGATAATAATTTGTTGTAAAATTTTCGTATTGTTAGTGGTTGTATAAGGCGAAAGTCAGGCAAAATAACTTTAAATTACCAGCAACACAAAGTATCAAAGACTGAAAAGGAAATGAAAAGAAGTAGCACTGTTGATTCGATTGACAATCAGCTGACTGGCTGTGTTCACTGAAGTTGGCGCTTGTTGTCATTTGAATGTTCCAGTGTTGGATAAACACAAAAATTGCAGAAGTTCAAATTCTTAGAAGTGAATTTAGAAGAATTATATTTTTGACACGGAGATTTACGTTGAAATTAAAATTAGGGGTTTGTCGTCTTGTCCCGGAATTCAAATAAGGTCCAAAGCGTTTGATTTTTATAAATGACCATCTCTTACGCGATATATACTAGGGCTCTTAAAAGTAATCGAATAGGTTGAAAATCGATTAATCGATTATTCGAATAGTAGTTGTTTGTACGAATAGTATTCGAATAGTGCTATTCGAATAGTCGATGTGCTTCGAATATTCGAATAGTCGATGTGCTTTGAATAGTCGAATAATTGTTCAATTTTCAAATAATCGAATAAACACTTAAGTTTTCAAAATCGAATAATTTTTTTTCCTTTCAAGGTTGTTGGAAATTTTTTCCTGAAATAAACATATTAATAATTTGAACGTTGATAATGAGCGTGCGAAAAGGAATTTGGGTGTGGAACTTTTTTAAAAAGTCTGGTGACGAGCGACAAATTACATGCTCTATTTGTGGCGCAGTTTTAGGCTTCCGCAATTCGACAACGTCATTGGCAACACATTTAAAGTTTTTACACAAAAAGGGGAAATTTGCTGGAGAAGTCATGTAAGCACAAGTTAACGACTTTTCCGATTTATGAATGTAACTAACTCTGTATAAATGTTGCTTTTATATGCTTATTGTTATTTGTTCACAAATTCTTCACAATTTCAATAAATTATTTACAATTCGTGTTTGTGTGGCTAAACAAAGTTGACTTTATTATACATTATTGCTATTCGAATAATCGAATACCAACGGGCAATCGACTAGTCTAAAATGAACAAGTAATCGAATAGTCGTTTGCCTTCGAATAGTCGAATAACGCTATTCGAATATTAATAATCGAATAATATGCTATTCGATTTATTCGAATAATCGATTAGTCGAATAACAAGAGCCCTAATATATACACTAAAATCTTTGACTCTTCACTGAACATTTACCGTATTTGAAGATTGTCTGCATACTTTACAAAATCCGTTTTGCGACCTTCGTTTCTGAAGCTACCGAAATGTACAAAACATTACCAAACATTTTCATAATTAAATTTGCGACAGTGGGTTTTCTTTGTAGAATATAGTACAGTAGAAGCAAAATAATTGTGAAAACTTTTGAAAACTAATTTTCGCCCGCAATATGTTTTTTTTTATTGCACAAACTGAGGGCGGCAATTATGGTTTCAAGAGGTATTGGGTTCAAAAGGTGTGTGTTGAACGGTCCCCCAAAATGGAATCTTGTGTGCGCCACAGCATCCGTACATACATACATACATATATGCACATGAAATCTTCAAACAAAAGAAGCTTATTGCTGTCTAATAGACAAAGCGCCGGCCTAAACACTACAAATATATTTCTCATGCATATTCATTTCATAATGTTCATAATGATTGCAATTTAAATGACTTTGCTTTATTCAATCTCATTTAGAATCAGAATCAAAGGCGCTCGTATTCGCCAGAACTACCACCACCCTCTGTGCTGCGACATTTGCTCGGCGACATTGAGATAATCCGGATTCGGCCTAAGTGTCATCAAATTAACAATAGCCTCAATAATTTATCACTTGTTCTTGAGGTTGATTTCGTTCGTTCCGGCGTGCGCGCGCCCTCCTTTTACGTATGTTGCTGTCTGTATGCGCGTCTTGCGAGGGCTTTCTGCAAATCATGTCAGTACAGATTTCGAATTCATATTCGGTCCGAAATGCGTCGGCTGACGGCTGGCCACCCATCCACCAGCAGTGACTGAGAAGCGACACTGCTGCTGCTAATAGTTTCGTCAGCTTCTGCTGTGCTATCTGCTAGGCAGGAGGGTGGGCACGGCCGCTGCAGTGCACTGACTGGCAAAAGGGCAGCGGACAGTGCTTGACTGTGCGACACAATACGCCACGCCGACCGCATGACGGTAGCGAAAAATCAATGATTTTTCATGAGCTGTGAGGCTCAATTATTTGTTGCGGGGATTTTCGGTGCGTGCTTCATTGTTCGCTCGAAGACTTGGCAAAATATTTTGGAAAATCGTTTTTGTTCTTCGTCGGTAATAATTTATGAATATTTGTCCGTTTATTGTTCGCCATCGGATTATTCACGTTTTGTGTTTGGTTGTGGTGCAGGGCGACAGGGTGGGGAATGGTGGACAAGCAAACGGACTTATTTTGATTTTAATTAAATGCCCTGATAAGTCACAATTAATAATTACTCAAGGCAGAAATTGATGAGATTTTTGCTCTATGCGTAAATTCTTTCGTTGGTAGTTTTTAGAATTGTTGTTGCGGTAATTCTATTTGGTTTAGTAAAATGGTTTCGTTTAGAGCATTCGCCATATGTTTGAAGGACTTTGTTTGTGACAGTCGCAGCGCATATTTGTACGCCGATTTAGAGCAGAAGGATTTAATTAATAATCCCAACTGCCACTAGCGGACGCCCACTTTAAACATGTTTTTACCATGCAGCTGTTTAGTTTTTTTTCTACCCCACAACAAAACGAAGATAAACACTCGTCAATTTGACGTTAAGATTTCCATTTGGAAGTCGGCAAATGATGATTGTTGTCTGCCGGCAACACATAGCCGAACCCCGGCCGAAGAAGTACCGCAAGTACAGTGAGTGCTGCAGTCCCAGAAGGCAACCATTTGCCGTCCGTATATAACGACATCGTTTCTGGGCTTGTTTTATGGTCTGTTTTTGGTTGACAACTTTTCAGCTGGCCTCCTTGGTCTGCCACTGCCAGTGCCGGAGGAGGTGGTGGTACTGCGTCTTGTCGGCAAGCGTGGGCAAGAGAATTTCCACTTATGCAAAGTTTGGGCCTTTTGTGGCGCTTCGACGCTAACAACTAATTTAGCACCATTATCTCGGAAAGTTTTGTTAATTTGCGTACGCATTCGCTACTGGGGAGCAGGCTGGGGCGCGCAGTTTACAGTTTTCATAACATGCGTTTTGTTCAATTCGAGATGATAGTTGTTTTAATTGGATGGAGTACTCGACGCATTTAATAGCAGACACTTTTATTAGGCATTCGTAAAATATAATGTGACGTTAACATTTAAATGAGGCAAGCAGAGTTGTATTCCGGTCTGCTACCTTTTAAAATTAATCCGACACTTTGTATGTGCATTGTCTACGCTTTAAGTTATGCAAAGCATGAACGATTAATTCGAAGTATTTTGTTCTGTTGTGAAAAATGACTTAGATATGGAAATAAAATTGTATGTGTATGCTTATAAATTTCAAAAATTGTTAGGTCATATACAAGAGAAATCCAGTCTGGAAATGTACTTGAAGCTTAATACATGTCTGTATTGTAATGTTTTAAATATATTTCTATGCGCCAATATAGAATTATTGTACAACATTAAAGATCACACGCAACATGGGAACATCGTAGTTCTATAGAAGTAAAACTTTTTGAAACCTAATATCTGTGTACATACACACTGTATTGGGACAATCTAATGCTCGAAATCCCCATGCAGACGTTCAGAAATCTCATTGGCATTTTCGCACTGCTGCCCCACACCCATTCCCGGCGAGATGTTTATCAACCTGTTTGGCTCGCTGTGTGGCACTTGTTCAAAAATAATAACACTTAAAAAGTTCGCCGTTTGCATAGCTCGGTACATTGAAATGTATGGGAAATATTTATTGAAAGTGTGTGTATGGGCGCGTTCGCCGGTTGACACGTGACCGCTGGTACGCGCTTTGATTAGCTGCTGTGCGCCGGCTGCACAACCCTTGTTTTGATTTGCCATACGCCTCTCGTTAGCCATTTCCACTGCGCTTGACACCACCACCACTTGTTACCCACGCACCATTAGTATCGACATCGACAGCGCCGTAGCCGCGGCCATTGCCATCTTTATTATTATTGTCAGCGGGAAAACGATTGCCGAATGAGATTTTATTTGTAAATTGAATTTTATAGGTTTTATGTTATTTTATTGTATTTGATGGAGAATATTAAAAAATTAATCGAATTCATATACTAGAGAAATGAGAAGGAAGTAACCAAAGTTTTTATCAAAACGTTTCCTTATACTAAAATAAATAGTGTTGCAAAAGAGAGAAAGAAAGATACTTTCTAGGACACACTTTTAATATATAATAAAATTAATATTAGAGTCCTGCACGAGTATGCATTTTTGCTATTCGAAAACATTCAAATGCTTTTGAATAGAATACTTCACTTCATCTCTGCGGACCGGTCCGAATGAATACGAGTACAGCTCTGTTCGAGTACGAGTAAGCTCCGAACATAAACGAGTAGACGTACACTATTTATTCATATTCGCTCGAAGCGAGAAAACGAGGAAAAAAGTATTCGAATAATAGTACACATTGCTTTGAAAATATTTGAATATACTCGTTTTATTATTCCTAAGATTATTTAGAAATATTTATGTTATATATAAATATTTATTTATTTGTTATGCTACTTTCTTCAATAATTTCCATTTTGCGTATGTTGCCACTTCAACCGCACCACAAGTATACACATGGAAAAGTGACATACTGCGCATAAAAATATCCGATGAAACTGTTGATCTTCGAATACTTCGCAAAATTCCCGATTACCGAATACGAGCACTGCAGTATTCGCTTCTCACCGAATACGAGCACTGCAGTGTTCGCTATTCACCGAATATGAATAGAAACGAGAAGCGACGCTCGCTGGTTCTCGTTTCTATTCGTTTCATTGTACACATTCTTCGAATACCAAGTACCCGTACAGTATGTACAGTAGTGTAGCCGCCAAAATGAATATATTCATGCAGGACTTTAATTAATATATAATAAAATCTAGCAGCCGCCGTGGCTCAGTTGGTTAGTGCGTTGGACCGCGAGTCGCAGGCAGCAACCTCAGGTTCAAATACTGCCTGTAATAACACCTAAAAAAATAACGGGAAAATTCGTTTTCTCTTTCGGTGGCTGTCCTCTCAGCTGGAAATGGCAAACCTCTGAGAGTAAAAATTGCTTATGAAAGAGCTCCCAACCTGCCGTTCGGAACCGGCATAAAACTGTAGGTCCCTTCAACCCGCGTACAAATTCACACGCACAACACGGGTAGTTGCGGGAAGCTAGGCCTTAGTCTCGCGTAAGCGGGCTGTCGTGCCAGTCAATTATTAATTATTATTATAATAAAATCTATATATGTCTTATATATAAAAAAAAGTTCACTTCTTGTGTGTAGCCAGTGTTTGCGAAAACGGCTCATTCTTTCGGCAAAATTTTTTTTGTGTGTGATAGAAGATGTTTATGCGGTGGTTTATAGCGATATTACATGTTTGTACGGCAGATGGGCGTGGCACCTCCCATACAACCTAAATTTTTAATATGGCATATCTTCGGAATTATAAGTCGGACAGCATTGAAATTTAGTACAGAGGCATGACGTTAACGTGTAATTCGACCGGTAAAATTTAATAGGCTTTGGACAAGGGGCGTGGCACTTTTTAGATTCTGGTGTAACTTTTGAACTAAAGCATTCACATCAACGACACTTGGTACAAACTAACGATTTGGTCGTGTCCTTCGGCAGGGGGAATAGGGTGGATTCTGGACAAGAGGCGTGGCACTGCCCATACAACTCAATTCTTTAATATGGCATAGCTTCGAAATTATAAGTCGCTCAGCATTGAAATTTAGTACAGTGTCATGGCGTAAGCGTGTAATTCGACCGGTAAAATTTAATGGGATTTGGACAAGGGGCGTGGCACTTTTTAAATTCCGGTGTTCCTTTGGAACTAGAGCGTTCACATCAATGATACTCGGTATAAACTAACGATTTGGTCGTGTCCTTCGACAGGGAGAATAGGGTGGGTTTTTGACAAGGGGGCGTGGCACCGCCTATACAACCCAACTTTTTAATATGGAATATCTTCAGAATTATAAGTCGTACAGCATTGAAATTTGGTACAGTGTTATGTCGTAAACATGTCGTTCCACCGGTAAAATTTAATGGGCATTGGACAAGGGGCGTGGCACTTTTTAAATTCCGGTGTAACTTTGGAACTAGAGCGTTCACATCAATGACACTTGGTACAAACTAACAGGAGGAATGGGGTGGGTTTTTGACACGGGGGCGTGGTACCGCCTCCATTTTTTTATACATAGATTGTTTATTCTGACTGACTGACTGATTGATTGGTTGATTTATCATCGCCCAGCCCAAATCGCTGAAGCTACAAACATGAATTTTGGACTGTAGGTACATCTTGAAGAATTAACCTTCGCCAAGAAGGGATTTTTTGAAATTCGGGGTCTAAAAAGGCAAAACATGGGTTAAAGTGTTGTATGGAGAAACGTGATTTAATAAACATATTGAATTTGAACTTCCTGAAAATATTCTAATATAGATCAAAACTTATTCGACACGTATTTTATAATTTTTCGAAAATCAAAATTTAACTGGCCCAACAATGGGTTAAGGTTTATTTGCGGAAAGACTCCGAAACAAACAACACGAACCGATGGGCCTATTGACTTCAACAATTGTAAAAATAATTGAAATAGATATAATTAGACACGTGTTTCTCATTATTTTCAAAATCGAAGTCTAACTGGATCAACGACGGGTTAAAAGTATGTATGGAAAAACTGTGAAATGAAAAATATGAATTAATGGGCCCATTGACATCAAACTTGGGGAAAGTACTCTTTGTGAGAAATAATTTGACACGTGTTTTTAACTTTTTTGAAAATCAAAATCTAACGGGGTCAACAATGGGTTAACAATTTGTATGGAGAAACAAGATTTATTGGGCGTTCTGACTTCAATCTTATCAAAAGCAGTTCAATCGAGAAATAATAAAAACGTGCTTTTAATTTTTTTGAAAATCGAAATCTACCCTGGTAAACCAAGGGTTAAGAATTTGTTTGGAGTAAATGTGAAAAGACATGATTTAAAGGGCCTTCTGATTTCAAAATTTTTAAGACACTCGAAATCAAAGATAGACATGTTTTTTTTTTAATCAAAATCTGATGGGCTCAGGAGAGCTTGCGTGCAAAGCCGCAGGGCCCAGCTAGTACTTATATAAAAGAAACTTAACATTTTGTGTGTAGCCAGTGTTCGCGAAAACGGTTCATTCTTTCGGGAAAATTTTTTTTGTGTGTGATAGTAGATGTCAATGCGGTGGTTTATAGCGATATTAGATGTTTGTACGACAGGTGGGCATGGCACCTCCCATACAACCTAAATTTTTAATATGGTATATGTTCGGAATTATAAGTCGGACGGCATTGAAATTTGGTACAGTGTCATGGCGTAAACGTGTCGTTCCACCGGTAAAATTTTAGTGGGTGTTGGACAGGGGGCGTGGCACTTTTTAAATTCCGGTGTAACTTTTGAACTAGAGCGTTCACATCAATGACACTCGGTACAAACTAACGATTTGGTCGTGTCCTTCGACAGGAGGAATGGGGTGGGTTTTTGACACGGGGGCGTGGTACCGCCTCCATTTTTTTATACATAGATGGTTTATCCTGACTGACTGATTGATTGGTTGATTTATCATCGCCCAGCCCAAACCGCTGAAGCTACAAACATGAATTTTGGACTGTAGGTACATCTTGAAGAATTAACCTTCAACAAGACGGGATTTTTTGAAATTCGGGGTCTAAAAAGGGACAAGATGGGTTAAAGTGTTGTATGAAGAAAACACAGATAAAACAAAACACAGATAAAAAAAAAACAGATAAACACATTGAATTTGAACTTCCTGAAAATATTCTAGATCAAAACTTATTCGTACGTTCACGTATTTTATAATTTTTCGAAAATCAAAATTTAACTGGCCCAACAATGGGTTAAGGTTTATTTACGGAAAGATTCCGAAACAAACAACACGAACCGATGGGCCTATTGACTTCAACAATTGTAAAAATAATTGAAATAAATAAAATTAGACACGTATTTCTCATTATTTTCAAAATCGAAGTCTAACTGGATCAACGGCGGGTTAAAAGTATGTATGGAGAAAGAAATTTTGCTGAGCCCTTTTGACTTTAAACTTTGTGAAAGTACTTCAAATGTAAAATAACTCGATACGAAATTTTTCCGAATATGAAAATTGGACGAGGTCAGCGACGGGTTAAAAGTTTGTATGGTGTACTGGGCTGCATATAAAGACTCAGATACATAAAACAGGGCCGCGTATTAATGCGACGCACTGCACTAATCACTAGCGCTAATCAGCCTAGCGCTAATCAAGCTAGACTTGTTCAGCAGTGATCGAGTAAGCGCTAGCTAGGGCTCGTATTCACACTCGGTAGCCAACATGGTTGTTGTTGTTGTCAGGCTGAGCCACCCACGCTGGCGAACGTGAGCGCAGAACTTTCGCGCTGCACTTGCGCATTCTCTTTTGCTGTGCGTTCGTGCTGCGCTAGCGCGGCGCTCTTTAATCGAATCTGCGTATCCAGCCGATAGTGGGGTGTGGCGGTGGTAGTGCACTTCGGCCGCGCTGCACTTTATGACCTTGCGCGAAGTGTTGGTAGGATGCATTTCGGCTGCTGGCCCTTGCTATTCCAAGCATGGTGTTGTTGTGTCGTGCAGCTGGTGAAGTCTTTGCCGTTCTGGCTGCTGCATTCCACCAAACACGTAAAGATCACCCCATTGCACCAAATTTTCCCGCATTTCTGCAAAGAAGTGGCGTGATCTACTGGAATTTGGGCGATCAGGCGATTATGCGCTGTGGCGACCAAATTTGCCTTTATAAGCGGCCGCCGCCGACAGATCGGGATGAGTAGTGGCAGATCCGTAACCCGAAGAGTATTGGCAAATCTGTAAGGCGTGGTGCGTCGAGTGGTGGTCAACAAATTGACCTGTGCCGGTTCGTCAGTGGCTTAGCAATTGGTCCACGAGTGACAGCAAACTTTGTGCAGCAGGAAAAAGTGGTGAAGTGCGTGACATAGTGGCCAAAATAATGGCATAATTTAAAGCGAACAAATATTCAGTGCCAAGTGCGTGGCCAGAATGTCGCAAGACGAAAATTTAATAACCAACTTTGGTTCTAGCAACTAGCCGTTACAAAGGCTCGTGCCATAATCATTTTGGAATTACGCCACCAAAAGGGCCTGCCGTCAGAAATCCCAAAACTTGTGAATCCGGCCAAAGTGAAATAATGCTAATGTCAAAACCCGTGCTAACTGAACTGGCTAAAACAAATACTAGCTAAAACTAAACCAAGCTAAACGAAATCTATGAGTGAAAAGTCGACGAACTAAAAATGCTGAATAACGAGTGCTGCTGATGAAATGGAATGCTGCTGAAAATGCCGAAAGACCAGCCATCGTTGGAGTCCGTAGGAGCTGCTAGAATCATGCCAGGATGTTAAAAGTGTTGCTCAAAATTGTTTTCCTAATAAAAACTTATTCCTAATAAGACTAATTAAAATGTTTGAAACAATATGTGCGTCATATTTCTCTAAAATAAAAATGTATTTATTTAAATCCATTTTTAAAAAAAAAAAAAAAAAAAAAAAAAAAAAAAAAAAAACTGAAAAGAAAAAAAAAAAAAAGGAAAAATATATGGGGAAAAATTCTTGCTTAAGATAATAAACTTTTTATATTTTTAAAATTCTTAGGTTTAATTTGGATTAACTACTGGGAAAAAAAAAAACGGAAAAAAAAACAAAAAAACATGAAATTGTTGTCAAAGAAAACCCCTTAGTAATTAGAAATTATAACAGAAACATGAATTTATCCTAAAAAAAAAAAAAAAAAAAAAAAAAAAGGACGCACTTACACCTATGACATATTTCCTTTACACAAAACCCGATCTAGCACATCATGTTCCTGACAACGCGCATCATGTCGCTGGGCCCAACGCATCGATGGAGCGAAAAAAACTGTGAGTGAACATTTAAAATTCTGATATATTTTGGGTTTTTGTGCGTTTTATTTGGAAAAAAAAAAAAAGAAAAAAAAATATAATAATAGTAATAGTAAAGTAAAGGGATAATTTTCGAAAAAAAAAATTTATGGAAAAAAAAATCAATTAAAATTAATCAAATTTGGGGGGGGGGGGAAAAAAAGGGGATCGAGAAAGAAACAGATTTTTTTTTGTTTGAAAGTATGACTGATTTCTCCTGATAATAATTTTGGTTTAATTTTTTTTCCGGGAAAATAATTGGCTTATTTCCTAAAGAGTTATTTTCTAAGCAAATTGAATTTTATGATTTTTTTTATAATTTAATTTCATAGCTAAGTTTTCTTATACTATTTTTTTTCCTCTAGAAGTTAATAATAAAATTGTGAATAAAATTGTGAAAATTACCAAATGTTACTTAAACATGCAAAATAATTTCGAATTTAGGTTAAGAATAAGGATGTTGTAATAGATTAAGTTTATTAAATAAAATTGTTATTATGATTGGCTAGAGAGAAAATGTTTGGTCTGTCAATGAAGTGGGGTAAGGAGGGTTGATTGTCTTATTGGGTTTCCCAACTCCAGCATAGGAAACAAAGGTAGGGCGGGTAAAGAGCATCCCATTCAATGAGGCGATGCTGTGGAATAGAAACAACAGCAGCAATGGTACTTGCTGCCAGGTCCGTCCGTAATGTCAGGAGGTAAAGCGTGTGCATGAAAATAATTGTATGTTGGTGTATGTGTGTAGGCATAGAAAGCTCGGATGCTGACCAGTTGTAAGCGGCGAGGTCGTCGTTGCGGAGTTTGTTGGGTAGCTCCCAAATGATGGTAGGTGAGACGGTAGGGCTACTGAGCGGAATTGTTGTAGTGGAACCCACGCCAGCTGAAGCTGCGGGATAAGAGAAGCCAGATGCACGCGTACAACAAACCCGCTGGCCCCGTGGTCCTGCTCACACTCATCGACCGAATGTAGGGTGCCTGCCTACATGCGACAGGAAGCCGATCGGTGGTGACCCGCCACAAGGACTGTGGAGGTGCAGCGGCAGCAGAAACAGAAGCAAACGGCCAGCTATACATACTGATCCATTCGTGGCGCTCGTCGTGAGGCATGCCACATGTAGGTACACTCAAACGCATAACAGAAAATGGCGCCCAACGTGAGGCCGCTACGAACGTAGGGCATGCCATGTGATCAGGTGCACACATACATATAACAGAAAATGGCGCCCAACGTGGGGCCGCTACGTAAGTGGGGCCGAATTTTACCATAGGGTAATTGTCTGTCGGTCCGTTTGGCTTTTGAAGCATCGCGTTCGTTGGGTATGATTGGATTTTTGATGTTTGGTTAAATACTATAACTTCTTACCACTGCCTACGAACGCTGAATCGCTTCGAAAAGATTTTTTTTTGCAATCGGATGTTTTTCCATTAGCTTCGTGCTTCGGATTTTTGGCACAGCTTCAACTAAATGTTGGCTGAGCTAACCGACATGGATGCTGTAGGGAAAACCGATATGCTTGAGTTTACATATATGTATATTTTTTCATTAAGTGTTGCTAAATTGTCGTTTTTGCGATAGCGCTGCAGTGTGGATTTTTTTTAAGCTTGTAGTTGTAGCTTATAACCTCATTGCAAATGCATTTTATCGTTGAAGCGAGCTGCTAGTTGGTTCATCCTCCTCCGGAAAATCTCCTTACACCCTTCATACAGACCAAACTAGAAAATTTTATTTTTTTGATTGATTTTTTTTTAAATTTATTTTTTTCTGCGATTGATGATTTTGTATTGATGACTTATTTTTATTTTTATTGTTATCTTTACCTTTACCTTTATCTTGTTGGCACATTTTCTGAGTTTGTTAGTACAACAATTATATCTTTTTCTTTATTTCTTTGCGGTTTGATTTTTTTGGTTCGGCTTTGCAATTTTTGGCTGGTGCTATATTTTTTTAAATTTTTTTTATTTTTTTTTGTTGGTACAAAATAATTTTTTGAATAAAGATGTCGCTGCGACACAGTACTGACGATTTGCCTATGCAATCGGGTTGCACCTTATGCCGTGCAATTTTTATTGAAGGCAGTGATATATTGCGAACGGCGTGTGGCCATACTTTTCACAGATCGTGTCTTTTAAATTACCTGAAGCGCAATTCGTCGTGTCCGCAATGTCGAGCTGCGTGTAGCAGCCGATCGCAAACAAATCCGTCTGAGGAAGTGGAGGATCCTCGTCCATCCACATCGCAAGCAGCAGCAGCGCAGGTGTCTGGCACGCCAACCCGATCCAGTAATGCGGTTGCCGATACAGCTGCCAACGTGGCAAGTGATGTTTCCGACGAAAGCCGAATCAGAAGCGTGGTGGGAGCTATTGTGTCAGCTAGGCAAGCCACAATTCTGGATGGTTTGGAATCACGAGTGACACAGCTGATTGAGGGAAAGCTAGAGGCTAGCCTGAGTAACGTTTTGAGCAGATTGAATTTACAAGGTGCACAACGTGAGGCAGCCGCCGTGGCTCAGTTGGTTAGTGCGTTGGACCGCGAGTCGCAGGCAGCAACCTCAGGTTCAAATACTGCCTGTAATAACACCTAAAAAAAATAACGGGAAAACTCGTTTTCTCTTTCGGTGGCTGTCCTCTCAGCTGGAAATGGCAAACCTCTGAGAGTAAAAATTGCTTATGAAAAAGCTCCCAACCTGCCGTTCGGAACCGGCATAAAACTGTAGGTCCCTCCAACCCGTGTACAAATTCACACGCACAACACGGGTAGTTGCGGGAAGCTAGGCCTTAGTCTCGCGTAAGCGGGCTGTCGTGCCAGTCAATTATTATTATTATTATTACAACGTGAGCACAACCAATTCTCAGCTCACAATTCAACACCAACATTTCCGCAAGAGTTGCCGTATGCACACAACAACAGCAACAACCGTGATGGTCAGGTTCCGGTTCCGTTCCGCGTCAGTGACGGATCGACCGTCACCAATTCAGGCAAAATTGCGCAGCTTATCTCGAGTTGGGACATCAAGTTTGATGGTGGTCCTAAATTGTCAGTAGAGAATTTTATCTTTAGGATTGAATTGCAGGTTATAGATACCCTAGGTGGGAATTTTAGTTGATTGTGCGAGCACGTACAAAGTTTGTTTATTAACGAGGCCAAGGATTGGTATTGGAGATACCGGCGTTCAGTACACAGGATCGAATGGTCGTCGTTATGTCAAGCTCTGCGTACTCATTATGGTGAGCACAAGACAGATACAGATATCAAAGAGGCCATGCGCAGCCGACGGCAAGGCGCCGCTGAATCATTCGATGAATATCGAAACGCAGTTTTGCGAATATCGGAAAACCTTAATTCACCGATATCTGAATCTGAGCTTGTGGAAATTGTACAAAGAGGCTTACGACCGCGTATTCGACAGCAGTTATTGTACGTCAATATTAACTCAATGGCTGAGTTGCGTCGACTTTGTTTAAAAGGCGAAAGTTTGCTAAACGAAATTGCAAAGTCGAGCGCTGCACACTCCTTACCTAATCCGCGAGGTAATTTTCCGCGTCGCCAAGTAAATGAAGTTGAAGCTGATTTTGATAATAAGGTAGATATAGCAGATGTAGATGACAATGAAGTCAAAATGGAGGTAGAAGAAATTGCTAGACGGAGTACAATAAAATTAGTTTGTTGGAATTGCCGCAAAGACGGTCACAGGTACTTTGATTGTTTAGAAGCTCGGTCAATATTTTGTTATGGATGTGGTGCAGTAGGCGAATACAAACCAAATTGTAAGAAATGCAATCCGGGAAACGCGAAAGCGAGCGGGGATCGGTATGCGAGTCCTCGCTACGACGTAAATCAATGGAAATAAATGTATCGCATAAGCCACCTGCAACCGATGATCTATTAGCAACCAAGTTAGTTGAATGTAAGCGTATAGAAATTATTCCTTATGAAGATAGGTTAGAAAAATATGAAGTAATACGTAATCGAATTTTTAACAGTGAGTCAGTAGTAGAAACAGCAACCCCGCGACGAACATCAATGCGTATGCGTAAATTTTGGCAGAAGGTGAAGCAACAACGAAGAAATGTTGCCAATATTTGTGCGATTGAGCATAAGCCATTTGATTCGCGTCCATATGTCAAAATCAAGCTTTTTGACAAATCACATCTTGGTTTGCTTGATAGTGGCGCGCAAGTTTCATGTGTTGGTAGTTCGTTAGCAAAAGAATTTTGTGAAAGGAAAGAATTTAGGCAACACAAAACAACAGTAAAGACTGCTGATGGCAGGAAACAAGTAGTTTTTGGAATTTTCCCAATTGAAATACAATTTAAAGCACAGAAAGCAGATATTAATTTTTATGTAGTACCAAATTTATCGCAAGATCTTATCTTAGGCGTAGATTTTTGGAAAGCGTTCCAGATTGCGCCAGACGTTATAGCTGAAATTGATATCGGCGCAAACGATAAGAAGGCAGATGAGAAGTTGATTGTTCTGACAGATCAGCAGAAGAGAAGTTTAGAGGCCGTAAAGAAGGCATTTCCATCATGTGAAGTTGAGGGGCTAGGGAAAACAACCCTCATGGAACACATAATAGAAGTTGAGCCGAATGTCCGTCCGATTAAGCAGAGATATTTTCCGATTTCTCCGGCAATAGAGAAGTTAGTGCACAAGGAGATTGATGAAATGTTGACCCTTGGTGTAATAGAAGAGTCCCCTCATAGTCCGTGGTCCAGTCCGGTCGTATTAGTCCGCAAGGGAGAAAAAGTCCGTCTGTGTCTAGATTCGCGGAAAGTCAATGCAGTCACAATCAAGGACGCATATCCACTTCCGCACATTGAGGGTATTTTAAGCAGATTGCCAAAAGCCAAATTCATATCTTCGCTCGACCTTCGTCGTGCATTTTGGCAAATTCCCTTAGCTGAATCGTCCCGCGATTACACTTGTTTTACAGTGCCTAATCGGCCTTTATATCGGTATTGCGTTATGCCTTTTGGCCTGTGCAACGCGCCACAAGCATTGTGTCGGTTGATGGACCGAGCAATCCCTGCTCAATTGAAAGATCAAGTATTTGTTTATTTGGATGACCTTTTAGTTGTATCTGAAACTTTTGCTGATCATCTGTCTGTTCTCGCTGATGTAGCGCACCACTTAAGAAAAGCAGGCTTAACAATTAACGTTGATAAAAGCAAATTTTGCATAAAGGAGGTAAAATATCTGGGCTACATTGTAGGTGACGGTACACTTCGCACTGACCCGGAGAAAGTGTTAGCCATACACGAGTACCCGCCACCAGCTACAGTGAAAAGCTTACGTCGATTTTTGGGTATGACTGGCTGGTATCGTCGGTTCATTGACAATTACGCAGCCATAACAACTCCGCTTACCAACCTTTTAAAGAAAGGTAAAGGTTTCGATTGGTCAGCAGAAGCGCAGGATGCGTTTGATGTGCTAAAAGAGAAACTAACGTCCGCGCCAGTGTTAACCAATCCGGACTACAACAAACCATTCATCATACAATGCGATGCTAGTACGCTAGGGTTAGGAGCAGTTTTAGCTCAGAAAAATGCTGAGGGAGTCGAAGTACCGATTGCGTACTTCTCGCGGAAACTAAATAAAGCACAAAGTAACTATAGCGTTACAGAGCTAGAATGTCTTGCTGCATTGTTAAGCTTGAAGAAATTCCGAGCGTACGTAGAAGGCCAGGAATTCACTATTGTGACAGATCATGCAAGTTTGCAGTGGCTCATGCGACAGCCGGATTTGTCTGGTAGGCTCGCACGCTGGTCTTTGAAGCTTCAGGGTTTCAAATTTAAAATTGAGCACCGACGTGGTTCCCAAAATGTTGTGCCTGATTGCTTGTCGCGGCAAGAATTGGACAATAAAGTATGCGGAATTGAAGCTCTACCTATTGTTGACTTAGAATCTCCAGCTTTTGAGTCAGCTGATTATCTTGATTTAAAGCAGCGAATTACCGAAAACGAAGTACGATTGCCGGATTTGCGTATTGTTGGCAAACACGTTTACAAACGTAATGAATTCGCAGATGGTAACCCTGAACGGGAAGTATCAAATTGGAAGCTGTGGCTACCAAAATAATTAATTGCAGAAGCAATTAGCAGTGCTCATTGCCCTCCAAATAAATGTCACGGTGGTATAGGCAAAACTCTAGAGCACTTGCGGAAAAATTTGTTTTGGCCGAATATGGTTGCCGACGTCAAGGACTTTATTGGCAAATGTACAGTTTGTGGGCAGAGCAAAGCTCCAAATCGAATTCTACGTCCGCCGATGTCTGGCCAATACAGTACGCAACGTCCTTTTCAAAAACTATATATTGATTTGTTAGGCCCTTATCCGCGTTCAAAACAAGGCAATGTAGCTATACTAATTGTGCTGGATCATTTGACGAAATTTCCGCTGTTGAAAGCCATTAGGAAAGCCAACTCCAATGTTATTTGCGATTATCTGCGCGAAAATGTTTTCAGTATATTCGGAATGCCCGAAATAATTTTAACCGACAATGGTAAACAATTCAAGTCGACACATTTCAACGAGTTCTTAAAAGAGCGAGGCATACGGCATATGTACACTGCGCTGTATAGTCCACAAGCGAACGCAAGCGAGCGTGTTAATAGATCCATTCTGGTAGGCATCCGGTCATATATTGGCAAAGACCAAACGACTTGGGACCGCAATTTGGCTAATATAGCAGAAGCATTGCGCAGCTCTTATCATCAAACTATCGGCTGCTCGCCATATTTTGCATTGACGGGCCAACAAATGTTGTCGCACGGACGCGACTATGAATTGTTGCGAAAACTACAATCATTTGATGATACGGTGATAGAAAGGCAGGACAAAATCAAGCTAATACGTGAAGCTTTAAGTGCAAATATTGCTAAAGCTTACGAGAGTTCTGCAAACCGTTACAATTTGCGTAGTTCGACAAAACAGTTCGAGATAGGCGACACAGTATTTAGGCGTAATTTTGTTCTTAGCGATGCCAGCAAACGATTCTGTGCTAAATTTGCACCCAAATTTTTGAAGGCTAAAGTTATAGGCAAGAAAGGCAACAATATGTACGAGTTGGAAGATGAAGAAACAGGGAAGCGAGAGATTTACCATAGGAAAGACATACAGGAGAGGAAAGTTTAATTCGCATCCCTTTTCCAAAACTTGCAGCTGTGCCGCAATTTTTGTGTTGTACTGGGCTGCATATAAAGACTCAGATACATAAAACAGGGCCGCGTATTAATGCGACGCACTGCACTAATCACTAGCGCTAATCAGCCTAGCGCTAATCAAGCTAGACTTGTTCAGCAGTGATCGAGTAAGCGCTAGCTAGGGCTCGTATTCACACTCGGTAGCCAACATGGTTGTTGTTGTTGTCAGGCTGAGCCACCCACGCTGGCGAACGTGAGCGCAGAACTTTCGCGCTGCACTTGCGCATTCTCTTTTGCTGTGCGTTCGTGCTGCGCTAGCGCGGCGCTCTTTAATCGAATCTGCGTATCCAGCCGATAGTGGGGTGTGGCGGTGGTAGTGCACTTCGGCCGCGCTGCACTTTATGACCTTGCGCGAAGTGTTGGGATGCATTTCGGCTGCTGGCCCTTGCTATTCCAAGCATGGTGTTGTTGTGTCGTGCAGCTGGTGAAGTCTTTGCCGTTCTGGCTGCTGCATTCCACCAAACACGTAAAGATCACCCCATTGCACCAAATTTTGCCGCATTTCTGCAAAGAAGTGGCGTGATCTACTGGAATTTGGGCGATCAGGCGATTATGCGCTGTGGCGACCAAATTTGCCTTTATAAGCGGCCGCCGCCGACAGATCGGGATGAGTAGTGGCAGATCCGTAACCCGAAGAGTATTGGCAAATCTGTAAGGCGTGGTGCGTCGAGTGGTGGTCAACAAATTGACCTGTGCCGGTTCGTCAGTGGCTTAGCAATTGGTCCACGAGTGACAGCAAACTTTGTGCAGCAGGAAAAAGTGGTGAAGTGCGTGACATTAATAATTAATTGACTGGCACGACAGCCCGCTTTCGCGAGACTAAGGCCTAGCTTCCCGCAACCACCCGTGTTGTGCGTGTGAATTTTGTACGCGGGTGGAGGGACCTACAGTTTTATGCCGGTTCCGAACGGCAGTTTGGGAGCTCTTTCATAAGCAATTTTTACTCTCAGAGGTTTGCCATTTCCAGCTGAGAGGACAGCCACCGAAAGAGAAAACGAATTTTCCCGTTATTTTTTTAGGTGTTATTACAGGCAGTATTTGAACCTGAGGTTGCTGCCTGCGACTCGCGGTCCAACGCACTAACCAACTGAGCCACGGCGGCTGCGTGACATAGTGGCCAAAATAATGGCATAATTTAAAGCGAACAAATATTCAGTGCCAAGTGCGTGGCCAGAATGTCGCAAGACGAAAATTTAATAACCAACTTTGGTTCTAGCAACTAGCCGTTACAAAGGCTCGTGCCATAATCATTTTGGAATTACGCCACCAAAAGGGCCTGCCGTCAGAAATCCCAAAACTTGTGAATCCGGCCAAAGTGAAATAATGCTAATGTCAAAACCCGTGCTAACTGAACTGGCTAAAACAAATACTAGCTAAAACTAAACCAAGCTAAACGAAATCTATGAGTGAAAAGTCGACGAACTAAAAATGCTGAATAACGAGTGCTGCTGATGAAATGGAATGCTGCTGAAAATGCCGAAAGACCAGCCATCGTTGGAGTCCGTAGGAGCTGCTAGAATCATGCCAGGATGTTAAAAGTGTTGCTCAAAATTGTTTTCCTAATAAAAACTTATTCCTAATAAGACTAATTAAAATGTTTGAAACAATATGTGCGTCATATTTCTCTAAAATAAAAATTTATTTATTTAAATCCATTTTAAAAAAAAAAAAAAAAAAAAAAAAAAAAAAAAAAAACTGAAAAGAAAAAAAAAAAAAAGAAAAAAATATATGGGGAAAAATTCTTGCTTAAGATAATAAACTTTTTTTATTTTTAAAATTCTTAGGTTTAATTAATGGATTAACTACTGGGAAAAAAAAAGGAAAAAAAAACAAAAAAACATGAAATTGTTGTCAAAAAGGGTAGTACTTCTTACTATTTTATTTTTAAAGGGGTTTTTCTTTGTAATTAGAAATTATAACAGAAACATGAATTTATCCTAAAAAAAAAAAAAAATTACACCTATGACATATTTCCTTTACACAAAACCCGATCTAGCACATCATGTTCCTGACAACGCGCATCATGTCGCTGGGCCCAACGCATCGATGGAGCGAAAAAAACTGTGAGTGAACATTTAAAATTCTGATATATTTTGGGTTTTTGTGCGTTTTATTTGGAAAAAAAAAAAAAAGAAAAAAAAATATAATAATAGTAATAGTAAAGTAAAGGGATAATTTTCGAAAAAATTTATGGAAAAAAAAATCAATTAAAATTAATCAAATTTGGGGGGGGGAAAAAAAGGGGATCGAGAAACAAACAGATTTTTTTTTGTTTGAAAGTATGACTGATTTCTCCTGATAATAATTTTGGTTTAATTTTTTTTCCGGGAAAATAATTGGCTTATTTCCTAAAGAGTTATTTTCTAAGCAAATTGAATTTTATGATTTTTTTTATAATTTAATTTCATAGCTAAGTTTTCTTATACTATTTTTTTTCCTCTAGAAGTTAATAATAAAATTGTGAATAAAATTGTGAAAATTACCAAATGTTACTTAAACATGCAAAATAATTTCGAATTTAGGTTAAGAATAAGGATGTTGTAATAGATTAAGTTTATTAAATAAAATTGTTATTATGATTGGCTAGAGAGAAAATGTTTGGTCTGTCAATGAAGTGGGGTAAGGAGGGTTGATTGTCTTATTGGGTTTCCCAACTCCAGCATAGGAAACAAAGGTAGGGCGGGTAAAGAGCATCCCATTCAATGAGGCGATGCTGTGGAATAGAAACAACAGCAGCAATGGTACTTGCTGCCAGGTCCGTCCGTAATGTCAGGAGGTAAAGCGTGTGCATGAAAATAATTGTATGTTGGTGTATGTGTGTAGGCATAGAAAGCTCGGATGCTGACCAGTTGTAAGCGGCGAGGTCGTCGTTGCGGAGTTTGTTGGGCAGCTCCCAAATGATGGTAGGTGAGACGGTAGGGCTACTGAGCGGAATTGTTGTAGTGGAACCCACGCCAGCTGAAGCTGCGGGATAAGAGAAGCCAGATGCACGCGTACAACAAACCCGCTGGCCCCGTGGTCCTGCTCACACTCATCGACCGAATGTAGGGTGCCTGCCTACATGCGACAGGAAGCCGATCGGTGGTGACCCGCCACAAGGACTGTGGAGGTGCAGCGGCAGCAGAAGCAGAAGCAAACGGCCAGCTGTACATACTGATCCATTCGTGGCGCTCGTCGTGAGGCATGCCACATGTAGGTACACTCAAACGCATAACAGAAAATGGCGCCCAACGTGAGGCCGCTACGAACGTAGGGCATGCCATGTGATCAGGTGCACACATACATATAACAATGGAGTAACTGTGAAATTAAAAATATGAATTAATGGGCCCATTGACATCAAACTTGGGGAAAGTACTCTTTGTGAGAAATAATTTTACACATGTTTTTCACTTTTTTGAAAAATCAAAATCTAACGGGGTCAACAATGGGTTAATAATTTGTATGGAGAAACAAGATTTATTGGGCGTTATGACTTCAAACTTATCAAAAGCAGTTCAATCGGGAAATGATAAAAACGTGCTTTTAATTTTTTTTAAAAACGTAATCTACCATGGTAAACCAAGGGTTAAGAATTTGTTTGGAGTAAATGTGAAAACACATGATTTAAAGGGCCTTCTGACTACAAAATTTTTAAAACACTCGAAATCAAAGATAGACATGTTTTTTTTTAAATCAAAATCTGACGGGCTCAACAATGGGTTAAGAATTCGTATCGGGGGAAACAGGAGAGTTTGCGTGTAAAGCCGCAGGGCCCAGCTAGTTAATATATAATAATAGAATAAAAGTATTAAACTAATTTTTAATTTGTATTAATCAAGGATTTGTAACATAGATCTTTTGATTACGGAATAAACGATATTCGTTTTAGTTCTTACTTAAGCAATGAATCAGGGCCTCACACTTCTAGTTGAATACTGAAAAAGTAACCGAAAATCTGTTAAACTAATTGTACCATTAAATAGTTGGCAAACTAAAATATGGTGGTGGGGAAATGACAGCTATTCTCCTCATTCTTACCTTCTTTTGTTTTCATTGAATCTCCTGTCAGGTTTGCTTTCAACCCGTTGCCTCGGCAGATTAATCGCCTTCATCAGTGCTCCTTAAAATCAATGTTTAATAAATAATGTACGCACCGTGTCCGTAATAAATTAATCATTATAAATTACGAATCAACTGAGGCTACGGCAACGACAACAACAACGAACACTGTATGTACGTACGTACGCATTATAGAAATTGGTAACGAAGTAATGTCAAGATTCAAAGTGATGACAAAAGCAATTAATTTAAATACTTCACCGACTGTGGGCGCACGGGGACGCGGCTGCCGTGCAGGTACGCTGGCCAAGCGTTGGCGGGGACATGGTCGGCATTCCACAATTGCTTTCACTTGCTGTGAATTGTTGTTGGTTTGTATCGTGCAAGTGAAGGGTAACGTAAGTCTTCCGCCGTAGAGTAAAGCGTGATACTTTGGACCATTCTTCCTCTTTCTCGCTGCGCCGTACGCCGATACAAAAAGCAATTAATTATGCGAATCTGACAAAAATTCACCTTATTTTGCCAAGCAGTTTGCACACTGCAAGGAGATAGAAAGTATTTATGTGAGTAGGTGTACAAAATCACCTCAACTCGTGCCTCACGCCTTCTTGGCTTCCATTTTGTGTTTTGTATTGCGTTCGTGTGCTTGTATATGATAGAATCAGGTGGTGTGTGTGTGTGTGTGTGTGGCGCCAATGTGAAATTTTGATTCCAAGTATGGGGCAAAGCATTTGGCTAAAATTCGTGTTCAAGGCGTTCACTCCGGCACCACCTACCCGAAACCCCATTGTTAATCGCACACAATACAAATGCCATTAATGCGATTAAAGGCTTTGGCAACAATTTCAAGACTTCACCAAAGGCGCGCACATAAACCCTGAACGGCAAACACTGACACAGTGAACAAGCGCCAAGCACAAAATCGGAATCCATAACCCAGCGACGCGTTTTGACGGTCTTGATCACTTTGAGTATGTTAATACGCTGTTTTACTGGCTAACTAATCAGCAGTTAAATTGAAACGATTTATTAATTTTCAAATTATACAATCTAATATTAAATATATGTATACCGATATCTAACGGTTGAATGTAATTTGATTCAATTTGGTTCCCACTGAAGTCGTGCAGTTTGCTTAGATATCAACTGGAATTAGAGTCCGACCGATTAATCGGCCAAAAAAAAAAAGAATCGGCATCGGCATCGCCTTTTTTTGGCCGATGACACATCGGCCGTTTTTAGTCCATGATGCCATCGGCCTATTTTTCTGCTTTCATGTTTTTGTTTTCATTTTTTGTACCAACGGGTTGTTATATCCCTTTTTCAGTAATGTATTGTTAGATACCGTTTAATATAAATGTTTCCTAGAAATGTTTTTTTTTAAACTGGGTATTCTTGAAAACACAGATTTTCTCGAAATGTCTATGCATTTTGTCTTTTAATGTGGATATCGGAAGAAGGGCATTTAATTGTTTAATCGTATCCTTCTTTTTTGATTGGAAGCATTTTTTAACAGGCCTTTTATTTTTTCCAAATTTGTTTTCTGACTTCTTCCCACTGCATCTTTTCAACGGGTCGCAATTTGAGAGTACAAATGTTAATATAAAAATCGTAATATTAAGTTGAATAAAAAACTGAATTTGTATGCAATATTTACGTCACAATTTTTGTTTCTCTCTCAGTGGCTAAATGTGATATACAAGGTGCAACCCAAAGTAAACAGGACTTTTATAAAATAAAGAAAACGGATGATTATTTTTGTATAATTCTTTTTATTTATTCAAAATACTCTCCTTCTGCTTCGATACAACGTTTTGCACGGTCCAAAAGCATTTGGAATGAGTGTTTTAGGTCATCGGCCGGCATCGCCTTCAGAATGTTGGTACAAGCCTTTTGGATGTCCTCAACGTCCTTATAACGGTTTCCTTTCATCGGCAAATGCAACTGACCGAATAAGTAGAAGTCACAGGGAGCCATATCAGGCGAATACGGTGAATGATTGATGGTAAAAATGCGATTTTTGGTCAAATAATCGGTCGTAACTAGGGCTCTGTGAGCCGGTGCATTATCATGCAATAAACGCCAACTTCCTTCCTCGCGATATTCTGGCCGAATACGACGAATGCGATGCACCAAACGCTTCAAAACTTCAACATAAAACAAAGCGTTAATTGTTTTTCCCGGTGGAACAAACTCTCGATGAATTATTCCCTTTGAATCGTACAAACAAATGAGATGAGTTTTGATTTTTGACTTCTCACGGCGGGTTTTTTTTCGGATTTGGCTCATCTGGGTGCTTCCATTCGGCACTTTGACGCTTTGTTTCGGGATCATATTGAAAGCACGACGTTTCGTCACCGGTTACGATGTTGAACAAGAAATTTGGATCACGTCTGGCTTCCCGAACGATGTCTTTTGCGTGCTCAATTCTCTGCGCTTTTTGGTCGTCGGTTAAAGTGTGCGGAATGAAGCGAGAACACACTTTACGGAGACCCAAATGTTCGGTTAAAATGCGATCAATTGATGTTTTGGAGATGTTCAATTCCATTTCCATCAATTCCAATGATGATTTTGGCTGCATTTTGATAAAATCACGCACAGTTTTGATGGCATCGTCAGTAATCACAAATTTCGACTGGCCGACGTGTTCGTCGTCATTCAAGTCTTCACGACCATTCTTGAATCGATTCAACCACTCATTAACACGGCCACGGGATAAACAATCATCACCATAAACTTGCTTTAACAATTTAAACGTTTCGGTAAAAGTTTTACCAAGTTTAAAACAGAACTTAATATTAGCTCTTTGTTCGATCGACATTCTCGTACCAAAGTTAAAAACATACTGTCACATTGAGCGGGATATTTCGGCGTCTACTAGACCAAATGTCATGAAATTTAGACAGTATGTGAATGAAAGATGTACCTTTCCAACGCATGTCCTCACACATAGATGGCGCCACCAGAAACGTCCCTATTGCAAAAGTCCTGTTTACTTTGGGACGCACCTTGTATTATTTTTTTTAATATATGTTAATGTATTAGAATTCTGAATTCTCTTGTTATTTTATTTAGTTTTTAATTATTTCTTTTCTCGTTGTTATTTAGTTTTTAATTATTTCTTTTCTCGTTGTTTTGTTATTTTGTGATGAATATTGCAAACAATATGTAATAGTTCCTTTTGTTATTTTATAAAATAGACTGTGTTTTTGATTGAATTCATTCGTGTTATTTTTTCTATGTAATCGGCATCGGTATCGGCATCGGCCGATTTTCGCCCTTTCGGCCGATTAATCGGCATCGGCCAAACTTGCCCTTCTGGCCGATTAAACGGCATCGGCATCGGCCAAAAAATTTGGTATCGGTCGGACTCTAACTGGAATTTTCTAGACGATTTTAGCTATGGTTGGATTTTCGGATTTGTATTTTTTTTTGTTCTAATAAACAAGCGACTGTTGCAATACATAACTAAAGAATATAATTTATTATAAAAAATCGTTAGTATTATAATTTTTTATCATCAATAGAAGATCTACATGTGAGAGTATACAAGTCGTTCCGGACTGATAACTCTCAAGCTGATAACTGCTGCCATTTCACAGAGCTCAAGCTCGACGACATTTGATTTTTGGCTCTAGTAAAGTTTAATGTTACCCATTTGAATTGGTAGACATGGAAATGTAATGCCGGGCTGTAGTTCGTCAAATGGCTTCGCGTACGACAAATTGCCCAGGTATGTTGTGTATACTCATTCGCAGGATGTGAGCAACTGACTGGAATTTTGCGCTCATCGAAAGGTGAAAGGGGAGGAGCTGGCGCTGAGTAAGCAAATTCCGTAACTCGACAGTGTTGACGGTGGGCAAGCAGTGGCGCGCGGAAGTTATGTGCGCGGGCGTGATATGGATGAGATGCGAACTTGATCCACGCAGATAAATGCAAAGTCATTTGGCAAACGGGCACAGGGTGCAGTGGCAGTCAGGCGACAGACGGAGCCAGAGGAGGCTTACGATTTTAAAATCTCGAATGCCTAACCTTGCCTTCGACGTGGCGAGCTTTTGGCGTACACACTGTCGGCTGGGGTTTAATTGAGCTCCATAAATTAAATGCGAAACTTATCACAACAGCTGTGGGGGGTTGTGATTGTCGGAGTGTGGAGCTGAAAATGAATGCGGCTTTATGAGCGCCTGATGCTGGCGCTACTGCTGCGGCCTGTGCCTTAGCGTGTGTGAATGTTGTTGTGCTATGGTTGGGGACTTGGAGTGGGGCCTTAGTTACGGGTAATGCAGTCGTTGTTGGTTTGCAATTAAAAGTCTTCAAGTGTATAAATTTGTAAGTGATTTTTTTGCATTGCACTTTGCGTGTTTCTTCTTTTTATTGATTGCTAAAATCGGTTTCGGCTGAAAGCAATTCCAATTGTGATTCATGCCATTAGAACGAAAAGGCCACTTGTGCGCGCCACTAACACATTAAAAGTGAAACCTGCAGCATAAAGCAGATGCCACTGGCCCGATTCTTAATTGACGGCAGCAGGAAAGCACTTGAGATTCGGACGAGCGGCGGCAAAACACTTTCGCACATTGCCCGGCGTGAAGGGGACACTTCAGTGACAGCAGCAACCGACACAGTTGTGTGCAAAATGCAAATTTTCATTGCAGACAACGAATACAATCGAATGCGTGCAATTAATGTTTTCGCATATAAATTAAAATCTGAGCATTGACAACACTGGCGCGTGAGGCGCAAAGGGAACTGACGGGGCGAGGCGGGCGCAATGTGTCTGGACAGTTGTTGTTTATACTGTAACTTCAAATTCAATCGAAAGATACGCGCTGACGGGATCATTGTGTGTATGCTACATACGGTTGTGGTATGGAGTTACATATAAACAAATGTTGAACAGTTTTGAGAATCTCAATTCAATTAGTCACAAACATCGAAGCTGTCATACACAAACATACCAATGTGTTAACTTTGGGCAATAACTGTATACAGCATGGAGTTAGAAATGAAATGAAATCAGCTACAATTTGACAACAGTAAACATTGACTACAAATTGTATCCCTTTTTGACCACAATTTTGAGAATATAATTCCCGTTGTGTTTGTAGTAGTGCCAAGCAAACACTTGTTGTCAATTTCATTTATTGAGTTAGCAAAAATAGTTTGTGATGCTGCAAGTTTCACAGATTTGAAAATGTACGCAAACATGTAAAACATAAGACCTCAATAATTGCAGCAGGGAAGAAATTCTCGCAGCTGGTAAATGAAAATTTTATTCGAGGAAATTCGGAAAAAGATTTTTTCGCATATAATGAGTTCCAATGCTTGAAAGTTCGTCTACATTTGCAAGCAAATTTTTGCAAAACATTTTTTGTTGGTATCGTATATTTCAGCACTTTTTAGAGGCATTTACTCACAGTAAATTGTCACTTCTCCTTCCAATTTTCATTAATAAGAATCAAATTAAGTACTCGAAGCTTAACTTTAATCAATACTTTGTCCAAATATTTGATTTAAGTACTAAAAATGTTGTCCTCTTGTGCCCTCTTACCCATTTGCCACTGTCCGCAGTCCCACGAATATTTAGTTTTACCAACGAACACAGTAAATTGCTTATTCTTGTTGCATTTTTTCCTGGTATCTGTTCTCCTCAATTGATATTAATTCCCATCGCTTGAGCGGGGCACACTTTCGCTGGTGTTAAAAAACAAAAAACGCCATAATTCACAATAGGGGAAACACGCTAAATGCGTTACGTGTCGGCGGTTCTCAATCATAAGTGGGCTCGTCGACATTGTTTTCCTTCCATTCCTTTATTTAGTGTTGTTTTAATTTTTCGGCTTGATTGATACTATCAGTCCCTGCAGTTCGCACTGCGCTTCCTTCATTATTTCGCCTTCTCTTCCGTGCACCTTAGCGTCAGAGCCGCGCGGCACTCAATTGGCGACGATGACGGCGCTGTCATTAGCGGCCGCCGCAACAGCCGCGTCGATGATGGCAGCCGCGTGGTGGTGGCAGTCGCAATTTTTTACCCTCTTAATCAATTAAGTCATCGCTGTTGGTGTGGTACCATCACCCGGTATTGACTTTTTATCGCTGTTTTTTGTTGTTATTGTTGTCGCTGTTGCTTTTCCGGCGTCCACTCGAATTCAACACGTGTCGCTGTGTACTTTTCCCATTGTTCCTTAGACGTCGCGGCCAACCTTCTCGTTGCCTGCTAAATAGTTAATTAAGATGTAGCACTGTTACCAAAACGGTTTCATTAAACAAAAACGAACTAAACGCAGATAATGAAACACGAGTAGGCAATGCCGTAAGTGCGATGGGCCGGTGGGAAGTTGCGCGACTATGCGGGAAGCTAATATTTATTAGCTTTTTAATTTATTTGATATACATTCGATTCTGAGCGTGGCGGGTGATTCCAAAAATATCCATAATGAAACATCAAATGCGTAGTCAGCAAAATTTATTGACATAATGTGTAGATCAATGTAGAACATTTGAGAATATCTTGATGTGGCCGCAAAATGTATTGAAACAAGTGTGTAACATATTTAATTCGTATTGCACAATAAACAAATTGAAAATTTTTTAAAACAACCGCAGTTTGTGTAATTTATAAAAGGAAATCGCTTCCTACTTCCAATGATTGATTCAGAGACACAGTTGCAAAATTTTAATTCATCAATCAATAAAGTGAACAATTTTTTTGCATGACACGTGTTGGCAAATGTTTGACATGTGCAAAAACTCAGATGTGTGCAATTTTATGGTGTAATGCAAGTTACTGAAAATTAGTTGGAATTAAATTTTGCAATCTCTCAAATTGAATTTTGATATGATAGACATATTAAATTTCGTTGTTTTTAGGAAATTTTTCAATTTAACTTTAGTTCCAAGTTCATAAAAACGCATCTATGTAATGCCGCCCATATTAAAACTTGTATCCAATTATCTTCAGCGTCCGCAGTGTTCTTGGAGGAAAATTTTCGTCAGCTGCCCTCCTACTTCTTTGCCACTTTTTCTATTTCAAGCTGAAAAATGCCATTCGTATAGCCCAACTAATTTCCCTACTCAATGTCACTCTGTGTGCTTAAAAATTTGTCACCGTTTTGGTGTTTAAAAAAATTAAATAACAAAACGACCGGCACAATAGCAACAATTTGTCAAAGCGACAACTGTGGGTCGCAATTAGAAGAAGGCGAAAATTGGACAACGCAAAAGTAGAAATTAATCATTGCCACAATTTGACGGAAAGCGCAATGCAAATTCTTTTCTTTTCTTAATGTCCGTCAAGTGTAAAGGGTTGATTGCCGCAAACACGCCAACGTGTCTTGTGCGTTTATTCCTTTGACGGGTTTCGTCCCTTGTTGGCGTTTGGCGTTTGCCACTTTGGCGAAGGTGTCGCTGTCACAGCTCATTGCATATTCACAGCATGCATTGCCGCCACGCTGCCGGTTGCGAGTTTCATTTCAGGGCATCATTTTTAACTGCGCGCCGTCGAGTTATTAGGAAAACAAGATAAATGATTTGGCGGCGGGCGCGACACCTCACTTCACGTCACTTCAATGTGTATTAGCCAAACGCGTCGAACGTGCGTATCGCTCGGACCCAAATACTCGTACCCTACGACTGACAGCGGCGGGGAATGGTTGTGATGCCCAGGGGTCCTCGCGCCGCGTCATATCCTTTTGCCGTTTCGACTGTGTTCGGGGCGCGAGATGTCTGCGGCGCAATTAAAGTCCCTCGTCCGATGAGCGGCAAGCTGTGTGCTTAAGCGTGAATTTGACTTTGCGCATTGTTTTTGTGGGAGATCAAAACATTGCGATATAACAATGCGGCATTGCATGTGCGTTCGTTTAGGAGAACCGCTATTTGGACATATGTTGTCGCTATTACGCTTCAGGCGCGTTCAAGTACGGGTCGACGTGCGCGTATTTATGGGTGTGTGAGCCCACATTGCGGCTGTTTACCGAGCACATAAAATCGGGCCACAAATTTCACTGAACCGTGAACGCAGCGCATACAAATCGCATACTGCGGACTGTTGACGCTGCGTCGACACGAAGGTCACGTGAACTCAATTACAGGTTGTACCAAGTTTTGTATATGAAAAGGCTATTCCCGATTAATATAAGATGAATGAAGTGGCAAAATTTCAAAGACTACTAAGCGAGGGTCTACCAAAAGCTCGCTATTCGATTTTGAATGCGATAAAGTCCGTCAAATGTTTTCGGTTGGCAGAGGCTCAGTGGTTAGACTGAAGATTAAACAAAATAAATATTTTTCTTTCGGAGACCTCTTTCCTCTAAGAGCAAAAGTTTTGCTTAAAGCTTTTGGATTCTCTAAGCTGTGCTGATTTGATAGTATAGAAAATTTCCGATAATGTCCTGAATGCCTCATGCCAAATATTTGCAGCTTTTCCCATCTCCCAACAACGTTTCCCAGCCGCTGCTAAACGTATTAGGGAATGTTGGTCGCAATGCTCGTTATGCGATATATTTGTTTATTTACGATAACGTAGCGCTTCATGGCTAATTAATTAGCTGCGCTGTACTTTGGGCAACGGCCGCGCAGCGAATTAGCGAAAGGAGTGCGCGGCCGGTTAAGGTGTCAACGGCGTCAAGAAGACCGCACTAGGCGAGGTGACCACTGCGGCACATGTCGGGCGCTGCAATGCGCGGAGCATGGAACATGGAGAAAATATGATAGATGGCCTATACTTATTACGCGATTGCTCTGTCGCGGCAATAACCGAATAAATGCAAACAGGCGCCGGGCGTCGGCACTTGGGAGAGTTTTCGAGGAGCGAGTGGCAGGAGCGTGCAAACAGCGACACACCTGTTTGCCAAGGCGTATAGCATGCGGCTAATGCCAAAGATTTGCTTGTAAATGAAACGTAATGGCATAAAATGAATTATGGCCAACTAACACACGGGCTGACCGCATGGCCGCGCGCTGCCGTGCGCCGTGTGCCGTCTGCCCGAAAATCAAACACAATCAAGCGAAAGGCTGCCGCTGGTGGGCTGAGCGGAGCAGAGGTGAGCGGCAACGAGCGGCGCGCAGCAATTTCACTCAGCCTGAAATTGTATACAACGCTGTGGCATTGTAAAAACAAAACCTCTTCGGTATGTCACGAAAAAAAAACATCGCTGGCCGTGCAAACATCGTTTGGCTCGCGCGTTCCTGCCGACCCCTGGACTGCCTCGAGGCTTGCGTTCTTGGCTTGGTTGGCGTACATTTTCGTTTAGGTTTTCGTGTTGGAAATTTGTGTTGACATTTCGCCGGAGAATTACCATAATTAGTTGATTCGGAAATGTACAGTGTTTGATTTTGAGTTTGCGCTGTGGTATCGCTGTTTGGGCATCGGTGTCGGTGGGCCGTTGTCTTGCCGGCCCACAGTTGAAAGGATAATAATTAGAGCATATGTACGGATTGTGTGCGCACAAATATTTGCGCGCCGTTCCGCATGGTGGGAGTGTAAATGCGAATTAATCAGTTTGAAATAAATATTCGTGCAAACATATGACACACACACGCACACATTTGGAAACCAATGACGCATGAAGCGACAGCGCGCGCTTTTCTTCACGAAAAACGCTTTTCTGTGGTTTGGTTGATGGAATCTTATGACAAGTAAGTTTTACAAAACTGAGAGCTTAAAATAGTTGTCGCCTTATGGGGCTGTGGGTTGTAATGAATGTTTTGACAAGTTCGTTTGAAAGTAGTTTTTGAAGTAATTTAACGCATAGGGGAAAGAAAAACAGACCATCTTAACCCAAAAGAGTTGTTTCCATCGTCCAGCGACTCTGCGATTTGAAAATTCTCAACAACATCTATGTTCTTGTTGCGTTGCACGTCGCAGTTTTATTTAATTAAAATGGCGAATAATTGTCTGTTGCATATTTGATGCGTACTCGGTAGTTTGTGTGCTTTATTTATTGCCGCAAATCACGAAAATATCATAAACTGCGCGCCGAGCAGGTGCCCGCCAACAGATGACTCGACCGAATTGCCGTGAACCTGTTTATTAGCTTCCTAATGCACAGTAATAATATTCGCCAGCCGAGGGTAGGAAATTATTTCGGTCCACGGGGAATGCTTAGCAGTGCTGGCAGCCAATTCGGCTAAAACGCCCAGCAAATGTGACCTTTGTGCCGACGAGCGCTTCTGTGCGCAGACAAAAGATTCGCATTCAACGATATAGAATTACGCCGCACGTTGCGCCTTTCCTCCGACGAGGGTCTGTCGCTAGCAGCGATATGTTTACCGCTCTGCGCTCGGTGCGATGTCTTCATTTGTTTCAATTTGTGCGGCGATTTGGTACGTTCATCGCCATCGCCATCGCAGCCATTGCCAATTGATGCTGACACTTGGCGATGACAAGAGGGGGCGGCGAGCAGACGAAATAAATCACATTTGCGCACTGCGCACAATCAGTACAGTTTTATAATAATTTTGGTACATTTTGATTTTTATTGGTGTGAAGTATGGCCAACAAATGCATGAAATGTGATGCATTGAAATTCGAAACGGCAAATGTGCTTAACCACTTTGATGGTTTGAAGACTTCGTGCTGGTGACGAAGCTGAAAGCTGAGACTGCCGCCGAATGTTGTGTGCAGAAAATCCAATAATCGGCGGGTTAACTGGGGACTGGAAATTATTTTGTCGCATTGCCAATGTAAGCTGAAACTTCAACCACAAGTTTTGCATTCTACGGATTAATATTTCAGATAAGTTGAATTTTTATTACTTATGTAGGTATATATTTAAAGCAAAACATTTGTATTTATTTGAATTGATTATTTGGTTCGAACCAATATTAACTAAAATCCATTGAAGCAGGTGGGGGTTGCCAGATACGAGTGGGAATTATATATCTGTGGCATTTTGACAAAAGAACTTATCTCGAAATAGTGCAATTTTCCAGTTTTTTAATCATGAAGACACAATTTCAAAACGCTTCTTTTGGTGTAATCGGCTTGTTTTTACGATATTTAGTTACAGAGATATGTGTATAGCATTTCAACTTTTCTCGAGTTTTGTATGAGTATTTTCGCTCTCCTGAACAATTTGAAAATTAGTCTTAGGCATAGTGAAATTATTAAAGTGTGCCAGATAGCAGGAACTCTCTCTTCATCGTACACTTATTTTCTGACAGTTAATGTCGTTGTGATGAAAACTGCCAGATTTCATAACCCGTCTGTACTGTATGAAAAAATTTCAAAATAATTTGTTGTTTGAAAATACGTTCTGCACCAAAACCGACACAAAAAACGCAATGACATGCCAGGAAAAACGTGATGTCTCTGCAAAAAAACGCACGGCAATGCAGTTTCTATGGTTTTCTAACATAAAATACATTACAAAAATATATATTTCTGGAGTACTGAGTAAGTACTGGAGTAAATTTTAAATTTTGTGCTATTTCAGTGACAACAAAAACAAAGGTTAATCGAACTGACACAAATAAATTGAGACATTGACAATTGCTACTCAGAGAAATAAGTGTACGTCATCTACCTGGTACACTTTATTGATTTCACTATGGTCTTAGGTTGTTTTGTCAAAATGCCACAGATATATGTATATAATTATCGTATTCAGTGGAACACAGTTTGTACACAGTGGACATTCGTCTTCCATTTATTCTTCCATATATGAATCCGTTCCGATTTCATTGCATACAAATTTTGATTTATAAAATACAAAGCAAGAAACTTATGATTGGCTCATTCATCAACTACGCACATATAACATAAGTAGCAGTTAAATTCAATGATTGTTGGCGCTCTTCAATGTAGATAAGCAAATATTGAAGTTAACCCCCGTTTGCTGGGAAACTGCCTTAGGAAATGTAAAATAAGTGCTCGTAATAAGTAAATATTTTCAAGTGCGAAATGCTCGAAAAACCCCTTTCACAGTGCAGATACACACACACACACATGCACTCCACAGCCAGCCGGCAGAGTAACAATAATAATAACAATAACAATGCGGCCGACACAATTCACCAAAAATAAGAAAGGCAAATAATTGTCGACGGCAGACGGACATTTACGGCTTATGACACCAAAATGTTTAACTGCTCAATTTTCAGGCGTGCGCTCGACCAGGAGCGGGACGCGGTGGCTGCACGGCGATTCAATTGCAGTGCGCTTTCCACTGTCGCAGCGGTGCGTTCGATCCAAATTACTCCGGTGGGAATGCGGCTGCCGCTGCCGTTGCCGGAGCAGGCCGGGCGGGTCGAGGGTTGAGTGCGCGGCAACGTTGTTCGGCTGCACTTGATGTTTTGGCTGGCAGGGCGACGCATCAGGGGTGGGCGCGTTGCAATTGAGACGTTGCGCTGAGTCGGGCGCCGCGTTGGTTTGTACTGGTCGGGATTTGGGTTTGGGCGAGGTTGTGCCGGGCTGCTGAACGCCGCTGCTGGCGCTGATGAGTGCAATTGCCTTTGCAAGGCGCAATTGCCGTGAGCACAATTCATGTGGCGCATCCTTAAATTATTATTGCGGTTCGCTGTGGTTGCTGCTGCTTGTGCTGCTAGTGATGCGGTGAACGACGTTGTTGGTACTGTCTGTGGGTTGCTTGAACCGAATACTTAACGACAGTTAATTGGAAAATTCATGATTTTCAAATATTTATTATTGCATTGAATAATCATGGAACAAACTGTATAAGCAGTTTATATTATTCAAGAAAGCGCATTAAATTCGAAATAATTGTAAAATTTCGCTTCAACAATTAAACAATTCTTCAAAAATTGTTTAGCATACAAGTATTGAAAAACTAGAATTTTTGTAAATGAATTATGTATTTTTTCTGGCTCAAGTTCGGGACGAAACTGTTGGTCTGTATTTCTTTTCCTGTGAGTATTCGAATCCATCGCTGATTACCTACCAATTCCGGCACTTGCAGCTCTCTTGTCCTGTGCGACTCTATGGCTGAGGGTTGAATTTAATTTTCGTAATGATGAGATTCGTTTTTGTTGTTATTCGCTTTGTTTTCGGCTCTGTTATTGTTGCCGTTTCGTTCAAGTGTACGCGCCAAAGTGCGTTGACGCACTTGAAATTGTCAGCAGGTGTTTTGCGCAAGTACAAAAACAACGGCAACAACAACGAACAACAGCGTGCGGAATAATAACAAAACTCGAACAGCGATTGCTATTATGCGACATTAAAAGGACAAAAGCAATTTAATTCAATTGAAGATTGCAAAAGTTACGATGTCAACGCTTCGAGAAGGATGAAAGACAATTAAGTGGCGTTATCTGTCAGTGGCGGCCGTTAACACACTTAGTGGGCCGACATTGCTTTTGCATTTGTTTACGTCGTAAAAATGCAATTACAGTTAGAGGTCGAGATGCGGTCCCGATGAACATTTTTTCTGTGTGATCTTAGTTCAACAATCTGACAATTGAGCAATAATTGCACATTGTTCTTAAGTTTTATTGGTTTTTGAAATTTTCTTCGGATTTGCTGACAAACATTTGAGGAATGTCTGCACAAATTTTGAAGGTTTAAGTAATTTCCAATTAGATGGCGTTTACTCGAAGAACCAAAGAATCGACTTTTTCTTGGCATTCGAAAGTTATAAACATGGTACAATAATATTCCGGTAATTTCATTCGATCAAATTTAAAAGTCAGTTGCTTTTTTGACAAATAAGAAGATAATTTTAATGATGCAAAAAAAGTATGAATGGTAGGGAATTTAGTCAGAAATAGTAGTTTAGAAATAGTAGCTAAATTTGTTTAACTGCTGTAATTTTGTTCAACAAATTGAACACTACAACGGATGCGGCAAATTCCTTGATTTTCGGTATTAATTCATTAAAATGTGGTGATTTTTAGAAGACTACAACACAAACTTACATTGTGGTTTGTCATGCAAATTATAGATTTTTAGCAAGATCGTACATTATATGAACACTATAATGTTGAAAGTATGGTCAAACTAGTGGTGGACAATGAGTTTATTTGTGAAGTGCTTCCTTAAAGCTCTAGGCCTCGCCTGCGCCGAGCACTACCTCACACCTGCACCCAAAGCATCACCACGCTTCGTCTGCACCCAGTAGCCAAAGCACCATCAAGACTCGCCTGCACCTAGCAGCCTGCACCCTGCAAACATTTAGAAAAAATTTGTTCTTACAATTAATATTATTATTATTAATTCTTATAGTATTTTTATGTTACGTTAGTACATAAACTGATAGCCGTAAAGTTACAGCCATATGGCTAAAATGAAAAGAGTAGTAGAAACAATTTATTTCTCAGTTGTCAATTTTCTTCTTATCTGCCTTTTTGAAACTACCTGTATTTTTTTTGTATCATGGTTATAAATATGATTTTTTTTGGGTAATTTTAACTGGTTTTTGTCAAAAGTTTGTTTGTTGTTTTTTAGTTGTTGTTGTTGTTGTTGTTGTTCAAGATCAAGACATTTGAATGGGATCACACGATTTGATGTGGGATTCGCATTAAGGGTTTTTGACGTTTGAAAGTTAAAAATATGCAAGATTTTAGGTAATTTCAGATGCAGAGACCAGGAGATTCAGGACAAACGAATTCTTTCAATTTGAAATTTCGAATTTCTTTCTTTCTTGATATTTCTATAAAACAGACCGACAAATGGCATATATGTATGTAAGTAGATAATGCCCGTCACTCATGAAATGTGTGTATAAGAATATTCGATTCAACAAATCGATTTTCATCCTTATGCTAAAATTAAGGATTGGATCAATCGATGCATAAATGCAGACATATTAAAATGTTCCCTTTGGTTTCCTTTCACTTTCAATGAAATGGGGCTTTGAAGGTTAGTATATAGGTCTGTTTGTATAGTAAGGGAGGGGGCTGGGTTGTGAACCGGGTTTGTTTTTTGGCTTTAACTTTCCACAGAATAAAGATATCGAAAAATCGAAGATACCGTTGGAAAGGTGAACAAGAAACACAAATTTGTTATGAAGACAGATTACCGTTTTGATTAAAATTTAACTCTCTACGTCCAATTTTCTAAGGACGTGATTTTTCGCTTTTCCAAAAAAGTGGCTGGGTTGTGATCCATCTGGAAAATCCCAATTAAAGTCGGACATTACCAAGAAAACAGCCATCATTTTTAAATAAGATGAAAATTTATTTAATCAGAGGTGAAAAAAAATTATAATGACGCCACTTAGGCCAAAAAATCGCAATGAATGCAAGTGCTCAATTTTTTCATTTTCATCCTAATCGGTGTCGCAATGTTTGCATGTGAAATATGAACGCGTTCTCGCGTTGGCCCACTTCAAGTGAACTTACCGAAATCGAGTGAAATTACATAAAATTACTTAATTTTAATAAATCCGGCGATATTTGACCGTGCTAGTACAAATGTACTACGAAAAGAGGTGGTTTATAACCCAGCCCCCACAGTGGTTCACAGCCCAACCACGATGCCATTTTGGAAACTTTTAAAATAACGACACTTCCAATCATATTTCAACATAAACAAATATTGGATCGTAAATAAAAATCAAAACCCTAAATAAATATGTATTACACTTACATTTTTGGAATAAATTCAGTCACTTGGATAGCACTTAAAACAAAGCAAAAAAGTTGTCGCAGTCGATTTTCAAACACGATGTCTGTAGCTGCCACAAGCAATACGTGTTTACACTTCGGTGTAACCACAAAAGCAGAGTCATATCAAAAGACAAACTTGATAGTTGAAAGATTGGCGATATGTCAATTAAGGGAAGAAAAAGCAGTAATGGTTCACAACCCAGCCCTTTCCCTTATATACACGATACATACATACATGGAATTGTAATTATAAAGATCCTGTAGGATGTCATGTATGCTGGTATAACTCGTGTAATGCTATGAAAGCCATTAAATGTCAGTAGCCACAATAAGCACTTTAAATGGCGCAAAATATCAATAAATTTCGAATTGCAATTTTAAAAACGGCTCCGAATGTATATTACCGATTCCCGACCATTATTCAGGGGGTTTTCTTCCAAAGGGTGATAAATAAAAATTTCTTAAAGTCATCTTCCACAACGCAACGAGTTTTCCTTACACTCAATTGGCGGCTCAGTGTGGGGAAATTCACACCAGTCGACATGGCTGGGGTGCTGGGTTCACTGATACCTACGCTAATTGCGCTTAATTCGTACAAAGGAGCCCGCATTGCAGCAATCGTATTTCAGTTGGGCTGTCGTTTTGTTTTAGAGCGCTGCGAACGCCTTCCACGAACGTCACTAATTGAGCGCAACTAAAGGATATGAGCGTACGGTTCTTTTTATAGTCGCCAATCGCCAATCGACATGCGATCAATACGCCAGCTCTCGCCAATATGCCATCATCCATAACGCGCGCACGATTGCGTCTACGGGCTTTGTTATTGCTATTGTTGGCGTATTTCTTTTTTATTACACATACGTACGTACGTTTGGCCGGATATTGCTGATTTCTTGAAGATTATGAATATTTGTTATTTTCTGTGCAGCTGATCGGCGCCGATCTGTGAGTTATTACTGGGTGGTGCGCTGGTTCGTGCCCGCTGTCGGCGAGCGTTTGTTAATTAAATCGCACAGGATGTTATCGATCATCGAAGGAAGTGTACGTTCGATTTGAATGTGTCTGAGCGAAGAGCGAGAGCGAAGCACATTAATCAACTGCTTTATTACTGGTATAAATTGATATAATGAGCTTGCAACTCCCCGTTGTGATTGTGGGTGTTTAGAGTGTTTGACGCGGGCAATTTTAGTCGACTTGAGTTGAGCGCAATTGATTTATTTCGAGTTCAGCGACACCAAGTTTGTCTGTCATAAAGCTGAAATTCCCAATTGCCAGAGTTGATGGAATGAGTAATCGGCAAAAACTCAATAATTATGTTTTCATAGCATAGGAAGCTGCGCTCTGGTGGCAAAAGCAAAAATTGTTCAAGTTTAACTTTACTCATTCTATTAGTTTATTTATTTGCCGCGTTATAAGCGAAGTAAAACTCTCACAATGTGCTTGAAGATAAATACACAAGTGGGCCCTCCGACCAGTGTTTGAGAAATTTAATTAAATGACAACCGTCTCATACAAGTTGTCAACCAGGCATAACAAATTGTACCATTTCCCCCAACAAGCCCAGTTATTGCCATATTGGCGCTCGAGTAAATATCACTTACAGTTGTGCACAGAAATTATTATCCAATATGGAGAAACCTTTATCACGTTCACGTGATTCCCAGCGGTGACAGTTAACCGCTAAACCACACGTTTTTAAACCTTTTCGAAGCGACAAGCGACAATTGCCATATGCCGTTTGCATACCCCGAGCCGGCAGCGGCCCCTCCCGCCGCCAGCAGCCATTTGCGCGTAGTGCCCACGCCATGCGGTCTGTCTTCGGCGCTATCCAATCCATTTGCGATAAGCGTTTCCGAAACGTGACTGAATCAATTTCCACTCAGGTCCGCACAAGGCACACCTCCGCCTCATCGTCGTCACACGAATGCTTTTTGCTTTCGTCGTTTGTGTTTTGTTTTGTTTTTGTTTTTCTGCTTAGTGTCAACCAGTCAACTTGTCATAATAAGAAGAAATATTTGCAAAATATCTTTATTGATGAAATTGCGTCGCTTGAAGTTTTATCTAATAGATATCCCAGCACACATTCGCCGGAACACCTTCGGCGAGCTGCCTCTGAGCGCTAGAAAGTAGACAAGCACACACAAATTGCAGACGAGGGAATTGCAGCTGCAAAGCTATTCGCATAAAAGATACATGCGGCCACATATTTTTATTGTAAAATTTTAAGAAGATTGCGACTGTGACATGAGTAACCCTTCATGACTACATGGCGCTCATGCACGGTGTGATTGTGGTTGTTGTTTTGTTGGGTGCTGTGCAGACGCGGGTACCGCTGTCAACCGGACACTTTGGGAATGTGAATACGCCCACGTCTCACACATTTCACTCGGGGTATTTGCATATTAGACGAGGCAACATTTAAAATGACACTTGCCATGGACACGTGGAAAGTAATATTTCGTATTAAATTTCAATATTGGAAAATGCTTCGAAATGTGTGTGAGTGTGAAGATGTCGGTGCAGCCATGACATGATTTAAGTGCAATTTAACCACTTTGCTGAGTATATTCAGTGTTTTCTTACATTGCATATTTGATTGACACAATACTTTGAATATTTGATGTAGGCTACCCCTACGCAGTGCAGTAGGTTGACTTTTAAAAATTACTCATTAATCAGTAGTTATTGTGTTAAAAATGTCATTGTATGAGTTCGAATCTTGACTTACCCAACATTGCACAAAAACAACTATTTTTGGTGGGTGTCCCCTCAGAAGAGAATGACAAACTTCTGCGAGTAAACTAATTGTCTATGAAAAGCTGCCAGCCGTTCTAAATCAGCTTAATGTATAAAGTTCCTTACCTTCGTACACACCACGCACTCTAAAATTAAAAAAAAGTTGTTGTTGGAGATGTCGGCTCTGCGATAGACAGAAAGTCGAATGGAAGAATTATATTTACCTTCATATTTCATATTTTTATTTTGCTTACTTACCATCCGAAAGTTTACTAATTATATCTTGAAAAGATTCAAACAAAGCGAATTTTATTTCAACTTTTAGTTTGAACTTTTTTTGTTCACTCTGTTAGTAGGCATAAGGCCTCAACAAGGCTTCTCCGGTTCGATCCGTTTCGATGAGTTATTGTCAGCAGTTAATTTGTATTAAATTGACCAAAAGATTTTCAGTTGTCTGCGACTTCTATTGCAGTCTGTGTGCAGTCGGCCTCGATAGTCCAGCGGGTAGCGCGCTGGCTTCTCATACCGAGGCCCCAGGTTCGATTCCTGGCTCGGCCTGGTGAAAAACTCGTATACTTCTATCGCTATCCACATGAAGCAGATGAGAACTACAAGAATCGCACAAGTGCGCGATTGGCAGGCAATGGCAAAACCTCCAAGAGTGAAAGAAAAAATTGCCAAAAAAACCGCAGTTCGTATTCGGCGTTAAACTGTAGGTCCCCTCCCTCCCTTCTCCAATCCGTTGAAATGTGTAACCTAGGCTGTGTGCAATTTCTTTAACTCGCATTGCGAATTCCGCCCCCATGTGGAATATATTTGAGAATAAGCATATTTCGCAGGGGCGGATTTAGAAATTTGCCGCCCCTAGGGAGTTGGTAAAATTGCCGCCCCCCCTATTTAAAATTTCTTGAATGGTGGAATTAGTTTGGTGCGAATATTTATTTCTGTTTTCCTTGCGCATTCTGTATGCTTATTTTCTTTGCTAGTATAAATCGCTCGTATAAATGCGCATTCTGTTTGTATAAATCGGTTGTTTCTTCGATTCAGACATTTTACACTTAAAATGTTGGTTTCCCACGAATTCAACAAGTTTTCAAAGTTCCCGCTAAAATTTGCCGCCCCTCAATTCTTGCCATTTGCCGCCCCTCAATTCTTGCCGCTCTAGGCGACTGCCTACAATGCCTGTATGGTAAATCCGCGCCTGATATTTCGCATTGTCGTAAAAATCGGGCAATGCTTCGGAACGATTCCAACATGTAAACGTCAACAGATTGTTGCATTTAGTATGACTGCCCAGCGAGCTGCTATCGACTGACTGTCTCCACAGGACTTGCCTTAACAATGAACCCATATCGCAGTTGAATAAGTGCAGTTCAAAAAGCTTCATATTATTTTAAATTTGAAAGTATTCTTTTTTGCTTTCAATAAATTCATTTTATTATTTCAAAACATAAAATTGTTTTAAGCTATTTAAGAATTATTTAACATTAAATGAACATAAGTGAATATACATTTATGTCTGTATTTATAATAGTGATAAAAAAGTATTTAATTAGACTAAATCTTTGGAATGATATAATATCAAAAAATTTCGTAATACTTGTACAGCATGAAAAAATTCACAAGTAGTTAGCTAACTAGAAGCGAGAATGCAATCGTTCATATTTATCCATTTCAATTTACACTCGTAGATGCGTCAATATGAATCGCTGGATTTTCGTACATTTATAAATTTGATTCTTTTACAATTAGGTTGGGCTTACTTTACACGTTCGCAATGTACACAGGGCAATTTCGAATTATATACAAAACCGAAAGGGGAGGAGGCTAAACAACGTTTTCCATGTACGTATGTGTGCTTGTGTGGGTTGTGTGCCAGGTGTTGCAGTTAAAACTTCGGCACAGTGATTTGTTGGTGTCGGAGGTGCGCTTAGCTTGCGTTGGAATTAAATGAAAATTTCGAAAAAAGCGAACTAAGCACAACATTTTCTTTGGCAACACTGGACAATTTCTCATATGATTTTGTATATTAAGATTGGAATCGGTACTTAGAAGCAGACTAATCGAAGATTCAATGCGTCTTTGGAAAATTCATTTTCTAGATTAAAACTTTGAACTGCTCCTTGCATGGTCTGCATTGGTATTACAGTTACATTTGTTGTTGTTGTGATTATTGCACATACTCGTTGTTCTTTGGGTTTGTTCCTTATGTTGTTGTTCTTTGGTTGTTGCTACAGCATTAGGTCGATCTTCAGGTGCTGCTGCTGTTGTTGTTGGTGCTGGTGTTGTTGCTGCTGTTATACCAACAGCGACACCTTCTGGCAATTCATTGACGCCAACTGCACGTTGAGCGTCGAAGCGGCCGTGGCCGCTGTCACATTGTTGCCGCTGCCATGAGTCGCTTCGTGGTTGCTGGCTGCCGCTGCGGCTGCCGCCGCAGTCATGAACTCCATTTTGCCGCCCAGATTTCGCTCGATCAGCGGCCGCAAGTCGGTGTGCTGCGTCTCCTTGTGACGTCGCAGGTCCACCTTGCGCTGGAAGGCCTTGTGGCACAGCTTGCAGGAAAAAGGTTTGTAGCCGGTGTGCTTGCGCGAGTGCGTGATGAGGTTCGAGCTCTGGCTGAAGGCCTTGCCGCAGACTTGGCACTTGTGGGGTTTCTCACCTGCAAATCGAAACGACATTAAATCGAAACATGAATCAATTCTTTAAAAAGCAGACGTAAAACAAAATATGGAAATGGCAGCCGAAATCTCGGGCATGCAAATGCTTTGAATGCAAAAATCGATAAAGCCATGAAATCTGCGAAATCTCTCAGCTTTCAGTCAAGCTTTATTTTTCGTTTCATTTTATTGCGCGATTGCTTGCTCCCCAGCTTTAATGCTCTCCACGCTGGCTGGCACCGCCATCTTGCCGCAGCTACATCTGCATTCGTTATCTCAGTTTTGCAATCTTATGCACCAGCCGCTCCTCTCCCACCGAAATTCAGTCAACACACACACACAAACACACACACCACAACGCAATCGACACCACAACCCACGCTTTTGCCACCACCAAGCGCGCTCATCACCACGTTCATCCGTTCGACATGCTCCAGAATGCTCCAACCCCCCAAATACAACCCGACGGCACAGCCACCCTAACCACAACGTCGCTCAGTCGCTCTCACTCCATGCACACATTTCAATTTGGCCCGTCTCTGTTGGCCTTATTGTTGGCGTTGTTGTTACTGTAGGTGTTTAAATTTCAACATGCGGATCATCTGCGGTTTTGCGGTCGATTCCAGCAAAAAGCAAAAAACCAAAAAGCAACATCAAAACTGTCTGCGTATGTAGCAAAGTCTGTGCGGCAGCATTTTTAAATCAAATTCTCGCTCGGCTGCCGTTCAAAGCATGCACGCAAAATGCTCAGCATTGGACTTTTTCGGCAATCTGCTGCAAATTTATAAACGAAATATAATCATTGCCGTTGTAATCGCCGAGATTAGGCGTGGAGTGGACTCAGATTTATTTTTTTCGTAACGTGCGCGCAACGCTTTTTATTTATTCGGTATTAGCCACAATTGCCGCGATAAGACGGTTGCTCGGCTACTGTAGGTCCGCAGACTCAGTAGAGTCATAGTAAATTTATTTTAAGACCCGCTTACATTATTGCCTTAGTGCGCAAGATATCTTCTTCGATAAGCAATTTCATTTATTGAAAATTCCGAAAATTTGCAGTTAATATTTATTTGGTCGAATTGATATATGTAGTAATTCATGCTCTACAAGTAATATAGGATTGAAACACCTTCAGGATATTTCTGAATTCACCTAGATATTTTTTCAGAATGCTACCAAGAAAATCGATATACTATATGCTTGCAGTCTTTCAGCGCCCGCTCTTATTAAAGGCGTCCTTAATAATGTACAGAGTACATTTCCGTTGCTTCTGCAAGAATAGGAAAAAATCAGAATTCTCATTTATTACGGGCTTGAATGCTGAAAGCAGTAATGTGTCTTGTGGGAACGAAAGCAGACTAAATCAATTTAATGTGATTTATCTTTCCCCACCACTACCAGAACCACTTAATGCAACGAAAAAGAACAAAAAAACAAAAGTTTATTTAACTTTGCAAAAAGTGGAAAGGACATAAAAACCAAAGAAAAGGATTCCTTGATTCCAACTGGCACACACACAGCTCCTGCTGCCACATTCGCAGTGACACAAGTTGTAAGTATATAACCAGAAACACACACACATGCATACATGCAAAGAAAACTTTATATACTTCACAGCAGAAAAGCTGAAAGCACAGCAAGCGAAAACGGCAGCAGAAGCGGACGTAGAAATTAGAAAAATAATAGAAGAAAGCAGCACACAAGAAAACAAAGATTTAAAAGAATTTCTACAATGTGATGTAATAAAAATGCTTGAAGGGCTTTTTGCCGCTCGCACTCGTGCGCCATGATTCGAGGTTTTTTATTGTTCTGTCCTTTTGTTGAAGGGGAGGTGGCGCGAGGGCGTGGTCGAAGGAGGGGGTAGTGCGGCGCTGAGGACCCGCCGTATGAGAATTGCTGCTCTATTGTTGTGCGCCTCTATATTCGGGAGGTTTTTGTGTGGGGGGTGGGGGGGGTTGGGGGCGACTATGTGTGTGTGTGTTTGTGCATGGCACTCGTTAGTTCTCGTTTCGTTGCTGTGATAAATAATAAAAGCTGCTCTATAATCTCTGCGACTATGTGACGTTATTTGTTCCGATAGTGCACGAACGTGCTTAGAGTGAACGCCGAAGGGGTTGCTGCGCGTTCCTACCGACTGTTGGCGCGACGTCAGCGTGGGTACTTGACGCATGGACCGACCGACCGACGGGCTGGCTGACTATCTGTCGGTTGGATAGACTGGCGCGTAAGCTGGAAACGCTCCCTAACGAATCTTGGCCTCTGCTTGTCTGCGCATTTGGTATGCGTGCGAGCGTTTGTGCAGCGCCGCATCGCCCCACTCTTGGCCCGCTCGCCGGCTAAAATGAATCTGAAGACTGAAGCGGCAGAAAGCCGAATCAGAGCGTATCTCAACGGTCGAACGTTCACAATCACATCGCTGCAATTCCATTATGTATCCTCACTCGGCGGCGTTAGCAGCAGCTGTATTGTAACTTGGCGTGGGGCGAGGCGGCGTTGTTGTTGCTACGAACTGGGGATTGGGGCAAGAGTTGGACGTGCCGTTGAGTGGCGGCGCTCGATGGGAATGGAAAGTTCTTGTCTGTGATTGTGTTTTTTATGTATTTTCTACATTATGTACACAGAGTTCTTCGTGGGGCATTCGCACGTGTACATAGGGAAATGTGGCGAGGGTACTGCAGGGCAGTGCTTCCCACATGCATAGTACAATACAATACGGCAGGAGAGTAGAGGAGAGCGTGCAGCAATGAGAAAACGAAACCTAAGAAATCACAACCATTTCTGGGATAAATAATGCTTTGGCGTTTTAAATGCTACATAAAATATTTGCCATAAAAATTGCGTTGACTATGTTCAGTTCACAGCTCCACATTTAAACAGTCAAGTCTATTAACCGATGAAATACAATTTCCACATGTAGTCTAATACATGGATAAATGTCTAGAATCATTTTCAAAACTAACTAAGCCATTCACGTACAAGGTTCGCTATTTATGTATAAATGATTGTGGGCGCCAGACCTTAATTTCGATATAGGGTTGTCGTGCTAGCTATATATAAATGTAGTCATTATTCAGGACAGATATACATAATCTACAGACCGTATTTGATGTTGATTTAAGGATATAACTATTTTAAATTTTGTATTATAGTTTCAGTTCAGAGCGTTGAATCCTTCAGCAAATTCAACAAACATTACTAGACAATTTATGGGCTACTCTGGCTAACAAAATCTCTAAGAGTAATATTGCCCGGAAAATATTAAAATGCTAAATCAGAGAATAGCTTTTTGTTTAACCAAACATTTGTGAAGAAGTGTAATTTTCAAGCTATGAACCAATGGCAAAAGAGAAACATTTAACAATCCAAAGTATGAAAGTAAAATTGACAGAACAATTCATTTAAATGGTTTCATCTTATCTGCAAAGAGGTTTTAACAACAAAAAAAAAAAGAATTTGATTTCATTCCCTACGCACAGTGATATTTATTCAACTACTTACAGCTGCTTACTCAAGTTTATGCAATCCATTTGCTTTCAACATTTAGTTCAGATTTGAAAATCAATAATACCGCACTTTATTTTTATGCCTCGGTAGAGTTTTCCCCACAAAAAATGAAAACGGAACAGACGGCCCATTCGCTGTCGCCGTCGCCCCCGCCGCCGCCAACACGCTGGCATCCCATTAACACGGAAACGCTTGAGGCTATTGATTTTCCCTATCAGCCGCTGTCATAAATAAATCTGTGTGCATACGAAAGCGAAAATCAGAAAGCGTGTTTTTTCTGCTCAGCATTAATATGAAACGGTGGGTAGGCGAGGCCTTGGCGGCGCGTTGGATATTGCGGCGTACAGCGCAAAAATGCGAAAGCGAATATTGCGTGGCCATGTCTCGGACTTGGTTAGACGCCACGGCCTCAACAAAATTCTACAATGATTCGGAAGCCAGGCGGAAAACGATGCGAGCCGGGCAGCAAAAGCGGAGGGCGCACAGAATACCGAAATCGAAGACAAAAACGATAAAAGAGTCTGGCAGACGCACGGCGACGGCAACGGCTGGTTGCCACGGCCCACAAAACACATTGCTCCGCGCCGCGCTAAACACTTGGAGTTAAAGTTATTATCTCTGCCATTTGTTAAACTGATTTACGGAAGTGCTGCAGGGTACTCTTGTGTTTTCATTTTTTCGCCGTTCCTTCGTTTACGAGCGCAGCGCATATGCTTGCCTGGCCAGAGGAAAGTGGAACTTGCGGCGGCACTGCTGCGCGCTGACGAGCGGCGGCCAGAAGCGCGCCAGTCGTTTGTGCCAGTGCCAATGACGCGGTGCGTATTCGTATTCCAGTGCTCCGGCCTGCTCAGGCTCACACTGAGATTCAGATTCATCCAAAATGGCAGCCAACGCGCAGGCACCAATTCGAGCAAGCTGTGTTTTTGTTGTTGTTTGCATTGCTGATGCATAGGAAATGGCTGCCGAGCGATGGTGTGGCGCGCAGTGGGCTGGTGGGGAGATGGCGCGCTGGAGTAGCTGTGAGCGCAATGGGGTGTGTTCTCTCAGCTGTGCCACAATGCCGGCGTGAGTGTGTGTGCGTTCGCGAGTGCCATTTATTCAATTGAACTCGTACATGGACGAGTGAGCGTGTGCTTGTGTGAGTGAGCTGCACGCAGGAGCGTAAATTTCCAAGAATAAAATAGAAAATCAAAATCCCCTGACTAAATTTTTCATTGGTTGGCTGTGATTTGGGCGCTCGTTTGTGCTCGTATGTGTCTGGCAGCAATACATGCACAGTTTTGTATTTGTGTGGAAGAATTTTAATATGCATTTGTACTGCGTGTGTATGTGTGTGTGTGCAGATTTTATTTCCACGACAGTTTTCCAGTGTAAGCCAGATTTTTATGTTAGCCCAAAGAGGGGAGGGGGGTGACATTTTGGGGTGCTGTCACTTGCATCGTGTTGGGGTTTGTGTCTGTATGAGTGCTTTTATGTAGCGGCTGTCGACTGTGTGTCCTTGCGCGGCTGCATGGATTCCGTAGTGTAGGTGTTTTGGGCTCCTGCGACACTGTCAACTTTACAGATAATAGCAAGTTCTGTTCGGGTGGAGACTTGGCTCTGCCTCGTAAAACGAGTAAGTGTCATCATTGTTCACTTGGGGACGACTGCTGGCTGTCGTTATTGTGTCGGATTTTTACGAGACAATGATGGTTAGAAAATTTCTTCATCAATTGCCAAGGATTTCTAAATGGAATATGTTAGCTTGTGCCAAAGAAAAGCAGCAATCGTTCATAATGCGAGAAGGTTGCTGAAGTGTTCCAATATTAATGTTACAGTTTGACTTTGACACAAGTCGATAAAGAATTGCGTCAGACCCACTAAATGTAATTTTTACTTTTCAATTCTAAAATTCTTGATGATAACTTTTTATAAGAGTAAAAGATGTTTGCCCCTATAATACCATATACCTAATCGTATTCATTGGACAATATTTCTTATAAATAGCCTCTGCCGGGTCGAACAAGAGTCCAATCAGACCCACTAGATGCAATTTTGACTCCTCACTTTAAAAGTCACCAGTAAAATGTAGGAGTAAAGAATTTTCTCACGAAATGGAATCGTATTGATTGGATGTTTTTGACCCTGAAAGGAGTATTTTCCATTAAGAGGTGTGTCGGGTCGAACATAAGCGCAGTCACACTCATTAAATGTGGTTTTGACTTGTCACTTTTAACTCTTTCGCTACAGATTTTTTCTGGGGAAAGTTAAAATTTTAAATTTTACGTTTTAGGCTTCTATGTGGTTGTATTAGCAACATTCCATAAGAATTTTTTTAATTTTTATACTTGGACCCTGTATTTTACAGGCTGTAATAGTTACACTGTGCAAGTCCAAAATTTAGACATGGGGGGGACCTACTGGGTGAGTTTCCTATAGGTATACTGAGTTGAGATCCATCAGCCGTTTGGTAAGATTGGCTCTAGTTTATGAGAAATCCGACTTTGAAGTTTGGTAATTTTCGTCAAGTTTGTCGCTGGCGTTTTTCATACGCCACGTTGAGTGTTATAATTAAAAACAAAAAATGCACACATCGCAATTACACAGTTTGAATGTATTTTTTTTGGATTGGTGTCTTAAGCAAATGTGTTGGTCGTTAAAATATCTAAAACTTGCCGAAGACAGTAAAGCGATATTCGGAACGATTTAGGACATATTAGCCTTTAAACGTTCGAAGACTTAAGCGACAAACTTGACGAAAATTACCAAACTTCAAAGTCGGATTTCTCTTAAACTAGAGCCAATCTTACCAAACGGCTGGTGGATCTCAACTCAGTATACCTATAGAAAACTCACCCAGTAGGTCCCCCCATGTCTTAATTTTTGAGGGCAAATTTCACACACAGTGTTATTTAAACATAAAACTGTTTACGCATAACGAAAATTTGAATATTTCTTCATTTACTTCGGCCAAAATTAGAAAAAATATATCTAAATTGAAAGAAAACGTCAAATTAAAAAGTTATATAATTTTTCTGCTTCTTCTTCCTTTACTATGTCAAGATATACCATTAAAAAAGTGTATACTTCTCTTCTTTAAACTTAAGTAAATATTCAGTTTATTAATTTCGTATTTTTCCTAAAACTTAAAACTATTCTAAGGACCAACAAAAAATGTATCCTTGAAACCACAGAGGGTTCAGACGTCCACAAAGTAGCATGATGCCATATGGCAACAAAATAGCGAAAGGGTTAAAAATCCCCTTGGAAGTAAACAAAATTTCCTCCAAATAGAATCGTATTCATTGGGAAATTTCTCCCAGTAAAGGAGGTTTATCTATAAAGGAGGTTTGACGGGTCCTAACTTTTAATGCTATTCCGCGTTTCACTATTCTTGTAAAAATGTCCAATTCAAATTCAATGACAACGTACCTGTATGGATGTAGGTGTGTTTTTTCATGTCGCTCTTCTGGTGGAATCGCTTGCCACAGTAGCTGCACGGATATGGCCGGGTATCACTGTGTATTAGCAGGTGTGTTGAGAGGGTGCTGGAACGCTTGAAACGTTTGCCACATTGTTTGCACTCGAACACTTTCTCCACGTTGTGTACGGCTCTGAAAGTGAGACAAACACTGAAGCGACTTAGGACAATTATTTCCATATTAAACGGGTAATCCTGCTTTTGTGAGAGAAGTCGTCCGGCCGCGGAAACCGCAACATGCAAATCCCCTCGTTAGTTTCATTAAAGAGAGTGGCTTTTTAACCCAAGAGCTAAATACCACCGCTCCACCCGACCGTCGCCCATGTGCTCATTTAAAATTACTCGAATAACGGCTGGCGGATACCACATACCTGTGCTGGCTCAGGCTGACCTCATGGCCGAAAGTCTTGTTGCACAATTCGCAGGCGTAGGGCTTCTTGCCGTGGTGCGTGCGCCGCGAGTGGACTTCGAGGCCGTGCGGCGTGGAGAACATCTTCTCGCACTTCATGCACGAGTAAAGGTCACTGAATTGCGGTAGTCCCGGCCACTTGGCCATGTGATGGAAGTGCAGGTGCGACGGATGCGGCAGTCCGAGATGGGAATTCGGCGGCAGACCGCCAGCCTCGCCGCCTGCGCCGGTCTGGCCGTTTTGCAGCGGCACCATTAGATTACGTATTCGGAAGAGCTCTTCCTGCGAGGCGGGGTGGTAGCTGTGCGGCACATGAAAAACAGAACGCAATGTGTGCAATTAAATATTTCGCCTCATTTAATTAAGTTTTGGCGGTTTTCATGGCCGTCTGCTTGTTCAAGTGTGCTGCACATGCTGCGAGCAGGCGCCCGCTTGGTGGCGGAGTGTTTGCAAGTTCTCTGCGCGCTGCTGCACAAGTACGCACCTGATAGCGATGGACAATTGAGCCACTTACCTAGAGGCCAGGCCAGATTGCTGGCCCTGATGGAATGCGAACGCGGCGAAGAGTGGGAATGCGGGCGACAGTAGCGGCCGCTGAAAGATGGGCGGCTCGTAGCAGCTGGAGTAGCCGTTGCGGAATGCCTCGAACGCGTTGGTGAAGGGCAAAGCGGTAGGCGACTTTTGCGCCGCGCGCTGCGGTTCGTCGCGTCGCAGGAGCGCCGACACCGAGAACATTTCAGACTTTTTAGGACTCGAACTAATTAGCAGTTCCGAGGTGGAAGGCGGCGAACTGATGGGGCTGGAGCGGGTGTGCGAGGGTGGAGGTGGTGAGTCCACTTCGAGCTCAACGGAACTGGAGCGTGAGCGCGACTGCAGTGAACGGCGGCAATTGCTGTCATCGTCCAGATCGATCTGCGAGGAAGTGCGGGAATGGCTGCGCGAACGCGACTGTATGTCGCGCACGAATTGCCGCTCCTCGCTCGGTTGCAGTTTCCACTGTAGAATTTGATTTTTACTCAATATGCAAATGGAATTGTTATTGTCCTCCTCATGTTTGGCTATAGCGGGCAGAGATGGCGGATGATTTGAGTTGACGATCGAAGACGGCACGGGGAGGTGTTCCGACTTTACCAATCGGCTAATGCTGAAGGCGAGCTCGTCTGGGAAGGAAAAGGAGAGGAAACTCATTTGTAAGAACTATTTTAGAATGTTTAGAGATCGAAGGAAAATTATGGCAGTGGGTTAAAATTAAAATCAACAACAGGTGTTCTGGAATTCACTTAAGGGACTAAAGAGAAAGATGCAAAGTTCGGTGGTTGTTGGGAGAGAGTTCAAATCTATTTTTCCTACTTTCAATAAATTGCAAATTCTAGCTCTGACAAATTTATATAGAATCCGTGGTTATTGAAAATCACCACATCAAAGGAAAGGGTTATCGTATCGAAAAGCAAATATGCTCGCTTTGCGCAATAATAACATGACACCCATAAAACGCCCCCAATAGCAACACCATAAATCAGCAACGGCAGCATCCCCTGATCAAACACGGCGCGCCCACCTGTATCGCTGGCCATGTCTTTGACTGCGTCGAATTTCCGACATAATTATTTTCGTATTGAATCACATAATCCACCTTACATGACCATTAATTCACCCTAATCAACCGCCTTCAACGAATCAACGAATCATCATTATCAACGCTGCAGCCGTCGTCCTTGTCGTTCTAGCCGCCCGTGCGGCTGCCACCCAGCACAACCCAGAGAAAATAATAATAATACGCGTTTAAATAGAACATCTGTTCTTCCACACCCGGATAAATGGAGCATGACGAAACACAAAATACACAACAAAAGCAACCAATACAGAAACTCGCCTTCGCATTTACATTCATAGTGACATCGATACAACGACACGTTGACGTCGCAAAAGGGTAGAAAATCTGCGCGCCGACTCGTCCTGCGCTCGAAAGCGCCGCACATAGCCGGAAAATGCGAATCGAATGAGTGTATGCGCGTTGCAGAAATTTGTAATTTGACAAAAAACGAATTCACCACGCTTACAACAATACAATAAAATCAAATTGAAAGGCAACACACAGCTCACAAAGGCTGTAGTGGCGTTCGAACTTGCTCGGTTCATGCTGGCGAATGGCGCATTTAGGGTTTGAGAGTAGAGGAGAATGCGAAGAAAGAGCTGAGGTTGTAAATATGGTACAGGTTGTACAGGGTTTTAGTCCATCTGCAAGTGAGACTAGTTTCTGACTATTTTTGAATGTGTTATCACAGAAAATGCTGAAACCTGATAGACTCAAAAGGGAAATACGGAGAGGCTGAGATTACGTGCAGCAAGCAGCGTGCCGATCAAACTATTCTTCATTATATCGGTAAAACATGCGAGGCTCTCCTTGCAATCGTGTGTCTGGCGCTGATCGAAACCTCTGCAGCCAGAATAACCCTGAACCTTGATCTTCACATTGACATGGAGCCATAATGTATTTGAAGCATACGCGGCATTTTCCAATCAAAACCTGATCAACTCTGTACTTTTGTGTGTAAAAAGAAGTATAATGCAAATTTCACACATATCTCTACGAGTGTCTGTGGGTCCATGTGAGTGTGTGTGATGTGCGGAAATTTGCAACTGCCTTGCATAAGTACTCGTAATTACACCCCATTTCCCCGCTCGCCGTATAATTATGGAGGCGGAGTGGAATTCGGTCTGCTGCAACTCGGCTCGCACTTTGTCTCGGGGGGATGGCCGACGTGCAAGCGTCTCTGGATACAGTGTGGTGCATTCCCCGTTATAATTTAGCTGATCATTTACACAAAATAAATCATTAGATTTTCCAGCATTCAGTAGGGTGCCATGGGCGCTATAATTAACCTATAAATGTGTGTGCATGTTTTGGCATAAGGCAAAGTAGTCTGAGGATGCTGGTAAGATGGAAGACGGTTTGAAAAATTAATTTCGGAATTCGGTTTCAATACATACACATTGCAAAACTTGAAGCATATATATAATATGCAAGTATATAAAGTGTGACAGAACAATGTGGAAATGCTTAAAATTTCTACACCTACAGCGTAATGGGTTTTGGACGCAACTTTTCGGTTTGAAACCATCAAATCATAATGCCAACCAACAAATTATTTTGTCCATTTGAATGAATGAATAATCTGCATTTAAATATATTTTGTAATGACATAATTTGTGGCAAATAAGCAAAAAAAAGCGCTTATTTGAGCAACAACAAACACAAACTTTTCTGCTTATCGCCTACGAAGGACAATAATCACTTTAAATACTCGCTTACACTTGTAAGTGCGGAAGGCGCTGCTCGGATGCGCCAAAATAATTATAACACCTTCTTGTGTAAACACAGCGTTAAGTATGCTGGCGGTAAAAAGCGAATCGGGCCCACACGGAAGTAGGCAGTGCGGCGGGCAAAGGGAGGACATTTTTGAGCAAGTGCGTCGAGGTCGTTGCGTGCACTGCCGCTTTGCTTCCGGGCGCGTAAACAGATGTCTGCAGTCAGGCTGGCTGCCGGAGTGCGGGATGCGGGAGAGAAAAACCGGGCAGACTGTGTCTAATGCGTACAAATTTATGAGTTGATGCCGCAGCGTTTTATAAGGGGAGGTTTGTTGTTGTTTCTGCAGTTGTCGCTGTCGCTGGATAACGCGAGTGCGGCAGGGGTTAGGCTGGCTGCGGCAGACAGACTGCCGTGTGCGGATGGTGGCACAGCCACAGAAGCTGCGTGCCGTTTTATTTACTTTGCCAGTTCACGCGCCAGCCCAAAGCACACTACCCCCCGCGCACTCATGATTATCAGCGTCGACGTGGTTGCGAGCAAGTTGAGCGTTTAACATTTGAATTTCGACAATTATTGCACAAGTGAATTTTCCAGTGCGGTCGACGAGTTGGTGCGCACGCGATTTTGTGAAGCGCAGGGTGGCAGCAGCGGTGATGGCGGTGGCATCGGTGTCGGCGCCGGTGTTAAGCCCATAATTGTAATCTGTTGGACACAACGAACACTACGGGGGGCAGTGTGTAGGGCAAGAAGTTGTGGATATTTGATGTGAGTTTTTCTGCGCTCACTTAAGTGGACTGGAATTTCGAGTAGAAAGTCAGCAGAAGAAATTTACGCAGGCCAACTAAAATAACCAGGCAGTGTTAAATGGTCAGGTCTGGGCCAAAATCAATAGTAATCAACGGAGTAAACTGGTGGCAGGGGCTAAAATCCCCAAAGAATTGCGACGCGCCAAAGACAGGGAAGAACATCAATACGAAACATAGAGAAAAAAGGAACTACAGTCGTGTCTGGATATAGTGAACTAATTATTGCAAGGCCTGTTCACAGTATTGAGGTTGTTCACTATATCAAGGTTAAAATTTTTGTTAAAAAAACTGGTTTTATTTGCTCAAAATGCACTTTTTGTTTTTTGCTTGAAATTGCTTTCAAATTTTTTTTCAATATTTAGAGGCTCCATGTCAAAATTTGGGTGTTCACTATATCGAGGTGTTCAGTATATAGGGTGTTCACTCAGTAGCGGCTTAACGGGGGGACGGGCGGACCGCCCCGGGCTGCGAGGGGGCCCCCGAGAGAAGCTTGTATATAAAAATTTCAAGTTTTTCAAAACTGAAACTTGTAAAAAACTATTTGCGCTCCACAATGGTTGTTGAAAGGTTGTTTGTCACTTTTATCAATTGAAAGAGACACAGTATCGACAATTGACTTCGAAATAACAATAACAAATTCAGTTCAATAAAAGCAAGAAAACATCCTTTCTAAATAACAATTGTTTTCAAATTTTTAAAAATGTTTCCTCGAAGATTTCAATATTTAATTTTTACCTTAAAATTTTGTGCAAAATATGCAAATACAAAATTCTAAGTAAAAAATTAAATATTGCAAAAATATCTTAGGATTTGCTTGTAAACTAGTGTAAATTACACAATTACTTAACCTCATTAAACTTTGTAAAAGTCAAAAATAAAAGTGTTTTCTAGACTGGAACTTTGAAATAGAATACAATTTAGATGTATGTATGAATCTACAGACTGAAATCCAAAACATGTACATATGTTTTCCATGCCTGACATATTTTGGTCCAGAAAGTTCAAAATAGAAAATGTAGTTAAAATGAGACAATTTTCCTCATCATTTTCCTCATCATAAAAAATATTTGAAATGTGTGTCCTTAAAATTTTAAAGTCCTTTAAAAAGGACTTTGAGTCAGAATGTGTAATATTGACTATGCCAGGATACTATAAATGATCTCTAGTTTCACGTCTATATCAAAATTTGGATGGGTCTCGGCCAAATAAAAAAATTTTTTCGCACGGTGTAATAAATGTAAAGTTGGTGTTTTCACTCAGTGCATCATAACTTTGTCACTTTTCTTTTAATTCTATTGATGTTAGGCTTAATATGTGCTAAAATAGTATATACAGTGTGTTCAACAAATAACGTTCTTCTCTCATAGAGTGTACATTACATTTATTTGTAAAAATATTTTATTTTTGAGAAATAGATATTATTATAAGTTTCGACAGAATGCTTAATATGGGGTCCAATCTCCTGCATTTTCTATAATAGCGTGACATCTTTGGCGATAACTGGCAGCCAAAATTTCAGCATATTTCACGAAAAGAGACACGTTCTTTTGAGCAATCGAATAAAATGTTTTGATGATTTTATATTCTTTTTTGATATCTTAGCTTTCATTATAGCCCACACATTATCTATGTCATTTGTATCTGGTGCCTTTGAAGGCCAATCCAAAGTTGCAATATTGTGATCCTCTTTCCACTTAGTGCATAGTCTACTTTTGTGTTTCGGGTCGTTATCTTCTTGTAGTATCCAATCGGTGTAATTTTTCCAATATAATTTTTCAGCAGAGTTCAATAAACAATCCTTGTACAATTTCAGCATTCTAACTGCATTTAAAGTTCTGGTGAAACACTTTAGAACGCCAAATTCTTGGGCAGAGAAGCATCCATACACAGACCCTTCTGGGGATGCTTTTCACTTCGTTTAATAAATTTTTCACCTTTTTTCAATCAAGCATGTCTCATTGGATTAAACAACACAAAAGTTAATTCATCTGTAAATATTACTTTGGTCCAATCACGATCGATATTTGTGTAAGCCCACTGAAAACGCTTTTCAATATGCTTTTTTGAAAGTAACGGTTTCGACAAAGTACCGCTACGTTTTATGCCTGATTGCTGAAGATTGTCGCGTATCGTATTTAAGGATATATCCAAGCCCTTCTCCGATAATTTTTGTTTGGCTTCTCTCAGACTGACCGTTGGGTTTCTTTCAAAAATCCCAACGATGACTTTATCCTACCACTTGGAAGAGGTGTGTTTTCGGCCTCCTCCTGGTTCGTCGTCAACGTTTCCTGTTTCTGCATAAAGTTCAGACCACCTCTTAACAAACGTGGAAGTGGTTTTAAGATATTTTTCAGTTTTTTTAACTGACCATTTAGGCCCCGTAGGATACCTTGTCAAAAAGCTCGATTCGAAATGTTTCTTAAATAGCACACTAATTTTGGTTACACGTGTCGCAGCGGAAAGTACAAATATAATTGATTGAAATTTATGCGTCGACAACCGCAACAATGTGCGCTTATGTAATAACAGAACCGGTAAATGTTTACTTAAAAGTTAACCGAATGAGCGAATAACGTTTATTGTTGAACACACTGTATTTCATTTTAGATTTTAAAACCAGAGGTTATAATTTATTTTTTCTATAAAAAAAATATTCTAAACTTTATGATTTTTTAATGTGGTCGAAAAATGCACTTTGTTACAACTTTCACCGTCAGTAACTTCCCCAAATCTTATATGATTTGGACAATCTATATATCACTAAAAAGGCTAAGAAGAACGACGGACAGCTCGTGTTAATCGGATAATTATTTTAGGAGATATGTGCTTCTGAAACAACAGGAAAAACTCTTTTTTCGAAGATTTTTCGAAAACGGTTTTTATAAAATTTTTTGATTTTCAGTTTTGTGTTCAGCGGTCAAAGATAGTCTAGGAAATACTTTTATTTTTAGGTGCACGCGATTGGCCCATTTTTGTCGAGTAGTGTTATGATGCACTGCTCGCAAAACAATCTAAATCCTCCTGCTCGGGTGGCTTAAAAAATGGCCAGATCTTAGTAACGAAGCAAGATTTTCTGTTTTTTTCGAGACTTAAAATGATTTTTTGAAATGACCAATTTGCTCTCCCAAAAGTTTTTCTAATTTCACAAAAGTTTTTATCAATTTTGGAACCATTTAACCATTTTTCATTTTTTCTCTGGGATTCTATTGCTTTCTATAAAATTTCAAGCACATACTCACATACATACTATTCAAAATAATTTGCAAGTCCGTTTACTGTTCAACGGAATACAAATTTTCATAAAAAAACAAAAAAAAATAAACGGAAATACCCGTTATTAGTTTTGTGCGCAAACTTATTCTGCACCGTTTTGTGGGGGCCTCCTCAGTCGTCGCCGCCCCGGGCCCCCGAGCACCTTAAGCCGCCACTGTGTTCACTATACCCAGACACGACTGTATAAGGAAAAGGTTAGGGCAAAATAAACACTTATGTATGTCCTATGTTGTTAAAGCTTTAATATTTTTCTATATTTGTTTGGTTTGTATTTCTATTAAACTGTTTCCATATTTTGGCCGAGGACCCTCTTATTTCAAGTATTTGGCTGAACACAATGTACTTTTAAGATTGTTTAGAAATGGTAAATTTTGATTTAAAAATGCTCACAAAAAATTGTAGATTCCAAAAAAATCAAGTATCAAATTTGTTCAGAGCTCTTATTTGAAGAAACCGCATTTGTTCATACTTTTTACCATTCCTAAAAATCTCATTTCATTGGGATCAGTAGAAAAGTTGCGTTACTTATAACCAGATTCCAAACCATTCGTCTACTAAAACTTGCTTTGGTTTAGACTTGTCAGACGAAACTTTCTAAAATTTTGTTAATCAATCACTTCTTATCACCCATGAAATACGTGTCAATTTAACTTATGTAGAGTCTTTGGTAGAGTTGTATATGAAATCACCGACCAAGGTTCAACAAAATCGTTCATCATAGAATGTGATTTCACTATTATAATTAATAAGAATTTAATAATCGTTTTCCCGACACATTAAATTTGAAACATATTCTTTCCTGTTGAATCTGTTATCATAAAGTGTACTTGCCCTTTACATCTATATTCCTTCAGTCATTTAGCTATGGTTTACTGCTTTACCGAAACCAACAACCTCACCAACCAAACAATCAACCATCACAAGGAGAACACGAGAACAATAAAAATAATAAAAACGAAATTCAACTTTGTACTCACACATTTTACGATACCAACACAATGTCCAACTACAATTTCGATAAAAAGCCGAGACCATAAAATTTCAGTGTGCTTTTCTGCAATGTGTAGAAAATCACGAAATTTTTAAGCAAATAAAGGAGCTTCTACCGTAAATACGAGGCACGAAGGTGCCATCATAAAATCGCAAATTGCTGTACAACTATCTATATATGTATGTATATATCTTTATATATCTATCTGGGGCACAATAAACCTACTAGGTTGCAGTGCGCAAGGGCATTGTCCCTACCCATTATCATTACATTACATCTATATACATAGGTATATATGTGTGTGTGACTACGAGTATATGCTTTATGGGTAGTTAACTTTTTGGCCACACAAATTTTGCATGTACACCACTGGACAGGTGACAGTGAGACGCGCGCTATCCGCACTTGCGAATCGTGCGGAGAGTACTGAACGCCCGGCGATCGCGGCAAGAACGTGCTGCGTGCCGCGAGAGCGCCGATTGAGCGCTCAATTAGGTGTTGATCGAATATCAGTATCAGTCTAAAGTTTAGATAGTCTTCTGATTTATTGCCGGCGATAAGATGGGTTGGAGCAGAGCTCACTCGCGCCGGACGCACTGCTGCAACGGCTAAGTGACAGTGATACTGTTCGTAAATACTGCGTCGCCTGCATTTGTATGTGGCGGAGTTTATTGTTGAGTTGGGGATTTGGCATTTGACAGGCCCCGCAATCGGGTAAAGTGAGTTCGAGCTGAGCCCATCAAAGGAGGCCGGCATTTGGATTGCTTGTTAACTTTACGATTGTTTGTTGTTGGCGATATTAGCCATTAACCGTAAGCCCGTGGAATTACATTTGAAAATGTTTGCAAATACTGCACTCGATCGATCCGTGCACTTGTGCAGCCCTATGAGTCCGAGTACGCGGATGTCTGAAAGTCTAATTATCTTAAGTACGTGGGGGCAGTGGCCCAGCTGTTCAGTTAACGAGAGAGTTTTTTACCACTCCGGAGAGGGCGATAACATTATTCCGATGCAAACTGACTCATTAATTGTCAGAGAAGATAGAGAAGATTAGACTTGATTCCAGTATAAATAAATTTTGACCATTGATTTTAATTTTTGGAATAACGTTCTGAGGCTAATGCTGTTACTTTGAATGTATATGGCAAATTAAATCAATTAATAAATAAGATATATTATTATCCTAACGTGTGGTTACCAACAGATTCGAAGCGTAATTGAAGTAAGCTCTAAATTTTTAGAGTGTAATAAATTTAAGCTCGTTCAAAATCTTCATATTTGCCCACATACGACACTTGATTGGACTATTAAGCTTTATGCCCACAATTTATCGAACCAAATTGGTATTTTCCCCAAGAAATTGTGGCTTTATTTAATCATAGTCAGCGGTAATTTAAAAGTAATTAGCGTCTATTTGATGTACCTAGGAGTTTGTGGGAAAAAGCGTAAAACGTTGATTCAATGAAATTAAATGAAATAGTTTAGCTGGGTGACCAAGATCAAGATTCCGGGTTAGCAAAATACTACAATTATATACATACATATTTAGTGTCCGACCGAATATTCGGTTTCGGCCCAAATAAGTGGTTTCGGTTTCGGTTTCAGTTCCGGCCAAAAAATGGCCGAATAGCCGAAACCGAAACTTTCTAGAATATTTTTTACATTTTATTGTGTTGCAGATATATAGTAAAAGGAGGAGTAATTTAGATGCCAGCAATGTAAATAAACTTCTTTTTTTAGCATATAATATTAAATTATTTAATTTTGAATATTATCGAGTAAGGTAGGAAAGGGTGACTTCTTCTTGTTGACGTTTTTAAAAAATGAATAAATTATTTTTATTAATAAGTATTTATTTATTTATGCTCTGTTTGTTTGTTTGTTCTTTCTTTACTTAATGTAAAATTCGTTTGTTGAAATAAGTGCTTGATATGGTGATTTTTATTTCAACTAGAAAGTTTCGGTTTCGGTTTCGGCCGAATATTAAAAAAAACCGAATATTCAGTTTCGGTTTCGGCCCAAAAAAGTGGTTTCGGTCGGACACTATACATATTGTACTATGGGACTTAGAAGTTAGCGAGTTAGAGTCTCGTGGGTTCGAATATATACTATAAAAAAACGATACTAAATAAAATTACTGAATGTGTACAAAAAATAGCGAGTTCTTCTTCAGATAGGACTTCTTAGTTGATAGCATACTAGGAGTTAAGACACAAGAAGTCCAATTTTCCGCAACCCACAATTTTCCCAGAGCAAATCTAATACGTTATAGGGTTTCGTTCTCCTTCACTTTAGTCCGTCGAACACAAAATATACGTGACCGTTGAATGCACTAAACTCTTATTTGTGTTCGAACATTTGTTTTATATGCAGTCACTTTCTTTGTGGTGAAAAGCAGCCAATTGGTACCTTAACCCATTGAGTCAATACGGACAATCCATGCGTATGTTGTGCGCACTTTATGGCCGCCCAATATTGGCATTAGATATGAGCAGAGAATTTCTGGCAACCAAGTGTGGAAATGCATATTGGAGTGTAGTCATAAATCAATCCATGTTGCGCACATCAACAGCACCGCGCACCGCACACCGAGCGCGAACGTCGATGACTATCCAACTCACAATGCCACCCGCTGCTCACTCGCGATTATTTACAATATTTGAACGGTGACGGTTACAGCGAGAGTGACAGCTGGACAATGCAGACGATGACAGTCGTTAGACCCGGCTGCGATACGCACCCGATCGGGCTCACACTCAGCCAAATATATACATATATATTGTACAAGTAGGTGCCGGCCGGCTGGCTGCATGACGACTGCCTGGTGCTGCCTGTGCACAGCGCCAGTAACTCGACGGTGTATATCATCATTGCCGTAATTGCGCGGAGAGGATAATAAAAATTCATAAATATGGCCCAGATTTTCGAATCAACACTTTGTTGTAGTACAAATACAAACGTATTGGTTGCTGTTTTGGGCTGCTCTACTTCCCGCCCTTCGCAGCTCTTGTCAACGTCAACGGCAGCGTCATCGTTAGCGCAATCGCTTTTTCTATTTCTCGCTCGGTTAAAGTTGTGTAATTTTATTTATATTTTGTTTGCTAGTTGCCTCAAATTGACTTGATATCATTGCGTTTCCTCTGCTTGTTCCTTCTCCATGTTTCGGTAGCGCGGCTTGCTGGCCATTGCAGCGTAATTTACAATCGCAATCGACAGTCGTCGCGAACAAATAAATTTTCCAGATACTGAATATTACGATGCGATTATTATTAATTGGAATTGTTATTAATTGAGTGGTGTGATTTAAATTGTGTTTTTAAATTCCTGCCGGACTACGGCGCACATAAGTTGGGACCAGGCCGGGCGTGCGTGCAGCGCCGAACCGCTGCAAAGTGTCAGCGTGGGGCGCAGAGTACACCGCTCGCTCCCGTTATTTATGAGTAATAACGCACGAGCGTAAATTGCTGTGTTTGATTAGGTCGCCGTTTCGTGATAACGAGTCAGACCGCCGAAGCGGCACAACGACGAAAATTGAAGTACGCAAAGCGAGCGCCAATCTTCTTCGCAAATCACCGGGCAGCGCATTCTTCACTGACAAGTCATCGTCGGCGGTTTTGACAGTTTCATGACCGATCTGTCGGTTAATGAAAGCGAGATTTGTCACTTTGGTTGCCGAGTCTGCGTGCTGCCTTTCGTATGCAATCTATGTAGTTGATTTTAATTAAAACTTGTGCGCATGCGTTGCTAGATAGTAGCTTTGCTCATACACAAAGCAAATTTTTCTAAATTAATCTGCATTATTACATCAATTATGTTCGCTTTAAAGAGATTTTAAATGTTCATTGAAGAGCTTTGACGGTTGGCAAGTGAATGGAACGGGCTATCTATATGCAGTCGAACTTCGCCATAGCTCTTTGACAATTAAGTTTAAGCTTTTCGCAATAATCCCGAATTTATTCGGTTTTGTACTCAGAGACTTGACCTTTCCTGAAGCATCACATAAATTTTTCTTAATTTGTTGTTAGCTGTGTAGCAATGAGACACATTTCTACAAACAAATCCTCAGATTGAGTGACAGCAACCCTGTATACATAAAAAACTATAGAACCCCCCATTCGCACAGAGAAGAAATAGATAAACAGGTAAAAAAGTTGGTCAAAGATGGCATAGTGGAACCATCGATCTCCAATTACAATAGCTTTTTAGTCCCTAAGAAAAATCTCCCAAATAGCAAAGATAAAAGATGGCGGTTAGTAGTGGACTACCGCCAACTTAACAAAAAATTAATCGCCGACAAATTCCCCCTTCCGAGAATAGAAGATATTCTCGACCAACTAGGCCGAGCTAAATACTTCTCGTGCCTCGACCTGATATCCGGTTTCCATCAAATAGAATTAGACGAAGAGTCAAGAGATTTAACTTCTTTTTCAACGTATAATGGATCATATCGTTACACACGACTCCCATACGGACTTAAAATTGCGCCTAATTCATTTCAACGCATGATGACCCTTGCGTTTTCAGGTCTAACCCCCTCACAGGCTTTCGTCTATATGGACGATTTAATAGTACTAGGTTGCTCGGAAAGGCACATGTTAAAAAATTTAACAAATGTCTTCGAACTCTGTCGAACACATAACCTCAAATTGCATCCCGAAAAGTGCTCGTTCTTCATGCATGAGGTAACGTTTCTAGGGCACAAATGCACAAACAAAGGAATATTGCCCGACGACAGCAAGTACAAAGTGATACAAAATTATCCAATACCGAAAGATGCAGATAGCGCTAGAAGATTCGTAGCCTTTTGCAACTATTATAGGCGATTCATAAAAAACTTTTCGGAACATTCTCGACACTTAACGAGACTTTGCAGGAAAAATATAAAATTCGAATGGACTAAAGAATGCGAGGACGCATTCAACTATCTCAGAAATATACTAATGCAACCAACAGTTTTACAGTATCCAAACTTTGAAAAAGAATTCTGTATTACAACAGATGCCAGTAAATATGCATGAGGAGCAGTGCTCAGCCAAGAGCACGATTCTATACAACTTCCAATAGCATATGCTTCAAAAACGTTTACAAAAGGGGAATCCAACAAATCAACTATAGAACAGGAACTGACGGCAATTCATTGGGCAATAGAACATTTCAAACCTTACATCTACGGAAAACATTTTTTGGTGAAATCGGACCATAGACCGCTTTCATACCTGTTCTCAAAGAAAAATCCTAGTCCCAAACTAATACGAATGCGACTAGATTTGGAAGAATACGACTTTACAGTAGAGTACCTCAAGGGGAAGAATAACTATGTGGCGGACGCCCTCTCACGCATAACGATACATGACTTGAAAGAACAAAATATTCAGATTCTAAAAATGACAACGAGATCATGTACTCGAAAGAAAAAGACCTGCGCAGGTACCGAAAAAATAAATTTGAACACCCATACAATTAAGCCCAAAATGTATGAAGTCATTAATGCTAATGACGTGAAAAAATCGGTGCAGATGAAACTTAATCGCACAATATGCATGATAAAGCATGGGAAGAAGATCATCTCACGATTTCAAATCAATGATCTGTACACCAATGGAAAACTAGATTTAGGTCAGTTCTTCCAAAGGCTGAATTCGGAAGCCGGTGTATTAAATATCAGACGATTAAAAATGGCACCTAGCGAACGAATTTTTGAAATCGTTTCGCTGCAATTATTTAAAAATATGGGCAATAAGTATTTAAAAAATACAGAAGTAGCGCTACCTCCAAAGGTGACCAAAATAAATAAAAAGGATGAGGCACTAATTAAATCAATTCTTTCGAGATACCATGACAACCCAACAGAAGGAGGGCACACTGGAATAACACGGACACTAAATAAACATGCGAACAATGCCAGAAAAATAAACACTACGGCAAGCAAAAAGCACCAATGCTCGTCACACCGACACCAGCTAAACCTTTTGACATTGTATTAATTGATACCATAGGCCCCTTACCAAAGTCAAATAATGGTAACGAATATGCAGTGACTATAATGTGCGATCTAACCAAATATTTAATTACAATGCCGATTGAAAATAAAGCAGCTGCATCCGTTGCAAAAGCTATAGTAGAAGGATTCATACTTACCTATGGTCCAATGAAAAAATTACTTACTGATTTAGGCACCGAGTATGCAAATCAGGTACTCGAAAACATATGCAAACTACTCAAAATCGATAAAATTACTTCAACAACATACCACCACGAAACACTCGGTACCATTGAAAGATCCCACCGCACTTTCAATGCATATTTAAGGACCTACATATCCCCTGATAAATCGGACTGGGACTCGTGGCTAAAATACTTCACGTACTGCTATAACACGACCCCTACGACCACTCACGGATACTGCCCATTTGAATTAATATTTGGCAAAATACCACTCGAACTAAATTTTACAAACGGGAACACAATAGACCCATTATACAACATCGACGCATATGACAAAGAAATTAAATTCAGATTACAATTAGCGCAACAACAAGCACAAAAATTACTAGAAAGGACAAAAATTAAACAAAAACAGAACTATGACAAAACAGCCTTGGACACTACAATAAAAATAGGAGATTTAATTTTAGTAAAAAATGAAGCTAGACATAAGTTAGACAACATATACATGGGACCATTTAAGGTTAAGAGTCTAGATAATAAGAATAATGTAACAGTAACGGACAATAACGGCAAGCTAATGAAAGTCCATAAAAATAGAACTAAACTGTATAATCAATAAAAAAAAAAAAAAAAAAAAAATTAAAAACAAATTTTTGGACATTTTCTTCATTTCACATAATATATTAATATATACCTACATTGATTAAATAAAAATAACAATTGTTAAACAATAAGAAAAATCTTTAACATTAAGATAGTTCATAAATATAATATTAAAGATTTTTTGTAAAAAGGGAGGTGTAGCAATGAGACGTCGCCTGCATGACTGACTACTTGGCGTAATACAATATTGCGATCCATGGTCACAAGTGTGCAAGCGAAGTCTCAGCAACTGACTCCGCGCGCTAAACGTGTATACCGCAGCGTCAGCATTTTCGCACGCTAGCAGGTCTGCATATTTGGCGCACAGCTTAAGCTGAGGATTTGGAATGAAAAATAAAGGCAGTCTGTCTTCGGACGCTGAAGACCCTACGTCTAATATTTTATTATTCTACAGCTGAAATGGGATACTTGGGAACTCAAGACACCCTCCCTGCCCCGACTCGTGATTCGATGTACCAGTCGCTGTAAAACATTGAAAAGTTGCATATTTCGAATGGATTTTCCCATTAATTGGCGGTAAAAGTTTTCGTACATTACATCACACACAGGTACGACCACCTTAACCACGCTTCCCACATCCCAGCGCCGTATTTTACAAGCCGTCCACCGCAGTGTCGTTGATTTGTCTGCTGCGCGGCGGAAATTTAATTACAGCCAAGAATAGCGTGTGACAACAAAAAGCGCAAAAGCAGCAAGCAGCATTGTTGGAAAATAATCACATTTCAGTTTAAGCCTGAAAGATTTTTGGCAGCGTTCATCTGTCAGTATCACATGACAAAAACCAACACAGGACAAACCATGGAAAAGAGGCGAGAGAAAAAAGGCGAAAAGCGCAAAAAATACCAAAATAAATCCACGTTAAAGTCGTCGATGCGAGTGAAAAAGCGCCATCAACGTCGACAGCCCAACATGGCTGCGACCGTGTGGTCGCACATCCGTATCCGTATACATACTCACACTCACACACATACATATTCACACTCGTGCATATGCGGCGCATATTTCGGTAAACAAAGTGAAAATCATTTTTACCAAAACAAAATGCGAAAAACGAGGCACAAATCAACGTGAACTTGTTCTGGTGAACGGAATTGAGAATGTTGTATTTATAACTGCTGTGATGTAGCAAAGCCGTATGTATTAGGGATTGCAATCCCGGACCAGTTTTACAATCCCGGGATTTTCGGGACTGAAAATCACAATCCCGGGATCCCGGGATTTTTTTCGGGATTGAATATATTACTTTAAGGAACTAGTTCAGGCTTTTTTTCAAATCAAATAAATTATATCTATGTATTAAATACAATTCTGTGTTCTTAATTTAAAACTAACAACAAAATATTTATGACAAATAACTTAAAAACGCATATAATTACCAAATCACCTGGCTAACCTCCTGAAAAAGGCATCTCTCTGGTTCAATACTAGTAGATCAAATCGTATTATAGGTAAAGCTTCAAGTTTTGGCCATTCAAATTCGGTGTGAGTAATAATTATCAATAATTCAAGCTTCGCTATAGTTTAAATTCTCAAATGCTGATGGTTTTATATTAGGTGTTTCTTTGTTAATCCTCTTATTTACACAATTTTCCCTGTGTATTGTGAATGTGACAAGTCACATTAGTGTAAAGAAGAGTTAAAGTTGCATGTTTTTAGAAAATTCTGGTTGTTTACTTTTTAAAATCTTTTTCTGATTCTTTTCTGATTTTGGTTACTGGCAAATTTGTACTGGAAAAGTACCAAAACAGAGCTAATTTGTACAAATTTGTAAAAAGTAGTTATACACAAACAGAGCTATTGTTGCATTAACACTTATTCAAACGTCACAGGCAATGGGCAATTTATTTTTTGTGTTAAATAAGAAGGGTTGCATTTTTCGAGCTCAACGTGACAAAGCAAAAGGTTAGGTTAGGTTAGGTTAGGTTGAGGTGGCTGCCTCTGTATGAGACACACTTAGGCCTCTTAATGGGCCCGTTGTGATACCACAGATTCCACCCGTTTGAAATGCGTATGCAACACTGTTTTTTCAACATGGGATACACCACACATTTCAAACGGATGGGGAAAGGGAGGGGAGCGGACCTACAGTTTAACGCCGAATCCGAACGGCGATGGGCAGTTTTTCTTTCACACTTGGAGGTTTTGCCATTGCCTGCCAAGAGCGCACTTGTGCGATTCTTGTAATTCTCATTCCCTTCATGTGGATAGCGACAGAAGTAGATGAGTGTTTTTTCCAGCCCAAGCCAGGAATCGAACCCGGGGCGCTCGGTATGAGAAGCCAGCGCGCTACCCGCTGAGCTATCGAGGCCGACAAAAGCAAAAAGTAAGCTTTATTTTTGTTTCGATCCCGGGATCGGATTTTGTCAATCCCGGGATTTTTCGGGACTGAAATTGTCCGGGATCCCGGGATTCCGGGATTCGCGATCCCGGGATTGCAATCCCTAGTATGTATGTATGTCTGAAGCCGTCATATATTTACTTTTCAATGTCGGTCCGTGCGTGTGTCTGGCTATGTAACAGCAGTAAATGAAATCCAATTCCTGCATATTCGCACACACACACACACACACGCTGGCGCTGTATGCCTTGCAGTTGCGCTACGGTCGGTTCTGTCCTGCCCCATTCAGCGCCCCAAATATGATGTCCTCGCGCCGCGCTTGTCATGTCTGCCCGCGTGGCTGTGTGTCTGCGCCAACGTGGCTATGGCCGCCCAATGTGCGTCCGTGTGTCTGCCTGTGTGTGATTCCGTCCTATGTAGCATGGCACAGTATGGATTTTTCAATCCAAAAATCCTCATGTACAGGTTTTTTGTGCGCCCGCCTGGGAGATTTACACGTTCGAGTCCACAAACGGAATAATGGATTTTTGGATTTCTTTGCTTTTTGTTGTTATTTTTTGCCGCTATCGGGCAGCCTGGCATGGCCGTTGATGGGTAGCGCTTTAAAATCACACATTACTCAAATTAAATTCAAGCTTTTTTGCCGCGTTATTCCATTTTTTGAATTTTTTGTTGTTGCAATTTGTGCTTTCCTCGTGCCTTCGTCGAGCTGTCAACGCGCTGCTCGTAGCTTGTTTTAATTAACTTGGGAATACACAACGCCGTGGAGGCTGGCACTGGTTGGCGTTGGGAGTGATGAAATTCATCAGGTGAAACTCGTCCGAGTGGGTAACGTAGACACACAGTGCTGAGCAAAATATGTGCTGTGTGCTATGCCGTTATGAAAATTAATTTAATTTTCAGGCCTTTTTAAGTAAAATTTGTAAGGTGTATGTGCTTGGTAAGTTGGAATATTCGTTATGAGTATATTTTGCGCTTTGCACTAAGTTTTCTATTATTACTAATTTTTTTAAAAATATTTTTTTCAATTAAATAATTTGGGTACAAGTTGTTTCAGTAAAACCAAATTGACGCGCCAAAACTTACTGTTCCTGTATTACAAAACATACGAAATGTAGTCATTACAATTGTGAGATCGAAAAAAAAACATGTTTATGCTTACTTCGGGAGAAATGAGACACTAAAAAAAATTACTGTTAAAATTTAAAGAATTGTTTTTATTAAAATAGTGTAGTGTATATTTTTTATCATCACTTAACTAAATAAATTGAGAACTATCGAATATCTTAAAAACCCTATTTCAAAAACAAAATTCCATGCATATAGTCTGAGAGCCCGAATAGAGTTTTCGTGTCAAGATCTTGACTTAATCTTCCGTTACGCACACAATTTTGTGAACCACGAAAACTCGACTCGGGTTCTTACACAAATGAAGTTGTCAATTTAAATCAAGTCAAGTTAAGTAAGTTAAGTTAAGTATTCATACACAAGAAACGTATTAGTTCAGACTCACGATTCCCTTTTTTGGCTTGTTTCTAAATTGTTGTACCTTGTGTTAGGTCGTCAGAATGAATTTAATTTGGTTTAGCGCCCAGAAGGAGGCGTGGAAGGTGTAGAAAAATAAAGCTATATATACACACACTTTTTATTAAATTTATCAGAAGAAACAATTTGGTCATATTGATGTGTCCACCAGTGTCTCAACGGTTAGTATGCCGGATAACCGATTAGGTTTTTTTGTTCCACTCAGAACTACTCGCTTAAACAAGATATTTGTAATAAAGAACTATAGAACTAACTGGGATTTAAATAACCTGCTTGTTAGGTAGCTCCTAGAATTTAATTTATTTATTTTATTTATAAGGAGTTATTGTGCTATAAATATCACAATGAGTATATGTAGGTTAAGGAAACTGGCTTCGTTAATAAAGTAACGTCTTTCAGTGATATTGATTTTTGTGTTTCAAAGGAGAAGTTAAAAGAACTGGTTTCTAATTTTGCTTTGGAACTAAGTTGTTTTTTTTTTCTAATTTTAAGTGCTAATTATTTTATAGTTTCTAGCCTGTCGACTTTTTTTCATTTGGCTTAAATAAATAAATAAATTGACCAGTGGTGCGGGAGGGTTTTGTGTAAATTGTTTGAGAACTTTGAAATAGAATACATTTTAGATGTATGAATCTACACACTGAGATCCAAACCATGTAAGTTTTCCCTACCTGACATATTTTGGTCCTGGAAGTTCAAAATAGAAAATTTAGTTAAAAGGAGACAATTTTTCTGTTTCATTTGATACCCACATCTTCATCATTGCACAACCGCAAATATTTAAAAAAGATTTTAAATGTGCACGTTCTTAAAATTTTAAAGTCCTTTAAAAGGACTTTGGGTCAGAAAATGAAAAACTGACCATGCCAGGTTACCATAAATGACCTCTAGTTTCACGTCTATATCAACATTTGGATGGGTCTCGGCAAACAAATTTTTTTTTTCGCACGGTATAATAAATGTAAAGTTGGTGTTTTCACTCAGTGCATCATAACTTTGTCATTTTTCTTTCAATTCTATTGATGTTAGGCTTAATATTTGCACAAATAATATATCTTTCAGCTTAGATTTTAAAACCAAAGGAGATAGATTTAGATTTATATAGATTTATTTAATCTATAAAAAAAACATTCGAAAATTTATGATTTTTGAAAATGGTCGAAAAATTCACTTTTTTACAACGTTCACTCAGTAATTTCTCCAAATCTCATCTCAATTGGACAATCTGTATATCTCTGGAAAGACTAAGGTATTAATTTTTTAATTTTTAATTTCGGGGGGGGGGAGTGTAAACCCCAAAAACCCTCCCCTGTGTCCGCCACTGAACTTGACTTAACTCGCAAGAATTGAGATTATAGAAATGAAACTGGACTGGGATTCTAAATAACAGTTGATGAGAATCTCCACTTCTTCTGCCATACATATTTATGTTGCAAATACCACCAGTTTTTTTCGTTTCTAACTGTAGTAGTTATGATAATACCCGCTTTAAGGTTTTTGTTTTTACGTATCACCCACAAGTAGACAATGTTGTTACAATGAAATATGATATTTTATGATATGTTTTAATTTATAATATTATGGGTTTTAATAAAATTCCACTTTGAAACATATACAAGTTTTCATTAATATTCTATAACTATTAGTAAATTGTGACAAAATCGGAATTCTTGTATTTTATTTGAAAATTTTACGATATTCTGATCAGATAATTGAACACAATTTAGTTGAATTGGAGATGGAAATTGCATTTGATGTTGCATTTGATGTTCTGATTGGTCGATTTTGTCTTACTAATATCAAATAAATTGATGGCGTATTTGTGAATATGTTTCGAACTTGATTTCAATATTCAGGTGATCAAATTTGGCACAGTGAAAAAGAAAGACTGGTTGAAGTGACTTTCACACAACAAAATTTTAATCTTGGCTAATTAAAACAATTTAAATTAAATTTGCCTCTAATGCAATGATAATTTGAACATTTTGGCATTAGAAGAGAGCGTCGAACTCTGCGCCCTACAAGCTTTCTGCTTTGTCTACGCAACTATTTGTGGCCACTTCATCAAAAACTGGGATGCACACTTACCGTCGGTGGTTTTCTTTTTGGGCAGCACAGCCTTGAAGGCCGACACTGGCTGGTAGTCTTGCTGATCGCTGCCGGCTGCGGTCCCTGAACCGCTGACATTGGCGTTTTGCTGTTGCTGATGCACGCGTTGCTGCAGTATTTGCGTCGGCGTTAGTATTGTTGGCGCCATTGTGGTTCGAACGTTCATGTCGCGCAGCGGCAAACTGGCCGACGCACTACTCACAAAGCCGCTGGGAAAGTCCGCTGCGATCGCGGGCTTGAAATTACCGAGGCTGTAGTCCAGCGGTAGGTGGTGTTGCTGATTTGTTGGCGGCGCGGCCGTCGGCTGTTGATGTTGGTGTTGATGTTGGTGTTGATGTTGTTGGACGTGCAGGCTGGCGCTGGGCTTCACAATATCCATCTTTGTGCTTCAGCTTTAAAATTAGAGTTTTCGATTTAATCTTCGCTTTGTGTTTTATTTATTTTGCGGGTTTTCAATATCACAGAATCACAATTAAATAAAATCGGAGTGCCAATCGTGGTTTCTTTCATTGACGCGCAGCTCGGGGAGCTTTCGAAAAACTGGCTTTTTAATTTGGAATGTTTTTTGCGATGTTCGTGGTTGAGTTGAAAGCGGAACGTGGTGCCGCCGTACAGCAGAACTTTGAGTGACCGCTGTGGTGTTCGCACACGCGACGGTATCTTCAAGATAGTTATTGTATCTTCGGCGTCATCTAATGTACTAACGGTAAAATTAATCACTGCTTCAGTGGCCACCATCTGCAACGTTGCGATGGAACTGAGTGGAACTGATTTCAGGCTGAGACTTCTTCTTGTCGACTGCGAACGCGGGTACGCGCACATGCACTTGTCGCTGCGGCTATGGCTGTGGCTGTCGCGCTCCTCGAACTCGAGATGTCGTCCCCATGCCAAGGGGTGATTATTGGAACGCGAGCGCGCTCGCCGATGTGTAGCGGGCGGACGAAGGTGGTGGCGAGGGAGAGGCACTGCAGCGGGTGGACGTGGGGTGTGCGCTCGGGCTGGCGGGTGGGCATGTGGCATTACCCACCCAGAAAGCCAATCCGACAATTCCAATTGATGCGATTTCCCAGCTTAGATTGGAAAAAATCAAGTTGGCCAACTAACGGTTACGACGACGACGGCGCGCAGTGTTCCAAAGAGCGGAAGTGCGAGAGACAGGCGCGAGAAAGAGCGCACCCGTCGACTGGATGTTTATTGCGTGCTGGTCGAGAGCCCAATTCGAGAAATCAAATTCCGTGGTACGACGCGATTTCTAGCGGTCGATGAGTGTTCAGCGACGCTGGCTACGTTCTGCGACCGTTCGCTCGGGTTCGAAATACCAACTGATTGACTGGCTGGTGGACTTGGCCGCCTGCGAGCGCCGATCGAATGCGCGGCTGAGAGTGTTCCAGTCGCTGTGTGTATCTCCGATTTACTCGCAAGCTACCACTTAATCGCGTGTAATTGTGGCGATAACAACAACCCGACAACCACCTCACCCGCTGTTGCAGTCTTATCGGGCACCCTCAATGGACGTTCGCTTGCCTGCTCACTCGCTCACCAGCTGCGCGCCCAGTCGCCCCCTGCCTGCGTGGTGCAAGCAGGACGACAGCAGTGCTGTTACTTTTCCAGTTGGAAATCGCATTCCAAGTGGTGTTTTGAGATTTGGGAGCGCTCAACGCTGCTGCATCCGGCTCTTTTCCGCTTGGACTCCATTTGCAAAGAAGAATGGACACCGGTTGGGCTGGTGGTGGTGGCGCAGCGATGGCGTTGCCGACAGTGGTCATGGTGCTGGTGGTTGTGCTGGGTTTCTGTAGTCTTTTGCTGTGATTATTCCAAGATTTTCAGTTGCAGCACTTGTGGTGTGCTGGCTGCCATAGCCAGCATTGGAACGGAACATTGTGGCAACGAAACGCGCCCATACCGCACGGTGTGAGTTCGAGTGTCCGTATTTGTTGTTTCGTTCACTCCTGCGCATTTGTTGCTGTTCGCCTGTTGATTGGTACACGCCCCATTAACGCTACTTTTGATTATGTTGTTGCTGTTGCATTGTGTGTTGCACTAACAACAACAAGTGGCTTAACTGCCGCCCCTTGCTTCAAATGCAAGAACAACAGCCCTTCAAATTGTAATTTTGGAAATCTTCGAGCGATTTCTTGTTGTTTTCTTTTCCTTCGTATTTGATTTTGTATTATTGCCCTCTCTGGCATTCTTTAGCTGTGGTGGCTGTTGGTGTCAAAGCGTTTGGCGTAATTGCTGGCTTAGTGGGGCCCTTGACTTTGATTGTCACTTTGTGATTTCCACAGACATTCCTCTCGGCTCGGCCGCATTTCATTTGCTAACAGCCATCAGCTGTCAGGACTTTCGTCCTCCGTCTAATCACTTTTCACACTACTGCATGCCGATTAAACAGTGAGAGTGTGTGGCATTGTCGTGAGCGCACTTGGCAGGTGCTAATTGTTGCACGTGCCATGCTGCGAGCATGTGGCAGCATATGAACAGTAATTTGAACAACAACAATAACACTTTGCCGAATATCTGATGCTTTGAACTCCCGCAGATTCTATATAATGACTGCAAAACATTGTTCTGCTTGAAGATCACAGCCAATATCGGACTTCACGAATCTCAGTAGTGATTTGCTCAAATAAATATTCAAATCAAGTTTTGTATGAATTTTGAGTAAATCTAAGTTAAAATAAATTGTTTGCTTTATTTTCATAATTTCCTCATAATGGATGTACTTATCAGTGGCTGATTCAGGGAGGGGTTTTGGGGGTTGAAACCCACCGAAATGTTAGAGTCGACTTTAAAACTACATACAAAATAAAAGGAATTTTTTGGCATTTATTAATTTTTGAATTACTTCTGGAAACCCCCCCCAAAATATTTTTGTGAATCCGCCCCTGGTACTTATTGACGGAAAGTAGTTTCCTTTTCCTTTTCCAAGCATTGCAAAAGAAGTGCTATAGTTATTTTACTGTAGTTTCGATCATACTATTGCTTTTTGAATTTCAAAATTTGAGCTAACACGAACGAACTGAGTGCTTCGAGAAACTGAAGACTAAGAGACTAAGGCTCTTTTTACGTTTCTGCGTAGTAGTAGAAGTAGATATTTATCAAAACTTTTAGAGCTTTTCTGATCATTTAACCCTTTCCGGTCGATTTCCACATTTCTTGAGATAAAAATTTTTCCTTCAAAATATTGATTCTCATTGAACATTTTAGCAATAAAATACAAAAAAATATCAAAAACATAATTTCAGTTAAGAATTATAGCTCATTCAATTTTGTACGATGTATAGTACAATGGTCCGCCAAGGAGTAAAAATGCATGCAATTTCGTTTTTTAAGTTTTATGAACAATTCATTGATTTTCTTGATAGAAAACATAAATTATAACAACAAAAAATCAAAACGTGATTTTATTTTGATCGAAAGTTATATAAATTATATATATAAACAATGGACTCACATTAATTCGGCCTTAAATAACCGTTGTTGTTGTTGTAAAGCCCTTTTCCTCTCAATTAAACACAAAATAAATTAAAATTCATACAGTTTTACAGAAAGGCACTGAATATAGCCCATTCTTATTATCGTAGTGGGAGTGGCAAGTACGCATGTCTAACCTTACTTAACCTGTGTCTGCCAAGTAAAACACAAAATCTTCTAGTAATTCTTATTTTTAATCGAAAATTGCCGAATTTTATTAGTTAAGTGGTTTACAGATGGGCCTGGCAGGCATACAAACGTAAAAAATCTGTTACCAAACCCATAACTTAAAAAAATGCAAACATAACTTTCAACCTTTGCTTTCCATTTGTACGATATATCGTACAAAGCTTTGCAACCCTTGTGGTCATTTGTACGATATATCGTACCATTTTTTTAAAGACTCGGGGAAAAATATTTAGACTCAAAAAATGTTAAATTTAATAAGTTGTATAAATCATTCAAACTTGGAAATTGTTTTGCTTTTTGCTACCAAAAAGTATATTATTACATATTTAAAAATTTCTACGCAGAAGCATCGGTTTTTCAAATTCTTGCAAAAAGCCGCTTACAAAATGCACTCATACTGTGTAGCCACGGCTATAATGATTTATATTTTTAAACAAAATGATACAACACAGCCTACCTAATACGAATTAAAAAGCCGTTCCATAAAAAATGCATTCGCTGTCAAATAAAAAATCTTGGAAAAAAATTTTACGATATATCGTATAAATTTCCGCAAAGGGTTAATGTGCTTTTGTATGTGCTTATATTTTAAATACTCATTTATATTTATGTATTTGAGTAATTTTCAGCTATAAAAATAAAAAATCACTAGCTTGGGCTTCGATTTTATTTCTATTTATTTAGACATTTCATTCGACAGTTTCACGCCACACTTTTATACCTAAAAGCATCTATGATCAGATGGCCAGCACATCACCCAATCTTCCTGCTGGCGAGGCGACATTTCATTCAACACAAAGTGCTTTCTGAGTAATGACCTTCGAGCAATGTCATTCAATTGGCACACATGTGTGCATGAGTTATGAATGAATATGCTCGTGAATGGGGGAAATCGAGAGCTGCTCGAAATACCAACTGCATGTTCTCATTTCAACATCATAATAAATTCGTAAATATTTTTGTCGGAGATTTTCATATTTGGCATCGCCTTGGGGCACTGTTTAACCCGAAATACGGAATTTGTGCCACCACATGCAAGCGATTGCGGCAATAACACACTTGATTTAGTATGGCGCGTAATGCGTTGTTGACGCGATGTCGCCGCAATTAAATGGGCAGTGGTAAATCTGTGGCGCATATTTAAAATACGAGCGCCACGCAAGTGCCGCGGCGCTCCGCACTTCCGTCGCGAGGAATGGGCTGGCTGTTCTATTAAGTTGTCAAATTTTCCGACGCGCCTCAAATTACAAACAACGCGCATGTGGCCACATAAAGCACGACTCGGCGACAGCTCGCAGCTTGACGGGTGCATTTCAAGTCGTGTCAGGCAGCTTCAGAGAGCGAGTTGCAAAAGTTACAGGCCCCCAAAGTGGGTCACATGTTCTCCAAAGTTGGGCACATATTTTCTGCCAACTGTTACATTTGTCATTTTTCTCCGTCCGACCAACCACTCATTTGGTTGCAGGCGACTCGCTGTGCGTTTGGTCGGAATATATGAAAAAAGGCCGCTTGTTTGAAATCAACTAATTTTCCAATAAAAGTGCGAAATTAATGTAGAAAACCCCAATCGGAATCGGCAAAGCTTAACTGTATGTGACTATAACTTGAAAATAATTTTTTTTTTACAGATTAAGCATTAGAGATAAGTCGATCTAGAGTCTACTAAGTCGTCTAGAGTCGTACTCAGGACAATATAGTGAAGTCTAATAAATTTTCATAAAAAATGTTTTACCTTTATTGGTAAAAAATCTAAGCGGCATTACTTGAAAGCGTTTCGCGCGAATACAATCAGTGGCTAATCAATCGGCGATCGCGATTTTATTGTAAACAGTGAAGTACGCGGCCATTACGGTGAAACATTGTGATAATCATAATTTTCGATTTCATTTTATGGCACAACCAACCAACTGCACATTTTAGTTGGTCAGAAAGAGACATTTACGCAACCTGGAAGCCTAAAACTCATAACCAACTTGCCAGTACTTGAATGTTGTAGCCATAAATTTTCTGACAACTTGACAAGTATCGGCTTCTTACATATACCTACATATGTTGTGTATATAATAAGTATGCGTCTCGCTTTGGACCCGTTCTTATGTTCTGGGCAAGTTACTTGTATGATTTGGAATGAAACAAGGTGACCATATCAAATTATGAGCAACCACATTACCAAAAAAGCGTTTTTAGGTACTCTTCCTTCTCGAATGTATTCTATTAGACCCAAACAAATGAAATCTCAGCAATTATGGTAAGTAACTTTGAATTCCTTTATGCAGAAAATATTGAAATGCTTGATGTACTGAGAAGATCTGTACTTGCAAGATCTGTAAAGAAAACTCAATGCTCAATTGGAATTCCCTTTGCTTGAGTAACGACTTTTTATCATAACCACCTTCCAGGGTCTTCATAGTATTTCTTTGAGTGACGACGTCGCTCGAGTGTACTGCTTTCTTCACTATTTCATGAACCCGACTTTGTGTGAAGCTGCAGCAAAAATTTCAACGGTGCGACACCATTCATTAACTTTAATTCTATCGGAATATTATGCACATAAATGCTGTATACGAAAAAAAGTGGTCACAAAGAAACACTTGGTATTTCATAAAAAATAACGGTACAAGCACGACATGTATGAAAAACGATATAGTAGGATTTGTTTAACGGTATTATGTAATTATGTAAAAGAAAATCCTAATTTTTCTCACAGAACGATTGCAAAATCTTTGAATATTGCCAATTCTACTGTGACAGAAGTGCTTAAGTAGCTCAACGAATGTTTAACTACCGAAAGGAAGGTTGGAAGTGGACGGAGAAAGGGATTTATTTCAGAGGAAAAAGCTAAGGAAGTAGTACGTGCATTTAACCGAAATCCTGGACTCTCGATTAGAGATGTGGCTAAAAAAGTGGGTATGTCGCATGGATACGTACAGAAAGTTCGCAAAGAGGAAGGTCTTCGAACATTAAAAGTTCCACTAACACCGAACAGAATCGACAAACAAAATACAAAAGCCAAAACTCGTTCACGGAAGCTTTACAACATTGTGCACAATTTCGGATGCATAATTATGGATGATGAAACGTACGTCAAAGGCGACTTCAAGCAGCTTCCTGGTCAATTGTTTTATACTGCCAAGAAGAAAGGTAACGTAGCCCAAAAATTTAAAGAAAACAAATTGACAAGTTTGGAAAAAAATATTTAGTAAGCAATTTGTAAATGCGGTTTAAGAAGCAACGTTTTCGTGTCTACTGGTACAATAAACCAAGAAGTTTATGTGAAGCAATGCTTGCAGAGACGACTTTTACCTTTGATACATCTTCACGAAACCCCTGTTTTGTTTTGCCCAGACCTAGTAACTTGTCACTATGGAAAATTGGCTTTAAAATGGTACGAAAAGAATGCGGTCAAGTTTGTGCCAAAAGATGTAAATCCTCCAAACTGCCCTGAACTTCGGCTAATTGAAAAATATTGGGCTTTAATGAAAAGGAAATTGCTAAAACCGAAAGGAGTTGCCAAAAATGAGAAAGAACTCAAGTCAAAATGGATTAAGGCGTCATCTGAAGTTACCAAGAGTCATGTACAGCGCTTGATGGAACGTGCTAAATCAAAACTGCGATCCTTCGCTTATACTCCAACGAAATAAGCAAAAATGCTTATTTTTCTAAAGCTCACGATGTAAGAATTTAGGAAATACCTAATTTTGTTGTTTCCTGTAATAAATATGGATTTGACAGTAATTTCTTGTTGACTACTTTTTTTCGTATACAGCCTTTATATGCCACACGAATACTTGTTTTTTTGCAATTATACACAATTTCTGCCTCAAAGAAATAAAAAATTACAGCACTAATTAACGAAAATGTTGGTTATATTTATAGCCTCCTGCATTAATTTTCTATATTAACCCTAATTCCCAGAAGTGAGCCTCACAGTCTCAATAAAGATTTCAAATGGCGACAAATCCAAAAGATTTTCGATTCCATTCCAATCGAATGAATTATATTTCATTTATAAATTTAACATTTTAGACAGTTTTTGTACTTTTTAAACAAATGTTTTCAGTAATTTAGCTCATACGTATAAGCCTGACAGTCTCACTTCTGAGTTTACGTTCCTTTTAAAATTCTGGGAATTAGCGTTAAAAAGCATCCAATTATTGCTATCACTGAGAATAATTGCAGCCAAATAAAAACTCTTGCATATTATTTATGAATTTTTTAGACCTAAACGCTGCGGAATTTTGCCACTGTGACTTTGAGTTACCATTAAAAGTTAACTGACGAGAATGCTTCAGGTATGCACTCCAACTACTATAAAACTAACTCTTTATCGGGTCGTAAAATGTTTCATCGGCTTACACGGCAAGAATTTGATTTCTTTGCGTACAATCGCTAAATGATACAAATCGAACTGTTTTATCAATCGACAGTAAACGATTGCAATAACAACGGAAGAAGTCGACTGTTTGGAGAGTTTACAGCCTGTGGCGGCACAATCAAAGTCGCTGGGCCTGTGTGGTTAGTGGTTGAATTGCTATCAGCGCAGTCGAACGCAGCGCTAAGGAGCACTAATCGCAGCAGCTTCTAGGTGTTAGTAGGAGTAGTTCAACTTGTAATCACAATACAAATACAAACACAAACATTGGTGCCCGATTGGGGCTATTGCTGGCCGGGTGGTTGGTGGTGGCGCAGGACCTGAGCCGGTTGCAACCGCACGCGCAAATGTGCGGGACGCATTCTTGGCGTAGAATGAAAGGCAGCGGGGTCAGCTGGGTGCAATAAAAACGCCAATCGGTCCACAATAGTGAAAGCGCTCAGACAAAGTCGCGAGCAACAACAGCAACAACGACACCGGGAGCGACAGCAACGATCTGCGATCTTGGAGCTGGCTGCTCGTCCGATTAGATAAGCGCCTAAACAACGCATTCACTCGCTCAGTGGCGGTGGCACTCCACTCGCCGCCAATGCCACACCGACCGAACAATAACGAATAGGCACTAAATCAACATTGAAGTAAGAGTTATAAATAATGTATTTACAACTGCAGCGGTGCACATTGCCGCTGTTGTCGCTGTGTGTATTTTCATTTTCATAGGTGTGCGAGAGTGCATGACGCACAGTGTCGCGAGTAGGGACAAAAATCAAAAAAATGAATTTCGTAAATGTAGAAAAATAAGTTTGTAGTACTGAAGTAAATACCTCAAATTACTAAAATGTGAAAACGGATTTTAAAAATATCAATTTATATACCGATGGCAGGCCACCAAACTTGTACTTTGTGAAGGTGGGTGACTTGGGTAGAAATTATTGAAATTTGTTGAATGTAAGTTCGAGGTCTCTTATTGAAAAATTTCCCATGGAACCTTATGTTAAGTAAACATATTCTATAAATATACTATTTTTGGAACTCTGGGGAAGCTTTCCCTCTTTTTTTTTGCTTTCCATATTCCTTGTACCGTTACTTAAAGAAACGTCAATTAGTAGGAATAAAAGTGCAGTGTCATCAAACTTTAGATAAACTTTAAAAAAATACTCCTTCTTACTACTTCAAGATTTTACAGTGTGATATAGCTGAAAGTATGTATTAATAGAAACCATAGACTTTAGCTGCAGAAACTTGCACGTTTTTAAGAAATTCAACATTTTCAGTGACGTATTCAGTCAAAAATAGGGACCTTTTTGCAGCATGGTTGGCAGGAAAACATAGCGACCACTGCTGCGTTTCGCTTAAACTATCAATTTTTGTATGTAATAATATGCAAACATGACTTGATTTAGAAAAATTACAAAAAAAAGGTAGATTCGATGGAAGGCTTCGGTAATACTGAGTGGCTTGCCATCGAATCAAGGCAACTTTCGAAAAGAAGCAAAACTTGTTAATGTCTTCAGAACCAATTATAGCAGTTAATAGGAAAATTAAAGGTAAACATGAAAACCGAAACTCTGATATTATGCAATTTGAAAAAAAAATTAATTTAGAGTTTTGTCCAAAATAGATGTAGAGGGTTAAATTTGAATAATTCATCATCGGAAACCGATTGTCCTAGCAGTACAGATTAACAAATTGTAATTTTTAATGAAAATATAGGCTATACTGAATTAAATAAGAGATGTTATTATTTTCTATTTGGGTTTGAAATTACTTAGATGCGCATAAGTATGAACAGATATTTGTAGATTTTTCAAAATTTCTTTTTTTTATAACAAGCGTATTTGTAAGTTGATCGAAAAAGTTGTTTGCATATGTGTTTATATTGATGATATGATATGCTGTACCAAATTTCATCAATATATCTTTTATAGTTTCCGAGATACTGTCAACTTAGTATTTGGTTTGTATGGGAGGTGGGCGTGTCAGTGGGGCGATTGAAGTAATTTTTGGTGTATTAACTTCTCTTTATAACAAAATCATATGTACAAAATTTTATTACCGTACGACTATTCCTTCTATTTTTGTCCCTCGCTACTATGGACTCGCGACACTGTGTGACGTGGGGATGCGGGGAGCGCGGTGCGACAGCGCATGTGGGCTCGATTGCGGTGTACTGTGCCGGTGGTTGTGTAGTTATGGTTACTGACTGTGTCGGTGGTTGTTGTTGTTGAGTTTGGAGCGGTGTATGGCAATGTATGGGGGCACCGATTTCGATTTCGGTTTGTCAGCACCGAAAATGACTTTCAGCTGATAGCATTATTGATTGTGGGCTGATAGTCATGTTGTTATTAAGGCTATTAAAATTCTGATTGAAAATTCATGTCAAAAATATATTTTATTACCGCTGTAAAAGTTCATTTTTATTTTATTATATTTATAGTTATATCCACCGCGATTGCGCCAACTGCTCGCATGCACAGACGCGGAAATACTGGCAATTGTGGCGAACGAATGCACGCACATTACTTCCAATGCCAACCGAAATTTGGGCTCATTACTTTTTATAAAATTTGTACAACGGCTATTAGCTGCATTTACGTTCATTGTAGCTGCATTACAGTTGGACTTTATAGCTTTAATATCTAATCGAAATCTTTACGCAATTACTGCAGGTCCGTCGTTGTAGCTGAATGTGTGAAAATAGTTGTACAGGTTTGTAAAAGAGTGAATCATACTTTCGGTTTTCCATTCTAACAATTCGATTGTTTTTTCAATCCACCTTTATTGTTAATAAGAAATAATCATCTCTTAGCTGATAATCATCTCTGAAATTAGTGTTGCTCTCTTCCAAATACAATGAAATCAAGGTTTATTAAAGAATTATAAGACAGTAATAAATACATATGTGAAGCCTCAGCCTTAGAAATTGTTAAAAAAACATTGCCTACAAATTCAGCAGAAGACATTCTTTTTACGGTTAGGTTTTCCATATCCGAGTTTTTCACATCGTGTACTATGTTCGTACCCAGGAATAAATTTAGGGGGGCAAGACATAACTACATTTCAAAATTCAAAATATAGAATGCGAAAAGAATATAAAACTTCGAATTTTAAGGGGGGGAAATGTCCTCCGCTCATACCTGGATACGCCCATGTCCTGTATTGAGTCTTGATGAATTCGAATGCATTACATGTAGAGCTATGAAATTTGTTTTTGTGTGTAGGTTCTTGTAACAGTGCTTTGTGAACTGATAAGGTTTCAAATTGCGATCCAATAGACCACTCAGAAATCGTGTATCAAGTACAGTGGTGTGCACAGGATTTCATTTTGGGGGTTTGCATACAACTTTTGAGCCAAGTTCCATTTGAAACCATATTTTGCACCAGTCAGTTTTGTATTTGGGGAGGGGGTTGAACCCTCTGTGTGCGCCAGAGTCTAACAGAAATTCTTTAATATACAAATATTATGTAGGGGAATTCTTTGTAAGGTGCCATACTATGTAATGTGCCACCCCTGCTCGATTTCGTCGTTCCAGCAATCCAAACAACAAAATTCCTACCGTCATTTTAGGTATACATGACAACATAAATTTTAATGTGGTTTTTGAGGGAACAGACGCAATAACACGGTCTAGGTAAAAAAAGTGTCAAATGTGGTTAAGAAAAAACTTAAAAATAAAAACTGAAGGTTTTTCTTGCGGTGAAAAAGTAACCAAACACTTATAAAAAACTGAGGTAAATATCAGTGTTGGACTTAATTTTTAATGGTTTTTCATAATCCGAAATGATATCCGACCATATCGTAAAAAGAAAAAGTTTATACAATGATTTCCAAAATGGCATACAAATGTATAGTGTCACCTTTTTTCTTTGAAAGGTGCCACCCCCCTTTTTCATTGTTTTTTGATCCTATATCGGTAAAATGCTTTTTTATTGCTCGGGACCGTTAATAAAATGAATTTAAAGTGTTCCTAGTACATTTTCCTCTAATCCTATCATGAGGAATAAAGTTCAGTTCAGTTTTGTTTATTAAATTCCATATATTTACCGTTTTATTCGTTACCATTCAATTTTCATTTTGCTTTCGGTAATTTATATTTAATTCAAATTAAATTCAATAATCTTTCATACATTTTCTATATCATAAATTTTTACTTGAGATTTTTACGTTTTTAGCGGGTTTTTTAGAGGGTGGCACTTTCCTTTAAAAAATTTTGGGGTGTCGATTTTGAACACTTTGGGAAATTGGCTGTATAATTCGTATTTTCGAAAATTCAAATGAAGTGTTACCTTCGATTATAGCTCTTCAAACCCTCTTTCCAACGGTATATTAACATTGGCGATACGTTAATTTTCTAACGAGTTATGCGCAAAAAAGCTATGGGTTCGCACCTTACAACGAATTCCCCTACCTATAAAATTTATAGCCAAGGTTCTAAATAGGTTTTTTTCTGTGAGAAATATATGCCTTCGAAAAATAGAAAAACGGCATCGACTTCTGCAAGCAGTCGATGGCATCATTTGCTGTGTGCATTATTTTTTAATTTGTATTTAATAATTTCAGTATTTCTATTGTTCTTGCTAATGAAGACTTAATTATTAGACAATTACTGTCTGCCATATTTGCATTATTAAACTCCACACGTGTGTGAAAATCTGTGGATTGACATGTGGAAATCGAGGTTCAGCATGCGAGGACAATAAATCGTTTATGGGCCTGCAAGACGCGCTCAGTTAACACTTTGGCTGCGTTGTAATAAACGGTAATTTTACAATCCCAATTAACACCTACTGCACGACGTTGTGTTCCGATAACAACAACACAGTAGACCCCACAACCAAAATACAGTCACAATAAGTTTGTATAACTGTCCACAATGAGAGCATCCGCAGGTCGGGAATTCCAGAGCGCTTTCATTGTTTAGCCGACAACGAGGCGAGCGGCAGCGAGAAATGTCACATCGCCAGCCATTCGAACGGACTCTTTAATTCTGCCGCCCGCTTCGCAGCGCATTGGACGGAAAGCAAACATAATTGACATGGATTGCCGTAATTTTAATCGACTCCAATTTCAAGTGCGATAACGCCAATCCAGCCGATAATGACTTTGTTATCAATCAAAACAGACAACGGGTTGGCGGCGGGCGGCCGGCGGCAGCGGGCGGCCATCCCTACCATGCGCACGAGCGCGCCGCTGTGATTGGCTCGCGTGTCGCTTGCCGGCTGGGGGTGGAGCGTTGTGCCCCCGCAGTGGGGAGTGAGGTGGCGGGCGAGCACAGGTCTGAACGACGCACTGCACAATGACTTCACAGCCAACCGCAAACCTGTTTCACGCCATTCTCCGTGCCGCGTGCGAGCGTGTGCGTCGGCCGCGTTGGGCCCCGCAGACACCGCATGGCGGCCAACTGCGCTGTTCGTAGGTGCCGGCGTTTGACGTGCGCTAGAAGGCGACAGCCATACTGGCGGTCAAGTGGCTGGGTGGAGCCAACAAAATCAAATCCATGTGCAGCAAAAGAGGAGAAACGGAATGCGGTGTTGTGTTGGGTCCAGGGGCTGTTATTTGTTGACGGCTGCTACCTGCTAGGTACCTGCTACCTTAACGTGGCTTGAACTGCGAACGAAATTGTTTATTTTGCGTTTATGCGCTCGGTGCACACTATGCCGCATAATGCGAGTCGATTGCCCCATTAACCGCTGAAATAATAGACTAGACTCAAAATAAATATGGCTTTTGGCTTTCAAATTGAAAACGCATATAAATCAACTGAGGGCCGCCAGGATATGTTTAGAAAACTCCAATTGAATTCATTTTAAGCGTATTGACTTGTTGAAATCAACAACAAAACGACACAACAAATGGCATAAATAAGATAAATCGATACAGGTTAGTAGGGTCGCTTTTGCCATGTTCAGTAAAAGTTGAATTTTTATTGTAGGCTCAAATGCGAGCTCGTTGATTTAGTTGCGATTTTTCTTCAACAAGTTAAATACAAATCAAATAACTCTATAATTGAGCTGTGTGCTTAAAAATATTTGTTCACAGTCAGTTCATGGGTTTTTGTTTTTATGTTAAAGTCTACTATCCATGTATTAAATATCGATCTTAAAATGCATAGAAAGTCTATGCTTTCACTCAAGTTGTCATAATTGTTCGTCGAAAAATCAAAAAACTTTTTTTTTTTTTTTTTTTTTTTTTACATCCCAAATTGATTACATCTGCCCGTGGGCACTTAGTAATTGAGTTAACAGGGGTGGGAAGATAGTTACTACATTAAATCAATACTTAAGTAATATGTTTAACGATTTTGAGTACATTATTAGGTTTATGTTTTAGTAATTTCTGCTATTATAGCGCTTGTGTCTGTTAATGCTGTCGGTGTAGTTCTCTTCAGTCTTCTCTCCTTTGTTAGTTCCATTTGAGGTATTCGTTGCACTTCTTTGTTTGAATGGGTTAGGAGTCTAAGTGCGTGCTTGGTACTGCTTTTCTCTATTACGTCTTTGACGGGTTCTATGTTTAAGTCGCGGTGGATATCGTCATTCGTTATATACCAGGGTGCATTGGTGATAGTCCTTAAAATTTTTGATTGTAGTCGTTGGATTATTTGTATGTTTGATTTGCTGGCTGTCCCCCATAGTTCTATGCCGTATTTCCATATTGGTGTTATCATCGTTTTATATATTAATAGTTTATTGAATAGCGACAGTTTTGAGTCCTTGTTGAGTAGCCAGTACAGTTGTCGGAATCTGTTTTTCACTTCGTTCCTTTTCTGAATTATGTGGTCCTTCCAAGTCAGCTTTGCGTCAATGATTATGCCCAGATATTTGGCTTTTTTGTCTTGTGCGATTGGTGTGTTATTAATTGTCAGGATTTGATGGTCATATTTTCGGTTTGTATAAATTACTTGGACAGTTTTGTCTGCGTTTACTTCAATTCCCCATTTCGTGAACCAGGTCATCGTTGTGTTGATCAGCTGCTGCAGCTTCAATGAAGCAACGTTTATGCTTTTGTCAGACGCTATTAAAACAGTGTCGTCGGCGAAAGTGGCAATCATTCTGTCGTCCATTGGATTGGGTATGTCATGTGTATAGATGATGTACAGTAATGGTCCCAAAACGCTACCTTGTGGCACTCCAGCCTCCATTTTTAATATCTCTGAGCATTCGTCCTGATATTTAACATAGAAATAGCGGTCGCAAAGATAGCTTCGGAGTAGTTGATAATAGTCAGGTGGAAATATTTGTTTTAACTTAAATAATAGTCCCGGGTGCCATACGCTATCAAAAGCCTTCGCCACGTCAAGGTAGATTGCAGCGCAGAAGTTCTTTTTGTCAATTTCATTTAATATTTTGTTGGTCACTCTGTGCACTTGTTGAATTGTCGAATGCTTTCGTCGAAATCCGAATTGATGGCTGGGAATTATCTTCTTTTCTTGTATTATTGGGTCAAGGCGGTCATGAATCAAGTTTTCGAATAGTTTAGAGAGGATGGGTAGAAGACTAATAGGTCTGTATGATGATGGCTTAGTCGCGTCTTTGTTCGGTTTTGGCAGTGCAATGATTTCGGATACTTTCCATGGTGCAGGGAAGTGTTTTATTCTTATTGAAGAGTTGAAGATGTTTCTAAGGTATATAATTCCATCGTCAGGTAGTTCTTTTAGTATATGTCCATTGATTTTGTCATAACCCGGGGATTTTTTGTTATTTATGGCCTTGATCTTTCGCCTAATTTCGTCCAGGGTTACTTTTTTGAATGCTTTATATTCAGCGTCAGGAAGAATAGGTAGGTTATATTCTTTGGTGTCTTTTGAATTTGTGAAGGTCGTTTTAAAGTGTTTAGCAAGCACACTAGCTTTCTCCAATGGTGTTTTGGCCCAAGTGTTGTCTGATGTTAGTATTGCATGTTGATGTGGTGTTGACCTCTTTATCTTCGACGTTGCTCGCCAGAGAGAGTAATTACTGTTTTTTGTGGTGTCAAGACCAGATAGAAAGATTTGCATTTTTTTATTTTCGTTGTCCTTAAGCATCTCTTTGATGTCCTTAGTTAATTTGTTAAGTCGTGATTTGTCTGCAGGAAGTCTTGTTATTTGCCACTGTTTCCTTAATCTTCTTTTTAATTTTATTGCCTTTTTTATTGAATTTGGGATGTCATTTTTAACATCTTTGGTCCTTAATAATGGTGTTGATCTAGAGATCGCGTCCATAATTACGTCGGCAAAGTGTGCTACTGCGCCGTCAATCTGTTCTTCCGTTTTGAGTGGTACGTCGCGGTTTAGAGTATGTTGTAATTTTTGACGAAATGAATTCCAGTTAGTAAGTTTGTTATATGGTGTACCGTGATGTATTTCGAGGTCAGGCGCGGTGAGATATGTCAAGAATATTGGTGAGTGGTCAGAGGATAAATCGTAATTAGGCTCTATTGTCAAGTGGTTACGGCTTACGTTTTTGTAGATATAGAAGTCAATAAGGTCTGGTTTCTTCTTCATATCAGTGGGCCAGTAAGTGGGCTCTCCGGTGCTTATATGGTCACTTTTATTTTTGTTTATTGCGTCGAGTAGTTCTTTGCCTTTACGATTTGTCAATCTGGATCCCCATGCTGAGTTTTTCGCGTTGTAGTCGCCTCCAGCAATAAACCTGTTGCCAAGGGTTTTTAGGTAGTCAAGGTATTGAGTAGCTGTGTTGTTGTGTTTCGGCGGGCAGTAAGTACTAGATATAGTCAGGAATCCGGATTGATCTTCTATTTGAATTGTCGTAGCTTGAATGTTCTCTCTCCTATAGGCGTCAAGTTCGATGCATTTGATTTTATGTCGAATGATGATAGCTGTGCCTCCATGCGCTTTATTGTCCGGATGATTGGTGTGGAATATTTTGTAGTTGGGTATTTTAACGTAGCTCTTGTTTGTCAGATGAGTCTCAGCCACTAGCAGGATGTCAATTGTGTTGTCAATCAGGAACGATTTAAGTTCGTGGGTATGTTGGCATAAGCCGTTTGCATTCCAAAGTGCGATTTTTAAGCTATTTTGTCTGGTCATTTAATTTCGTTACTAGGAGCGTGATAATGGACATCATGTTAGACATTTGCGAGATTAGTTGTTTCATCATATCCTTTATTTCGTGGAGTTCGTTAATTGCTGGTGGAGGTTCAGGTGATACTTGTTGTGGTACGGAGTTCAAAGCTGCTGCCTGGGCAAATGTCATATTAGGTGTCACTGTTGATGTTTGCGAGGGTTTGTTATTTCCTGTATCAAAAAACTTGATACAGGAAATTGTTCCCTTTTACTCTAATAAAATAAATCTCTTTTATTCGAATCCAAAAATCTTCTTTCATTTGCCCCAATATCTGTTAATAAACATCGATCCATGGTATAGTTCTGTGAGACTACGACGACACTGGCAGCGTTTACTTTGAAACATGGTACGTGGAAATGACTCGGAGTGAGTCCGAGTCCTTTCGCCCACCATTTTCAGATACTATACATATGTATACATGAAATTGATTAATATTGATTTACAAATATATTGCATATCAGCATAAACATTCCCCTTTTTTTCATTTAAAAAAATTATTGAAAAATCAAAAACTGAAAATGGTTTCGGAGCAGATTTTCAGTATTTCCCTGTACATTGTCGTTATTGCTTATCCGTAAACTCTGTACACAAATACGTTAATTAAAAATCGAGGCGTAATCAAGAAGAACGCGAAATCTTGCAGTGCCCTCATCGGCTTTACACGCCACTACACGCAGCTCCAGTTGCGATTGTGCCTGTAATTCGGCGGGGCCCATGAAGTTTGATTTGCTTCAATTAACAGAACCGAGACGAGTCGGGTCTGCCGAATCTGCCATTTGAAGGGTGAACTTCAGTGCGTGTCGCCGCGCGAACAGTGCGATCGCGTGACTGGGTGCCATCTGTTGGCGGCCGAAATGGATTCCCCGCACCATTCCCAGTCCGCATGTAACTAAGTAAGCGAACTTTTAAAAAGTGATGCTTTGTAGTTGTTGTTGATAAATAATTTCATTCATTCGTTCGTTCATTAAATCGACGACAATTGAACAATTGCCGATCGAGCGAACCAAGGATGACGCTACGGATTTCGAAGAGCGCTTTGTGAACGTGTCGGAAAAGCCGCCCGCCATGGCCACGGCTCACGGCATGGAACGTCGATTGAGGGCAGCAACGCGCCTACAAAGCGCCCACTGCTCAACGTTGACTGTTGAATGTTGAATGTTGCCCAATTAATTGCCATTAAGCGCATTTGAAGATTTTTAATTAAAACAAAATCCTCTTAATTTAAATTGATCGCCAGTGGTTAATGACGTTGTGGTCGGTTGGTGCAGCTGAGAGTTCAGAAGCAAAGTTCCGACACAAGCGACGCTCATTGCGGCGAATCGCTTTGCAGTGCCTACACGTCTTTCGGTGTTCAATGAATCGTTGAGGGGAAGGGCGTAGGTAATTAAGTAAATTTTTGTATTCGAACGTTTTAGCGACCTTCTACAGAGGACTCTTTCAGATTCTAGCGGTACTGCGCATTCAATTTTCTTCGCCTGCTTTTCTAGAACTTGATCATTCTCTTGCTCCACTAACTTGTCTTCTTATCTTCATTCAAATTACTTGTTTTCGCATTCGAAACTTGACATCAGCCCCTAATATATTCACCATTTCCGAATTGCATGAGTCAGTATCAGAAGCTCGACTCCATAGACGACGCTCAATTTTTAAATTTTTATTGTGTCCACTTCAATTGGCCTCTGGGCGCGCCGCGCGTTAAAGGGTGCGCGGTCTGTCTTTTCTTCATTTACGCGCCGCTCTGTTTTGCCAACTCGTTCCACATAATTCATTTTTAATCATATTTTAATTTTTATTCCTTGGTCAAGCAGCGCACGAAATTGTTTTTATGTTTTGTCCGTCTGTGCGCTGCGCGCGCCGCGGCGCAAAAATCACCAGCAGCAGTTTTGACATAAAAGGCGGTCTTGGCGGGCCACACTAATTTAACATTTTTTTAAATTGCCGTCTATCGTCGCATAATTTTTCGGCAGTTTAATAAATTCTCATTCATCCACATCGTTTTCGCCTCCCAGTTATATCTTTGTACTGTTTTTGCTTTATGAACGTTCGGGTGCAATTGAGCGCCAGCGTTTTACGAGTTGGTACTTCTGTTTGTGGCCGAAATTCGACCTTTGGCCTCGGTGCGATGCGGCAACCCTAAGAACGCGTTCCAAGTAGATATGGAAGACGATAAATTTTGCAATCGAACCGTTCTTGCTTACCACACCGACACTACACCACTTTTTAAAACTACATGTATGACAGTTTGTCGTTGGAGAATACAAATACATATATCAGGTAATATCCATAAAAAGTTCATTGGTGCAAAAGTCGTTTCAAATCTTAACAATTATTCGTAGATAAAACGTACCAACACGTGATTAAAATTAAAATTTGTTAACGAATATTAGGCGAATAACGAATATTTTATCTTGACTCGACAGTGGAAAAGGAGTTCTTATGACTTTGCCTCACTTCCTATCCTTTTTTGATATCTGAAGTTTTGTGGATGTTATGGTTGAATATTTAAGTAGGCTGCAATGCATTCATATATTTGTTTATTACTTACGATTAATAGGTTTTTCAACTTCTGTCAATACGAAGGTACCTGGGTACCTTTTGCATTTTTGAGGTAAAAATATCCGGCCAAGGAAAGCTATGCTGAAATTTTTAGTATCTTCCTAAAAATCAATTTACTATCTATTAGAGATCTTATATAGAAAGAAATCTTTTTCTAGATAACTTTTAGATCCGATTTTTTAACACTACCCCTTTGTTCTATACGAAGGTACCCAGGTGCCTTCATAGAAAATATAGTAGAACAATACAGTTTCAACGTGAAATTATTCGTTCATATTCGAGTCAAAGCAAGTTTATTCAAACAAGTAGTGGACCAATTTTGAAATTTGCATTCAGAGTTGTATTTAAAGATAAGTTAAATTCATTACATCAGATCGAAGTCATCGACTTTACATGCGTGTTAGATACTCGAAGATTTTTTTTCTTTGACAGGAGAGGCTTACTCTGGAAGACTAGCCAATTGTCAACGTAAGACAATAGTAGCAAAAGCACAAATTTTGATTCAAAGCTTTAAAGTTTAAACCCTGTGGCCGGTGTTAACAATTAATCCTCGACCCCTAAAGTCATCGATATTCGGTTTCATAGCGACAAAATCGTTGGAGTTGTACTTTCCAAAGAGCTATAAGCTGGGTGGTTCATCCAACTATGCGACACGGCAAAGCAGTATCATGTGACAACCCAAAACCCAAACTTATTTGTATTTACAATAGTACAAAGGACGTTACGTTACGTCACAAATAGACGTTACGGTCCAATGGTTGACCCATTTCATTACTTATCATGCAACGAAAAGGTGGCTAGCGGTAGCTAATATGCTCAATTTTTGCAGCTTGATAGCATAAATTATTTGCAGTAAACATAAATTAGATACCAAAAAAAGTCTGACGCCATGGAGAATATCTTGAGAAGGTAACGCAAGTGGGTATTCGTGGTTCAAACTCCCCAGATATCTGCTACAAAAATGATGGGTGACGCATTGATTTCAAATGGTATTGGGGTCAAAAGTTGTATGCAGAACGCCTCTTAAAATGAAATCCTGTGTGCGCCGCTGATGCCGAAAATTCAGAAAAGGCAAAATAATGCCCTTGTTATCACAATTTTTACATTAAAAACGGTTTTGAAGCAGTATTCGGAGCACAGAATATGTTCGTTTCTGCAAACGTAAGCAGGAACAAAACGAGACTGCGACCACCGGCCAAAAGCCCATGACTCGTACTATATCTATTCCGATCATTGTGAGCAAAAACGTAAAACAAGAAAATGCTGAAATTATTGCACTATTAATAAGTGTTTAATGTTTTTAACTTGAATTAGCAATAAATAACGCTTTGTTTTAAAAGCTACTATCGATTTTTAAAATTTGTGCAAATTGTATGAAGGTACCCGGGTACCTTCGTATTGATGATAGGTGGACATTTTTCGTATTGACAGAAGGATTAAGGATTACAAATAAGTCCCCTAAACATAGACTTAAATGTAATCAAGCTCTTTTTTTGTTGTGAATCGATACATATATAAAAGTAGATGTGTTATATAGTAAATGTGAGGTGGGCTGGATCTCGAAATATTTTTCAATTTTTCTGCTGTTTTATATTATCAATTATCAAATAATTGGATAGGAAATCCAATGAGCTCTAACTGATATTAAACACTCTTCTAAAAATTATTTTAGAATTTCATATGAAGAACTTGAACTTGAAAGTGATCCTTTTGGATATGTAATAGTTGTAAAAATTGGGATTTTCATACTCTACTCGAAAGGATAACCTTTCACAAGCATTGTTCTCTTGACATTGGACTTTTTATGGCATCAAGAAGATTCCTTTTTCCAATCACAGTTCCTCCCACCACAGTGCTCTCCCAACACAAAAGCATTGAGATTACTTTTCGCTGTGGCGCACAATGAAAATCGTTTATAAACCTTTTTTTGGAATTCAAATCTTATAATCCGAAAATTGGCCACGACATACGGAAGCATAGTAATTTCAATGAGGCAATCATCAGTGGGGTGGGAAGGGTTGAAAGAAACGTTTCATATGGCTACCACAGTAACATGTGAAAGTCCAAAAGAATTTTTGCTTATATTTTTAATGAATAAATTTCGTGGTTAGCCGGATTGTTGCATAAATAGAGCAATGACAATAACAACAACAACGGGGAAGGAACAAGAAGCGTGTCACGTGCTGACATGGGGGCATGACCGGAAAAAGTCCTGTAATTATGAGATAATGTTCGATCAGCCGCAAGATACGGGATCGAAAAGGCTAAAGCGACAGGCCAAAGGGGAAGTCTCAATTTCAACTTCGAGCACAACAAACCAAAACAACAACACAACCAGCGACACAGCGAAAATCAACAAACATTAACCAAAACGCCGCCTGGAGGAAAGCGACAACGAGAACAATCAGCGTTTGCATACGGCAACCCTTCAACCGCCGTCTCGTGCGCTCGTGCCGCCCCTCGATTCGGCCTGCGTACACGCATCACTTACGGTTCGTTTCACATGTGACAAAATAATACTCGCGAGTGGCAGTCGTGTGTCCTCGAGCCACAAATGGCGTTGCAAGTTAATGGACGGGACAAACGGCAGGCGACTGATTAGCCCACGCGACAGTGTGAGGTGCGCGGCGAAAATAGGACAAACCCTGCCGCCGAACGGAAGGGGTAATTATTTTAATTATAGCGGTTTTCGCTGTCCTCACGCTGGACGTGGCCAAGAGGCAAGAAAGAAAATGAAAATGTCAGTGATGACATTTGCAACTGTCAACTATTCAGCGGCACACAGGCGCAATCAAGCGCTGCCAGCATTTGTCCGACATTCGCGCTGGCATTCTAAAGTAATTAAGCAAATTATAAATACCTTTACTAAAGCCAACAACATACATACATACGTGTGTGCTGCCTGCGCAACTACCAACCCAACTATTTTGAGGAATTAAGGCGCAACGTGCACCATCGCTGCTCTAACTCGAAATTCCCCAAAGAAATCAAGCTAAAAAGTATTTAGTGTTGTCGGTTGTTGTTGCTTTTGCGGTATTTACAAGCTGCGGCTGCATTTGGTTTGTGTGGCGCAGCATTTTCACATTTGCATATTACAAGTTGTATTTCATTATTTCAGCTGACCACCTAACCCCGGCAACGTGCACGCCCCACGCCCCCACTGGGGACTGGGTTGGTGCACGACGCACACGACGCGCTCGTTTAGCTGAGCCCAGCTCAGCTCAGATTATTGAATGAAAGATTAAATGCGCGAAACTATAAATTAAGTGCCATCAGCAGCTGAGACTGAAGGTTGCGTTTGGTTGGGTGTCTTAATTAATTTGACCGAGCAACGAACGACTGCGCCAAAGGTGTTACGTGACAACTGTGAACAACTGTGTGTGGAATAATTTCAATGCAGCTGGGAATGTGTGAAAATGCTTTCTGCTATATGTTACATCTTCATACACATTTACATACACACAATACATATTGAGTCGATTTTGAAATGACTTTATTTTTTGTGTATGAAGTCATCGGAAAATGATGTAATTTATTTGAACTATATTAACAATATTTATTGTGTGATTAAGCAGATCAAAATTCAAGTTCAGTTGCTTTTAAGCCATAATTCTATTCTATTCGTTGGGAAGTCAAAAGTGTTATTCCGAGTGCTTTCTTCAATCTTTGAATTGACAGCCTTCGTAGCCAATTGTCCGGACATTTGGTTAATGTAATTGTTTTGCCTATAAGGTTCACAACGAAAAGAAGGAAAACTCTTTCATTACTCTAATAGAGCAATGCAAGACAAAAAACATTTATTGTAGCCAAAATCGGAATGGAATAGGCTTGAATCTGAATGGTTTTCATATTTTCATTGGAGTATTTTTGGGTATAATCGAAAAGCGTCTAAGTGTGGCTGAAGAGCATATCGAGGTGGTCCGATTTTTATTTTGATTAACAAATTTCATAACTACTGGGCGATATTGACTTCTAGTTTATATCATTGACATTCTATGCTTTCAATATACGAATCAGTTTTGTTCAAATTCATGCAAACCTATAGCAAAATCTTAAAGAGAGCTCCAAGTATTCTTAATGCAGCTCAGTGTCAACCGTCAGTCCACGCGTTTAAAGGTTCAACACACATATCCATAATTTTTTTTTGGACATTTCATTTACATATGTATGTCTGGATCGTGGCCTTGCTCTTGGACTTTCGTCAATCGGGCAACAATAAATGGAAACTTACGAGCTTTTTTAAACGCCCGTTTTAATGACGAAACCAATGTCCTTTCATTAAACAATTTCATAGCGAGAAACAAGAAACGCTAAACTGAAATGCGTGCCTCATTAACCGCACGCAATGTGGCCGTCGAGACAGTAGCAGAAATCAGGTTTTCTATAAAATCAGCTACACAAAGCAAACAACAACAATCTGTTACGAATATTAATAGTTATCTCCATAGGACATCTTCACGAAGGGACAATTATGGACAAACATGCTAATTTGTTAGAATGACAAAAGTTAAAGCAGAATTCCTCAATATTCGCTGACGGCGCGTGATTTCGGCGCGCGTTTATTATCATAGGATGCAATCATGCCATGTCGACGGGCGACGAGCACCCACCTGGAGTGCAGGCCGATGTCATCGCGGCGCTGCTGAAGGTGACAACTGACATGTGCCCGGTGGGTCAACAGTTGCGTTGAGTTGGCGCACCCAGTCATTTTCGCCATTTGCACGGGCCGCACCTCAACGGCGGTGCTTTCGCACTCATCGGCGGCCGGCTGCCCACTCATACGTCCGAAGTTAAAGTAGTTTGAATACCAAAAGTGGCAAAGGCTTAAATATCAACATGCGCGCTGTGCGCTTCGTGCCTTCGTGCGCTTCAAAATGTATCGTATGCAAAAATGTTGCTAACGTCGGCCAGGATTGGTGCTCATAAACGCAACGAACATGTGTTGTCTGGTTCCTGGCCCAAAAGTCAGGCGAGCGGAACTGTCCAACACGCAAAGGGTTAATTAATTTAATGTGCAAGTTAAGAGGAACTAACTCGAAAATTGTTACAATGAAATTCTTTATGGATGAGATACTGGAATATGTGGTTGCATGGGGGACTGTTGGTGAAATGCGGGCATTGAAAAGTTGAGAGTTCATGAAATAATTGTTGGCACTGAATTTTTAAGTGGATAGTTTGATTCTGGAATTAACTATTAGGCCTCGAATTTATTAAAGTTTAGCGTTAGTGGTAGTGGCGCCCTCAATAACTAAATGAGTGTTAAAGTTATAAATAAATAACTCGTTCGGTGCGAAAAAGTAATATGAGCATGGATTGTGTGGTATAAATGTAAGTATAATTGAAGATTAATTGAATTGAAGGCGGGACAGTTTTTTCTCTAGCAATTGTAATACTTCTGAAGCCAGTCTCAAGCTATCTTATTGAACTGGGTCTGTGTTTGCAGTCCGAAACGGCCACAAGTCGGTTGCGGTGTAAAGTTCGTCTCAATGTGGATAGACTCGAAATACTTCGGATTAATAGCTCTGGATGAGTTCTGTGTGGCAGAAACGTGACAAAACAGCAGCAGGAGCTTTTGCTCCCGCTGCTTTGCCTTGCTTGCCCCATTTGATGCTCCCACAAGCTGCATGACTCACACGATCATCTTTTCATTAATCCAAGTCCCAATTAGAAGTGGTGTCCCCGAGGTTATCAACTGTTCGCTGGCCAAACATTGCAATGGCAAAAGGGCACCGAGAGTAATCATTTTCTAAATTTAGAACAAGACACTGTGTAGTCAAATGTAAACACGCCACAAAACTCTTCCATGGGAATAGGCACGCTGCAGCGACTGTGGCGGCTGTGCCGCTGTGCTTGCAACATCCACCGAGTGCCATTAGCAGCTCCGGCAATGACAACAGCAATAAAGACAATTGCCACTGTTAAATGTGTCATTGCGGTTACTTGAAAAGCACACACGCACACAACTGCGTGCGCTGCCGGCGCGTTGGCGTATGAAATCTTACACGAAACGCACTCAGCTGTGTGGGTGCGGGTGCTGCGTTATTTGTGTTCTGCAATTAAAACTTATAACGCAATGATGTCATATGCTCACGGAGCAACTGAGCGTCCAAGTGATTCACGCTGCGGCGCACAGCTTCAGCTCCCACTTACCCGTGCAGCGCGTCTATTTATCCAGCCAGCCAGCCAGGCAGTCGGCCAGCCAGTTACTCACTCACTCATTCATTCATTAATACGGGGACGAGACCGCAACGGCAAGAAGCTGCTAATCGTACCACAAGCGTTCTATCTGGCCGTAGTACGAGCTTCTCATAGACGATGCGCTCGTACAAGTGGCTGTGTGGCTGCGTGGCTGAATGTGTCTCATGCGCTGAATCTAGACAGCATGGCCAATTTGGCCTGGTTTGGCAAATCAATTAAATTCAATTAATCCCCCAACACTGTTAATGAATGGTAATGGAAGGGTGACAAACCGATAGCCATGTTGCGGACACAGTCAAAAGGAGAAATCGTAAGTGATGCGGAATTTGCGCAATGCACTGGAAAAAAATGTGCAGCGCTTTCTAAAAAAGTTGTTATGAGTACGTAGTTATGTCAATATAGAGAAATGTCAGCTAAGACCGTCTGGACCGGCTTATAATGTGCATTAGGATAATATGACACAGAAGGATAAAGTGACAGCGAGCAAATAGGTTACGCGAGACTGGCCACATGTCATAGGTTTTTTTTTTTTTTTTTTAACTCGAACGAACGCGCAGGGGATAACCCCTATTAATGCGAGGCATTGCGTTGGTTCAGGAAGGATATAAAGGTTAGGAGATAGGATTAAGATTGAAGTGGTTATGGACTCTTGCCTTGAACCCATCGAGATCATAAGTGCTGGGGAAGATATTCGCAGGGAGACCATTCCACAACCGCGTTGTGCGGGCCAGAAACGAACTTTCTCTGTAATGCGTAGTGCGCTGGAACATTCCTTTTGTTCCTTTTGTTATTGATATGAGTAATTTTAGGGAGCTGGTTAGGGAACAGTATCATCAGAAGCACCATAGGCAAAAGTAGCTATTGTGCTATAAGTATTAATTAGTGTAATATTTTATATTGCCCTAACAAATAATAATAATAAGTATCATCAGGTTTAAAGACTTTAATGTCTCTTTTCACCACAAGATCCACACAGGGAAGTGGCCAAAAGTGTAGATTTAATATAGAATAAGTGAATAGTAAAACAATAATATTTATGAGTCTTACATACATAACATTTAAATTTTGAGTAGTCAGTCACTGGCCAGATGGAGAAGGCACGTATGAGGTAGATTAAGCAAAAGCCAATCAGTTACGAGTTTCAAATACATTGGATATTCTAAAAATCGAAACTCAGGTGGAATTTGGCTGTGAAGCATTCTTAGTAAAAAAATTCCAAATGCTTATGATCCTTGGAAACAGGCACATCCTTAGTGTAGTGCTGACGCTGCAACTCTTCGCGCTTGAGATTTACGCATTCTGTGAAAAGTGTTTCTCACGCCAGCGAATATGGTCGATTTGACATTTCCGAACTTTTGCATGATTTTAAAACTTTAATTGCCTTACACGACTTTGAGGCGTTGTTATTGTTGCAACGGCCCGTTGCAGTGGCAATTGCCAGTGGCGCTGGCGCTGGCGCTGCTGTTGTCGCCGGTTCTATTAACGTTATTGCATCACTCGCCACTGGGCGCAGCCGACAGCCAACACGACTGCCACCAATCAGCAACGAGAATATCATTTATGGCCGCATACTTAACTGGGAGCTGGGGGATAGGATTCAATTACGCCGCTTTGGATTCATTAAAAAATGCTTAACGATTTAATTACACGCGGCTCGTATCGCACAATGCCAACCAAACGAAGCGCAGAAATTTAATGTCGGTGCTGACTGGCGTCGGTAGTGCGGTCAGGGCTGTGTAAAAATTCCGCTGATTTTCCGCATTCGAGCAAATGTTGTGGGAACGAATGCCAAACCCATGTGCAGCTTAATAAAATCGTTTAAGCTTCGCAGTAAATTAATACGAAATGATTTTCCCATTAATAAATAATGCAGTCGCGCAGGCTGCATGGGCGCAGAACGCCAGCCACCCTTTTCGAGGAGCGCCGTTTGAAATGGAAATTTTCGCTTATTTATTTGTGCGCTTACTTTGTCGCAGAGCTGGTTGGTGCGGGGCTCCTTGCAATGGCTAAGTAAACAGTCTCGCAAGACGCAGTTGAGAGCGGAGAAATTGAAAGAGTAGCCTCGAGCGGCCATTTCCATTTTCCTGCCCATTTCCTTGCTAAATAAATGGAGCGGAACATGGAAGTGGATGGGCGGGGCGGAGTAGGTGAGCAGAGCAGCAAGACACGTCGGCGCGAAATTGCATTTTATGCGCCATGCCGGAAGGATTTTATTTTAATCATAGTCCAATTGAAGAACGCCACACGAGGACTTGAGCGCTTTTTGTATTGAAAGATTTTCGTCAGGCTATAGAATATGTATAAATGTTCAAGTTTGCAGTGAATTTCAACATTGTAGTTATTCAAGTTGAATAGCTTCCTTAAGAAGACAATTTCGTTGTTTTTGTGCTTTTCGTTTGAAGCTCATTGGAAATGCAAATTCAATTGCAAAAAGTTATTTCCGTCGATGTTAAACTTGTCTTCATTGAGGCTGCTGATGAAAAGCGGAGTTATTGTTTGAATGTTGTTTGTAAAAATAGTTTTAATGGGGAATTGAGGAAACTACTTCCTGAAGCTAACTATTCTCAAATCTATCTTAAAGTATGTCAAATGAAATGCTTCGCGTGGATTTCATTGTTGCGGTGAAGTTGTTTCCGATTTTTAGTGAGTAGGCCAGGATATGGTTAACAATCAATTTGATGAAATCTAAGTTCATATGCAAATCTCAATATTCTAGCCATTAGGTACAGATGATGATAAGGCTTGATTTGTAGATGATGAAATCCAATCTTGACGGCAAATTTAGTGGAACATCTCCCAACTTACATCAACAGGTCGAATATCGAATAAATAGGTCGGTTTCTTTCGTCTTCTGGTAAGAGAGATAGACCATCAGGCAGGTATTTTGTTTGGTTAAGGGTGATGGAAATGGAAAGGATAGGTGTTATCAAATAAAATTCACTACACAGCCTGTGAGGAGAATTTTCTCCGATTTTGCTTCATTCAAGTTTAAGAATTTAGGATATGGCCCTTCAGCATCTAGTTAGTTTTTTGCGACAATTGAGTGGATTTAAAACAAATTAAGACTGAACCTGCGTGCAGGATAAATAAAAAAGCAATGTGAAGAATTTATGAAAAATTGGGTTCATCGCATTCCGGTTTGAAGTTGTGTTCATGAAGGAAATTTTTTAAATTTACTCTTTTGAATATTTTTAAATATTGCATTTGATGCGTTTGAAGATCAACAATTTTTAATAAGTCGGCAAGGGTCTTGGCTTTTTCATTTTGTCTCTCAATTTTGTCAGTCAAATAGAGTCAGAGGACATTAGCGTAATTAAATACATCAATTCATCTTCTCGACAATTATTGCCATGTTTTTCCATGAGCAAGAATAATGTTGCATAAATAACGCTACCATCAATTAGCCACCAACCATGAATGTATCCAACACAGCGACTGATTCGCGAGTGCACTTCGCCCACTCTCCGGTCCCCAATTCGGTGCCGATTTCGGCAAGCGGTGAACATAAGATGCGCCTAATTTATGCTGTCGCGTGAGTGCGCTGTCCAAAATGTGCCACGAGGATGTTAAAAAATTCCGAAACAAGGAAAAGCAGCGGTGCGGCTCATCAATTCGTCGTCGTGTACGGTGTGCCGACAAGGTGGGCCAGCCCAAGCAATCAACGTCAATGGAAATGAATGAAGTGCGCCAGCCACCGGAAGCCAGAACCAACATGGCTGCATACATAATTTATTGACATCATTTGCCGTTGATTTCGATGGGTATCGATGCGAATCGTGGGCGGCGGCAAGCATTTTTCACGAAATTATTTGCCACTCTCGCCTGCGTTAAGCCACAAATTTGCTCGGGGACCGCGCAGCAACCGGTACACGGGCGCATCCTCACGCCGCCGCGGCGTGTGTCCTTTCAGCGCGTACTCAAATGTTGTCTCTGCGCGCTCACGATGACGACACCTATAAACATTAACTTGTCAATAAAGGTAATTCATTATGTCGCCGTGGAATACCCAGCGGAGCGGCGGCAACAACAACCGCCCCAACAACAACAAGTGGCCGTTTGCCATATCTTTGTGCTTATCGGTGTGCGCGTTGTTGTTTTTATTTCACTTGACAGCGCTCTGCCACCGCCGTCCCCCACTCACCGCCTGCCCGTCCCAATGCCGGCGCATCTAATGCGGCTCTTCGATAAACAATAAAATGTATCTCCGTCGCACGGCGATAAAATGCTTACGGGCGGCCATTGAGGACAAATTGATGCTGCTGCGAATGTGATACCCCTGCCGGGGAGTGGGACTGCTGGTGGCTGGGCGTTGTTGCGCTTTCGGGGAGGCAATATTTGGATAAATAAATACTAAGTAAAATGAAGTTAACTGGTAATTGACAGGGGCGTATTTAATGAAGTTGAGCGGTGACAAGTCAGCTGAAATTTCGTTCGGTTTGCTTGCAAGGAACGATTAGAAAACAGATTGGCTGGAGGAATTCTAGTTGATGTTCGTGGATTTGATATGCCTGAGTATGATTTAATTTGAATTTTACATTCACTTAAAACAACACAAGTGGGAGAATGTTTTTGTGGAGTGATTTTTAAAATTGTTTTGGCAGCTTCTGCTAACATGAAATTGGGCAAAAAGGGGCCCAATGGGTGGTTTTCTAATATGGAAAATCCTACAACAGCGTATCAGAAAGTGATTTTTGCTGGTATGAATCTGACCGACTGACATGCACATTCGATTTCTGGAGATTTCTAAAAAACTTTGAATTTAAAATGTTAACTTCACTTAATATTTTACTTTAATAGTATTTTACTTGTAATGATTTATCACTTAAAAATGTTCTCTGCTCTTATTGAGTTGGACATTGCTAAAATGGATGCTCATATATAGCCATTTCAGATTTAATCAATTTGAATTATTTTCAAAGATGAACATTTACATCTAACAAAACCTTCACCTACCTTCGAAACGCTCTTGTGTGCACATTTAATATTTCGCTGCTCAGCGACAGTCGACTTGCTTCCCCACCCTCGTCCAGCAGCTTTCACGTATGGACCGCCCTCATACACCTGGATACATACTCGTACGCTCCAGGCAGCCGATTCGCGTGACAAGTCAGATCAATTTTTAAAAATATATTTTCAGCAAATTTATTTCTTGTCGTTACATTTGTGCTAAACGTGCTGCGGTCGTTGGCTGCGTGTTTACGACAAAGTGGTTCAGGCAGCGTCAGAGCGGCAATAGACTGACTGACGCTGGCACCAGCGTCGAAGCCGCAGTTTCATGTGAAACCTTTGCCGATAGGTAGAACGCTGTGCTCAGGTGGAGTTGGACGGCCCCCCACATATTCCGCAAATATATTTGTGCGCGTACTTATGAATCGTCGTCGTTGATGTCGACGAACTGCACCGCCATACTGAATGTTTTTTATGGAGATGACTTTTCAATTGAAGCGCGAGCGATTGAAACATAACATATGACAATTTTGTCGGCTGGTTGATTGTATTGTGACTGGTTGGTATGTAAATGTTTTGTAGGGGAATACTTAAAGATGGCTGGATGGATGGATTTGATTGCTTTTTATTAAAATGTTTTCAGAAATTTGTATATTAAAAATTTTCGAACATTTTACATAAATCCAAAATTGGAAGTGATAAAATACTTTTTATAAATTTATGATTGGAATGCAGACTTTGAATAACTCGTTGATTTCGACTTCATACATATTTATTATTTGATCGTTGCAGCATTAAAGTTAATGTGGCAATAAATAACAGCTGTTAAAGTTTTTAAATCATTTCGTTTTGTTTTTTTTTCGAAATATATACATTATCGCTAAATTTGCGGGTTAGTGCCATATCGGCCCCTTATGTATTTCGAATATTTTGCATACGAATAGTCTAATTTTCTACACCCAAAGCCTGTGTTGCTGCTCTATCTAGATCACATACTGCAAATATTACTTGGGAGTGCCATATTTTCTTGTTTTGGCTGCGCATTTAGCCTTAGGAAAAATCAATTGTAACCCCTTTTTACGGGCTAAGCAAAATGTGCTAAAGTTTGTGGTGGGATTGTTTTTATAATTAAGTAATGGTTTGCTATTCACCGGCGCATGGCTCCGCAGTTACATCATCACCAATGCACAGTGATTCGACTCCATACAACTGCGGGACAAAAGTAGGAGTGGTCCGTTCTTGATAAAATTTGGTATATTAGTCAAGAGTAGGACCCTGCGGCTTTGCACGCAAGCTTGAAGTCAATGGGCCCAATAAATCAAGTTTCTTCATACTACACTCTATGGGCGATGCCACGCCTCTTTTATGTAACGCCCAATCCATTCCTCCAGTCGAAGGGTATGACCCGGTTTCATTGATATGCGACTTTCAGTTCCAAAGTTACGCGGAAAATTTCAGTCACAAAAAATATGCCGCGCTCCTTGTTCAACGTCAATAACATTTTACCAGTAGAATGACACATCTATGGGACGATGGTATACAAAACTTCAAACCTTTCCAACTTATTGTTGCGAAGCTATTCCACATTAAAAGTTTGGGTTCTATGGGCGGTGCCATGCCCCTCGTCCAATACCCACCCCACTCTCCCTGTCGAAGGGCACATCTAAATCGTAAGTTTGTGTCAAATTTCTTTGATTTGTGATTTGTAGTTCCAAAGTTATTCAAAACATTTGAGTTGCTTAAAAAGTGCGACGCCCCTTGCCCAACGCTCACAAAGTTTTACCAGTGAAACGGCACATCTAAACGGTGGTTCCGCACCAAATTTTAATGCTGCCCGATTTCTCATTCCGAAGATATTCTATATTGAAAATTTAAGTTGTATGGGCGGTGCCACGCCCCTTGTCAAAAACCCACCCCATTCCCCCTATCGAAAAAACAACTAAATCGTACTTTTGTACCGAGTGTCATTGATGTGAACGCTATAGTTCTTAAGTTACACCGGCATTTAAAAAGTGCCATGCCCCTTGTCCAACGCCCATTAAATTTTATCAGTGAAACGGCACATCTAAACGGTGGCTCCGCACAATTTTAATGCTGTCCGACTTCTCATTACGAAGATATTCTATATTGAAAATTTAAGTTGTATGGGAGGTGCCATACAGCAACATGCATTCAGCTAATCGGCAGTCTAGTTTTTGAGTTTTAGTGTCGTGGGACCAACAAACAAACATACATTAATTTTTAAACCCAATATATAGATATTTGCTGCAATGACTCACAAACATTTTTTATATCCATATTGTTTTGCACAAATATACCACAGTTAATTTCTGTCATCATAATGGGCATTGCAGGAAGGCGTAAAAGGTGGGCGTGGTCAACCTTATATAGCCTATGTTTACCGCTATGAAACACAGAATCATTTTCCATCAACATTAATTTTCAGACATGTACCGTAGCTTTGTTTTGTTAGTTTAGTGGGCGCGGAAAGTGGGTGTGGCCGATTATATTATAGCCTATGTTTGCCGCAATGACACGCTGAATCGTCTGATAGCCATATTGCCTTACAAAAGCATACCATAGATGAGTTTTGTTACCATAGGGGGCGTGGTCATTCTCATATAGCCTATGTACCATTCCCCCAGCTAAAAATATGTTTGGTGCTTATTTCATCTAAATAGGTTCAGCGGTTTTTGCCTGATTGTGGCTCAAAAAAGCAACGTCACACTTGGCTTTATATAATACTACTTATAGATAATCATGGTCTGCTGAATTGAAATCTCCATTTTCTTTTTCTTAAACTTTTGTAGTTTGTTAGTGTCTGAGACTGAAATTTGCAATTTTCGTCATTTTTGGTGAGCTATACACACCAAGTGTGTTGGGCAGATTTTTCAGATTTTACATTTAATCGGTAACGTCAACATTGATAATTGCAAAGAGTAACAGAAATTGTCTAAGCACCCCTTAGTTTTGCAATAAAAACGATAATAATAGATGTATGTTTTGCTTTTTTGCAGTTTTCTCAATTTTTCATGCTGATTGCATACTTTTAGGGATGAAAAAAAATTTTGTCGAAAAATAGGTGTTAAGACCACTTTTCAAATAGAATTATTTTCTGAGATCGGAAGATATCGGAGGACGCAATTACATTATCCGACAAAGAAAGAATGCTTCTTAAAATAAAAAAAAAAAATCCAGGAACATACTTTTTAGATATTTTCCGCTAAGTTTTGCCAATTTTCAGATTTCTAATTTAGAAAAATTTTTTGAATTAAAAGTGAAGCCTCAGGTTTGCAAATTTTAAGAAAAAATTAAAAGTGAAAATGGCCACATCATGTCTTAATCTATATTGAAAGTTTTAGCAACTTCTTGGTAACCACGAAATTTTTAAAATTTTTCTTACTCAATAGACTAAAAAACAGAAAATATGTGTTTTCATTTTTTTGTGAAAAAAGTTTCAACTTTGAGCCGCTTTCGCACACACACTAATTAATTTTTTGCACAGAATTTTTGGGGTTTTCTTAGTTGGAGTTTTACCATTGAAATTACATCAAAACCATTAAATTCTGAGACTACAAATTTGTTGAATTTTGTCTATGGAACGCATCACTGTGCAACGGGGAGAGAGGAGTGTACACGCGCTGCATGTCGACAAGAGTTGGTTAGTTGACTCGGTTGGCTTGACCACGTGGCTGAAGAGGATTCAATTTAATCTTGGTCGACGATTCATGCGCTGGTTTTGGTTGTTTGATTTAAAATCGAGTTGCAGTTGTCGGACCAATCAAGTGTGTTAATGACGCTCTTCTCACTGCTGAGAAACTCATTTACACAAACACTCTCTCCCTCGCTTGTATGCGAAAAGTTTGGTAATTTCGAATAGGAATAAATGTGTGTTGAATTGTTTTTATCTCAAAGTTTGTCTGAAAAGTCGATTCTGTGCGGTTGAGCACAAATCAAATAATAGACGATAGCCAGTTGAAGGACTAAAGTCCACTTTCTGTTTCGGCGGTCAGGCGCAAGGATCTGTTCCCAGGACAGTGACCGAGGGAAAACTCCTTGAGGTGTTGGCTGAATGCAGACGAGACTCTTGAACCAAACAAGGCGCCATGACAGCCTTGCTTAATTTGATTGTAAGGATAAACAAGCGTCAAGTTGAACGCTCCGAGTTGTGTTCTGGTGGATATTAAAAGACCAAAATGTTCCTACATGGCGGGGTTTCAGCATACATTTCTGTTGATTGACTAGTGGCGCAATGTAAATCTTAAGCTATGATATTCGAATATCGATACTGTTGTCCACTATCTGAGCATTTATTCCATTTTAGAGCATTGGACTGAGCAGTTTGCTTATTTTTTTTGCTTCGTAATCAGCGATAATCGCTGAAATGAAAACAGCAATAACAGCAAAAATACCAAATACCGCCGAAAGTGCCAACAAAAGACCAAAGTCTGAATGGGAATTTGTGCGCACCTGTCGGTTAATTATGCGCACAAAGACGCGCGTATGTAAATAATTTGCGTAAATTCCTATAGTTGCGCACTTTGGGCAACTTATAGCGCACGTAAACAACGAGTGCAAACGAAAACCGAAAAAACACACAAACACACGCAACAACAACAACAGCGTCAAACCACAACAACACACCATTCGCCAGCAATTGTTCATTTAATCCGACAATGTATTGCTTTGTGTGTGTGTGTTTCTGTATGAAATCGAGTATTTAAAACCCATTTAGCTCCACCTGCGCTTTTCCCACACTGGCAGCGGCAGCGATCAAAACATGGCAGCGGCGAATGCGAAACAAGCGCCAGGCGCCGCGCCTTCGTGCTCGCACAACAACCAACACAGCAACAACATTTTGCGGTATTCCCAAACGATATGTGCTGCCGTTGTTTGTCGTGTTGTTGTATGTGTAGTTGGTGTTGTTTTATTTGCGAAAGCACAAGCGGGTTTTTTATTTAAAATCGAAAATGCGGAAAAACGCTCGTCGCGGCCAAAACGAACGGAAAGCGGCCACCATTTTGCGCAGTGGGCGGAAGCGCGATGATTCGAATTCAATGCTGCTGCCGATGCGGTTGAGGATGCACTCGCCGCAAGGTGTTTTTGTTTGCTGTCGCTGTTGTTGTCGTTGCTGTTGCGTATGTGTGTGTGTGTGTGTTGGTATTTTGTCGCAATGGAAATCCTTTGAAAAATAAACAATAACAAAAACCGCATTAATCCGGGCGGCGTATCGCTTACGCGCGCCGGCGAACTTCAGGCGGAGCGCTTTTTCAGCGCCGCATTCAATTCGATTGCTATTCAAATGTCTTTGTGTGCGCGTTGTGTTTACTGTTTATTTGCGTATCATGCAAGGATAATCGCGGGAACAGCAGCCCAAAGGAAGCGTTTCACTTCTCACTCTCGCTCCACGCAGTTGCGGCACATTAAAATGTCTAAATGACTCCGCTGCGGCAACAACATCATTGCCACCTTGTTCAAATTTCCATTCGCGCCATAATTGAGCTTGTAAAAACAAATTAAACTGCAGTTCGCCGCTGCAGCCGAAAGGGACTCGCCCGTCGCACAGCCCACACAACAGCATCGGCGACGGGCAGACAGGCAGGAGACGCATGACGAGGCAGAAATAGCACGAACGGTGCTTTCAACATTTCACATCCTCGACGGCGGAGCACTGCGATGCGTTTCTATTAGCCCATTTGCAACTTTTTCATTTGCCCCTTTGGCCGTCGCTGCCCCACCCCCTACCGCAGGCGCACTCGACTTGAACTTTTCGCGGCCTGATGTCAGCGGTCGGCGTTGACAGCGCTGGCGTGTGGCGTGCGTGCGTGCGTCAAAGTTTCGGCGCCTTGGCGTTCGCAGAAATGGCGCAAAAACAAAAGGCGAAATAAAAAACTCGATATAACTCACTCAGCAGCGCCGCGCAATTTGTTTTAACTTTGGCGAAAGTTTTCAATTGCGCCGAATTGCCGTTTGCATTCCGCTTTTCTGGTCTTGTTGGGCGTCGCAAATTGCTTTCTCCTCAAGTGAAATGCAAATTTATTCAAAATGACGAGGTCTCCGGCACGCTGACGCTCTGGCGAAACCGAAGGTGATAATTAAATTTCATCTGGCACATTTAAATTTGCATTTTGTGTGCATAATTCGCTTAATTCGTTCTTATTCGGCACTGCGCCATAAACAGCTTTTCTCGTGTCGGGCTGGGAGAGGTGATTGTGTTCGAACGGAAGAGGCGGTACTTTTAATTATCACTGTGATAATGTTGAAAGGGCGAACGACTATTAGAATAACTGCTCACTCACTTCTGGCTGCTATGCTGAATGTTTGCTGCAACTGACTGGAATCACTCGAAAGCGAAGAAGTTCTAAACATCCGCTGATGTTGAATGAACTACAAGAGTTTCAACATATCCATTCTAAGACACCGTAAAATTTCAATTCCATTCAAAGGTAAATGTTACATTTAACTATCGACAGTCCGCCCTCTCTTACTCACAACAAATGCCAATAAAATTTGCCTATTGAGTGACAATAGCACAGCTGCATAGAATAGTATTTGTTGCATAAAATTCATTAGTTTTTATTATAAAAAGCCATTCGAAAACCTAAACCTTCACTACGAAAACCTAAATGAGTTAAGCATTAAACAGTCCCCACAGTCCTCTGGATCAGTTTCTGTTTACACTGGTTATAGCCGAATATGAGTATCAACGATACACGCGGAGTGTTGCTGTCGTTCGGCCTTGGCGCTGTCGTTCGGGCAACAGTGCTGCATCGCACACTTATCCAATCTAATAAAATTATATTATTTCTTTTCAATATTGAATTTATCAGCAGTGCGCAGGAACGTAACGAAAACCGTTACGTGTTCGGAATATTCATCAGCGACAAACACGACACACGTTGTGCCCGCGCACATGGACGCATCGTCTCTCGTGAGGGGAACTTAAAATGCCATTAAAAATTGTCGGATGCACACAATACGAGTATTTAAATGGAACTGACACTCGCTGTCAGCCCAAACCCAAACCCCCCCCACACACACACACACATGCTCTGGTGTTGGGGAGGCGAAGGCGAAGTCGAAGTCAAAGTGATATGAGAATTGAGGAAAAATGGGCAACATTCGACTGTGGGTGCTGACGGACAAGCGACTGTTGTGTAGTCGTGTCGAGCAATATTTGTGCAAAACACTTGTCGATTGGCAGTGTGACATTTGGGGCACGCCTCCGCCCCCAGCACGCAGCTACGAAGTGTTTTGAATTTTAAAATGATCGACGGTTGCGCTGGTTCAAGCGCATACCTGCTCGTGCTGTGCGAGCGGTGGGTGGGGTAGGGGTAGGTAAGCCTGTGGCCAGCGTCAAGTCAATGGCTGCAGGCATTTTGCGACATGTCTGAATGCCATTGACGCTTGGCATAGGTGAATGTGCCTCGATTTCGGTCACTTGCCGTTTTTAATAAAGCCAAATGTCAGCACATAACAATTCAAGGGACTCGGCGATTGCAGTGGTTTACCAAAATCTATAAATTCTCATTATTGCTTTTGTTAATTCAAATTGAAACATTAGACAAAGTAACTTTGCATATTATTATTTATTACCTTAATCCATTTGCATTCAAAACATGTGGGTTAACAAAAACATCCAATATGCTATTTCAACGAGTGTTTGATATCTCTCGAATGCTTATTTTAGTTTTGAACACTTTTTTATTTTTCGGTAAAATATTATAAATGCCATAATGAAGGCAACGAAGGTGAAAGCCTCTGCATTTGTATGATTGCCTTCCTTAAATATTATTTCGATCTGATTATTTCAGTGGTGGCCTTGCGAATTCGAACAGCTTAGTGTCTGCTTGAGGAGGAGGATCGTTTTGTAAATCAGGAATAGGTCTAACTTAGGAAATCCTAAATATTTTGATTTTTTTATGTTTTATTTATAATTATAACTGGTTTCGAGTAGTAAGTTCGGGTAATGTGATATAGTCGGGTAATGTGATATAGTGGCTTATTTCACAAGTGCGTTGACTTTTTTCAAAATTAACCTTTTTAAAACATCATAACAGCTAAAAAACTCGTGCTGCATGATTTTGGATGTGTTTGCGTAAATAGTTTACAGTGAAGTGCTTTGAGTTGGCTTGCACAAGTTTTTGGTCACGAAGTTTGAAAGCATAAAAGGTACAAAAAAAATATTATTACAAAGTTCGAGGCTAATCAGAAGTAAATCAGTGATATCGATTATGAGTTTGCGAGGTACGCTCTTCTCAACAAAATTATTATTGTTTTTTTATTATATTTTTTCGCAAAAAGTCAAATAGTACATCACAGTACCCAAACTTATGACACTAATACTATTTCTATACAGAAATGAATATATACTTTATTTTATAATATTTGAAGTGGAATATTCTCAACAATCTGTTATGGTTAAGTTTTAGATAAAAAATTTCATGAAATCATGTTTCTCGATAAACATTTTTAACCCTTGGTTTACCTCGTCAGATTGTGATTTTCCAAAAAAATGAGAAACACATCTCTAATTATTTTTGATTTGGAGTATTTTCACCAAGTTTGAAACTAATAGGTCTGTTAAATAACGTTTTTTCCGGAATATCACATTACCCGCCGATGGTATATCACATTACCCGCCACTTTTATCAGACGCCAATATTTGGATATTTTGATTTTTAATTATAAAACTCGTCAACAGTTTATCTAAAAGAGTTAATAATCACAGATATACTTAATAATGCATCAGTGAATAGTTTGAGACCAAAAAAAGTGTGTTTTAAGGCAAAATGTGTCGGGAATCGCTGTAAAACAAACAGGTATATCACATTACCCGAACTTACTCTATAGTTTGATTTTCCTTTTCAATCTACACTGTTTGTTGTGAGCAAAACCTTTATTCTACTGCACACTTATTCTTAGCGCTACTCTAATATTTAGGTATAGCTTATATTTGAAATACTAACGAAAGTTCGTTACAATTGTGTTTGTTTGTTTTTGCAAAAAAATTAATATTATTGATATTTATTAAATTTCTAATGAATGAAAAATTTAATGACATGCTGCGGCAGTGAAAGTTAAAAATGTTAGACCGTTGCTTAGAGCTGCGGTGCCGGAAACGAAAAATGGGTTGCAGTTTTGAACAAAGTTATAGCGGATATCCGCACTGAGCGGATATACATACTTTGGTACTACCGAAAAGTATGCAACAAGTTAAAATAGAAACTGCTATACCGATTGCTGTTTGTGGCGCCATCTGGTTGTTGTGTGTGATTAGTGTGGCTTGTCTTACTCAAGACATGAACCGCACCATGAATTCGCTGTATGTATTGTCTGGGCTAAGTGTTTGCCAAAGGCTTCCAATAACGTAAATGTGTAATGTGGACGTCAACAGTAAAGTGAAAGAAGCCTCTATGGATCATTGACAGGAAAAATATGCAACGACTTTGCAATTGTCAATTTCGTCAACCAGTGTTTATCTGAAAGTCAACATTGGCTCAGTCTTCGCATTGTAGGTTCATAAGAACTAATTGCCTAATTAAATCCTATTTTTGGTTGAAAACAATTTGATTTCATTGAAACTAAACTACAATATTATAAGTGTCCGTTTTTTTTCTGACCGTTTAATATAAATTTTCTAATTCTGTTAGCGCTGCGTGCAGCATTCTTCTGGTAGCTATGGGCGATGTTATGCTGCCGGTCAAATGATACCGGTCACGGATAAAATTGTTGTTGTTTCGCTAACAGATTAAAACAACAACAATTTTATCCGTGACCGGTGCCCGTGACCGGCAGCATAACATCGGCTTATGCGAGTCGCCAAGGGCGCAGTTCACCGAGCGTTGAACTATTTTTTTGAGAATTTGCAACAAACGATTCTGTGTGGATGATAGGTGACCACAAACCGATTCGTGCGATGCGGTCAATTCTGAAATTTATATGTTAATTTAAGTTAATGTTAATTAACTGCCAAAGCTAAAAACGGACCTGCTCTAACTGATCCGTCTGGCGGCAGACTTTATGACTTGAATGTGACAGTGATTTACATGCCGCAGCCAGTATTCAGTGCGCTGATGGCGTGGATGCTTTCAAGAATTAAGAGACGCAGCAATCATCGGTTCTGGACGCTGAGCCCCTCGATATGATAATTTGATTAACTCAAGGGTGAGCAGGCAATAATGTCTTTAACGACTTAAAACTTGAACTTGATTGCTTGCTAACCGCTTTTTAATTAGAGATATTTTCGGCCAAATCGTGATCAAAAATCAAAAACCAGACAGAAACAAAAACCAAAAAAAATGCAAAACCTAAAAACCCCCAAACCAATAACAACAAATGGACAAAAAGCAGTAAAGCCGAGATGCCAACGACAAATCGCTACAGATTGAATTGCAATAGCAAAGCCAGCGGCAATACAACTAAGTAGCGTCTGGCGCGCGCCAGGCGACGCTGCGACTGGCGTTGTTGACGTGGAGGGGCTGTCAGGCCGGTCGCCAGGCGCAGCTCACAGCAGCCACGTAGCGAAAAGCGGATGCGTGAGCGCACAAGTCATGGCGAGCGCCACGAGCGCTGCAACTGATTCGGCCGCGGCCAGAAGAGAGCACGAGAGCGCACACTGGAGCGAGCAGTTTTATTGGGGACCGGTTATGATGGTGGCGACAGCTATCTCATGGGTGCCATCTGGCATTGCGGGCATGCAAAACACCGACGGGTCCAGCCAGCAGTCAGTGAGAAACAAAAGCTCCAACCAGCAAGTCGTGCCTTGGATAACGCCGATCGCTGACAACGCACAGCTAACGCAGAAGCGATCCGAAATCGGTTTGCGCATTTTTAATGAAGTTGTCGCTGCCACCGCGTCCGCGTTCGCCGCCGACACCGTCGCGCAGCGTTTTGTTGATGCGGATTTTAATTGATAAATTATACGAAAGTTTAATTAGGCTGTGAATAAAGAAGATCAACTGCAGCAACAACAAGCGGCGAATATTGAAACAGCCGTCGAGCAAGAAGCGCAGCGGCCAATCGGCCGAAACAGATACAAAAATTCGTAGATGCTGGACTTTTTTTTCGTGTGCCGCCAGAAGAAAGTAAGCGAAAAGCATTGTTGCTTAACAGCAAATAGCAATAAATTGAGGAACGGAAAAGGCGCACAACACAAATCCGACGCCAAATACAACGAAAACGGTTACCGATTCGGTGCGCGCTGAAAACGTCGTCAAATATTTGAAGGCAAACAAATTCGGGTAGAACGACTTTGAACGTTGTCGTTGTCGCTTAATTAGCAGCAACATTTATTTTTTGTTAAATAACTTTTAATTGGCGCTGTACATTTTTAAGTGCGACGCTGTCTCCGCCTGCGAACATAGGTGCGTGCGTATGTGCACGTGCGTGCGGCAGTGTGTCGGTGTGCGCGCCGCCCAGTAACGGCCGTAACGTGTAACGATCGACAACTCAGCGGCCCAGCACCCAGCGCCAAGAAACATTTAACATAATCGTGGCTTCGCTCGACCGCTCTCTATTTACATAAATTTCGTTTAATTTAATTCAATATTAATATTAATTGAGGCTGCTCCGCACGTACTCGCAGCAGTCACTGTTGCAGACGCAGACGCAGACGCAGCGCTGCTCAAGTCGTGCTCTCGCAATCGTTGTGCGTGCTTTTGCCTTCATTCCATTTTCCTTGGAATGCGATTTCTCTTTCCTTTTTGCTGTTTTTCGGCCACCGATCGTCGTTGTCACTGCGGTTGTGCAAAACTACAACAACAATAACAGCAATAAGTCAAAATAATAAAGCAGTAAAAAAGATTGCACAGTAAGTGCAACAACAAAAACAATATCGACAACAAAACCGTTGAAAAAGCGATTGTCGGATTGCTGCAACACCACAAACGAGACATGAACGCGGCCACGAGCAGCGGCTATGCCGCGCCCGCAGCTCCCAGCAGCTACGAGTACGCGTATCTGAAGGATTTCGATATTGCTGTCGCTGTTGCTGTTGATGTTGATGTTGCTATTGATGTTGGTGTTGATGTGAATGCTCATGTTGACGGCGTTGTCGGGGACGGCGTGGTGGCGGATATCGAAACGTGTCCAGACGAATCCGTGCAGGCAAGCGAAGCAGCTGACAAGTGGTGCGCAGAGGAAGCAGCTAAATTTATTTCGAGCGTAATGCCAGCACTGACAATTGAAAGCAACAGCACACAATCATCACTATCGGCAACAGCAACAGCAGCAACGGCGACAGCGGCAATGCGGTTCGTTCATGCTCGCAGTGACTGCACGAATACTCAGCGACTATTGATCAATACAAGGGGACTCAATCAAATCAATTTAAAATCATCACAGTCTTCTGATCAGGTCCACGGCAGCAACAACAGCGGCCACAGCAGCAGCGACAATAAAAACCATAATGAAAACAACAATAGCGTGCAGGCTGACCACAATAGCAACAATCGAAAGTCGCCAACGCTAAGCATACAGCTAACCCCAACAACACAAACAACAACAACAACAATGCCAGTAACAATAGCCATGTCGTCGGTAGCGACAACACTTCGCAAGTCGCTCTCAACTCCGGCATCATTCAAAATTGGTGACGTTGCATGCGACAGCACGAATCCTAAAGATGGCGTGGCGGGCGTTGACGATGATGGCGGAGGAGGAAGAGGAGCTGCTGCTGGCACTGACCACAGCAATCAGCCGCGTTCGGCTGCAGCGCACCAGCATCAGCTGCAATCTACTTTAGCAACAACAACGACAACATCAATTAATACAACAATTGATGGGGTAACTCGTCTCCACTCGAACTGCACGTCGATCGCGCAGTCACAAACAGCGCTAACAACAATGCCACCGTTACAACAACAACAGCAACAACGGGAAACGGAAAATGTTGCTGCCCCTGTTGCAGCCGACAGTCACAGCGCCAGCGAAGCGCCAGCCCAAGAGTTCGACTTGGATCAACGCTTCGGCTGTGCGCACTACAAGCGCCGCGCCATGTTTGTGGTAAGTTTCGATTTACCGTTCATCATGCAGCACGCTGCACTTTTGGCAATGTTGCCAGCCAGCGCTCGTCAAACTGTTCGGGCTATGGCGGGTTTATCTTTTCATACATTTCTATAGATGACATTGGTTGTTGTCTCCATTGGATGTTATAGGAAGGAAGGAATTCGCTCAAACTAAATGTCTTTCGAGAGGTTCCCATTGTGTTAGGAAAAATTGTTGAAAAGTTTGCAGATCACTGCGATATTCAAGCAGTGCGCTTTTCACTTTCAATCGCCTGGCGGCAATGAGGAAATGCTGAAGCAGAAGAAAACAAAATTTGTCTGTCCCAAACAGGCCGCCAGTAGGAAGTTGTGTGTGCAAAGCTGCGTTCGCGCTTTCGCGGAAACGAATTTCAGTCAGTAACCTCTGCTCCTCCGTGGTGTGCAAACGAGGCAATAGGCAGGTACATCTGTACTCGTACTCGCTCACATACCTACGTAGACAGACTCGAGTCGAAGTGTGAGTACATGCATAATCGTTGCACTCACGTGCAATCAGCATAAACAGTCGTTACGGACTTGCTGTGCGTTAGACAAATTACCGAAAATCTCTGTGCACTACACGTCGTTGGCTCTTCAGCGTTTGCAATGGCAAATTATTGAAGCAGGTGCCGGATTCGGAAAATTATTTTGGGGGGTTTCAAGAAATAATTCTTTAATATTCATAAAATGCCAAAAAATGCCTTTTCATTTGTATGTAGTTTTAACGTTGACCCTAATATTTCAAGAGGTTTCAACCCCCAAAACCCCTCTCTGAATCCGCCTCTGCATTGAAGGTAGTTTGTAGATAGATATTAAAATAATGTTTTAAAATTATTTATTGGGAAATGGCTGTAGCTTGTTAATTAAAGTTAAGTTAGTTAAAAATTTTGTTGTTGGTCACATTCTTAATTTTAGTGAGGACTTTTATTGACTTGTTTAGCAATCATGTTCCTGAATAATGATTCAGTAATTCTTCCACTCAATTTTTGTTGAGGTCCTTAGAGTTCATAACAAGTGCTTTCTCAGTAATTGTGTAACTTGTTTTTCATTGAGCTTGGTTTGAGCTTCAAGATTGAATAAAAAGAGTCATGCTTTAGATAGGACGATGCCTTTATTGCGGATTACAGTACATTAATACCATTGAGTTTTGAAAAACTCACGTTGAGACGTGAATACAAAAAGCTATTAAAGTTCGGATATCGCTATTGAAAATCCCTTTACTTGATACAATGAATTGTTGCTTTGGAATGAAACTCGGTCTCAATTATGTCGGTCAAATGAGTCACCAATCACGCGTGCGTTCCACAAACCTGAACGCAGCAAAATGTCGCCGAATTCCAATGTTGATCTGACTAACATTCAAACACAGGAATCTTGAATACTTAGAAAGCGATTCAGTCGCATTCGAAGGTGCGATCAAGGATAGATATCGCCGAGGGTCTGAAATTAAATTATACGAATTACAATGCCGTGCATTACAATACGTTTGCTATGTGGTTGTAGATCTTTAATTAAACAGAAAATTGATTAGTTGATAAAGTTTCCCAAAAGTTTCATTAATTGCGATATGTTCGTGTAAAGCGTTAAGCTTGTACTTTGTTCCATTAATTTATGTTCGATTAAAAGTCAATTAACGTAATAAAGCAAAATCTCCTCATATGTATGTCAGACATATTTATGTATGTATGAAAACACACAACGATTGCGTGTTGCGCCTGCGCCAATGAACGAGTGAGAAAAGTTTCATTGTGATAAATCGAAAATGAAATATTTATGCGTACGAAAACAATGAATGAAACTACATGCATACAACAGCACATACACGTGTACATACATACATACATACACGAATGTAATAATGTGAAATTTTTTCATGAAAATGAGTACAACGAAAAATGCAATGAATTGTTTACAATCGGCACACACAGATTTCATTTGCATCTCGAGATAGACGCAATGTCGCCGTCTTGAAAAATTAATTGCTACAATTCATACATATATGCACATCCATGTTAACATGGCAGCGCAGCAGCTGTGTGTTCAAATGCGGGGAAAATCAATTCCGCCAACAAACAGTTTAATCGCGTAAAATTGATTTACACAATAGAACGTTATCGCGTTTAAACACTCAACATACATATGTACATACATATATAGGTACATACAATTAAAAATGTGTTGTTAGTTTTCTTCCTGTACAATTTCAAACTCTTTCAGTTTTTATTTCCCAAGACCTTCACTAATGTTAATGCCACCATTAGACCCTGCGGCGATAAAACGCAAATCTTTTGTAAAATTATTTTTACAATATAAATATTAATATATCAGGCTACATACATTCATATACATCCACACATGTGTATAAATGTTCGACTTTAGCAGCACACGGAATTTTATGCAAATTTTATGAATAAATCTGTAAATGCTTAAACTATTTATGTTTTTTTGATAATTGTTAATTTATAAATAGTCATTTATACATAAGTATAACTGCGAACGGTGTACCCTAAGCTTTATAATATAATAACTCGTCGGTACTGTTATCTTTAGGAACTTCGGTACCAGCAGAGCGCCTCTTTTCAAAGGCAGGTGCAACGGCCATTGAAAAGAGGAACAGGTTCACGACCTCGCGCCTGTCAAAACTATTACTATCTAAACTCTGCAATGAACAAATAAAATAAAAATATATAATTTTTCTTTTGATATGTACTTATTTTAATTTATTAATTCATTGTTATTGTTTTTATAAGGCATTTGGTAAAAATTCACATATTAACATACTGTAACATTACACGGTTAAGTTAAAATATTAAAAAAATCATTCTATTTCAATTAATCATATGATTCATTAATCGATTAATGAATTTTTTTTCCTCATCACTAGTACTGGGTCTGTAGGTATCAGTACTTCGGAACTTGAAATGGCAACAACTCCAAAGCTTTTTATCTCAGTGGTCTACTATTTTTTCTTATTGAATAATGATAATATATAATATACTAAATATATAAATTATTAAAATTAAAATTTTAATTTAATTATTTAAATTCAATTTTCATTTTAAATTATTTCAATTAGTATTTATTTTTGTGTTTTTGTGGTTAGGTATTTTATGTTTGGGGTTGGCTGCGCCAAATTCTGACCCTCACACTCGCGCTTCAACCGTGCTAACCACTAAACCACGGCAACTGTTGCATATTACATGTATTTATACATAAATACAGATGGAATGTTCCCTTAAAGAAGATAATAGTAGTAGAACGTCTTGAGTCATTAACAACGGCATGAGAGCCTTTGAACTGGTTTAGTCTTCAAAGAAGCTGTGTGCATGGAATGGTTTGCAAATATTTCTTATTGTCTAGACTTGATAATTACCTCTTTAGTTTTATCGGCAAGCATTTAATTAATACGTACTGGTAGCTGTAAGTCAACAATGAATTTGGTATTGCCCACTGTTTATGAGTAGATCGTGTCGTTACAAAAATCGTTTGGATGAGGCGTTAAGCATGTTCCTAAGCAATTGAGTGTCACTTCATAGAACAATTAATCGGTTCGGCTGAAACGATTTTCGCTCGTTGGTACCTCAACACTGCGGCCACTTTCACAAGTTATTTATTCTGCTTGCCCCCAACCCACTTCTCTTCTGACAGCGCACACCTTCTAGGCAGGTGAGTCTGCGTGTGTGTGCGGCACTTTGCATTGCGTACTCGTAAATGAATAAATTACACACCGCACACATCTAAGCAAAGTGAATGCGTAAACTGTGTCAAGTTTGCGGCGACTCAATGTGGTGCAGCGAAGTGCAGTTCTACCCAAAATCAGCTTCGGAATGCCAACAGCAGCCAGCACACGCCTCGAAATGGATTTAGACAACATTTCGCAATTATCGCCGTCTTTTTATAACACCGCAACCAGTCGATATTTATACTGTCGTATTCATATGCAAAGCATGTTTGCACAGTGACCGATCGAACAATATTTGCCATTTCAATACCAACAGCGATCAATTCCACACTTATTTTATGTTTAGCAGTAGGCGTGAGTGGTTATTCCTATTCGTTCCTTTTGCAATATAAGTTTGTATATGTTTTCATTTAGAATATTGAATACTGCGCTCAGGTTATAGGTTCAGACGAAAGCCAATTGCAGCACGTTTTAAGCAGAATTTCATTAGCTAAAGTTGAACTCGGCATTTGAATGCTGGCTGCTTTATTCTTTGTCATAGATTGAATGGGATGGCGCTCGAATTATAATTTGGCACAATTAGAGTTGGTCATCTTCATTGAACTGAAATCGGTGAAGTTTCAGCACTGATTCGTCATTACTGCTTTCGTGCAAAACCCGCTGAGGGATATCAACTGTCGCCTGTCGGCCGATGTAAAGTTGTTGTTTTCGGGACAAAAGTTCAGCGCACAACAAGTACGAGTAATCTGTTATATGAGCGCTGTGACAAGTGTCCAGCATTGGCTGTGTAGCACTATCGCGCATTCCAGTTCGAGTGCGTATTTATAGGCTCGACCCGAGCGCGGAGACAACAAAGACGCGACCGGCAGTTATCAGCAGAGCTATGTATTGCACTTAGCCAAGTGAAAAGGTGACTAATTCATGCGAATGAAATTATGCGATTCTTTGCCGCTTCTTATTTACTTCATTTGCAATTCGCCGGCCCATCCACCGGCTACACCGACACTCTTCTGCATTCGATGGCGTAAATATTGGCGCAGTTTGCAATCGGTGTACCTGCTGCACGATCAGTGACAAGCAAGTATCAGCTTGCTCCAAATAGCTTCTAGTATTCGGAATTTACATTCTAATTCACAAATGCAAACGTTGCAAGATAAAAGCGCGAACATGTTGATCGTAGCCGGATTGTATGTATGTGTGTCCGTGCACCGCTTGTTGTCAAGTGTAAAGTGACAATTATTGATGGCAGTGCAAATTGATCAGCTTTGATGTGTATGTGTTAAATCAATTTTGCGACGCTGACATGTTCATGACGTTTTTTATCATTGCAGTAAACGAAGGCAAAGGACTCGAGCGCTGAATTTTCACACCTTTAAACACGATCTTACAATTCGTTGCCCCTTACTCATTTGCTAAAAGCGTCACAGCCGCGTCAGTAAAACGTCACATTGTATTGAGAGAGTGTGTGTGTGTGTCGAAATCAATAAAGTCTGGTCTGATATTGTGTCTGAATTGATGAACAAGATGTTTAATTAACATTCCACGTCTTGCCATCGGCAATGCGAGGGCTATGCAGTGAGCTGCGCCTGTGTGTGTGCGTGCGCCATGTCGGACAACCACGCAGGTACGTACCGGTTCCCGCATAGGCAGCCCATCAAGTCCAACAATGGAGTTTAAAAATTGCCTCTAATTAGCACACACATTTCTCGTATACTAAAAATCGTGTCAAATTGATTATAATTTGTTATTGCGTTTAGTTTTTCATTTGACGAAACAGATGAAAGAATTGCCTAAGGAATTGAATTGAAAATTAGCGGAAGAAGAAGGAGAAAATATATTGTGCGGGCGCAAAGTCCTGATATCGTTTCCTTGAAATAAGGAAGTTGAAAATGCTGACAAGAGGTTGAAAGTACATCTTTTACCACTCGTAAGGTTATGTCTTTTGATAAAAAGATGTTCGTTGTGTGAAAATCAATTTGGTTAAAAAACATATATTTTAACTAGGTAATTTGAATTTCAAGTTTGCAAAATAATTTTCAAACTTAAGATGTGTGCTCGGAATGCCAGTTGACGGTTATAATTCAGACAATGCACATTCAACTTGCACTCGTACAGCGTTTGCTGTTTACTCAGTGTTGCGCAACTTTGCTGCAGCTGCAGTGTGCACAGATGTATCAATAACGCGCTGAATACATTGTAGCCAATAGGCGTTCCATGTGGATTTGCAGCGACAATAAATTCTAAATGGGCCATCAAACATACATTGCTCACATTTTCTGCTGAATTGATGGACACTCAATTCTAAACGTATTAATAATACACTTCCTAACAATACGTTTTGTGGAAAACTTGACTGGCATTCAATATTTCAGTGCAATTCGTTTGCAAAAGAAAACTTTAAAAATTCCACATTGGTTGTGTTTGCAATTCTTATTACCGCCTCAAATTTCACTATTTGCTGAACACATCTTTGGACCTTTTACAAATATTTTTTGGTTTTTTTGTTTGACTCAAATCGAACTGTCTATTAATTATTTTATTGCAGTGTCATTGTCATTTGAGGAACCACTCAATGTTTTTGTATTGCCGCTTCTGCCAAGTTAACCCTCTACTGCCCCATACGGCCTTAAGGCACGGTCCACCAAAACCTAGAAAAGTCCACATAAATTTTAATTTTTTTAAATGAAATTTGTAGGGCATGTTATAGATAAATTAAGTTGTCATTTCTTTAATGTAGCACGGCTGTAAGCATCACATGTTTCCCATTATTACCAGTTGAAATTTGAACTTCGTGGAAATTACTCGTAGTATAAATAATTATTTCGTGAAAAGTAAAGAAAAGAAAAAATTATTAAAAATACGTTTCGTTAAAAGATTAAAAAAAGAAAATTTTGAGTGAGTACCTTGTAATGTAATTTAATGATTTGAAGTGTTTTATAGTAAAAAAAAGGATTTACAGTTACTTTTTCGGCTTGGGAAAGCAGACTGCCTTTAGGCTGCATCAGGCACCAAAGCGAAAAGATTTAATGCATTTGGTCACTAACGTATACTTGTATGTGGTTTCCGTTTTATAGATATCAATCGGCATTTAAAAAAAAATCGTCGGTTTTATGGGACAAAGAAGTACGGGAAGTTTTAGAAAACTTGGATTCCGATGTTTTCGAACAAACTGATGAAGAAACCGTTACTGAAGTGTTAGCTATGTTAGATTCAAAGTTCAAAATAGGAAATTTAGTTAAAAGGAGAGATTTTTCCTCTTTCATTTGATACCCATATCTTCATCATTGCACAACGGAAAATATTTGAAATATGTATGTCCTTAAAATTTTAAAGTCCTTTAAAAAGGACTTTGGGTCAGTAAATGAAAACTGACTATGCCAGGTTACCATAAATGACCTCTAGTTTCACGTCTATATCAACATTTGGATGGGTCTCGGCAAACATGTTTTTTTTGTCGCACGGTGTAATAAATGTAAAGTTGGTGTTCACTCACTGCTTCATAATTTTGCCATTTTTCTTTCGATTCTATGTTAGGCTTAATATTTGCTCAAATAATATATAATTCATCATAAATTAAAAAACCAGAGCAGATTAAGCAATTTATTTTATCCATAAAAAAATCATTCCAAAATTTACGATTTTGAAAATGGTCGAAAAATTCACCTTTTTACAATTTTCAACGTCAGTAACTTCCCCAAATCTCATCTGATTTGGACAATATATATATTGCTGGAAAGGATAAGGTATTATCTTCTGACCGCTTGTGTTAGTCGGATAATTCGTTTATGAGATATGTGCTCATAACTGAAACAATAGGGAAAAAACTGTTTTTCGAAGATTTTTCGAATATGCTTCTTAAAAAAATTTTTTGATTTTCAGTTTCGTGTTCAACGGCGCAAAGTTAGTCTAGAAAACTTTTAGGTGCATTTTTCGTATCGAGTAGTGTAATCAATAAAACGTGAAACTGGTCATCAGTTAAATTTGTTTGCTTATGTGCCCAGTACGGCCTTAAGGCACGCAAATTTATATAGGTTTTACGCCCACACAGAAGCAAATTCTTTTATTTTAAAAATGTTCCCTTTTTATATGATTCTAAAACTACATGGTGAACAATTTTTCGACTTAAAAAAAAATTGGGGCAGTAGAGGGTTGAAACAATACGAAATTACTACATAATAAAATAGCAAAAAAAGAAATTAATCTATTTTAGCAAAATTTTTGAATTTACCAAAACCCTCTTGGAACTCTTTATAGACGCCTTGCTGCAACAAGTTTTACAAATGCCGTTTCTGCCATGACGAGAATGAGACTCACCACTTCGACCGCAAAACGCTGACCGAGCTGATTTGCTCAGAGTGCAATACACGCCAAGCGGTACAGGAGCGGTGCGAGCATTGCGCCACACGCTTCGGCAAGGTAAGACGGACACTCGGCGGGCCAGCTGTTCATGCCCATTTACGTTATGTTTTTTTGTTGCAGTACACGTGCCTGATTTGCAACTTGTTCGACGACACCGACAAGCAGCAGTACCACTGCAACGGCTGCGGCATCTGTCGTATTGGCGGCGCCGACAACTTCTTCCACTGCGAGGTGTGCGACATGTGCCTGCCCATTCGCCTACAAATCGATGGTCACCGGGTGTGTATGAGTACCAGAATACGTACTATTATAGTCTGACTTTTTACAAATATTTGTCAACAGTGCGTTGAGAACATATCGCGCTCCCATTGTCCAGTCTGCTTGGGAGACATACACACTTCACGCATTCCGTGCCACATTCCCGATTGTGGGCATCTGCTGCACAAGACGTGCTTCGATCAGCTGCTGAACTCGGGTCACTACGCCTGTCCCATTTGTCAAACGTCCCTCATCGATATGACTGCGTTGTGGGAGTACTTGGACGCGCAGGCAGTCTCTCTGCCGATTCCAAAAAAGTACGAAAATCAGCGTATTCACATATTCTGCAATGATTGCCATAAGGTAACGAATGAGTTGGGTAGTAGCATTCGAATGATTCTTGACCTGCTTGATTCCTGTTTGCAGACGTCGAAGACAAAATTCAATTTTATTGGCCTAAAATGCATGCAATGCGGCGCCTACAACACCACGCAGGATGTGAAGCGACGCATGTCGCTGGTTACTGGTGCGTTCCATGCAAATTGATTTGGTTTAAAAATAAATAATAAAGTTATTGTTTTTCTACTCGCTGCAGATGAGCCCTCCTCGGCATGACAACGTCTCCGCGCCTAAAACCATTGTCACAACGCACAACGTTCCGTAATATCAATTTACAAAATTCGATTTCTTGCCATTTCGAAAATGCTAACGACTCGTATGCTTACTGGGGTATGACACAGCGCTGTGAACATTCTAGCAATCGCTATAGTTGCCAGAATTTTCGCAAATTCGGATTATTGACAACTAGGTACCCGTAACCGCAAAAGTTGACAGCTGTATAAAAAAGGATTTTTGCGTTTTTGCAACACTTCTACTGCATCAGTGATTGAATTCGAGCTGGTATCGAATGACAAATATATCGTCTTTCTTAATCATGAAATTTTAATTGAATTTGTGTTGTACAATTGAAAGAAATTTGAACGTTTTAGTAGATTTATGTTCTCGTCTCGTGGTAGCCTTTATTGAAATGGAACAATCTCAACTGTGCATTAAGTTATTTAAAATTATTAAAATTCTCAAATAAACGTGTAAAAGTTTTTATCAAAATTGTACTGAAATAGTAATTTTTAATTTCTAATAGTAAATTTTAAACGAATGGTTAAAATTAATCGTAATATTTGAAAGTATACCACTAACATAGTTTAAAATTTGTTTTGTTCTTAAAATTAGAGAAAAATTGCTTGCGATAAAAACTGAACATATTGAGAGGTTTTCCAAGAAATACAAATTGTGCTTGCATTGAAAATACGGTTTTTGCAGTAGCTGTTTTAATTTTGAAATGAAGCTACGTTTTGATCAAGAACTTTCCTTTTCATTGCGTCAACAGACATAACTGGAGAGTCCGGTTCTTATTCATATGTATTCATTGTAAATATGTTCACTTTTTCTATGCGGTTTTTTAACACTGTGAAATGTACCACAATTTCGCTACTGAAGTATAACAATTTCGACCAGACCATGGTAACCGTTTTAGAATCTATTCAAGTTCTTTGGTATTGTTAATGTTAACATTGCCACAGGAAGCTTTCGGATGTCAATTTTTTTATATGTATCAGTATATTTATGTTACGACGAACGACTGCAAACTATCATAAATTAATGAATTTGGAACACAGTTTTTGTTTTTCTGGAAACAGCAAGTATTGTTAGATTTGCTGCGGCATAAACGAATCTCAATTGTGTAATTTGCTTCAATATCCCTCTACATTCAACATATATTACAATTTTTTTCGATTGTGTACAATGAATGTTAAAATCACCTCTTTCTCTTCTCTTCTACCTCTTTTTGTTCCGAATATTTTTACATCATATTTAAATCTTCTGAACAACAGTTCATGTCGCGTTTTACATTTGCTTAATAAAAAAATTGTTAATGTTGTAATTTCCCCCACCTAAGGCCTTTGCTGCCACCATTATTGAGTTTTTTCTTTGTTTGTATTTTCATTACCCTTCTCGGCGGGAACCTCTTCGTGGCGTTTTGTTTTACGTCCCGCCGCTTTCTTTTGCTTTGTTAAGAAAATGCCCAATGCCATCAAAACGGCCCAACTTATGTAACCGAAATGATACACTGAACTATAGTATTTCCAAATGTTGCTGAATGACGCCAGCTGGAAAGAAATGCCCAGGTAGCTGAATCCAAAGAATTTCGCTATCCAAAACAAGACATCAATAATATGGCGCCTGAGTCCAGTGGCGTCCTTGCGTACGAGCTTGTTCCACGTATCCTCCAACGACACATAAAATGGTGCGCCCATGATACAGAAGTAGTGGCCGGGCCGAAATCCGTGCCAATAGGCGGAGCACAAAAGCGTAACTCCAGTTCTAAATGAATAGAGGTATTATTTAGATAATTATAAAATAAAAAAAAAACTACTGCTTGCACCTGTATTTTTTGCTGGGAAACAGTTTGTAGACATTCACTGCTAGCCAGTACTGCACGCAAATATTCCAGTGCTTCATGCCTTCGCGGAAAGTCCAACATTTCTCCACATCCCGGACGCGCGTGTTTACAATTGTGGTGAAATTGTAGCTGTGCTTGCCGGCATCGCGTTTAAGGTGCGTGTATTGCTTGCGTGGTCCCTCACCATTGGTGGCGTCAGCCTGATCGGGATAAGCCCCAAAGCCGGCCATGGTGCAGACGCATTCGCTGAGCGTCAAGCCAGTGTACATGCGCATCCGGAATGTGAAGAACGTGGGCCATACGTACATCAGCCGGTAAAAGAACGATCGTTGCTGGTAAAACTCATCGCTCAAGGCATACTGCGGGAATTATAAATTCATTAACAAACGCAACGAATTTCAGTTTGCATTCATGATTTGTACATATAAATTGTCTTACATCCACTGGCCATAGGTAATTTGTGGTCAAGTAGAGTAAGCCATACAGACCGGCATACTTTAATTTTTCTATTGTGGCGGTAATGTTGGGTGCATAATCTTTGAACGGAGTTTCGAAGTAGTCCCGGTAGGTGCGATAGCGGTAGTAGGGACCTAAAGAAAGAAACAGATAAAATGTAAATATTTCTGGGAAATTTGAATACTTTTTTTTTCAAAAGGATTATAATTACAAAGAAACTCTTATCTTATCTCTTCAGTCTTTGCCTAATAAATATTTTTCATATATGTATTCAGACATGCATTGGTGGTAAAAAATGCACAACTTGTTCTTCAAAAAGTTGGGCTTGACATATGCATTTTTATAGATGTTTGTGTAATAAGCGATTTAATAAATTTGTGATAAGCTGCAGCCCTTGAAGCAATGGCTCTGAATTATCGCTTTGTATGACAGTCTAGGAGTGTAAATTGAATGATTCGACCTTATCAGTTTATGTTCACTCAACGCAATGGAACCGCAACAAAGGGAAACGCGACAATTGTTGGGCATTTTGGAGCGAAGTAAGTTCCAACAGATTTCTTAATGTCATATAACTACCGGTTAGCACTCCAATGTAATTGAAAGTGTAATGGAAAATCTCCGTAAGCTTTATATTCTGCAATTCCACATCATAGTCTGTGATTTCCACCAGCTGTTCGGATTGGGCGCTGGCAACGGCATCACTTCGATCTGCGATTTCCTTTTCCCGCTGACGTAATTTTTTCCAGGCTGCCGTCTTCTCGAAAGCAATGCCCGATACCTGAATAGCGAAAACATTTAGGGTCAATTCAATCGCATAACGTACGCAAAACTCACTAACCTTCAAGGTGAGCAGCATTTGGATCATGTTGGTGTGGCCGGGTGGGAACGGCAGTCCGAACGTGTGGACCATGCGGAAGAAAATCAGATAGCCGAACATCACAAAGAATGCTACCAGGTGGCACTTACTATTCAGAAATGCAAATTGCGGTTGCAGGTTCAGCAATTCAATCAAAGTCATTCGTGTTCTTACCTGGGGTGCACATAGAGTACCGCTGCCGCACCCAGCCCCGTAGATATCAAACAGTGAAAACTATGGAAGCCAGACACTATGATGACCATCAGCAGCCCGAGCGCAGTACTGATTAGCTTGCGCTGCGTTTCATCGCGTATAGTTTTTATGTAGTTGCCGGCGCCAATGCATCCCAGAAGGCAAATCACATAAATGACGTCGTCCAAGCTCATTTTAATGGCCGGCGGCAGACGCTTACACAATAACAATACGAAACGAAATAAAACCTTCTATTGTTCGATTTACTTTTTCCAATTGCCCATGAAATCTTGATGTCAAAGTTACAGCTGATTGATAAACTGCATGAAGACGCCCTGTTTTAATTTATTGAATTGTTAAACATATGAAAAGCCCTGTCCGAATAGATCCCAGCAGCGCCACCTGCCGGAGCGTAGCAACAAAATAAAAGCTAAAGCGGGAAATATGCATTCGAGGTTTCGCTAGGTTAGGTTAGGTTAGGTTGCGGTGGCTGCCTCTGTATGAGACACACTTAGGCCTCTTAACGGGCCCGTTGTGATACCACAGATTCCACCCGTTTGAAATGCGTATGCAACACTGTTTTTTTTTCAACATGTGATACAACACACATTTCAAACGGATGGGGAAAGGGAGGAGAGGGGACCTACAGTTTAACGCCGAATCCGAACGGCGATTGGCAGTTTATCTTTCACACTTGGAGGTTTTGCCATTGCCTGCCAAGAGCGCACTTGTGCGATTCTTGTAATTCTCATTCCCTTCATGTGGATAGCGATAGAAGTAGATGAGTGTTTTTTCCAGCCCAAGCCAGGAATCCAACCCGGGGCGCTCGGTATGAGAAGCCAGCGCGCTACCCGCTGAGCTATCAAGGCTGGCCGAGGTTTCGCTAACAATTCATTGAGAGCAGGCAGTCTCCATCAACACGCATTCACAGAACCGAAAAAACGCCTCGAATTAATAAATGCATAGCGTAAAAGTCCTCTCAGCTGGAAATGGCAAACCTCTGAGAGTAAAAATTGCTTATGAAAAAGCTCCCAACCTGCCGTTCGGAACCGGCATAAAACTGTAGGTCCCTCCAACCCGTGTACAAATTCACACGCACAACACGGGTAGTTGCGGGAAGCTAGGCCTTAGTCTCGCGTAAGCGGGCTGTCGTGCCAGTCAATTATTAATTATTATAGCGTAAAAAATGCAACAAGCCAAGAAAAAAATCACTTTTCAGTGGCGAAGGTCATGGAACAATTCAGTGGTATATGTACAGTCGTGTCTGGATATAGTGAACTAATTATTGTATTATTATTGCAAGGCCTGTTCACAGTATTTAAGTTGTTTACTATATCAAGGTTAAAAATTTTTGTTCAAAAAAATTGTTTTATTTGCTCAAAATACACTTTGGGTATATAAATTCAAGAAATCATTAAAATAAAAATAAAAAACCCTAGTTTCAACCACAATCGGTTTGCACTCGACAAAAAACATAACCACTAAGGTCAAGAAACAGCTGATTTTGTAACAATCAACAGCAAAACTAAACCAATTAGGGGAATTCCCTCTTTCATTTTTGATTCATTCTTGTGTTTTTTGTAGCTTTTTGCTTGAAATTGCCTTCAAAATTTTGTTCACTATTTAGAGGTTTTCGATTGTTCACTATTTAGAGTAATCCATGTAACAATTTGGGTGTTCACTATATCGAGGCGTTCACTATATAGGGTGTTCACTATACCCAGACACGACTGTACTTTCAAACAATCCAAATATTTCAATAATTCGATGGCAAGTTTCTTGAATTTTGTAATTTTCTGCCCAAAGTGCTCAGCATGCTGACGTTCTCTCCCCTCCAGGTAGTTGATTCATACAAGGTGCAACCCAAAGTAAACAGGACTTTTATAAAATAAAGAAAACGGATGATTATTTTTGTATAATTCTTTTTATTTATTCAAAATACTCTCCTTCTGCTTCGATACAACGTTTTGCACGGTCCAAAAGCATTTGGAATGAGTGTTTTAGGTCATCGGCCGGCATCGCCTTCAGAATGTTGGTACAAGCCTTTTGGATGTCCTCAACGTCCTTATAACGGTTTCCTTTCATCGGCAAATGCAACTGACCGAATAAGTAGAAGTCACAGGGAGCCATATCAGGCGAATACGGTGAATGATTGATGGTAAAAATGCGATTTTTGGTCAAATAATCGGTCGTAACTAGGGCTCTGTGAGCCGGTGCATTATCATGCAATAAACGCCAACTTCCTTCCTCGCGATATTCTGGCCGAATACGACGAATGCGATGCACCAAACGCTTCAAAACTTCAACATAAAACAAAGCGTTAATTGTTTTTCCCGGTGGAACAAACTCTCGATGAATTATTCCCTTTGAATCGTAGAAACAAATGAGATGAGTTTTGATTTTTGACTTCTCACGGCGGGTTTTTTTCGGATTTGGCTCATCTGGGTGCTTCCATTCGGCGCTTTGACGCTTTGTTTCGGGATCATATTGAAAGCACCACGTTTCGTCACCGGTTACGATGTTGAACAAGAAATTTGGATCACGTCTGGCTTCCCGAACGATGTCTTTTGCGTGCTCAATTCTCTGCGCTTTTTGGTCGTCGGTTAAAGTGTGCGGAATGAAGCGAGAACACACTTTACGGAGACCCAAATGTTCGGTTAAAATGCGATCAATTGATGTTTTGGAGATGTTCAATTCCATTTCCATCAATTCCAATGATGATTTTGGCTGCATTTTGATAAAATCACGCACAGTTTTGATGGCATCGTCAGTAATCACAAATTTCGACTGGCCGACGTGTTCGTCGTCATTCAAGTCTTCACGACCATTCTTGAATCGATTCAACCACTCATTAACACGGCCACGGGATAAACAATCATCACCATAAACTTGCTTTAACAATTTAAACGTTTCGGTAAAAGTTTTACCAAGTTTAAAACAGAACTTAATATTAGCTCTTTGTTCGATCGACATTCTCGTACCAAAGTTAAAAACATACTGTCACATTGAGCGGGATATTTCGGCGTCTACTAGACCAAATGTCATGAAATTTAGACAGTATGTGAATGAAAGATGTACCTTTCCAACGCATGTCCTCACACATAGATGGCGCCACCAGAAACGTCCCTATTGCAAAAGTCCTGTTTACTTTGGGACGCACCTTGTATAATTTTTTGTAATTTCATCTAAAGAACACTTCTTCTATGCTTAACTTGTAATATTTTTCCGCGATTTGCATCTGCAATAAACACTGCCAACGGAAATTTCTAATTGAGAAAATTCGGAAAATTCATTTCGATATTAAATCTCGGGCATACCTTCTGGGCGTGTGCCGAGTGTTAATTGCAGGCAGATAAACACTTACTTGCACCATAATTATCGCAAACAGATTAGAGTGAAGTGTTTAATTGTCGGCCATAAAATGCGGCGTTATCTTAGCGCGGATTACTACCAAACTATTAGCGCAATAAAGCGCAAGCAGCGGCGCGCAGACAGCGGCAAAGGCGGCGCGACGAGCCTTTACGGCGACGAGCAGATGCAGGAAGAGGCTATGGCGATTCCGGCGCGATTTTAATTATTCGCCTTCGCATGCATATTTATTTGAAAAAGCGACGGAATGCGCAAGGCATGCGGCACGAGAGTTTTAAGAAGTTGAGCGTCTGCTTGGTGCGCGGAGGAAAAATGCGGCCATGCCTTGTGGACGCCGATAAGCGCACTTGGAAATGCAGGAGATGATGCAGAGGATATTCGCGCGCGATTAGTGCAATGATTTAGTGGCGGCGTCTCTCAGTGGAGGAAATACGGATGTGACTGTAGTCGAAATACTTTTCAATTAGCATCGGAGCGTCGCATTGGTATTAAATGCTTGTTTTCCAGAACAAATTTCTGAACAAAGCACACATTTGCTAGCATCAATCGTGGGTGGAAAAATGCCATTTTCTCGTCATGCAAAATTCGCATGAATTACATTGAATGCGCAAAATATAATATTTGCAATATTCTCATTGTGCACACGGCGAGCTGCGCGCACAGAAATTATTTCACATGCAGTAAACTTTTCGGATTTATGCCGAAGCGCTCTTTCCGTTCGAATACTTCTCGTTTATGATTCTTATGTGCAACCTCTTGAAGATAATAATAATTTAGTGCTGTTGAAATGACTTTTGACCATCAGCCGCAACTGATATTTCCCAAGCAGTACAGCCAAACACGACCAAAACCAACAGCAACAACACCCTGCACAGTGCAGCGCTCAACACTATTCGACTGCCTTTGTCTGTTCACGCGCACACACAGACACACTGGCAACATAATTGCAACATCATACACATAGTTCGCAACTAAAACTAAAAGCAAAAATTCCAAATGCCGAAAAATTACACGCTGTCTTCGAATGGCGTGTCCGCTCCCGCTTCCTCGCCCGCTGCTGCTCTGCTCTGTTCTGCTCAACGCTACCCGACGCATGAAATTTTGCATGCATTGTGCTACTTTCGCATAGTATCTCACAGTTGTTGTTGGTGTATCTGTTTGGCTTCCTGCATGCACGTGCAGCTGGAAATGAATTTGCAAAAATTCACTCGTAATAATTCCTCGATTTGCAAATTATTTGATTACACATACGTGAGCGCCGTCTGTGCCGCAGCACACACACTCACCGCCCGTCCAACGGGTGGTATGAGCAACGTGTAAATAAACTTCAACTTATTCCTGCTTCCTTGGCCCGGCTCGGCTCGGCTCAAAAGCGACGCTGGATGCGCTCAACCAGAGCTGAGCGTGTTGTGGGTGTGGCACTCATTCGAATAATTCGCTAAACAAATAAACTATTTGGCTGCTCCAGCACTTGGGTCCGTCTGTGCGCACAATGAAGCTTCTTTTGGAGTCGTTTGTCTGGTTGCCACTTTTTGTTGAGCTTCTAAGCGAAAAGTTGACCGCAGTGGCAAACGATCGTGCAGGCATCTGTACGCTTATAAGCATTTCGATTGGTTGTGTGTGTGTGTGGGTGCAATTTCTGAATTTGTTTTAAAATTTTACAAAGCAAGTTGGCAATGGTTGCATAGGCATCGACTCGAGCTAATTTTATTGCAGTCATTGCCACATATCATTTGTTTTAAGCGCTCACAATCGGTTTGGAAAATCGTACAAAAATAAATGTGCAAGATGAGTTGGAAAATTTTAACTTTGATTTTTAATATTTATAAGATGGCAAGTGTTTGTGAGGGGGGAATTTTGTGCATGATTGAGGGGCATGGAAAACATTTTTCCCCGTGTAGTTTGCCTTTGCAATGTATTGCGAAGAAGATTGGGATTTTTAAAAAATTCAATTCAAAAAATAATTTTAGGAAATCGAAACAATATATTGGTTGATGGAAGTAAGTGATATTAATACTGGTAATACTCGTTATATCAAATTGGCTGGTCGGAAATTTCCCCTGGTAAATCTTTTAACAACATTCAAAGCCGAAAGGGTTAAGTTAGCTGCGAAAACCTCTACCAGAAATTAATTATCTACTAACTCTACCCATAACTCTAATCTAACTAAGTAGGTATGCACGTACGGCTTCGCTTAATCATTACTGCAGGTGTTTCTATTTAAAATGCTATTTGCCATAATTTCGCACCCGCATGGCACCGACCTAAGCCGTAGCGTTTTAATGAACCTTCAGTCCAGCGCATTCGGCTGAGAGCGTGATGAGTTCTGACATTTCGTGTGCACAAAGTCACTTACCAAAAACTTATTAGGGATTAAATTTGTTGTGGGTTGGCGTACAAATGCGCCGCTAAGTCGGCTTCATTAGAGATGCGACTGCTGCTGCGAGCTGCGGTTGCCGTCCGTACAGTGCGGAAACGAACGCACTGAGCGCAACCGAAATGAACCGAGGTTCGGCCAGCCGGGGCTGCAATGTGTTAATGGCATTGTGTCCACATCCTCACTTACATATGCACACACACACACATCCATTTCATAAGTTTGTATATATGTATGTGTGTGTGTGTGTGTGAATGTGTAGGCATGTGGTTGGCAAACACCTTGTAGGAAACTTTTTGAAAATTCTAAAAGGAAATCACTTTAGACATCCTGCAAAGGAAATAAAGAAAAGGTTTGCAAAGTTTTTGCCCAAACTCCGCACACATTCCAAAGCGCCCTCGCCGCTCCGCGCCGCGCTGACACTCTAAAGTTGCCACCAGGAAGCGTTAGCGATTATGAGCGGTGGATGTATGGGTTCTTGTTTTTGATGGCGATGGCCGTTGTTGTTGCTGGAGCATTGTGGAGATTGCAGATTGTTGGATGTTTGGCGTGTAAAAGCGTTTAATGCGTTCGAATCTAAAGGTTAGCACAACTTTGGCGACATCTTAATTCCTCTCGAGATAAATCAGCCCGTGGACTTTGGACGCGTTCGTGTGTGTGTGTGTGAGTGGGTATTCATTTGCGCACTTGCAGTTTATGGCACGCACACACGACAGCCCGCCATGCAATAGCCGCCACAAATTTATTACATATATGAAGTAAATATTCAAATGTGTGGCTGGTGGCGGACGGGGGCATTGCTTGTTTCAAATGATTGCACTAACTGCTTTTATGAGCCGCCTTCCATTTCTTGTTAGTCATTTAGTTGGCTGTTGCTGTGGCTGCCGGCCGCAATTTATTTATTTCTTCCGCGCCTGCAAAATACAAAATTCTTTTTATTTGCAGCTGCAACAGAAATTCCTGCGCAGCATAAAATCCGATTGATTTATTGGGACAACTCCCTGGGAACAGTGACGGCATGCAAAACGGGCACTGAGCTCTGGCCTGCAGTTAGAGCGCAGCGGCGGAGCAACCAAATTGCCCTTTGTAGAAATACGAAACAAAAGCCCTCAGTGCTCCGACCCTCACAGGACGCGCGATGTCTTTGGGTGTGGCCATAGAGCGCGGTCGTCTTTCTACCATCGTCATCGTCATTGCGGCGGTCAGTGCGATCGTCATTTGCCATTTGTTTACCCACTGCGTGCTTGCCGGCCTGTTGGAGTGTTTTTATTTGCACATCTCTCTTATTTTAATCCCTTCTGCACTGCACTTTGGTGAGGATAAGGTGGCCAGTCGAGTATTTTGTTTGAACATGGTACTTTTGACGTAATTTTGCAATAAAATTAGGTAAATTGTTGGCCAATATTCGTTGGCTTAGCGGCTTTGGTTCGATTGAATTGTTACGAAAAGGTGTTTAGATAGATTCTTCCGATTCAGCACAGCTATGATGAATGAGTCATAGAAATAGTTGATAAATATATATCAAGATATTATTATTTTTTTGTTATATACATAAATATATCTAAAGAACATTAGTACAAATTATATAATAACTACAGACACATGCACCATTATTACATATCCATTGTACCAAGCAGCAAACATTTGCCACCAGCAACTACCCTCCCCCCAAATAGTCGATCGACTGGTAGTTGGAGGCGCTGTGATATCCCGTTAAAGGATGCCCTGCGCTCGTTTGCTCATGTTTCGCTTCGTTTTCAGTGCAGTGTCATAAATTAAAACTTAAACTTTTGGAAATGTCAAGTGTAAAACGGTAAATCTCTGCACATAAACGCCACACAACTAACCGTACGTGCGTACTCATCCGTTCACACACACACACACACACCAACACCATGGTAGCAGTTGCCAAACACATAAGCGCGCTGCAGTCAAACTGCAATGACGCAGTAAACTGTATCAATGTCTGGCTAAGGGAGGCGAAACTCGAGCTGGCGGCGCATAAGACCGAGGCAGTACTGATGAGTAGCAGGAAGGTGTCCGAGGTGTTCACGCTCACAATAAGCGGACACCAGATAACGTCGCAGCCGCACCTACGATATCTTGGCGTCATACTGGACACAAAAATGACCTTCAAGGAACACCTTAAGTGCGTCAGCGATAAGGCCACGAAGGTGAACGGCGCGCTTAGCCGCATTATGCCCAATATGGGGGGCCCTCGCTCAAGCCGGAGAAAACTACTCTCGAGAGTGGTGGACAGCATACTGCTGTATGCGGCGCCAGTCTGGGCAGACGCCGTGAGGTTCAAGGCGTACATAAAAGGAGCCCGAGCCACCCACCGACTCAGCGCACTCCGCATCGCAAGCGCCTTTCGCACGGTGTCGGACGACGCCATATGCATCATCGCTGGAAAACCGCCAATAGACCTGCTGGCGAAAGAAATGCAGCGCCTTTACAAGGCTGGTGCAAGACCTGCTGCGTTAACGAAAGCGGCGGAGCGCAACGCCACTATTAGAGAGTGGCAACAGAAGTGGGACCAGTCCAGCAAGGGGAGATGGACCCACCAGCTAATACCCGACATAGATCGCTGGGTAAACAGGAAGCATGGCGAGCTCAACCATCACCTGACCCAGATACTCAGTGGGCACGGGTGTTTTAAAGAGTATCTGTTTAGGTTCAAACACGAGCAAGACCCCTTTTGTCCTCTTTGTCCGGGAGTGCCAGAGAATGCGCATCACGTGCTGCTGGTATGTCCGCGTTTTAGCGAGGCCCGTAGCTCGCTGCGATCGGTATTTGGGCAGTGTCCCACTGCGGCGAACCTCACAAACCACATGTGCGACACACTGGAGAAATGGGAGGCGGTAAGCTCCACGTCCGTCCGAATTATGAAGGAGCTGCGCGTGATCGAACGCCAGCGTAGAGCTGAAGCAAACGCTGCAAACAGTGTCTAATGTGGTAAGCGCTTAGCTGCGCCGCAACTGCTAGACGTGAAGTAATTTTTGACAGAAAGTCCCGCGCTAGCAGGTTAGGAGAGAGGGGTTTTTTAGTGGGTGTTTCAAGTCCCTCACTTCGGCTTTCAATGCTTTTTCCCCTCTACAAAAAAAAAAAAAAAAAAAAAAAACACCAACACTCTTGATCAGCGCCATAACTTTTTGTTGCTTGTTGTGTGTTAAATGTATGGAAGCACCCACCTTCTGTAAAAGCGGCAAAAGAAAAATTAATGGAAGAAGAAGGAGAAAAAAATCAGAATGTCTGGAAAAACTCCACCCGCTGCCCCATAAATTTCGGAGGCGAACTTACGCGCATCTATGAGTGCGGATTACAGATTTACCTACATAAGCATTACGTTATCACTGTTCTTTAGGTTATAAAAATTTGCGTTTTCTATAATATTTTTTATATAATTTTTTTTTTTATATTAATTTAACTTTTTAAATAAAAAAATATATTTTCAGCAGTTGCTGTACATTTTCTCTGAACACCGCAAAACGTTCATGTTTCAGTGAAACGATCTGTCATCCTAACGAAAATATTCAAAGCTTTTAATGTCCAGCCGCCGAAAATTCGTTCATTCATAATTACACAACTTTTACAGTTTTTGTGTTTCGAGTTCGCTTATTTATTTGCGGAGAAATTTTAATTTTCCATTATAGAGCAACAATTTTAATCTCTTCTTATTTGCAGTAAATTTTAATTTTAGCAGAATTTTTCAATCATCATAAAATGTCATTATTTCCGTGATATTTTAAAGTAGAACTTTGGCAACCACCAACAGAAAGCAAACACGACCAGAAACCACCACAACAACTAGCGGCCAAAACGGGCGAACAATACCTATGCACGTTTAATTCAAATTTATGAAAATTAAGAACCAAACAACTTTTCGGCTATTCACATTTAATTGACCACATAAATTGCGGTCAAAATCAAATTAATGCCTCAACATGCGGAACAGCGACGCAAGCCCGGCTAAGAAACGTCATTCTCGGTTGACTTGCCTGACTGTCGTGTGCACAGGCCATTTTTTCCCTCTGCCAACACCGGTGAAAGTGCGAAAAACGCGTTGCAGAGCCGCAACCGCTGTCATTGCCGGGTCAGCGCAAAGCAACGAAAGTGTGACCAAAGTAATCAAATTTTCAACAACCGGTAACGGGAAGAAGCGGGAAAAAGTGTTTACAAGAAACTCAAATTACGGCCATACGCGCGCTCACCGTCTTGAAGACGGAAATTGCCGCCATAATTTGAAATTAATTTTGAGTCTTACGGCTCTCGGCCAACGCCACAAATTGTTTGTGCCTGTGAAATCAACGCTTACAAATTTATTCATTTCTCTTGGGTAAATTTATGGAAAAGAAGTGTTCTCCGGCATCGGCCGTGTTTGTGGCTACTACACTTGCACAGTGGGGTGTGCTGTCTGAAGCTGTGTGGCGGAGATGAAAGCGGAGTCTGAGTGTCAGGGAAATTTGATAACTGAGGGCAAAGTCTACCGAAGTCAGAGCTCACAGCCTGCTTAACACTAGGTATTTGTTTAATATGTATGTGAGCTTAACAAATGAAGAAGACGAATATAGAAGTATTATGTGCTGTTTTCGATCGATCTGATCTGATTTATAGGTATGTGCGTTGGATCAAAGGGCTGAAATGAACAAATATCGCCTTCAAGCATCTTATGATGATCTCCAACAGATAGAAAACATCTGGTTATAAGGGAACTGAATGCCGGGTACAAATATCTGAAGCGCCACCACTGAACGCAGCGTATCGTTAAATCGACCAAAACCGCTTAAAACACTTTTCTATATTTGTGGTTTTCATATTTCGCCATATTTGTTTATTAAACTGCCAAATATGGCACCCGTGCTAGGCAAACACGCCGCCCATCGCCAGGCAAATTATTTAAATTTATTTTTTATGAGCCGATAAATTTGCGTATTTAAAGATTGCGGCCGCTGTTGCCCGAGAGCAGAAAATAGATTAACAGTTGCAGGCAGCAGTTGTGCGCGCCTTCGGTGCTGCCCAGTGGCGGCTAGCGGCATCAACACTGGCAAATCATTTGCCCATTTGCTGCACACAGACAGGCGACGCGTTGGAAGGCGCCGCCGACCTCAGCGCAAACTTTTAGACTTTTGCCTGTGCTTCGGTAATGACGCTGGAGCTGCGGGGGAGTCAAAGGTGTTTGTGGGTGTCTTGTGGCAATTTCTGCAACGCATTCGCCAACTGCGTGAACCTTCATTTCTTCGCAGCTGTCTTCTTCGGCGCATAACTTTCAATTCGAATTTGGTCCGGTCGGCGGCGGCGTTGTGTGGTGTGCAGCCGCCACGTGAGTGCGCCCGCGGAGTCTATTAAACGCTGCCACTGGATATTTTTTGCCGCGAAGATATTCCTGAATAAACTTGATCTGCCGAAGGACATCGTTTATTAGACGTTGTGGCGGTGGCGGCGCCGACAGCGGCGGGCAGCGACTGCGGTGCCAGCCGTTGGGCCTGTGGGGCAAAAGTCGGCAATTTGCGGCGTTGTGTTGCGGCGTGGTATTTATTAGTTAACTTATTTTTTATATTTAGCCCAGTAAATGCCGTGTTGTTGTTGTAGCTGTATTTTCTTTTCGCTCTCTTCATATTTACAAAATTATTAAATACATTCGAGTCTTGTATGAGTTTTTGTCCGCGGCCGACTGCAGCTCCCCTTTGACCCGATGGCATCGCTGATTTACATTTCATTGGAATATTTCCGGAGCGAAAAGTTTTAATTAAACTTTACAGTTTTTATGTGGACAGTTTTCGTTGATCGCTGTGTATGGCACTTTGCAGCTGAATGTGCCGACAAATATTGGTTAATATGGCTAGAAGTTTCAGCGGTCACAATTACAGAATTGTGAAAATCTAAACAATCTCGTATTTTTAACTTAGGATTCAGCAGGATTTGAGCCAACTTCGCTCAGGTTTTGCGAATAGCAGAGAAGTTGCTTAAGAATTTTCTGATCTGATGATGCGAAGAGCGCGTCAATTTTAATATTTGTACTGAGATAGTTTATGGTCAGACAATTTTTTACCCATTCGCTGCCAAGCCTAAATTATATGAAGTCATTCCCATTGCCATTTATATTTTGAGTGTTATCGATTTAATATTTAAAGTAGGACGAGTATACTCGTCTTGGCAATGCATGACACCCGGCCAAAGACGAGTATACTCGTCCTTGGCAGCGAATGGGTTAAAGCTATTCGTGGATGAGATATCAAGTACACACTTCTTGGGACTTACCATGCCGCGACTGGGCCATTTTGAGAAGACCTGAAATTCGCCTATTTGTGACTTCCTGCTCGAAAGTTTAGAATGATTAGGAAATTAGAATGAGTTGTATATAAAAAAAGAAAAATTCTTGTAATTGCGTTAATTGCCGTGACTTGTGAAGGGCCCATATGACGCTTAGAGCGCGTAATCTGCGCAGCTAACCGCGTATTGTTTGGCATTCTGGCAAATTGCAGTGCCATCCGGAAGTGCTAAAACCAAACAAAATTTCAATTAGCCACACTTGCAGTCAACTGCAGCTGTTGTTGCAGTAAAAATCTAATATCCGTTACGAATTTAGACGAAATTAGCAAAGTGCACGCGGCGAAGCAACGTCAAGAAATTAAAATGCAAAAGAAGTCGAATGCGCAGCACCGCAACAATCAGCGCCATAAAAACGATTTCATTTACAAATTGTTTTGCACACCACCGAAAACTAACGGCACTATTTATGCAAAATAAAAAAACACCAAACGGCACTGCCAGACAGCAGAGTTGAGCGACGCTCTGTCAGTGTGTTTGTGGCTGTACACGTGTGAGTGCGAGTGCGAGTGTGTGTGTGAAATTTTAAGTGCATCTGTAATTGTCCAAAGTAGATTTTTAGCAAATTGAATTGGCTTTTAGTAACTGCAAGCAAAACAACAAAAAAGCACAAAGTACTGGAAGACTTTGTGCGGATGGCTTAATTTGTTTTTTAACGGTTGTGGTCTGCCAGTGGAGCACAATTTTCGCATTCCCCGGCACGCGTAATGGATATTTATGAATTACGAAATCAAAAATTGCTAATACGTAATTTGGCCACATAATTGAAGCTTTAGCTGAGGATATTTCTTGCACTTGAGTAAAAAAGGGTTTTTTGGTTTGTTAATTAATGTTGCTAAAATTATTACTTTTGTTTATTTAATATATATATTATTAATATATATTATTAAGTTAATTTAAGCATATTTTGAATGAGAAAAGAAGAATAAGGCGCATAATCATAGTCCCGCATAAAAGCCGGCTTTAGTTACCAAAAGACTAAAAAGATAAAGTCGACTTTCATTTTTCAGTTACCATAGTCAGTTTAGAACATGGTTCTACATAGCAGCGACTTTTTGAAACAGCAAACGAAAGCAACGGCAACTCTACAAAAACTAGCGATTCGGAGTTACAAATGAGAATTTTTTTTCGGAATTATACCATACGCATTTATTTTGTAATCAATTATTTTGGTATATTTGTTTTCCTGAACACTAATTAGCAGTTAAAAATGGACGACTTCGGTCGACTACTTGTGAAAAGCAGACGGCAGCCTAAAAAAATCTACTGCACAATTTTCCGAGGATTAATCTGCCCATCTCTGACATAAACAAAACAAACAAACAGCTGTTTGATTTGAAAATTATAGCCTACTTTACGGGGTAAAGAAAACAATTGTATTCTATTGCTGCTCGGTTCTTGAATGTTGAAACACAAATTGCAAACTGAGCAGCAACTTTATCGAGCCAGTAACGACTATAGAAGTCCTCGTCATCGAACTCGAAGGGATCGATCCGGCTTTTATATACTTTTCGCCGTCTCAGCACAATGTCGTTGTTCATAATATTGAAATCTCTTTCAATTTCTTCGAAATGAAGCATTTTACTTCGATCTATTTCGTTTTTTTAATGTAGAGTATTTTGAAAAAGTGACATTTCTGCTTATTTTGACTCATTGCTAACTGGTTTAGCAACAGCTTTTGCTTGTTTTAAAGTTAGAGTATACTTTAAGCGTTAAAGTATGCTCTAACTCGACTATGATTGACTTAGAGCCGACTTTTTTAAAAAGTATACTTTATTGATCTTAAAGTGTACTTTATTTCGACTATGACTATGCGCCTAAGACTTTTTGCTTAAGCTTGACTTGCAAAATAGATTCGAAATAAACGATGCATCGCTTGAATTTGATCGCAAGTGCCTATAAAAAAATCTATAGAGATACAACTTTATTAAACCTAACCTAAACCTACCAAGTTACAATGAATATTTCCCAAGTAATTATTCTATATACATAGACCCGCATGTGTACAACAGATACCTTGATTTATTTAAGACTCCGCTCAAGTTGAGCGCAAGGTGATACATCAGTGCTTGGAGGATGCTCGGAGGAAGCTGTCGCATGGGCACAGCAACAGGCGGCATAAACAACCCAAATACACACGCACAAACATACAACTCTGCAAGCTCATATTTAGTCGGCTCTGCACTATGCGAGCGCATCCTTGAAATAAATTCAAAGCGACTGTTGCAGCAACAAGCGATAGGACATTTCCCACCGGAAGTAACTTGCAACCACATTAGGAATGTTGTGTGCGTTGCCACTTTGCATATGTTCGGCTGGTGAGCGCACCAGTGCGTTGTGGTGCCTGTGGTGTGCGTGCGTGTGTGTGTGCGGGCAAACAACTCGGCTCACGATACGCAATACAAATGTTGCCGGCGCTGCCTGCCAGCGATGCGTATCTCATATATTTGCATTCAAATTTACACATGTTCAAATCGAGATTTACGACTCGGAGTGACATCATTAATCAAGCTCCTGATTGGTGATCCTGTTTCTGTTAATTAATACAATAATGGATTGCATGCAGATTTTGCCCGCTGCTCGGGCAGCCTATGCTTGTATGTGTGTGTGAGTGTTTGTGTGGGCTTGGCCAAAGGGATAGCGGCACGCAGAGGAGTTGCAAAGACCGCTGCAGACATTTCCAGTGCTGACCTAATGTTTATTTGCCAGTCCGTGCTTTGTTGTGTGGATCAGCCAGCAGAGCTAAAAAAATGAATGGAAAATTTACAGCCAGCAGGCAGCAGAGGTTGCCACATGTGACGATTTGTTTCGGTGATTTATAATTTCCATCAGGTGCACCAAGACGCCTAATAAGAAGACGGTCGGCTTTCGTAAGATTGCAGCGAGTATTTACACGCTGCCAGCACACAAATTTCAATTAGGCGCTCGCCGGCCTTAGCGCCACTCGTGTGCTTGGACGGACGGTAGCTGATAGCGCTCCAGCTGGCAGTGTAAGAATGCGCCAAGGTGTGCTCAATAACAATTCCACAAATCAGTGATGCGGGTGGCCAACCGGCTCAGTGTCGTCACCATCTTCAATCCGCCCGCCGTGGGTTGCGGCAGTGCATCAATTACGATTATCATCACGTTTTATGAGACATTTAAGCAACTTTATGACACACCAGTCAACATCAACAACGGCATAATGAATATTGACAAAGGATGTGCCGGGCATGCCGAGCGAGGGTGTGCCGCACTGGCGCCGCCGCCACGGTCCTGTGCGTCGCTGTTCATTAGCAAAAATATGCGTGTAGGCACACTAAGAATAAATATTGATAGAAATTGTGCGCACTAATTGCAGCCTCGCACAGACGTACGCGGCGCGCTGGCCTGGCGGCGGACAATGAAGAAAATCAGGAATATCGGCCGACATTGGTGTGCTGCAATTATCCTTTCGTATTGAATATTAAAAACGGTATTTTCTCATTAGAAGCCAACGTTGCGGAAGAGAGCGCGGGGCGCTGCGTCAAAGTGTAACAACTTATTGCAGTGTTTTGTGGTGGAGTGGAATTTGCGTCTTAATCTTAATTTTTGCGTCTTAATTTTGCATTTTATTTAAGCTTTCTTGAGATGTGAATATTTTAAAGGTATCACAAGTAAGGATTTATTGAATTTTTGACCTCTAGACTGCTCAAACTCTGCCCAATCTTCCTCAAAACCATCATCACTGAAGTTATACTACTCCTTCTATTCCATTTGTTATTTGGAATCGAATCGGGAATCGAATATGGGGTCGAGCATCGTTTTGGACTTAGTTGAAGATTGAAATGCGTCAGCATAACACAACGGACCTCAATGGCCTAAATGTGATTTGTTTTGGAGCAACCGCATCAACTCACCTGTAAATCTATAAATCCAAGTCTGAACATTAATCATTTTCATTTATTATAAGATCTGTGTGGAACTTTGCCACACTAAAATAATTGTCAATCGCAAACAAATTACCCACTGCACTAATATATTCATTCACGCACCATAAACTTCTGACTGTTGGGTGTAAATTGAGAATGAAACAGATGCAGCAGACACAAAATAAAATATTCAGAAGGGGCTAAATATTTGATGTGAGGTGTTGGACCAAATATGAATAAAGGTTAACAATTATTGAATGCGAACTTATTACTAATCTGTTACTAATGACGTATGCCATTAGTTGTGGTAATAAAAAAAATAGCAAATTTTTCTGTGGAAACACTAATCAGTGCCAAAACAGTATAAAATCGAATGAGTGAAATCTGAATGCGGCACTCATTATTTATTGCGGCCATAATGCGCAGCACCTTGTGCTGGCTTGTTGTATATAAATGTGTGTGTGTGCGTGCGCTGCAGGTGGCTAATTTAAAATGCACACGAAAATTGCTTACGGACCGCAAATGAGCGCCACGCACCATTGGCCACTGGAAAATGTCGAATTGGCTGTGAGCGTGGCGCAAGGCAGCCGCTTGTTGTTGCCATATTGCACGGCGTTGCGTTGCGGTCCACGAATGGCGGCGCATCTGCAATTTACGTGCGTTCGCATTAGCATTTGCCGAATATTAGTTTATTTGTTACTAATGCAGCCGAATGCACAGCGATCGATGGGCGGGCGTCGGGGAATGTGTCACGCGACAAATGTTGGTCGTTGGTTGTTGTTTATGTCGCTGGCATGTTAAATTAATTACTCGTGTTATTATTTCGGTCGAAATTAAGTATGTAACAATTTATAATGCCAGACATGCTTAGAAGTAGGCACTTGCATGCGCAGCGACACCGCGTCGGACGACTGCAGTGGCCAATAATGAATGCGCTGCTGCTGTTGGAATCGCTGCTGTTGCTGATGTACAATACTTGTGTGACCCCGTTGTGGCTAATTTTTAAAATTAGTCAAAATGCTTTCTACGCATTTAAATGAGTTTGTGGCCAGTAGTTAATGGGCATTTATGGGAATGCCGATTTTTAATATCTGACATTACCATTTCGAAACAATATGTAAGTACACATATAGTTAAAAATGATCTATAAATAAGGAAAAACAGCACAACAGCCACGCCCACGCCCCAACAAACACAACATACTCCATACTCGAATTTCCAACTACTCAAATATCTTTACTTGCCTCAGCAAAATGTTTGTATTAAATTAAGTTTAAGATTGCCATTTAGACGAAAATTTACTGCCATCACCACAACTCAAGACGAAAATAATTAAGACCAGCCCATGGCGAAATGGTCTCATGAGCGCCGCTATACTCGACTTGTACGAAATGTATTCATATTTACACTTCATACGAATTACCCTTGAAGGCAAGCCAAGATAACAACAACAGCAACAACAAGAATATCAACAAAAACTACAGCAAACGCTGAAGTAAAGACACTTAAAACTAATGATGATGGAGAGAAGTTTAAATAAATGGCACTGTATCCTTTCTTTCCAGCGCAGACACACATACAAATATAAAACGGCCATTTTATGTAGATATGTGATTGGCAAAGACGAGTGAGTATGTGTGTGAGTGTGCGTGTCTATTTCTTCGCCTCGATGTTGCTGTATGGTAAACGATAACGTCTTCCCGTCCTGTCTGTGCATAATTCAAATGGCTCACGTTGTCCTTTTTTGCAGCTGAACAAGCTGCTGCTGCCGCCATTGCAGTTGTTGTGGTTGACATTGTTGTTGTTGCCGTCGACGGCAGACAGTTGCAGTTACCGCATCGTAATGCTTCTAACTGCAACAAATCACATTAGACAATAAATTAAGCAGTTAATACCAATTAGGCAGTTTGGCACTCAGATGTCCTTAAATCTTTTGCGTCGCGTCGTTGCAGTGAAAGAGTCAATTTTTTTTTTTAAGATTTTGTAGTTTGCACGGAATTTAAAATTGTTTGAATAAATAATGAGAAATGCTATGGTTCAATGTGGAATTTTGAAACCTAATTGTTGCGTCAATCGATGGGAAATTGTCTGATGACTTGGCACACTCTGAATGGTGAGTGATCCAACAACATCTCGATATGTTTTATAGCGTTTGTAGTCCAAATGCAGTCGAATCGTTCGGCGCATAATTCAGTCTATGCAGGACTATTATCGCACCCATTAACTTTTTGTGCTGATTTTAGTTATATGGAAGCGGCCACTGTTGATCATGCTACGACGACTTTTCGGCTGAGTATAAAATGCGGCAAGGCCATTAAGAATACGTATTTATTACCTGTCCACGCGCGCTCAGGATGCGCTAAAAACGCGCAACAGCCAAAGCAACAACAACAACAAAGAAATGGTAAATATTGTATGTATTTTGATGCTGTAACTTATCTCAGGAGGTGGTCATGCAGCGGACATTGGCCGGCGGTTTGAAGAGGAGGAAAAGCGCACTTGCAATAACAGTGACAAACAAAAAGACCGGCAGCTGCATTAGAAAAAGTGGGCAACACTCACAACAACGAAAAAGAAAAGAGTAACACCTTTTGAAGCGAGGGCATCCGGGGAGCTCACACACTCAGCAGCACCTTTGCGAAGTGCTCTCGTAGATGTCGCTGCGGCATTCTGGCCGCTTTTGTGCAAAAAGCGCAATTTATACTTTTGCCACTAATACAAACACGCGCACGCTGCAGCAGGGGCGGCGGTCGAATAGCAAGAAGCAACACTTTCACACTTGACCTCACTGGCGAGCGCTGTGCTTGGCCTCTTGACCAAAGCGCCGACTGCAAAAGCAGCACTTCCGCTTCCGCTGGGGGCTGGCGCATTTTTACCGCCGCTACTGCCACTGTTGTCGCTGGCCGTGTTCATATGCGTGTGTTGGTGTTAGCGCACAGTCAACTTTAATTTTTGCTTATAATTTACACGACACAACATCAATTAACTTTTTAAAATACTCTCATACCTGCAGCTGAAAAAGCGTCCATAAATTCTGCCAGCCAGAGTGGATAGTTTTTTGCCACCGTTTACCGGTTGTTGTTTTTGGAGTGGCCAAGGATGTGTGTGTAAAATGCACAAGCGCTGCAAATTTTATGCTGTTAATGCGCACAGAAGCGCGTTCAGCTGCTGCTCGCCGCCATCGCCATCAGCATCAGGTCTATTTGTGCATATTTACATAAATTTCGCACACACGCACAAACGCGCATAGCTGTTGCGCCCGGTGTGTACACATCAATTTACTTAAATTCACCCATAAATAGCAGAACACACACAGCTAAACAACTTCGGACGGCCACAGCCAACATCTGGACGAACATTGCCACTTGGCTGGCCGGCAGTGGCACACATCATAATTTTATCGCCGGATAATTAATTTATATCAGTGCAGTAATTGCGAAATCACAACACCGACCAACCGGCCAACAAGCAGCTGCACATCGCCGATACGCCGCCCCATCGCCCACACACACGCATTGGTCACTCAGCCTTGGCTGCACTTACAAGTCGCATTGCACCAATCAAACACTTGCACAATAATTGCCACAACATTTCCGGCACTTTCCACTAAACCGGAATTATGATCCGACACCAGCTGCTGCCAACTCATTCAATTCAAACGCCAACCCTTTGCGGCGCTGTCGGGTTTCGGCAGTTTGCAGGCCGACCAGCCAGGTTGCGTATACGCCAAGCTGGCCCATTGAATTGCCGCTCATATTGTGTGGATGCAATTATTCATTTGCGCATAAATTGTGCATGTAAGAACTTCCTTGAATTTGCATACATATGACCCATGTGCACCGCTCCGTGCAGCTCGACAGTCTAACTTCTTGTCTGCATAATTCGATGCATTACAAGGACAGGCGAAGGCAGCCTTTATAGCCGGAAGAATTGAATGGCTGCCAGCGATATTCGGACAGAATGCCATTCAAATATGGTAATATGAGCTTTTGATGTGTGATTGGTTAATTATATATATTCATCAACTCATCGAAATTCAAATAAAAGGAAATATTGGCTCATTTCTGTAAAAAATTCTACCTTAATGACTCGTTAAAAGCCAGTTAAACAATATGTTCATATTGAATTTTAAAAAATTAATAACATTTGTTCTGTAAATCAATACCACAAATTGGATCTGTTATAGCTGAAATTATATCCCATCAAACAGATTGAACTAAGTATTTCCTAAAATGTTTAAATTCGATTTTATTGAGGTGTTGGCAGAATTGTTCGGCGCTCACACGTGCGCCTTCATTTATGCATTGTATTGTTGTATTTGTGTGTAGCGGCTTACCAGGCATCATCAACGTTGTCCTTATCATCTCCATCGAATTGTCATAAACAATCAAAATCCATTTAAAATTGCGCATTATTGTCGTACACTTTGTCTGTGCACGCCCACAAATCGCACTTCCTCGGCCCAACCTAACGCAACCAAACACACACACACACATACATATCAACGCCTCATCAACTCCAATTTCCAGCAGCTGCCAGATCGAGCCCCAGGCCGCCCCTTCGATTGGCGCTTGCTGCCGCTTTAATGTATTCCTGCAAGTCCTGCCAGCCTCTGGACTGCACATGGAGCAAGCGCGCTTACGCACGCGTCTGAGTTTGTGTGTGGGCGCGCGTTCTGATATGATAATCGACGTGAGGTAATAATCCAGTTGGGTGCGTTGACAATCGTTTATACGGCAATCAGCATCATCAGCTGCATCAGCCATTACACATAGGCCGACACACGAGCGGCGCGTTACTGCTGCCACTGCGGCCCGCCTACACCGTCAACTGTCTGCAGCAGTGTCGGCGGTCGCATCACTGCAATGCGCCCGTCCCGTCTGCAGTTCGAGCGAGTGGTTGAAGCGGCGCGGCGTGCTGGTTTATGCCACACGTTGCACGAAGCCGAAATTTATATTTTCAAGTCGTCGACGTTGTCGTCGGTCGGGATCATATTAAATAACAATAAACTGCAATTGCCGAACGGCACTCTGGCCGCACTGGTAATGCGTTCGTAATGCATGCGTCTGAGTGGTCGGATGTGTGCAGTGCAATTGTCCGCAATTGGGCTGGCGTGGACTGAAATCTTTGGCAGTGCTTAAAATCGTCGGCCGTGTGGCTGCGGCTGCGGCTGAATTGCTGTGGTCTGACTGCGTCCATTCGGATTGCTCTCAATACATAAGTTGTGATTAAACTTGCAGTCAATTACAGCGGTTTTAATCGCTTCAAATCCTATCAAATCGAAATGTAAACGAATGCCACAATGCCAAGTGACAGAAACGATTAAAAGTGGGGCTCGGAATTATTGAAGTAAGGAATATTTTAGAACAAAATTTTGAGGAAACTAATGCAGTTGGCTAGAGAGAATTTTAAGTAGAAATTTAAATTAGTTGGAACACCATAAAGAATTATGGTTATTGTAGACAGAGATAAAGCCGCTTGTGTTAAAATATTTAGCTTCAATCATAACACTTTTTAGTGCTTTTCTGATCATCATTTGTCATTTTCTTAAGGCTTTAACCGCTGACTGTTTACAAGCATCACAACTCCATCTTTCAGCTACCGTAACTAAGTTTTCAACTACTTAGTTGGATCTCTAATTAACAGATTGAAGGCTCGAATTTCGATTAATTGAAAACCTCCCAAATCACTAAGAATTGCACAAAAATGTTTGTATCTTTTATTTATTTTGAATAATTCGTGGGTGTTTGCTATGTAGCTGTCACTTCTGTTCATTTTCTAACATCCCAGTCAGATGGTTGGTGTCGTGTGGTGAATTCCCCGCCTCAAAGTGAACGATTCGCGCTGTGGCTGCTGTCGGGCTGGTCATGTTAACGCTGTCACTGGCCTCGTCTGGACGGTTTGTTGTCAGTTTATTGTTGATTTTTCAGTGCGCGTGTTTTTCTAGCGCTTGTTCTGTTGTTCAGTTGTTAACGCCCTCGTTGTGAAAAGCATTAACAAAACAACGGTTTCCAATCGACCGACCAATCAATGCGCACTTGAGGTCGTTGGAAAAAACATTGTTAGTGCATTAGAAGTGTTGGAACGCAATGAACGATCGAATGGATGGAATGAGAAGGCGATTATTTTTATTTTGTCTATTTCAAATATTTTACAAGGAAATGCAGAATTTATAATACATAATCATAAATGTTGAAAATGCACTGGTGTTAATTTAATTATAATTGATTGTAATCTATGTGTGATGAACATCAACTTGCCGGCAATTATTTTTTCAATTCAACACTGTCGATTTTTAAAATACTTATTGACAAGTTGTATTTTCGTGCTCGTATTGAAGTGCAACTTTTGCAGTTTTCTTGTCTCCCTTTTCAAATTCACATCCTTTCTCGCTGTACACGCACACCGCTGCATCCTTATTGCACGCTTCTGTGTGTGTGTGTGTGTGAGTGAGTGTGCTTACGTGCGCACGTTCAATATAAACAGCGATTAGCTGCAGTTGTTTACGAGTGCGGATTTTGGATTTGCCCGCTGGACGCCCTGCGCTGGCGACCAAACCCTCGGCGCGGCCATGCAGTGGACACAGCGGACGTAACGAATTGCCGCTAATGTGCGTCCAGCATGCGCCAACACCGGACCCGCATACGCCAGCCCGGGTGTTCGACTTTTATTGCTGGCCGGTTGAACTGTCTGTGAGTGGACTGGGACGCTTGGTGCGGGGTAAGTGATGAGCCGGCCGGTGGCCGGTCGTCGGGCAATGGTGTGGCGGCGTGCAGTACATTTCGAATTGGATGTGATTTTTGTCTTTTCGTAAATTTTATCCTCGATATAAAGTAGACATTATGTTGATGTCTCCTCAGCCGGGCGTATATTGCTTTGGGACATCAGGCGATGTGATAATACGCTCTCGGCCGTTGTTGCTGCTCTTCGTTGGCGTTGTTGTTTTTTGCCGGACTGGTGTAGTCCTTTTTGCGGCCATTACACATTAATGGAAGATGGACATGTATCCGGTGTTCATTTGCCGAAGTTATTATTGGTTAGGCTTCGTATTTTGTTGCGATTGCAATTACCATGAATGTCAACGGCGACCGTTGCCGGCCAGCCAAATGCGATTGTCGTTGCGGCACATTACGAGTGTAACTGCTGCAGTTGATGGCTCATAACGGGACTTACACGTTTTCGTTTAATGTTCGTGGTGCAAAAATGTCAAAGTACACGTCTGCTGTGAATTAAAATCGTGGCCCTGCCACATATTGTCTTACAAAACTAGCAGAGCATGGAAGGGGTGAATTTTCAAAAGACCGAAATAATTGTTCCTCTTTTCGAACCGATTTTAGTTGGTTTTGTTGCCACTTGCAACAATGCGAGGCATAAAAACAGTGCAATTGACTTGTGCGTGGACCATTCCGGCTTAATCTCCAAGCATAAATACGCCAACTATTAAGTCCGATGTCGGGTTGCCCCGTTGCGCTCGTAGTCAAGGCAACGCACCAATTTATTGCTAATAAGAAAAACGATTCATGCATCGCACACCTTCGCCACTCGGTTGCGCGTATCTTGGCGAAATCTCATAATAGATATTCCGGCCGGCGCACAGTGATTCGACTCCATACAACCGCGGGACAAAATTAGAAGGAGTGGTCTGTTCTTCATAAATTTTGGTATACTAGTTAATCATGGTCTGCTGAATTGAAATCTCCATTTGGTTTTTCTTAAACTGTTGTAGTTTGGCAATGCCTGAGACTTAATTTTGCAAATTTCGTCATTTTTGGAAAGCTATAGCACCAAATGTGTTGGCTAGATTTTTCAGATTTTACATTTAATCGGTAACGTCAACATTGATTATTCCAAAGAGTAACAGAAATTGTATCGGGACCCCCTGGTTTTGCAATAAAAACGATAATAATAGATGTATGTTTTGCATACATCACGGCAGCCGCCTTGGCTCAGTTGGTTAGTGCGTTGGACCGCGAGTCGAAGGCAGCAACCTCAGGTTCAAATACTGCCTGTAATAACACCTAAAAAATAACGGGAAAATTCGTTTTCTCTTTCGGTGGCTGTCCTCTCAGCTGGAAATGGCAAACCTCTGAGAGTAAAAATTGCTTATGAAAAAGCTCCCAACCTGCCGTTCGGAACCGGCATAAAAACTGTAGGTCCCTTCTACCCGCGTACAAATTCACACACACAACACGGGTGGTTGCGGGAAGCTAGGCCTTAGTCTCGCGTAAGCGGGCTGTCGTGCCAGTCAATTATTAAATTATTATTTATGTTTTGTATTTTTGCAGATATTATCATTTTTCGTGCTAATTGCATACTTTTAGGCATAAATAAAATACATTTTGTCGAAAAATACGTGTTTAGACCACTTTTCAAATTGAATTATTTTCTGAGATTCGAAGATATCGGAGGATATAATTACATTATCCGACAAAGAAAGAATGCTTCTTAAAATAAAAAAAATCCAGGAACATACTTCCACATACTTTTTAGATATTTTCGTCTAACTTTTGCCAATTTTCAGATTTTTAACTTAGAAAAATATTTTAAATTAAAAGTAAAGTAAAAGCCTACGCTTTGTAAATTTTGGGAAAACATTAAAAGCGAAAATGGCCACATCATTTCTTATTCTATATTGAAAGTTTAAGCAACTTCGTCCGAACCAATTATTTTTAAAAATTTTTGTACTCAATAGACTAAAAAACAGAAAATATGAGTTTCAATTTTTTTGTGAAAAAAGTTTCAACTTTGAGCCGCTTTTACACAGACACTAATTGATTTTTTGCACAGATTTTTTGGGGTTTTCTTGGTTGGAGTTTTTTCTTTCAAATGACATCAAAATCGTTAAATTCTGAGACCATAAATTTTTTGAATTTTGTCTATGGAACGAATCACTGTGCGGCGTGCTGAACCGCAGATATCGCTGGAACAAATGCAACGCTGGAAACGAACGTGCTCAATCTTGAACAAATGAGGAAGTGCAATAATCTGGCTGCGGAAATGGCACAATAAAGGCGAAAGGATTTCCCGAATGATTCTGTTCTAACTTATGCCGAGGACACTTTTTGCGAGTTGGGATTTTCCTGAACAACCCCATTTTATTTGTCTCCAATTTTATGCGAAATATACAATGATGTGGTAGGGAGTGGTTCAGGTTTTTTGACACTTTTAAGCCGGAAAAATGTTTGCAATATGATAGTAGAATGCAAATGACTACTGTTTCTAGCAAAGTTTCCTTGTAACTAATGAACAGATTTCAATAAGGAGCTGAATGTCTTTGAATTTAATTAAAATTTGTTGAAAACTGATTATTAGCGGTGCGACGCTATGCAGTAAAAGAAACAACTTTTACGTAACCCCACCCCAAGCATTTGACTGCATTGAAAGGTAGCGAACTGTGTCAGCCACTGCCGGTTTGCCGCCCACTACCTGTACAGAATTTTCATAAACTACATGAAGGTTGCATAATGTTTAAAAAGCGCCGGTGATGGCGGTGGCAGCTGCGTCACCGGCGCAGCGTTCACATGGCCGCTGTGGATCGAAGCGTGGTGTGTGATATTGAAAAATTCAAAAAAAAATTAGAAAATATCTTCTTCAAATCTGCTGCTGGGCACTGGCAAACACATGTCACTGCCAAGTACTCCTACTACTCGAATGAATGTGTGTACGTAGCAGGGGCGTAGCCAGAACTTGGTCATGGGGGGCTTTTAACAAAATTTTTTGCCAGTTTAGTATTACATGTTTTTTAAAAGTGCACTTTCCAAATAGGGCATTTTGTTGTGGCTTATGTGACTTAATGCATTAAAAACTAAATTTTTCCCTGATTTTTAGTAAAAATGTCATGAAATTTGGTGGACTGAAAGCGAAGTTATTGCATCTGAAGTGTAAGTATGTTTGTGTCATCGTACAAAAATGTGCATCGAACAAAGATCCAATATTAACTATTGTTTCAAAAATGTTTAAACTTTAACCGAAGCATCTAAATTGATGGACCAAGTTTATGGTGATTTTTGTTTATACCGTGGTGGAGTTCATAAATGGTAAAAGCGATTTAAAAACGATTGTCAGAACATAAATGATGACCAAAGTGTTAGCCAACTGAATCCGCGATCACCGTAGATCAAAACTGGGCGGTAATTCATAAAAGATAAGCCAAAATCTTCATTGAAATTCTTGAAATTGGATTTAATCTTCGCTTTACTTATATCCACCCGGGTGATCTTTTTAATATTCATGTTTAATATCTGCACAAATTTTAAGGTAATTTTCAATAACATGAAAAAATAGCGTAATTGATACTAAGGATCTTGGAGTTATGTTTGACTCTAAGTGTTCCTTCAATAATCATATTAATTTTATTCTTTCGAAATCGTACTCTATTCTTGGCTTTATTCGGCGTAATACCGCTGAGTTTTCAGACGCATATACCTTTAAGTTGCTTTTTACTGCGCTTGTTCGCCCTCATTTGGAATATGCAGTAATAATTTGGAGACCATATGACCAACTGTCGATAGGTAGAATTGAACGCGTTCAAAAAGTTTTCCTCAAGTTCGCATTGCGTTCGTTGCGGTTTGAAGCCCCTGTTCCGTCTTATGGTTCGCGGCTAAAACTTATTAATTTAAGCACTTTAGAAAAGAGAAGGACAGTTCTTTCATTATCGTTTAGTTATGGTGGAATTATCGGCTTCATTGACTGTCCAATTTTACTTGAGCGGATAAGCTTTAATGTTCCACAAAGAAGTCTTCAAATTGTTTACCCGTTTTATGGTGAGCACTTTAAAACTAAATTTGCAAGTAATGCACCGATTTCTCGAGCCCTTCGTGAATTCAATGCATTATCTAATTCTCATCAGCTAGACTTTTCTTTGCCTAAATCGGCTTTTATTGAAGTTCTTAATTTAATTAAGAACTTAATTAATTGCTTAATTTGTACATTATATGGATTTGTTATTATCAATACCTTATATTTGTTCTAGTCTGTAAGGTACATTGTACTGTAGACTTAAAATAAAATAAAATAAAAAATAAAAAATTAAATAAAAATATTTCTTTGAAATTTTGTTCATGTTTAAACTTGAATTTTGTCACTTTTTATACAAATGTATCTGGCTGATCCCAGGCGCTTTCGCTACCCTTTTGATTAAAACTCATGATAAATTTTTTTTGCGTACTTCATTATGTGTTCATTAAACCCTCTGGAAAGAAATCTTCTAATATTTTCCATAGTCTCAAAATAAATCATTAAAGTTAAGCCTTTTTTCGAAATACGAACTATCGCCAGAGGAAGATACTAAGTACTGAAGGATGAACAAAATTTATTTTATTTATTTTTTATTTTTATTTATTTAATAAGCCAATGAACATACAGAACTTACTGACTATAGGAAACAAATAAAATAAAAAGATCACACAAATGAGCTTCAACTTAACCTATTCAATAACAAATTTAACAATGCCCCTTTTGGAAGTGATACATCGAGGTCGGTGACACTATTCAGTTCCGCGAGGGCTCTAGCCAGAGGCGCATTTCTAGCATAGTTTGACCTGAAGAAGCATTATAAATTATTATATATTTATTGTGAGTTTTACTCAAAATAGCGGCGGAAGTGCCTAGGATCATCTTTAGTAAGGCGAAGGTTAAGCATCTCAATAGCATAAATTTATTGCATTTTAACTGAACATTTGGCTATCGAAGGATGCCATCGCATCTATTGACACTTGTTTTGACTGGTTTTTTGTTTTCAAAGAATGCATTTGCCGATGAAAAAAAGCGTTTTGAGAACGTAGAAACTATCCAAAAGAATTGTACCGACATCCGGAAGGACATTCCGATCGACGAACTAAACTACTCTTTAGGCATGTTTTTAGAACATGCAAATCGCTGCATGTGACTATTAAAAAAACAAATTAGTTTCGGTAAAAAAGGGTTTTGTTAATATTCTTTTAAATATTTAAAGATGAAAAGACCTTTTTGCTAATGTGGGAACGTACATACTCGTACGATGCATAGTGATTGAAAATGTTGACAAATTATAGGCTATGGGGGTTCTGACACCCTAAACCCCCTTGGCTACGCCCCTGGTACGTACGTAAGTTTTCAAACCAAAATGAAAAAATTTGTGTCTGATATTTGCATGAAATTTATGGCAAATTCGATTGTAGCATCGGTTCAAAATTTACAAAATACTGAATAATAAAAAAATGTCTTGAAAACAAAATGAATGCAAATCAGCTATACATCTACATATGTATGTATATGTTTGTCTGTATGTACATTTGTTTGTATAACTGACATTACGTACGGATAGTGCCAGTGTTTGTAGGAATTTCAAAGGGACTCACGTGATGCTACGTTTGCAGGTTCAATCCTGGGAGCCGGCAGCAAGAGGAAAATATTGTAAAATGTTAGTAATATACTTTCGAATAAGAAGACATTTTTTGAACTGGTATAACCTTTGGCGTTTGATCAGAGCTGAGTTTGATTGCTTAATAAATTACCTGCTCTAGAAACATTTCATGTGGCTTAAGCGTCAAGTGAGTAGCAAAAGCTGGAGAAACAATTATATTTTCTTACATAAATATTTATCAAATATTTATCAATTATTTATGTCGCAAATATTTAAAAAATATTTATGTCCCATGATTTGGAATATGCAATATTCATTGAGTATCTGATACAACCCAAGGCGAATTGATACAGGTGATAGCGTAAGGGCAACAACAAAATTTCAATGTATTTTGTTTTTGTTTTCTGGGTTTAGATTGTCAAAATCAGCCAATCAGAACAAAGCTTGATTTTTTCATTTTTAAACTGTCAAAGTTTTACACAGGCATTTTGACAATCTAGACCTTTCCACCAAAAAAATCAATTCGCCTCATCCAACGAGGTCACCTGTATTAATTCGCCTTGGATACAACCTTCCATGATACAAAAATATACAGGTAGTTTCAATGCGACAGATAAAAATAAAATTGACAATTGGAAAATATATTTGTTTACAAATTTTGTACTATCTACTATTTTCATTTTTGCTACAGAGCTGCAATTTCACACAATTAGTTTATGTAGTATATCAGTCAGTTTCTGTATTTCTTACTTTTTTATGCACCCTTAAAATTTTATTTTTATTTGTCAAAAAAGCAAATGACTTTTAATTTTTAATCTACCTGTATATTTTTGTATCATGCAACCTTCTAACTTTTTATTGATAGATTTTCTCTTTATTTCAATATGTTTAGTATTGTTGCAATTAACGGTAGTTTACAGTATTTTCACTCAAGTTGAGCAGATGTAGCTGGATATTTAACACTTCCTTTACATCTTAAACTACAACAACAGCCCCTCTGGGAGCGTTGGCAAAAGTCTTTGGAAAACATTAACTTGCTCGCTGACTCCACCTTCCAAACATATTTATAGGTGTGGATGAGCGGTGACCCCCATTGCCAGAACATCAGCAGCGTCCTCTCCAGGGCCACACAAACAACCCAAGTTTACGGTAATGCAGAGTTGGAAATTATGCGCGATGCGAGTGTTGCATGCCGCACGCGCTTAAATCGTTGGCCAAAGCCACAAGTCGGCGAGTGGCAGCGGCAGCGGGGCAGCGTTTACGCGCATCACAGCGTCACAGCGACGGCCGCTGATTGGTGCGTACGTATGAGCATTTTAATTTTTAACAAGCTTTCCAACTGCCACTGCAACTACTACGCGCGCGCTGTGCTGCTGGCCGTTGCTGCTCCTTTGAACCTATTTTACATTTCCGCTAACACGGAATGACATTTTGGCTGCTGCTTTCACCTTTCCGGGCATTTCTGCTCTTTCGCTGTGCGCAGCTTAGCGTTGTGGTCTGTGGGTGCTTGTGTTTGGGTGCGTTTTGGTGGCACTTGGCTTGCAGCGCGTGTTATAACGTTATCATCACTTGAACTTTGCGCCGGAAGACAAAGGATGTCTTTGATTGAAGTGTGCGCAACATGAGCTGCGTGTCGTGTTGAAGGCCACAAAGCAGCGCTCGCACACGCACACACACACACACGCACGCACACTTGACTCTTGCCGCGGCTGAGACTGCTTTTTATTGTGGTGCAGCCACTTTTTATTGCTGTGCGCCGCTGTTGTTGTCGTAGTTGTTATTGTTGGTGGAGGCAGGATATGCGTGGCGGCGGATATTGTTTGGCTGAATTGTGGCAAAAGTTTTTTGTCTTTTAACTTTACTGATTCTTGTTTTTTGTTTTGCTTTTGCCTTGCACGCTACGAATCTGGGATGGGGATGTGCTGTTGTGTTGTTGTCAAAACACTTGGCTTAAGTATGTGAATTTTGATTGTCGTCGCGGTACATGGGGCACTCAAGTATCCGAGATATTCGGACTAGTAGTATTCGGATTGATGGAAAACGGGCTTAAAGCATTTGGGTTTTGTGAGGAGTTTGAACTCTACTGTTCAGACTACTGCAGTTTTGAAATAGTTTTGAAGTTCAAATTGAATTTTTTAAAAGCAGCCACAAACAATTTCTTAGTTTTACGACAAAAGGGTACAAAACCCACTGCCATGGCCACAGTCTTTAAAATATGTAAAATTCGACCGGACAATGTTAGAGGTTCTCAAATGTTTGCGTCAAGTGTAGTGGATTTCGTTGTCGGCTGGAACTTGACGGCAATTTTTTCTAGTTCCTCGGTGAAAATTCGCGCTGCCGCTGCTCGTCTTCTCGGTTATTCATGCCACACGAGAGAGCGAGTGCGTGGTGCAGAGGCGAGTTGTGGATGCAATAATTTTTTATTGCGTGCGTTGTAGCGGGGCTGGTGGAGCGGCAGCACAAGTTGCAAGCGAGCGACTGAAGATATTTACATTTACTTTCTTTTATTTGTATTTGTGCTGCTTTTTTCACGTTTTATATTTTATCGCACGAGTTTTTTTTTTCGTGCGTTGTGTCTTTGCAAAACCTAATTTTGAGTTTAATTAAATATTTATAACGTATGCAATATTTGTAAATTTGTTTTGTTTCCCCAGCTAGACATATTTATTTAAAATTAGCCGTAAGTGGAAGCCCAACAAATGGCGCGCATTTAAATGAATTCAAACTTTTTATTTTCGTAAACGAATTGTTTGGCATTCTCATTCGTGTCGTCAGCAATTGTCCACGGACTCGTTTCGTGTGCGGCGAAATGCGAGGAAACAACAAATAGGAAAGCGAATGAGCAGCACGCAACTGCGGCGATGCTATCTCGGTCGGCAGCGCCATTAATGCATCAATAAATATCTGAGAATAGTGTTCGTTTTATATCCCACTCATAAAATACCCAAATAGGTGGCAAATAACTTCTTATCACTCACAGCACATCAGCCGGAGAAAATTAAAGAATTATCCCTGAGGAATTGGCCCGACTCCGCACACCTTTCGCCGATGCGCCAAACGCCGAACACCGACCCACCAACCCTTTGCGAATGGGAAGATGCCCGCATCATGCAGCCAGCAGCCAGCGGTCCACGTGTGCGTGCGAGTGTGAGTGCGGCCAGGGCTGACCTTACTCGGGCGCGGCCCCCTCGATTTGTTTGTGTGTGATTCCGCATTTACTTCTCGATCAAAAGTTATGTGCTCATCTTAGATTGGACATTAAATGGACACTAAAATATTTCCCATCCACACGCAACCGGCTCACACACACACGCGCACGCACACCCGTCCGCCTACGCCGAGGCAGGATAGCACTGCCACATAATCGAAAAGTAATACACAAAGTCCTGCAAACGAGCGGGCCCCAAAAGGCAAAACAAAAACCACAAAAAATCCAAAAAATCAACAAAAAGCCAAGATGTGAGCGAAGAAAAAAAAAACAAATGTACAGCAAGAAAGAAAATGTCATGAAGAAACTCATTGACAGGCACATAAGCACACTGGTTTTATGACCACCAGATATGACCAAAATATATGATTACCATGTGTCCAAGTGACCACAGCACATACGTGTACAGTGGCAGTCGCAACGGCACTGTCACTGGCCAAGACGCACACATGGAGGGCCCGCAGTGCGGCCGAGTCAACTCGTAAATAGGCATTTTTGGTTTGTTATTCGCCAGTGATCCAGGTGGGACATACGGAGACGCTCGCTATGTGATGGCCCTCGGACATCGTAAAAATCAAAACAAACTGAAACTTATGCATGTTGGTGCTGTATCAATTTTTTATTTGCTTCATTTTATAAATTTCGGTCTGCATTGTTCGAGGCGGTGTGGCACTCGCAAAACAAGACTGGAGAATAGGCTGGACGATGGGGAGTGAATGTGGCTGGGCGAGTAAGGAAGGACTGGAAGCTGTTGCTTAGAATAGGTTTTGGAAATCATCTAAGACTCTCGTAAGTCTCTAATAAGTCAAGAATATGGTTTGCTATTTAATTACTCGACAAAGGCTTAGCAGAACAAGTTCGAAATCCCAGACTATTGTTGTACATAGGATTTGTATTTTAATGATAAGATTGAGCTGTAAGAACAAAGTAGATATCTATAGTAGAGTGAAGAGTTGTAGTCGATTAACCATTCAGATCATAAGGGTAGGTTCACAGGAAATGATTTAGCATAAGAAAATGAGTGATTTATCGGCCACAGTTTAAAAAGATTTTTTATAAACAGCATCACCTGAAAAGTGAAAAGGCCAAGATTGAGAAGTTGACGAAACTTCTAAACGCTTTTCGAAAAACAATTCTTTTCATAAACATCAACTACAAAGTCAATAGCAATGTAACTAGAAAAAAAACAGATTTTTTTTTTAACAAAAACTTAAAACTTATCTTAACGGAGATGTAATTTGAGATGCCTTGAACCACTAGTTTGTAAAAATTTTATGTAAAAAATAGAGGATAGATACAACAAAGTTTTATTTACAGGCGAATTTCTAGTAATTCGATTCGAATTCTAACTACTAATTCTAACTACTTATGTTCGAATTCAAACTACTAATGTTTGCCTTGTTTTTTGTTAATTTCTTTCACATTTTTTCAAAGTGAGCTCCAACTTTTGAATTTATCCTAATTGTTCTTGTCCCGAATGGAGATGTTTGTATTTAGGTTTAAATTTAATTAATTAAAATTAAATTATTACTAAATAAGATGACTATATACTTTTACGGCAGCCGCCGTGGCTCAGTTGGTTAGTGCGTTGGACCGTTGGCAGCAACCTCAGGTTCAAATACTGCCTGTAATAACACCTAAAAAAAATAACGGGAAAACTCGTTTTCTCTTTCGGTGGCTGTCCTCTCAGCTGGAAATGGCAAACCTCTGAGAGTAAAAATTGCTTATGAAAAAGCTCCCAACCTGCCGTTCGGAACCGGCATAAAACTGTAGGTCCCTTCAACCCGCGTACAAATTCACACGCACAACACGGGTAGTTGCGGGAAGCTAGGCCTTAGTCTCGCGTAAGCGGGCTGTCGTCCCAGTCAATTATTATTATTATTATATACTTTTATCTGGTAGCTCGGGAACTAATGATAATCTGAGGCGTCAATAAAGCAATCTCTCTGCAAAATCTCCCAGACGAGTCGTATTTATCACACGCTGGGAAAAATCGCATGTTTGACGACCGTTCGGCATAGATGACCGGCAATTGGCAGCTGAGCGGTCACATCGCATGGCGCCGCGTCGCTTTCATTTGTGTGATAGGTTTTTGTCGGTCGCATAAAATCGCACTTAACCTGCAAGCAGCATGCGAGTATTTTTGGCATTTATGCAAGCGGTGTGCTGAGCGCTACGTGAGCTGATTACGTTACACATGCGCGAGTGCGGTCACGGCGTGTCCTCTGTGTCCTTGTGGGAGTCGCGCGGCACAGTTGCGCGTCGGTGTGGAGCGTCGCTTTGATGCGAATTACATGGAGCTTGGACTTTTATGACTAAACAGAAAATTCCTTGTTTGCGTTTCTTCTGATATTTGTCGAAATGATTTTGCATTATTTGTTGTGGTGTTGTTGCTGGTGCTGCAGTTTGTTGATTGTGTGCGGTGACTACGAGTGGTCGGGAGAGCGATGTGGCCGGTGGGGAGTGGGGCGCCGTGTCGAATCTGGCTGCAATAAAAAGTCAATGCATGCTAAATGGTTCCGTGACACGCTCGCTGGGTTCGAGTTCAATTGTTTATTCATCGAATTGCGCGTCGTAAAAGGCGGCACATTGCTGATGACTCATCACAAAAACATTAATTTTATTGTCTCCGAGTGTCAGCTACAAAGGGAGTCATAATGCATGACTTGGCCATCGCTTATGGCCTGACCACTCAAGCACTCAATGGCCACCACATCCACAGATATTGTAAGTGGTGTGAAATTGTGCAAAGCGTTTAGTTTGTGCGCCAGTGGCCGAGAAAGCACAAATTTCCGATGTAAAAAATATTATTCTTCTTCGTTCATAAATCCTAAAAAAACTTTTTTATTATACACTTAGCCAGATCCACTTCAAAGCTTCAAAGGAAGCCAATCAATGTCGATTATTCTCTAACTGCCCATAGTTTCATTAAATTTTAATATGAATTCTCCTATTTTCATGATATCTGCTTCACTTGTAGGCAGACGAAAAAATTTAGTTCCTGATTGTACAAAAAGCAACCGACCAAACGGCAAATTTCGCTAGTTTGTTAATCTATTCGCAAATTGTGTTATGAATGCTGATCTCACATGCAAAACCAGCAACAAAACGCGGAAACAAAAACCGCCGCCAACATGCGGCGGTGGCAGTTGTGGCTGTGCTTGCTGTCGATTTCATAATTGTTGTTGTTGTTGGTGCAAACAGCAAACCGCTGGGTGCCAAATAATCAAAGCCACTCCCTTCGCCGCGCTGGTAACGCAATCAAGGCTGCTGGCTGGGGATGGCGAAGCGATGTCGCTGAATTCATAAACTGCGCGAATTGATCGAATTTTGTGATTTCAACACAATCAAACACCGCTGCCACAGTCACAGCTATAGCCGCAGTGGCAGCCAGTGACAATCGCTGGCGTAAGTGCAACGGCAACGGCAGCGGCAGCAATCCAAGGGGCATGTTGCGCGTGCTCTGCTGTGACAAGTGCTAAAACAGTCCAATGAAAATTTCGGTGGAAAGGTGGCGGCAATTGCTGTTCATATTTATATGGAAGAGTTGTTGGTATAATTTGTGGCATGTTTTGTTTTTCCTTGAATGGCTGCAAAGGCTAGCTGGGAAATGAAGCAGTGCTGGCCGCGGCGGTTTGTGACAGTCGACATGGCGCGCGATAATAACTGGCATCGAGAGAAATATCTGTTGGAGTTTATAACAGACTTTGGACATCAATAAACTTTAAAATAGGAACAGTTACTTGTTCATCAACATTCCCTTTCATCTCAACTACAACCATTTCGAACAATAAATTTTTCAAAGTCTTGGAACCTGAAATGCTGCAAATTTTTTCCACTGTGTATGTCACAACATCGATATCACACCAAATCCAAGCATAAACCATTCCGCATTTAATTGGATTATACAAGCATTTGGCGTAACCAAAACGACTGACGAACCAATACCAGACAACGAACAACTCAATTGCCGCCATTAACTGCCTCAGCATTTCAACATTTTCAAGTTGTGTGAGCACAACTCTGACTGTGTGCGAATGAGTCGCGTCGGACGTCGCCGCCCGTTGGACAGCACTCCGTATGTCCGTTTGTATATGTTTGTGTGCTATTCATATGCTCTATTTGATTGGACCAACTAAAATACACTCAACACCTGATTTGATAACCACTCTGACTTGTGACTTCACACACGTTGTCCATATGACTGTCGCTACCAGTGTTGCTAGATACCTGAAATGACTTTCTCCTAAATCTTAAAAAATACCGAAATTTCCTCCCAAAAGTTAAAAAATCTCCTAAAATTGTTTTATAATTTGCGTCATTTTGAAGGAATAAAACTTTTCACGAAAAAATAAAAATATATACACAGTCGTGTCTGGATATAGTGATCTAAATATAGAATCTAATGCAAGGCCTGTTCACCGTATTGAGGTTGTTCACTATATCAAGGTTAACATTTTTGTTCAAAAACTCGTTTTATTTGCTCAAAATACACTTTTTGCTTTTTTCTTGAAATCGCTTTTAAAATTGTGTTCAGTATTTAGAGGCTACATGTCAAAATTTGGGTGTTCCCTATATCGAGGCGTACACTATATAGGGTGTTCACTATACCCAGACACGACTGCACATATAATTTTTTTTAATGCAGCCTTTTTTTATTCATCTTTAGCTTAACAACAAAAACAACCCATATAACAAATTAATTAAATAAAAAGTGCAATGTTTGGTGGGATTTCATTGTAACAGAAATAAGTGAGAACGAGATAGAACACACAATAAGATGATGATTAACACAATAGGATGCTTTGACTATTTAAATAGTTGCCAAAATATGTTTTGTTGCCAGTGTTCCCAATACATCATACTTCGTTATTCAAAAATCTCCCAAAAATCTACTAAGGATCAGAAAACTTCCCTAACATAAAATATAAATCTCCTAAACTTTCTTCTAAACAATTCTTCCTCCTAAAAATTCTCCTAAAAAGCCAAGAATCTCCTAAATCTAGAGGAAATCTCCTGATCTGGCAACACTGGTCGCTCTACAGTGACAGAGAATGTCTGCGCCGTTATTTGATTGGATCTTAATTCCGATTCTCATTTTTAAATTGCATCGCATAGATTGTGGATTTCGCATTTGATTTGATTTGGCTTTTCGTGCAATTGCGGTTTATGATAACAATTACCGTTATTCACAATCAGTGATGGCCAATGGTGGAGTTCATCATTCGGCAGTGCTTTCGACGAGACAATTGGTGAATAAAATTGCAGTTGTTTACAGACAGTTGTATTCTTTGAAGTAAGAATAAACAATGCTTAAGAATAGCGAAAACAGTGATCTTCTCGTTTTTTATACAAGCAAATGAACATTTTATATTCCAAAACTTTTGTATGGTCAAACAATGTTGGCCGAGAACCGCGCCTGTAGCAAGTCGAGCTGCTCACTACTTCGGAAAGGATAAGCCATGTTGGTGGCATGGCTGCTCATTCCCCGCCTCCGCCGTGCTTGTTTGTCTCTTTGTGTTTGCGTGTGAAATGCGACAAATGAAACAATGCATAAATTCCATTTTAATTAGAAAATTAGCTAGAAGTATGCGCAACACGTTAATCGCATGAGAATGAAAATCCAAAGTTGCACATTCTGCAGTGCGCGTAGTGGCTGCTCCTGCCGCAAGTCCACGAGATGCAAAATGCAGCGCACATTCGTATTTGTGTTTCAAGTCTGGCTGCTAAATCCGGCGAAAGCACATATCTGAATATGAAAGTGTGCGACTGTTTTGGTGTGTGTGCGCGTTTGCCGGCGCGCGGACGAGTTTCGAATGTGAGGCTCTGACATCAAAGCCATTTGCGCTGGCGTTGCTAATTTTCCGGAGCAGCTACGGCTCCTGCCGCTCTGTGTGTGTTGGGCGTTCATCAGCGCTTTTGCCACCAACAGCATCCTTGCTTCTGGTGAGTGGATGAGTGCTTGGCTGGCTGATTGCGTGTCGGTGCCCGGGCCCGGGCCGGGCGTGGAGCGCCAAATGTCGTTATAATTATTTATTTCGTAAGCACATTTTATGCTGCTAGTTTTAAAATGCAATTAGCTACGATTTTCAATTTTTATTATTGCAATTTTGTGTAAAGCCACTCGCGGGCTGACTGGCTGACAGCGTTGGCTGGAAATGCTGAGAATACTTAATGGGCAACATTTCCTTTGTGTGTGTGTGTGGGTGTGTGCAACGGGTGAAGTCGCTTAATTTGTGTGCACGCAAAATTTGCGAGCATTCAGAAGAAAAACGAAACGAGTCAGATAATAACGTGGAAAAGGCCAAAAAGCTCCCAACTATTTCGTGCATAAAACACCCAACATCATAAAAGTAAACAGTGGCCATAAGTAAGCGTACGAAATCCCTGCTCATAAATGTCAGCAATGGAGCGTAACATCAAGGAAGCGACGAAACCCAACAAGCGCCCCACCCGCCAAGGAGAAGCGGCATATTTATGCGTGAATTGCTCAGCAACACTATTTGAGGTTTATGACTCGTTCGGCATAGAAAACGAGTACACGCAATCGGTCAGTGCGGAGTGTGAAGTACCCTACACAGCAACAGTGAAGAAGTAAGTAGTTGAGTAGTTTTTTTTTTATTCCTTGTTCACTCCTCACTGGAGCATAGGGCTTCAACAAGACTCTTCCATCGTACACGATATGTATCCGAGCCTTTGCCTTGTGTTGGTTACGTTAATCGGTTGTGTTGTTCTGCCAGGGTAGGTGATTGGCCTGCCGCAGGTAGTCCTTATCGCGATTAATAAAACTCAAGGCGGTTAGGTTTTAAATGCTTTATTAACTAAACGTTACAAATTTCCACACGCGTGCGCTCTGCACTGCTGCCAGCTTTCGACTCCTCGTTTTTCTGCTTCGCCAGTGCTGCCAGCGCTCGATGCACGAACCAGTGCCGCCACAGTACCCCCCTTCCAGAGAGCGACAATTCACAAATTGGCGAGCGCGAACGTTACCCTTTTCTTCTTCGGTCCTGGGTACGTGCGCACAGGGTCGACAGTCGATGAAAAGGACGGGCGTGACGTGAGGGCAGGAGCGTCCAGAACTCTCTCTGATGATGCTGGAGGTGTAGCGGGTGCGTCCGCTGATGCTTCGATGTACGCTGGCACCAGGCGACTCAAACTCACTGATTCCTCTTTACCGTTGACATCCACTAGGTAATATTCCTTGCTGGGGCGAGCAATAACACGATACGGGCCCATGTAAGGTGACTGAAGCGGAGGTTTGACCTTGTCAACTCTGATGAAAACGTGCGAACTGTTGGGCAAGTCTTTGAATACAAAGGAGCGACGTTTGTCGTGGCGAGCTGCGGGGGTTGGCTGTACGAGCCGCATTCGTTCTCTGTGTTTGTCGAGGAAATATATTGGTTCTGGCAGGCACTCTGTATCGAGGAAAAATTCTCCGGGCATCCGAAGCGATGTACCGTAGAGTAGCTCGGCGGCTGAAGCTCCGATATCTTCCTTCAGTGCTGTTCTGAGTCCGAGGAGCACTATGGGCAAAACTCCGGCCCAGTCGTTGGTCTCGTGGCACATGATAGCAGCTTTCAGCGAGCGGTGCCAACGTTCAATCATTCCATTTGAGGCAGGATGGTAAGCCGTCGTCCTTGTCTTCTTGGAACCTATAAGTCTTGTGAGAGCTCGAAAAATTACGCTTTCAAACTGTGAGCCGCGGTCGGTTGTGACGACGACCGGGGTACCAAAACGAGAAATCCAGGTCGAGACGAATGCGTCTGAAACGGTTTCGGCAGTGATGTCAGAAAGTGGAACGGCTTCCGGCCAGCGAGTAAAGCGGTCGATCATCGTGAGCAGGTAGGAAAAACCGCGCGATGGTGGAAGTGGTCCAACCAAGTCGACGTGCACATGATCGAAGCGAGTGTCAGGAGTAGCAAAATCTCCAGTGGGCGGCTTACAGTGCCTTGAAATTTTGCTTCGCTGACAAGGCAAGCATGAACGAGCCCACCGCGCAACATCCGAAGCCATTCCTGGCCAAATATACCTGGTAGCCATCATTTTCCTCGTGACTCTTCCACTGGGATGAGATGGGCCATGAATGACATCGAAGACACATTTGCGAAGAGGCGCAGGGATATAGCAACGGTGAACCTCTGTTGAAACGTCGTAGTAAAGTGGCACATCTGGGTCGTCAATCCTTAACTTAACCAGAGTTAAACTGCTGCCGTCTGTGAGAAGTTTTTGGAGCTCGTCATCGGAGTCTTGGGCTGCTTTAAGTTCGCTAGGAGTGATAGCGACTGGAACTTCGATTGCCTGAACCCGTGAGAGAGTGTCCGCTGGAATGTTGTCTTCTCCTGAAACATGAACAATATTAGTAGTGAACTGGCTAATGAAAGATAACTGGCGATCTTCTCGGAGCAATGACGACTTAGCGTTGCGTCTGAATGCATAAATGAGCGGTTTATGATCCGTTTTGATGAGGAGAGGGCGTCCTTCGACCAAGTCGCGGAAATACTTGATGGAGCTATAGATGGCTTGCAGTTCTCTGCCATAAGCTGAGTATTTCTTTTGGGCGTCGCTGAATTTCCGAGAAAAGAAAGCAAGTGGTTCCCAGTTGCCGTTGTGAAGTTGCTCAAGGACGGCTCCTATACCAAAATCAGAGGCGTCGGTGCGAAGAGCCAACTGTGCGTCGTCAAGCGGATGCCTGAGAAGGGCCGCACGGGCAAACTGTTGTTTGGATGCGTTGAAGGCCTCCTCAGTTTCGGAAGTCCATTGCACTGGCCGCCGATCTTTCTTCTTGGCACCGGCGATGCAATTGTGGAGTGGAGCTTGGATTTCTGCAGCATGAGGAAGGTGGGGTCGGTAAAAGTTGACCATACCAAGAAATTGACGAAGCTCGCTGACAGTACTAGGTTTGGGAAAATCCTGAATAGCTTTGACGCGCTCTGGTAGAGGCTCGATCCCCTCTGAAGTGACATGATGGCCCAAATAATCAATTTCCGGAACTCCAAGCACGCATTTGCCCGTGTTAATGGACAAGCCGAAGTCTCGCAGACGCTCGAAAACGATTTTGAGGTGTTTGTAATGCTCCTCAGGACTTTGCGAAAAAACCAAGATATCGTCAATATACTCGAAGACGAAATCCAGTCCTCGAAGGCAAGTGTCGATGTAGCGCTGAAAAGATTGCGCAGCATTGCGAAGGCCAAATGTCATAACATTGAACTCGAAATTTCCGAAAGGAGTGATTATTGCAGTCTTCTTCCTGTCTTCCGGAGCGATGGGAATCTGATGGAATGCGCGATGTAAGTCTAGCTTGGAGAAGATCTTGCATCCGCGCAATGCTGATGAAAAATCATGAAGCCGTGGCACGTTGTAGCGATCTGGAATAGTAATAGCATTAAGATTACGGTAGTCACCACAGAGTCTGAAATCCCCGTCTTTCTTAGGAACGATGTGCAGCGGACTAGCCCACTCGCCCTGCGAAGGCTGACACAGACCATTATTAATGTATTGCTGGAACTGTGCTTTAGCGATCTTAATCTTGTGGGGTGGTAGACGGCGAGGACGGTGAGATACCGGCGGGCCTTGCGTGAGTATGTGATGGTACACGCCCCGGTCTGTAACTTTAGACAGTTGCGGAGGCCGTGTTACATCAATGAAGTCCACGAGCAAGTCCTGATACCGTGTTGAACGGTCGATCGTCGTCAACGCGGGCAAGTTGCTGGAGATAAGAGAACCACGGACTGAAATACCTGTTGCTTTGTCTGTGACAATTCTCGCTTGGAGGTCAATGACCAGTCCAAAATGGTAGAGAAAGTCAGCTCCTAGAATCGGCTCAGACACGTCTGCTACGATAAAAGTCCAAGTAAAAGGACGTCGAAAACCCAAATCTAATGTAATGGAGACTTGTCCAAATGTTTCGATGCGTTTGCTATTAGGAGTGTAAAGCGCGATAGCTGCTGGTTCTATGAACCGATTGGTGAACGACTTGGGCACGGCAGAAACGTCCGCCCCAGTGTCGGCTAAGAAAATGTGGTGTGAAATGGAATCTCTGAGAGACAAGCGCTTTTTAGAAAGATCACCCCCGATGGCTTGAGTTCGAAGGTACCCTACTAGTTTTCCTGCTGTGCAGAATCTTCCCAAGAGCATGGCTGCTTGCACTTCCTTGCACGTCTTCCGAAACGACTGTGATAGAAGCAATGCTTGCCGGCAGAAGGAGAGCGGCTACGAAAATTCGGCCCCCCTCTGCTAGGGCTCCTGCCGCGTGGTTCAGAGAATTTCGATTCCAGCCTGTCGAGGCGGCTGATGATTGCCTGTAGAGGATCATCAGGTGGAGGAGTAGCTGACACTGAACGTTTACCCGTAACTTGGTAGATGGATGGACGGGCAATTTCCAGCATCTTGTCCGCTTGCGCCGCTAGCTGGTCGAGAGTAGAAGCTGCCCCTATTGTCAGGATGCGACGAATGTCGTCAGGCATCTGCTCAAGAAAAAGAGTGCGGAGCAAAGTTTCGTTGCACTGGCCTGCAGAAAGGTTGCGTAGCTGCTGGAGGTAAACGGTGGGTTTTTCGCCCCCCAGGGGGTGGCCGTGAAGGAGGCGTCGGAAGTTGGCTTCCTGCGAAGGAGACAGAGCATTTAGGACACGTTGCTTAAGAGTTTCATACTTATCGTGTTCTGGCGGGTTGATTATCAGGTCCCTGCAGAGTGAAACGAGCTTAGCGTCAAAATTGCTAGCCACATGTTGAAATTTTGACGCATCAGAGGTGATGCGGAACAATAAAAATTTCAGCTCGGCCATGGAGAAGTAACTTTGGGGGTCCTCATGCCAGAAAGGAGGCAGCTTGACAGTGTTGACGGCTCCCACGATGCTGTCATCGGCTTGGTAAAATTCTGCAAGTCGAGGAGCGCGTGGATTAGGCGCCGACGCGCCGTCGTCAGGATTGTCGCTTGTAGTTTCCATATCAATAAGATTTTTGGTTTCTTCCGCTACCTCGCCAGCAAAACTTTCGTTGCACTCTTGTTGTTCTCTCGGCGAATGCAGAACTAACATCACGAAAATGTCAGGAGACAAGTGAGAAGGGCGCCAAATTTATCACGCTTCAACACGTTTGTAAACTTGACGCAATGTGGAAACGAGATTTTTCGCCACCACTCCCACGGTGACTTCTCGGCTCGTGACGCCACGAATAACGGTACTCGGAAGAAAGTTCGCGAACAAAAGGAAATTCGGCAACGCTGTATGCCGGCTCCAATTGAAATTGAGCCTGCAGCCTTGGACGACGAAGTCCCTGCGGTAGCACGCAACACTACGCCGTTGATTAATCACGAAAAAACTCGTTAAGATCACGTCGGGGTCACCAATTATCGCGATTAATAAAACTCAAGGCGGTTAGGTTTTAAATGCTTTATTAACTAAACGTTACAAATTTCCACACGCGTGCGCTCTGCACTGCTGCCAGCTTTCGACTCCTCGTTTTTCTGCTTCGCCAGTGCTGCCAGCGCTCGATGCACGAACCAGTGCCGCCACATCCTAAGTGATATTCTGCCATCTAACGCCGCTTAGGAACGTCGCCTCCGTTTTCGAGCTACGCTCGTAGCGCCATCTGTTGTGTAAGGAGGTTACAAGCAGGATGGTTGGGGACCTCGCTAGATCAATTTATGGTGCGCTGTTTTTCGCAGTTGTCCGCTTCCCCTTTGCAGATGTCGCTGACGCACCGTGTAACTGCATATTTTGTTTTTTTGTCAGTCACACAGCGCATAATTGCGCATTCTATTGCGTGGAGGTGAGTGGAATAGGAATAATTGGGTTGAGTAGTAGAATTGGCTAAATATTTGTGTATACTCGTTGCTTTTGCTGGGGTAGCAAGTATCTGTTTTAGATGGACAGCCAAAGAGAAAAAATAATTTTAATGTAAAGCTAAAACTCTCATTAGAGACTCTAAATCGAAACATTTTGGATCGGTTTTGCATTGTGAGTCTTAATAAATATTTATATAGGTATATTATTTAGTATGACAATCTGTGATGCCCTCATATTTGCCGCGGACTTTCTCAGGCACAGGATGTAGAGTGTGAAAAGTCACTCGTATCGTAAATACTACAAGTGGGAGGTGAAGGAGGAACGGCACTTCAAGTGGCAAGTGTACACTTGGAAAATGTGATTACAGATATGATTCATTAAAAAAATTAATAGATTCTTATTATAGTCGGGAATAGTGCACTGCGGCGTAAAAGATCTATTGTGCCAAAAAAAAATAAGTCTTTCTCTACTTTTATCATCCAACACAATGTTGCTGGCTTATGCGCAGAAACTTGAATTTGCGAACAGTTTTTTTCTCTAGTGTAGCCTCTGCCATGACGCGCTCAGATAACCGATCTTTCCTCTTTCCTCATCTTCAATACACCAGCCCCCACTAAGGACTCCACCAGCGGCAGCCATGTCGAAAACTGCTCGAGCTGGTTGACTGCTGGACGACTGGAAAACGAGCACCAATAGCACTCGGTGATGTGTTGCCAGCTTCAAATCATTGCAAATAGCAAAATAACTAACACAATAAATAAATTTGTGTCTCCCAGACGCAGACGCTGGCACAGACGCACACGACGATGACGATGACGATGTGGACGTTGCTGACAGAGCAGACGCACTCCTGGGCAACCACAAGGACTCAACCATGGTGGAAACAACAACAACCACTGTGGGTAGAATGGGGAAAACATGAGAATAACGAAGCTGGCGGACGTAGCGTAAACGCTGATGGAAGAAGGAACTTATTTTGCGAAAGCGTATTTACTGCACAGCGCAAATTTATATGCGCCATCAAGCTGCCAGAGCAATATCAGCAGTTGTTATGCTGGGCTATTTACTCGAGTACGCTGTGCGTTATCCTTGTCAAGCGCGCAAGACAGCACAACGAATACCAGAAGCAACAGCAGCAGCAGCCATAGCGCAACAAAAGGCGAACAGGACACGGGACACAGGACATAGGGAGCAGGGAGCGGCACACATTTGCAAGTGGAATTTATGTGAGTTCTCTAAGAATGACAACGGCAAAAATGTCAAAAGTGAAATTATGAAAGCGCTCAAACAAACTAACACACACACAAACACACCGAGAAAGGCGACGGAATTCCATTTGGCAGGGACAACGCGACAGTGGATGTGCGGACAATGCCGGCAGCAATAACAAGCAACATTACACGGTATTTATGGGCAGCATTTAAGTGGACATATTAGAAGTAAATAAGTGCTTGTAAATAATGTCGGCGTTTTTCACGTTTTGTTTGGCTGGTTTGTTTATTATCGACTTATGCGGCACTTGGCGGGCGGAGTGACGTGCACTTTCAGCGACCACATTATGTGCACAATGCCAACAGCTTTCCCTAATCAATTTGCCTGTCCAGTAAGAAAATCTATCTATGAGAACGTCATCGTGCGATTGAGAAACGATCTGTTCAGGAGCCTTCTTCAAGTACCCAAGTTCGTAAAGGTCCTTCTTTCTATAAGAAAATTGCAGAAAATTCTATCAGAATTTGATGTTTAAACATAGTTTCCAACTGGTTTTTTGATCACCAAAATTGGACTAAATAAATATTTAGAACATAAGTATTTTTAATAAGAAACCTAGCATCTTTCTAAACGAATTCCCCACACACACATCGACCATTCGCTACATGCATCTGTATTTATATTTATGTACATATATGCATATGTGCTGGCATAATCTGTGTAGTTCCACCAAATATTGTCAATTATGACACTTTTACGGCATATCGCCGGGTTTCATTACGCCCACAAACAGCTTTCAAACAAGACAATAGCCCGACGTGGCAATTGTCAAAGGTGCCAGGTGCGACGCCTCAATGCCACAACAAACACAACCACAAAGGTCGATGCCAGCACCTAACTACGTACGTGTGTATGTATGTACCTGTACGCACATACATTCGAGCCACAGTTTTCTTTGGCAGTTTCCAGTTGGCTGTGACATATTTATGGACTTCAATTAACATAAAATGCAAATGTGATCGTCATTTTTACAGCCGTCACGCTGCTTGTTAAGCGGAGAAGTAACGGCTTTCGTCCCGGCTGCCGCACGCACACAACACCACCCGCATAAAACATAACCTCCACGCACAGGTTCACTACGCGTTACGCTTTTCGAAAATTAAGTAATTTGACTCGAAGGACCGACGCACATCACAGCGCAATGCGTCGTCGCTGCAGCCTGGCAGTGGCGCTCCGTGCGAAACTATGCCGCTTAGCTGGAGCAATGCGGCGCGTCTGAAGCCCGAACACCCCGCCTGCGGTCGCCAATGATCTGTCGCGCATGTTTGCGGCGCCTCTCTGACCTTTTCCTCCGTCGCAGCCAGTGAAAATTGCGCTTTGCTCTTCAACACTTCTAGCCGAGACGCACTGCCAAAGGATGTACGAAGGTGGCCCGTCGCCACCGAGCGCCGCGTATCTGCGGAATGTTATCTGTCGACCAGGGCTATTAAAAGAAATTACGCTCAAAACTAAATTGGAAAAGATCCACTGAGCAGAAGAAAACCCATTGAAATGAGAAACGATTATGGTGTCCCGGTGAAATAAAATAAAATAAAGAAACAAAACTTTTCAAGTTGTTTGCTTGGTATTTACAAGTCCTGTGGGACGGCTCACGACTCTCGCCGCCCGACGTTGTGTCCTCGTCGCCAGCCACCTGCTCAACTTCAGCCCCAACTATTTTTTTCGTTCCTCCGTTCTTTCCTGCTGCTCGCTGTCGCGCTGTACGTCACTTGTACTCGTGCTCGGCTAGTGCGCGCTTTCTGCACCTTCCACTACGCGTCGGTAGCGTGCAGAGCGCGCACTCACCCTGCGTCGCGGTGGGCCGCAGGTAATGCCGACGTTGCGTATCTTTGTTTGTGGCCTTTGTTTTCCTTTGCTCGGGTAATTCGTTCGGTTAGTTATTCTGCTTGTGCTGTTGTTGACTCTTCTGCTTCTTAGTCTTCTGCAGAGTATTTGTGACCTTTCGATGCGTTGAGTTGGCGCTGGGGCTGAGTTCGCCAGTGGCGCTGCTGGGCTTCGAACGGCTCAGACTGGCGCGGTGTGGACTGGACGGGGCGGGGTTTGGTGCCGTCGTTATGGTAATTTAGTAGGGTAATTTTGCGGAAATTGATGCCAAATGAAAAGGTAAACAGCATAACGGAGCTGTCTAATTTTCATCTGGAGGCATGAATTTTAATATGCATTTAAAAGTATTTATAGCGCATCGACTGTCTACCGCGGTCGCAGTCCCCTTGATTTGACTTTGTAATGGGCGCACAACAATCGTAACAAGATGCCAGTGCGAGACAATGCAATAAGTGTTTGGAAAACTTTTGATTTGGCTGCTCGAAAGGGTGTGTGCCGAATGGCCATCTAAGGCTGAACCCTTTGGTTGGTTTAATGTGCCAAATAAAATAAATAAAATACACACATACACATACAGCTGCGATTAAAATGATAGTACTGCAAAAGCTGCTCCAATATTTTAACTAATACATTGGTAAAAATAAATAAAAAAAATAAAAATATTAAAAATGATAACCATGAAATTATAAATATGTTAAAAATAAAAATAGAAATTATCAAAAAAAAATTCCAACAGCTTCAGTAATTTTATCTTAACCCAAATAACTACAGCAGATGACTCAATAAAGTCAGCGTGTCAAGTCAGAATGTGAGTAAATCTGCACTAACAATAACAACAATAACAAATGCAACGCATACAATGAATGTAAACCATTTAACGTGTCATTACACCCGAAGCGTAGAGTATAATCCATTCAAGTTATTCAAGCTTTTCCGCACTCCACCCAACCGCAGTTGAAATTTCAAGGATAAACAGAATATATTGGCGCAAATCTCAGCTCCTTCAGGCCGCAATGAATATTAATGAGATGTCATCACTCTCTTGTCAAATTAAAATATTTCACGGCATTCTCCCCTTAGACAAATACGCATACACACGCACACACACACATAAACGCGCGACACGCATAAACTCGCACGTCGCAACGTCGACTTGAGTAGGATGTTGATGCAAGGACGCTGTGCTCATATCCTGTGTTAAGTTTTCTAATTGCTCCTAACACAACACAACATCACATAATGAAACAACAACATCAACAACGCAACTCAACGCAACACAAATAAATCAACCCTTTGTTGAGTGGCGCGCGTTGCCACAGTTTCGGCAATTTACCGCAGCGAATGCTCCATCAAAGGTGTGGAGACGGCGGCAGCAACAACAACAACGGTAGCTAGCGGCATAGTTTGCAGCGTGATGGATTTACGACTAGTCGTAGGTGTGCAACAAGCCAACAACCCTGCAGGGAATATACCCACAACACAGCGAGCCGGGCCGTGTGGCAAGCGAACATAAACGCATTGTCAATTGCTCGGCGGTTCGCCAGCACGTTGGCAGTCATTCTTCACGCTTACGGCTGTTGTGGTAATTACAACACTTCCCGCTGACACCCCCCGCCCCCTGGCAGCCGACAAGTTGTGCTCCGTGTCAACTAGTCGCGCGGCAGCTGCCTTCGTCGCCACAACATAGCCACATGTCAAACCAGAGCCAGAGACACTTGCCAAGTTTCGTCGGCAGTTTGACGTGCGATTGAACGCGCTCACGCCGACACGCAAGACGCTGGCGCCGCCGCATGCCGCCCTCGGTTTGCATAAACGATTTAATACTTTTCGACAGATTTCCGACTTGAACTTAAGATGACGGCTGCTGTCATAATTTGTTGCAGATAATATGTTAATGAGGTCGGTTTATTTGATTTATTTGCCTTGCGGTCGCAGCGCCGCAATGAGGCCACCGGCTGTGGGGCGGAGGCGGCGGGGGCGGCGTCGAACAAATATTGTTGCGCTGCGCTGGTGCTATGGTTGGTGGGGCTGTTGTTGTTGTTGTTGTTGATGCAAGTTTGTAAGCTTTTCTATCGAGTGAAAGCGAAATAGTGACACAGTTAGGGCGATTTGCGGTGAAATTAAAGTGGCCCAAACCGAGAGTTTCCGAGAAGAAACAGTTTTTCAAATGATTTTTTGTTTCATAAATTTTTTTTAAAGTTTACAACTTGAGTATCTCTTAAAATCGATACCTAAGCATTTCGTGCTGTTGGCTGGCAATTCAATAAATTAGTCTGGCCGTTGATTTAATTATTTAATAATGCAACTGCGACACTAAATCAAAAGAGATGAGGCAGCCATCCATAAACAAATGCAACACATTTCACATTTACCGCCAAAGCCGGCAATGCTCGGCTCGCATGTCGTCCTTCAGTCCACTTGTGTGCGCGGCTAATGAATGCGCAGGAGCGTCGTGTGCCGGCAACGGCATCAACACGAACAGCAGCCGCCGCAGCAGCGCAACATCGGCGGCAGCAACATGTAATTGCACCAAACGCGCATAATTCATACCAAATGACCATTTTGAAATCCTTTTATTTCTGTTTGTCCTTTGTGCTCGGTCGCCGCATTCGTCGCCTCGCCGCTGCGGCACGACCCAGCCAGCGCCAACCGGCGCTTCTGCCACCGGCCGTTTGGTTGGCCGAACCCCGCTTGCCACCGTCGCCGCGTGCGTTCGAAATGTTTGAAATAATAATTCTTCGAGATAAATTGCCCCAAAACAGGTGTGTGTGTGTGCAGTTAAATTGCCATTTCTTTCAAAATCGCGTCGCATAATTTTAACCCATCGCGTCGGCCGTTCGGGCGCTCCAGTTGAAGTGGCATTAGAGGACCCGGACGCGCACGCGGCGGAAATTGGAAGTGCGACTGGGGCTGCTGGCCGTTCGACGTTGGCATTTAGCATCAGGAAATGATGCTGACGCTGCCAGCTGCGCTGCACCGCTCGGCACAACTCGCCCCTGAGTGCAGTCAGTGCAATCGGCGCGCTGCAACGTTTGTTGCTCTCGGTTTTTAGTGTTGTTTTGAGTGCCAGTGCAGTAGTTGTTGTTGTAGTTTAAGTGCTGGACTAATGAGTTGCAGGTCCACGTCGCTCCGGCGCAATGTTTATGTGTGTCCAACTTACAAGGCGTGCAGATGTGAAGCACATGACGGCTATTAACTGCTCCCATGCCACATATGTGTGCGAAAATTATGGCGGCCACTAATCTGCACGGTAAAAGTAAATGTGCTTAATTTTTTATAAATTTTTAAAAAATTATTTTATGGAAAAAAGGAGAAGCAGTCATTTGAAATACCCTAAAATATTATATTAAATTTGTTTATGGACTATGTAGTTTGACTTTCAAATAGATTAGTATCTCTAATATTATTGAAAAGTATGTTCAACTTTTAGGTTTGCGTTGAACGCTCGTGGTTATGGGTTTTTCATCCTAAACTTAACATAACATAATCAACCTAACCTAACATTATCTATTCAGTTTCTAGTCGATCTGATCACTAGTTTTTGAGTAATCCTACATGTGGTTCCAAAAAGCATCATTTTTGAAAAATGCGTTTAAAGAGTTCGTTACTACTAGCCCGAAGAAGACGCCGTGAGTAAACTTAGAGCAAGGACTTCAGAATAAGAAAATACATCTCCACATAATTTTATACATTTTTCATTCCTTACATTTATTTTATTTAGAATATTACCAACTTTTCTGCTCTATTAATTAATAATTTTGCTCGGTGTATTTTTTAAAACTAATAATTGCGCCCCTCCCCTCCAAAGAGACGATATCAAAATCTGCTTATGTGTGTGTGAGTGTGAGTCGTCGCAGGACTTCAGGCATGTCTAGCCTGCGAATAACCCATCCGCATGGCCCACTTCTCCCACAAATGCTGAGAACATGACGTGGACCCCAGCGGAGGCGGGGGTAAGTGCGAGTAGGTAGTGCAGATAAATGAATGAATGAGCGAGCGAACGAACCAACGTGTGAGTGAGTGAGTGAACGAGAGCGCGTTGCGCAAGCAACAAAGAGGCGCGAAAATCTATTCGCACATAAAATGCGCCATAGTGTGCATTATTTTAATGTCACTGATAAATCATTTTTATGTTAGTGCTAAATCAAAAGACGGACAGCACGGATGGACTGGATGGAATGGCGGCTGCGAGTGCGGGTGTGGGGCGGGAGTGGAGTGTTCGTCGAGCAGGGCTGGCGGGTTGTGTACGAGACGAGATGAGCGAATGCAACATTCGAATGGGGCACGCAGCTTGATGTGGCGCATCTGTGTGTTGGTACCTGCCTCTGTGTGTGTGTGTGTGGAAGAATGCCCAATGAGATAGTGTGCAGTGGAGACGCCTCGTGCCCCAAAAGGTTACACAATGTATTTTTGTTGTGTTTTGCCTTTTTTCACCTTGCAGCAAAATGCGAACTGCGCGTGCGGCGCTGCTGCATTCGTCCATTAAAATGCGCCCGTGTTCAAAATGCAGGTACCAGGATATATGGTCGTTCACATTTCGCCGTTGTGGATGGCAGCCATGGCTAGCAGCAAGCAGCAAGGCAGGCGCTCGGCCAAGCGTATTTATTTATTAATAATGGCGAAAAAGTACCCACAGGACGAGTTGTCTGAAATGGTGTTTTGGTTGTTGCTATTATGGGCGCGCAGCAGTGTACTTTGTACATGGGCTGGCGCTGCTGTCCAACGACAAGTGGGACAAATGTAGTTGGCGAGCGGGTCGTTTCAAAATGTAGCATTGCCATTATGTTTTCAATTATAACGCCTAAAAGTATGCAATGCCATTTAAACATTAAGAAATATGGTTATGTGCCGCTGCAATGGCAGCCACACCCACGCACTTGCAGCTTAAAATTATGCGCATTATTTTAGAGTTCATGCGGCCGGAGTGCACTAATGTCACAAAATGGCAATGTGACTATTTAGCGTCAATGCATTGCCAAACAATTTTTGCGTAGTCCATTGGACATTTTCATAATAGTTGTGCACGCATTAATTTTCAACGCATCTGAGCTGTTTTTCACGGCCATTAGAATTTACTCTACTAAAAATTTTCGCTCGCCTGCACTTAAGTCGCTAAAGCTTCTTGATCGCAAAGTGTTTCCTTTTGGCAATTATTTCGCTGCCTCTACGGTTCACTGGTTCAACAACCTCGGCAACTGTCACCACCATGGCCGCATACTCACCCTATAATGGGCTGGGCGGCGTGGTGGAGGGAGGGGCTGGGAAACGAAAGTTTGTGAGTTGCGCCTGGCATTTATAATAAATTGAATTGCAATAACTCAACTTCAATCAAAAATCATAATTCATAAAATTCGACAGGCGCCACAAAGCATGTCCTTCAGGCTCATATGCGGTCTGTGCATGTATGGAACATGTGTGTGTGTGTGTGTGAGTGTGCTTACATGAGTAGACGAAATATATTTTTGGCATAGCCCACGGAACAACGTGGCAACGACGGCGAAAACAAAAATGCTGGCGGAGTGTGCGCAATTCGGGGGTGGCCGGGTGCGGGGTGAATCGTAAATCTGTTGGTTGATATGAAGACATGCATTCCAGCAACTTGGATTTATAAAGCGGAGACATACAAGTGGGCAGACGCTGCAGTTGCATAGACAATAACTGCAACAGCAAGAACAACAATCGGCGAGCGTCCAACGCAGCCAGTGCCATGTACGGGCGGCCGTAAACGGAGAGTAACCGAACGGAACACGCTCAATTGCAATAAATATTGTGCTTCTCGCTTTGCATTCCTTTTTTCTATCGCTTGGAACGCGCAAGGGATGGCAGGGCGGCCGGGGCGAAGGCGAAAATAATCGCCATTTCACATGAAATCATTTTCACCGCAAAGAAAGGCCAAAGAATGCGCGCAGTCCTCGATGCGGAGCATTGGCCGGTGAATGATGACCGGGCGGTGCGCCGGCTCTGTGTCGACGAGCTGCGGCCGGCAGCAGTACTGGCCGCTGCTGTCGTGAGTTGTACAAATAGAATTTCTGCGCACGGCCCGTTCGCACACGACTTGTAATTCACGCGCGTAATGAAATAAATTTGAAGTTCTCCACATCAAAGACAAACAAATCAAAAATGACATTCGAAAACCATTAGCGCTGGCTTTTGTGTTGGCGGGCGTTGTAGGGGGAGGGGTTGTGGCAGAAGTGGGTCGAATTGGGGAAGTGGTGTGTTTTTGTGCTGTTGAAGTTTTTAGTGTAAACTTACTCTTTCGTGAAGTTGGCAGGAACAAACTTAAGTTAGAATGAATAATAATTGTATGGTGGGATCTTTCAGGAGTCTCGTGAGTAACTAAACCTGCTAACCTTCAATCCTTCATCCAATCAAAATTATACTCTGTAGGTGTAATGAGTGTAATTTCTTTAGGTAAAACTTTTCCTCAGTTAGGGTTAATAAAAAATGTTTAAATTTTTTTATGTATAATTTTTTTTTCAACTCATAAATTTTTCAATATAAATTTTTTCAACTCATTTTATGTGATTTTATATTTTATAAAAAAAAAAAATTATTTATATTCATTTATTTTACCAAAAAAGAGTCATGATTCCATTTTGTAGCTTTTTCTTTTGTGAAGTTTTCAGCTCTGCCTTAAAAATAAAAACTCCCATTGCACATCCTTGTCGTGTCCTTGTACCCACCTGAATTGCATTGTGCTTTGTATCCGGCATTGCATTGCAAGCGTTTGGCTTGTACTGCGCTGCACGTTAATTCCGCCACCCCAAGGCAACTGCAACTGTCGGCGCTGATCGTAAATCATGCGTTCGGGAGCGGCGCGCAAGGAAATTTGTCAAATATCATCAATAGATTCTGTCAAAGGCATTCGCTGTTTTCGGCATTTATTTGGAATGCACTTTTGATTTGTCGTCGCGCGGCTGCTGTTGGTTGTTGTTACTGTTGCAGTGGTTGTTACAGTTTCGTGTTGCGCGGCGCTGGCAGTGCGCGTCTGCGATAACGCGGCCAACGTTGGCGGCCGTAATGAATGCGCGCCGTGTGTGCCTTTTGTGTTTTCTATGCGGTTGCATACAACATGAAACGCGCTGTCCGTACACGATGATTTTCGGGCGATGATTTATGGTGAGTGCATTTCGGGATATTTTTGTGGACAATTCCCGGCATTTTTTTCCATTTATTTGGCGCAATGTGCTTAGAGGGTTGCAGCAAAAGTATTCCTGTGCTGCTGCAATTTATGATGGGGAACTTCAAGAATGAGTGGGGTGAGTCTGGGATTTCTGA